>CM044562.2:15690071-16427571 GCA_024416835.2 Perccottus glenii | reverse complement strand
GCCGAAAGTGAGTTAATTTTCCAATATTTCCCCAGGGTATTTAAAATTGTCAAATGGCTCTACTGTTGGTTATTTATGACGAATGAGTACTCAGGGAAGACTAATTATTACAAATTTTGTTGACGTTGAGATGAAGATGGTTGTCCACACACTACTGAGTGAAGTGTGCAGGCACTTCATTATTATTGAGGTAAGGGCAACAGGGCGATAGAGGTTTAGGTCAGTAGGCTTTTTGGGTATGGGAATTATGGTGTAAGTATAGTGCTTAAAAGTTTCACATACAGCAAGGTAGATTTGAAATGAAGTCTTTAGACCCTTTCCCCACAGCTATAACTATTACTTTGCAACCAAAACAAGAATTTTACCAAACAAGCCAAACTTCTCCTTGTGTTTGTTAACTGTAAAAACTTATTGTCAAATACTGACTGGCTCTAACAACAGTGTGAGTGGGCCTGGTGTTTCTGTTTTCTGTGGGGGGTGACAATAAGATCATGGTGTGGGTGTAAGTTTCCCAGCATGCCCTGACCACGCTGCTCTAATAGATGTGAAAAGGTGAACACAAGTCTGATCGGAGTTTCACTTTGCAGCTTGCAGTCACAGATTTCTACTGTGTAGATCTGTGTGTGTGTGTGTGTGTGTGTGTGTGTGTGTGTGTGTGTGTGTGTGTGTGTGTGTGTGTGTGTGTGTGTGTGTGTGTGTGTGTGTGTGTGTGTGTGTGTGTGTGTGTGTGTGTTAACATGCCTAAAGCGGCATTTATAAAAGATGGCGCATGCAGGCTTGAAATACAGGGCTATGTAAGTGTTAATCAATGAGGAGTGCAGTGCATTATTTAAACCTCACAACTGGGCTTTTGCCAGTTGTTCTGTCAATGATTAATTGCGGTTAGGGCAGTTGTTTTGTCAATAAGCTATACAGTTACTAGTATAGGATTATAGAAAAAGTGTGTGGTACACGTTTCAACAAACACCACTGCAACCTAAATTCTTTGGTCAACTGATCATTCCCAAAAACAGATTCTGAACTGGTCTTACCTGAACTGGTTAATTTACCAAACCATCATTTGCCAAACTTCTGCTTACAGGCACCATCTAGGACTCATCCCAGCACACAAACTGTTCACGGCCCTCCCCTCAGGCAGACGAAAAAACTTGCTTGTAACAACGTCTTAAACCTTAAAGGTCAGAAATTAGTCTTGACTCTTATGTCCCACTGTTGATCATTCATAAAGTGTAATTAATAGATTCATAAAACCTTGTTAATTAGGAGAGCACTGCAAACCATTGAAAATTAATACAATTTATTATTCTGCCGGTGGCTGAGTGGTTAGTATGCCTGCCTCACATAAAGACGGTTGTGGGTTTGATCTGGTTTTGAGTCTTCAACTTGGAAAAACCTAGCCTTGACCCACAACAGGATAAGTGGTAAATGATAAATAAGGTGTGCACCATTGTTTTTAAAAACACATCAACACCACAGTCAATTCCATTGGTCACCTGTTTGAGAAATTGTGATGTTTTCCTCCTCACTTTAAAGCCCTCCATAACTTCTCCTTCAAACATCTTCCATCACACACCCTCCTGTACACTGCAGATCTCCACAGGCCAGCTCCTGAACACTAAATTAAAATTGAAGCCAGCACATTTCTTCTTTCTGAAACCTTGCTAGTGTGGATGCTGTACAAACATACAGCATAAGTTACATAAATTTCAAATAATAGGCTGTCATTCTAGACTTGGAGCTTTATAGTCCAGCGTTTGGTTAGGTTTATGCTCTTTGAAGAATACATACAAACGCTCCCACAAATGTCTTAAAATCCTCCCCCAAACCTTGAACGTTATCAAATGCCCAGATTTCCAGTGCGTCCTTATCGACTCGTGCCTTCAGTGGATAAACTTCTTAAATTGGCAACTCGCTAAAATGTCAAAAGTGTGAGTTCAGTGTGAAGGAAACTCTTTATGCAGCTCCCTTTGGGTTTGCAAAGGAAATGTCAGATAGCTGAATCTTCTCACTCTAGGCAACAGCCATTGTAATGTAAATAGATGAATTTCACTCTTTAAGAACACACAAACACTTCTTGCTGATTTGTGGCAAAAACGAATCTTAAAAGCAGTAGATTTTCACCTCAACTGTATGTCCCCACGCATCCAGAAGTTCTATTTCCCGTGGCAGGCAGGCAGTGTTTGCTCTTTACGCTTAATAATACTTCCTTTGCTTACGTTACTCAGTGCAGAAAACACATCTAAGTGTAAAAGGGATGAATTCAACAGATGGATTGTGGATTCTTAGTGCCATTATAATATAGGATGGCAGTCTGAACAGACCTTTTGAGAAAGTGAATGATGGTTCGACAAAAAGACAGGATGCAATGGCACCAACCTGACAGCTCAGGCTGGTGGTATTCTTGTCAATGTCTCTCTGAGTTATTATTACACATTCTACTGCACAATCTTCAGTATAGTATGCTAAAATAAATGAATGAAATCAAATCTATAACCCTATCTACAGAGGCATCTTTCATTATTCCCACCTACTGTATAGCTTAATGTCAGCAGAATGTGTCTACGGATAACATTTGCGGCGTGGATGCCTAAGAATAGTCAGATGATGGAGTGATATCTGGTGACATTTGGGATTCAAGACGTGAGCTGTAATACTCCATGTCATTTAGCTTTAGCTATATCTGCTGTTTGAGGATTAGCACCTCCTGACAAATGCAAACATTGTGTTTTCTCATCTTTAGCAGTTTGCACAGAGAATACCGATAAGCAGGGCCGGAGTGGGACTTATTTTCTGCCCAGGGGAATTTTATGTCTTAGACCAGCCCTTATTAAATCTTTCACTAAAGATATTTACTTTAATCAATTTCATGCATAAAATAACTTAAATGTAAACTACATACAAAGAAATACTGTAAGTGAAAGCATGTTTTTTTAAGGTATTGTAGTTGTAAAGACATCTGTGACATCAATGACAATCATCATTTACATTTACGTTAAATTTATAGATCATAATAAAGCTTTTTACTTATATAATGTATTAAAGTTAAGATCTACAGAACAGCAATTGAATTAAGTTTATTTTTGTTATTTCCTTTTGTAGTTGCAATCAAATTGTGTAATATACTCCGTTCTATACTTGCCTGTTCAAGCACAAAATATCCTTACGCTGTCAGCGCAAAAATAATTTTGCTTTGTGTAGAACATAAAGTGTTGTTATTGTTCATTTGTTCATAAAAAATGAATAATATGTCCTCAATGCTTGTCTTGTAGCCTAATTTCTTAAAATGTGACAAAAAGCTATTATAAGTATTATTAGTATAAAAATAAAAACTGACAATAATTGATTAGAATGGAAATTTTATGACTCTGTTTGTCAAAATGACGGAGACTGAGAAAGTCCAGGATGACCTCTGGATCAATAAAATTTTAAGGTTAGAAATGTAAAGGCTGAGCAGCTCATTAGGCAAGAGATAAAGTCCCCAAAAGAATCATGTTAACAGTTTTAGGTGTGTACTTTGACGTATGTATGAGGGACTGAACAGCAGGGGGCCTGGAGGTCTTCCCCCAGAAAATATTAATCAAAACAGATATAATTCCCTGTATTCTGGGGCATTATAGATGATGTTATTTTAGCTGCCATTGTGACTGGCCCCTAACATCACAGACTGAAGGCTTTAAAACAGAAAGAATCAAAATCAAAAATTGTTTATAAAACCCACCCTTTATTTTATACATGCATATGGTATGGGGCCCTATGAAGTTCTACACCTCTTTATAGGCCTTTGTAGAAAATATTTTAGTTAAGGGCAGTGGACCCTCTCTGAGCCCAGGGCTTATACTTTATGTACATTTTAAAAATGAAAAAGATCTGTTATTCATGCAGTAGTGTTTCTGCACTTCATCAGCGCTATCACAGTCTAAACCAGGTTTACTCATCACTAGGGTACGTCCCATTTAAGCCAGAACAGTTCCGTTTTTAAGCCCCCTGTCCCATGCTCTGGAGGATATACAAAAACACTAAAATGTCCCAGTTTTTCCTTTTTCCTGTCCCAATTGTCCCATTTTTTTTTACCGTCAATGCCAATCATGAAGCCAAAGCAACGTACTTTGCTTGTAACTCATTTCTCAGTAAACTGTCTGTGTGTCAATCACGTCATAATTGCGCTATATTGATTTTGCACAGCATTTTTCATTAGAGGAATTTCCATTAAGGTGCTGTCCATTGATTTGCGTGTATAAAATTAAAGTGTCCCAGTTTTGGGGGTTGATAGTCTGGTCACCCTACTCAGCACTAGAACAATAGAAGGAGCATAAAACACTGCAAAAGGAAGAAAAACACCAGCACATGCTTTTATCTAGAGATCATTCAAAACATAGTTAATATTTACAAATATACTCTGTGTAAATTATGTATATACTGTATATTTCTGACAGAAGCTACTTTTTACTCATCCATAAGAAATATACTGAAGCGCTTAGACATCACACATAGAGCTAAAACTGCAGCAAGAGCTTTAACCTTTGACTTGAACCGTCATGTTTAATTTAGGCTTCAGTTTTAACCAGGCTGCCCACAGCTTAGATGTGCACTAAAGACACAAGTGGCACCGGCACAACGATGGTTATGCATGAGCTAGATAACTGGACGTCTACAGTAAATATTTACAGTGCACAGGCCACTGATACATGTGTTGGCACACTGTGGCAACATGGCTCCACAGAACAAGCATTTGTTTAATTCACTGATGGCACTGTCATGTTATCACTAAACAGACCAGCCCAAAAATTGGTTTGTGGTATGAAGAGAGAGAGAGGAGAAAAAATCTGGGGCAAGAAAATGGAGGAAGTATCCAAAAAATATGTTTTTACAATAATATTTCAAATTATTTGTTTTAATTTAATGTATTATAAGTTGTGTTATAAGAATTCTATGTTCAGATTATCCAGAGAGACCACAGAGACCGCATACAATTTAAAATGAATGGTCAGGTTTAATTGTTGCAAGAATGAAGCAAAACACAAACATGTCACAATGGTACAGGATGAAGTTTGCTTGCAAAAGTAAAGAATATATGAGATTTTATATCATGCAGTAAAGTCTGTAGGAGGTGTATCTTTCACACACCCTCCATGACAAGTTTCCAGGTGCAGGACTTAGTCCATGGCAAGTTATGTCTATGTTCATGTTTGGATTAGCATGTAGGACATGACATGATCATGACATGACTGAAATGACCTGAAGAGGACTAGGAGCAACCATTAATTATTAACTATAAGAAATTTCTGTTGTTTTATAGTATCCAGGCATACATAAAACAAAACAAAACATGATGGCTGTGTTTGTCTGTTGGGGGTGGGATAGGGCGCAGGAACTTTCATGCTCTATTATAATGAATATCTATGTCTTTGTCAACAGAGCAGAACATTTTTGCGCAATGTTTTGGTTATTGAGTGAAAAAACAACAATGCAACAATTACAGCCGCGATACAATTTCAATAATGTAGAAATCACTATGTAAAAATCTATTAGCCATAAGTATTACCTTGTTACCTATCAGGAGACTTGTTCTAAAGATGAGTAAGTGGCCTGAAGGTGTCAAGAGATGCTCTAATAGCACAGATTTCTTTTTACACTTTTTGACTCAATGGGACAGCTTTGTCTAAGATAGAAGTGTTAGATTTTCTGTCCTTTTTATCCTCAACTTTATATTGGCGTTTGTCAAGAAATATTAGAGGAGCTGAACGCACAGGGTCAGCGCTGTTATAGACGTGTCCCGCTCGTCACGTCGCTGGTGTGGGTGCCCAAAGAGACTCTGAACAATGTGTCTGAACAAACTGTCTGCTCCATTCTGCTCACAGACAGACACTGCAATAAATGAGAACAGGTCAGAGACTGTCATTCTTGACTGTTTTTCTTTTTTAAAATATTTATTTCTTAACAAACCAACAACAACACATAAACAGAACATAAAAAAACAAGTGAACAAACAAATTCAGCACAACAGTTCAAAGGACTAAAATAAACAAAATAACAAAGGGACCATTTGTAAGCAGTGTAAATCTAGGGAGTACATTCATCCCAACCATATTGTCTATGAGAAAACCAGCCACAAACGTCTGGCCAAACAGGGGGTAATCTAAATGTAAAAATAGACAAAACTTGACATAAAGTAAATCTTATTTATTTTTGATGCAAGACCATCATTTAAATGGAAGAGTCTTATTCAAAAGTACAGTCAGGTCCATCCTGGTGCTGCTGGTGGTGGTAAAAGAGGCTAAATGAACCTGACCAATCCAACCATGTGTAAGACTAAGGTGTTCAGGGTCATAGAGGTGTGTCTCCTGTAATAAAGCCACCTAAACATTCTCTGTTTGACTAGTCATGCACGGGTCTTCACCTAGCCCGCAGGTTGGGTTAGGGAGAGAAAATAAATTCTCACTTTATTTGCTGGAGATCTGGAGATCTGGTTTGAAATGGATACCTTAGGAAGTTTGTGTATAGCCTTTGGAACCTTGAAAAAATAAATTTTTAAAAGCCAAACTCCTCTTGGTTTATATGATGCTAGTCGACAATTACCACTTGGTTTAAGTGTGTATCACATGGCCAAGAAACCCCTTTAGGGTTTTAAAAGCACTAGATAAGCACAGCAATTAACCAAAAACTAAGAAAACAAGATTTTATTTTATAACTCTCTCTTGGCACTAGCAGGAATCACCATGTGCAAACCTAGATTAAGAATTATTTCGGTTTTAAGAATCTAAAATACTGTTTATTTCCTCTGTAAATTCACTGTGGAGAGTTTTTGTTAATGGCACTAGTTACTACTAAAATTAAGTACACTCCAGCCATTGCATTTTCAATGCCTGAGGATTCCTGTTAAATAACACCTTCCCAGGACAAGCGCACCACACTAATATATGATGTTTGTCCTTGAGCAGGTACCATCTCTTAATTCTCATTCAGCTCCATAAGTCGGCCTACAAGCCTAGCTCACTGGAAAGAAAGTTTGCTGTAAAAGGTCAAGACCAGTTTGAAATTGTGCTCCATGACTATGAACTGCATCCAGCATTCAGCCTGACACATAACAAACAACTCCAGTGCTGCCCTTGATGGTGAAAACCCAAGAAATCAATGACTAGACCTTGGCTCTATTCATTCTGCTGTGACTTCTGGCACTGAGCTTGCAGTATCTGGTCCTTCTCTGACTGCTTGAGTCTTACTTTCAGCTGGACTTCATCAGAGTTTATATTTTTACCAGTCTCTGAAAGAGTTGCCTTGTAAGAGGTTATGTGGTAATGTTTTTTTATTTTCCCCCAAATAGACTGAAATTGATGTGGCCGCAGGTATTTTAGATACTGTAAAAGATTTATGTGTATAACCACCAGTGTGCTAGGCTCTTGAGAAATATTCCTAATGTGCCTTCAGTTCAGTGTGTGTTGGGGGTCTCCGTGTTCCTATTGCTTAGTGGCCCCATTGTCTTTAGCAATGTCTCTGAGTATTTAGTCATGTTTGAGATGAAGGTAAATTCAATTATAATTGTCTTTGCTAAGGTTTTTTCTGTCTTATTTGCATCTTTGAGCTTTACTGAGTAAACAGGTTCAAACAATGCAACATCCTCTTTTGTCATTTAAATCACAACATCTCAGCAAGACAGTCTACTGCAATGTGTCTAATGAAAGTTGTTATAAAATATGCAATTAATTCCACTTTGAAATAGTAGTTTATACACATTTTTTTCTCTGAGTGGGTGTGACGGAAATAAGTATCTGTTTAGAAGGACATGCTTTGTGAAATAGAGAAAAAAAAACTCAAGTCAGTCAGTCCAGCTCCAGAGAGAGAACTTTGCAGCTTAACTATAGGCTTCCTAATGCTGCGAGATTGCACCACATTATCCCCACTCGCAGAACAAGCACTGCAGATAGACACGTGCAACACACAAAAACAGAATGTCAGATCATACTAGTCCCAAGGAAGAATTCTAGTCCCACAGGCTCAATGTTGATGCCGAAGACGTTTATTGGCTTTCTATGTTGTTGTTATTTTTATACATAGACCTCAATATCAATATCTGTTTAACTGCCAGGTAAAGTTTAATATTTCCACTGTACAACTTATATAAGTATACTTTGAACACAAACATTAGCACACTAGATTGTGTACTACAAGGATAACTGTTATAAGATAATTAATAATATACAAAATAAGAAACACATGAAAAATGTGTAAAAAATACAAAATGTATGAATTGAAAGTGTGGAATTTTTAAATCTGTAAAAAAATTTATTTAAAAATTATTATTAGGCTTAAAATCTATTTATTCGAAATTCATTTTTTTAAATGCCATACTCTGCTTGTTAATAACTTTTTATATTACAAAATGCCCTAATAACATTCACTTGAGCATGTGTATTTTTAATTGTTACCAGTAGCAAAGGCTATTTCTGATGTTGTCTTACTATTTGATTTGTCTTTGAATACACAAAGAGCTCTTATGGTAGACACTAATGAAGCCTGGCTTTAGAGGTGCTACATGATCCACATAGATGCGATGTGACATGCATTTTGATTAAATCCACGTCGAATAGTGCATGTGGTGATGGTAGGAATGCACATAACAAACACGCACATGGTCCACAGCTGCTAATGAGGAGCCAAAGGGGGCTCTCGCTCAGCAGCCAATTATCCTGTCCCTTTGGATGGAATGGTGTGTGTGCGGATGTTTCAAGAGTCGGCTTTTCTCTCTGCCAATACAACATCAGTCTTATTTACATAATTTTTCAACTGTAATTATGTCTATACATGCCTCTTATGGAATGCATTCAATTTTGAGAAAGTAATAGCTGAATTGCGTCTGTGAGTTATGAATGTTAAGAAATATAAAATAAAAACATTGCCTGGCAGCTATAGAGATGGCTCTTGGTTTCAAGAATTGTCCACATCTTTGCATCAGTGCATCAGTCATAGAGCTGTCAAGAGAAAGATGTGTGCACAGCAGACACAGACCATACTAGTACAGGAAACCATCACACAAACACCTCCATAAGAAAGTAGTCCTACCCCTGAAATCAAAATGGGAAATCAATTTTGATTTCCATTCATTTTTCAGTCATCCTTTTGGTTCACAAAGGGACTGGAGCCTAACCCAGGTAAACTGATACTACCAACACCTTGAGACTCTGACAATCATTCACACACATTTACTCTACACAGCGAGGGAAAAAAAGGCTTATCTAATAGCCTATTTGTGAGTAACACTCCTGAATTAAGTTGTTCAATGTCGATTGCTTGACTGCATTGACTATTGCTTCATGTCAATGGTTTACAGTGGCACAGAGTAACACATGGAAAGAAATGAGAACAGAAGACTTGAATTTAGCATGATGTTCATTTTGAACCTTTAGCTAAAATGTTTTGGTCTCTCACATGAAAAAACAATCTTTTATGCATAAATGCATTTATTTGACTATGTTGTGTCTTTCATATCATAAAGTTGGCAGATTACAGCTGAAATTGATGTTGCATTTCTATATTTAATTCATTCAATAAAAATGATAACCAGAAGCATATTTGTAATATACTATAGCCTGTTAGCAACACATACACATAACTGGCATTTGTTTTTGTCTTTGTTATATAACATATTTCATCACACGTTGAATGGTCAAACATTCTTAACACCTATATCATAACCCATCAGTCAGTAAAGTTTTGAATGTCAAGAGATGTTGCACTTGCTCCAGTGCTGGCCCAAGGGCCGATTTGGGGCATAAATACACCAAAATCCAGAGCGGTGCACTCAAATTATAGTATTTCAGTCAAGCACCTGCACTTGCATCAGCACTTTGTTACTGTTGTTTCATACAGTGGAGGTGTGCTGACTTATAGTAGCAGCGGCTCATTTGGAGATCATCCTATTAGAACAAGTATGTGTCTCCCTTCTCCCACTGTTTCTCCAAAGTTCTCTCCGGGTAATAGTTTAACAAAAGGATCATTTTTTTCTTCCCCTTCTGTTCTGTTTCTCATCCACTTAAGCTCATTAAGCAGAGTGTTCCATGGTGAACGTTGTCAACTTTGACAGGTTTGTGTGAATGGGCTTGTCGGTGCACAAGCTTGTGTGTGGCATAAAACTTGTGTGATAAGTGTAATTGTGTCATTTTGAGTATGGCTGCCTGTTTAGAGGATGAGGCTCTTTACAGTAATGCTCCAAATTTCCTCCGGCTATTTCCATTAACATTTTCACAGAGCCATTTTCAGACTCTACTAGAAGAGTTGTGTAGCATAGCCACAGGAGTTGTTATGTCTGTGTGGATTTAATATATAATAATATATAATAATAATAATAATAATAATATTTAATTTAATATTTGTTTTTGCAAAATTCATTCACAATTAAACTGGCATTTAGACCACTGTATTGATCATTGGTGTTTGCCTCAGTACATTAACTGTGAAACGCAATGAGCTGAATTAACAGTGAAAAATCATTCAGACTCCCATTTAAGGAATATTACAATAAGTCATTACGTTTCTCCCATAATCCTTATTTGAACACTTTTATGGTCCAGGCATTTGGTACAAAATAATTTGATATGTGTGAAAGCTCTAGTGGACCATGGTTTGGACCAAGCAGCTGGTCTTTTGTCGGGCAGTTGGTTTTGGGTACCTGATTTATAAATTTTATACGCTCTACTGTTGGTCCTGTAGCCCAAGACAAATCTCACCTCAGGGACAATAAAGTTTATCTTATGTTATTAAGGTTTGCATTGTCTGAAAAAGGAAATGATGTATGCATGAATGAGAATAGCGTGAGCTAAAACTGGGCCTTATTTTCTGTGTTTACATGCTTCTGTGTGCCCTCTAGGCTTCTCGAGCTTGTCAATAAGAGTTAAAGGTCTCCAGAGGAACAGCTGATTCTCCAGGCGCTGTGCCGACCCTTTGAGCTGAAATGCAAAGTGTGGTGGAGAGCCTTCAAAAGCTATCAGTCAACAAGTGTGTGTCTCGATTTTGTGTAGATTACAAACATGCTCTTTGTCCGAAAATGGCAAATTTGTTTGCCATGTACATGTGGTAGTGTTGTTTTAAATTCAAGAGCCCAGGCGCGTGTGTTAGGCCATTGGTATTCCATGGCTGTGGGCAATCCCTGGCTAAACAGATCCCATCATGTTTGCGTTGAGAGAACGGATAAGCATCGTTCCCCCGGGCAGAAAGCATGCTGACGCTCCTTTAGCCAGCACAACTGCAAACGCATCCACTTCACGCCCTGGACTGTGGTAGAGTTCACACCTCATGGTCAGTTTGGATCCAACACTTCATTTCAGTGGGGTTAACAGAGAGCAGGCTGCTTGAATTCTGCATTTCATTCATATTATAACAATGTACTTAAACATGGAGTTGATGTAGAATTTTATTAGAATGATTCTCATATTTCTGCCACCGTTTTTTTAAAGAACAGGCATTCTGTCAATATAAATATAAAACAATACAAATACTGCTCTTTTAGTAGTGAAGTTCTCCATTCCGTGCTTTATATATACATTTTTGAAATAAAGGCATCTTAGGTCAAATCAGAAGAAAATAAATATTTTTTGTTTTTTATTTTTCTCTCTGTGGGAAATTCACTGACAGCAGCTGCCACCAGGGGGCGCCCAGCATGTTTCTGAGCATGGGAACTCCAGGCCTTACTGTGAGGCTAGCCACTGCTCCACTGTGCCGTCAAGATATTTTTACTGTCAGTGTTTAATGAATTATTAGTGAAGTAAATTCTAACCGACACTCGCCAATGGTACAGGTGAGACAGCACCTGCACAAAGTCTTTCTCTTCTTTACCATTTTACTGAACAGCAAAAAAAATAAAAAGTCCCCACAGAATTTAAAATGCTCTACTTGTCTGTAGCTTATCATTTCACTGCTCTCTGTTTAGAGTTATAAATAAAATCTAACCTCACACGAACTGATGCTAATGGGCTAATATGTGTTTTAAATCATGAAGGTCATACTAAATGTATCATCAAAAGTAATTTCATTCTTACTGAACATATTGGACAAAATGTATTTTTGCAATCATTCAGTCTGCAGACAAGAGTCTTAATTCCCATTTGTTAGGACTTTCTGACATTGGACATTGGCACTAAAGAAATTTAGCACTAAAGAAATTTGGTCCTCTACACAATATTCTCAATAAATCATTATAGACTACCCTAATCTTAATCTTAATTTAGCTATGATTCAGATACAAATCTATGCATACACTTAAATTTTGTCCTTCCACATCGTTAAAACCCAGCAAAAGTTGTCGATTTCAAGTGTAGGGTCCTCCGCAACTGAAATTTTTTGCCCGCTTAAATATGATAAGGAAAGATGTGTTGTATCTGGCACATAAGCCTTTTTCTACTAAAAACTCATTCTGAAGCCCAGCAGGTCCATGTGTTATTTCTGAAATAAAGTCATCAATAAATAATACAGGTAATAATGCTTTATTTTGGTTTGTGCAGCAGGGGAAAAAAAGTGTTTCACTTATGAATTTTCCTGCTGCTGTATTGAATTTCTTCCTTTCTCTCTTACTGATGAGACAGCTTATACTTTCTGCAGACACATGCAAAAGCTGCCGGGGGATTATGACCTTTAGTTTAGCTATGGTGGAAAAAACAGCCTCATATTTTCACAAAGATATAGGCCCTGAATATAAGGACTAATTGTGGGACTTAGTGTGCATTTGCATTTACACACATTTAGAAAAGCGTTATAGTGGTAGACAGCAGCAAGACATGCCATCATCCTGCTCTTTAGTCTTTAGTCTTCTCAGTGATGCGAGATGAAGCTGTCTTCCCTTAGCTACTGTCATGTCTCATTGCATACTGAGCTGTGTCAGTGGGAGTGCCTTTGCATTTTTTGTAAAAATAGACGAGAGGTGGTGCATCCTCAAAAGCGCTGTTGACCTTGTTAAGCTTTTTCTATCTGAATGTGTCTTTGTCCTTTTGTCTAAGCCTGTTCCACGCCAGTGACACAAAGCAAAAGAGACACTTTCCACTGGGCATTTTCTTTTAAATGTTCTAAAAATGCGTCACTGTTTTTCCATGTACTTAATATTTTTAAGCCTTGAGAAGTGGTTGGATAAAGTGCTTGAATATATTTCTAATTAAGGATGTTTGTCCATATTAAGTAGATCTTATTTCAACCAAACTGTCTGTTCGACCTGGCACTAACATGTGGACTGTGGCTGTGATTATTATTGGGAAAGCATTGGGCCTTGCATTGAAAGACCACTGACATTTTCTTTCTATTTTAGTGTAAAAGCCCATGTAGGCTAAGCACAGCACTGTGAATGATGTTTGCAGTGACATTGTTCTGATGACACATGATGGAAGGTAATCAGCAGCTATGACAGAGATAGAAGAAAGCATGTAGTGCACTTGTTCAGACGCAACAAATTGTTTGAACTCTGCCCTCTTATTAGAGGTCTACAGATTTACAGCAGTAATACAGTAACTGGCCCCCATGCCCATGCCCCTTTTCTCATTTTTGTCTCTCGCTTTAATCTCAACTACCTTTAAGTCTGGCCCTTGACTCCTGTTCAGTGGATTTTATAAAGTGCAGCCGTTAGCTTTTTTGTTTAGTTCTGTGTGTGCACTGCCAGGACGATTGGGATTTCTGTTTAACAAGTGTTTATTTGTGCTCACGGAGGACTTTGGCAAGGAAAACATATCGCTGAGCGTGGTCTCTTGGGACAGCCACAGTTTGCCTGATACCAGAATCACAAATCAGTGATGAAGCAGAAAAATGTGGATACCATAGATCTTGCAGACTGTTGCCTGGGGCCAGTAGAGGTGTGCTGTGCTGATCGCCCGATAGAATAAACAAGAAGCTCCCTACCTGTGAACATAAAGCAGCACTGATTGGTCTAATGGATACAAATAGAGAGCAAACACACAAGAGTAAAGGAAAGTATATCTTTTCTAAGTCCAAAGCTCCTTCCCCACATGGTTACCAGTAAATAACCTGGAACACGTACCAGCATTAGTAGTTTTCATCGTTCACACCATACTTGACCCGATGTTGAGAAGTCAAGATCCTAAAACAACCTATTGGGGGCAGAAATGCGATCATAATATTCTAAACTGCCAAAGTCAACATAAAGAAGAAGTTGGACCAAAGCTGGATGTAGCGTACTGTTAATAATCACAATGCCAATGGTGACAGGAGTGTGTCACACAGCCCCATTCATTTGGCACTCTCTGGTTGATTTAACATACAAGCAATGTTTTTTTAATTATATTCAAGAATCTGAAAATTGTATTGATGAAATTAAGAGGAGCATTAAAAGAACATTGCTGGCTGAGCTAGAGATAAGTTGCAACAAGTTTGACAAAGAAGGTAAACTAGACTGAGGCACAACTAAATTCCCTAATACTGCTTGCATTTTCCAGCAATGTTACTGCATTTGTTCACAACACAGCCTTACCAGTAAATTCCCTGTAATATTACTAGTACATGTAGCTTAATAAATGGTAATGAAACTGTACAGAGCTAGCAACATACACAAGCTAAAATCATTTTACACAGCGGAACTTCTCGCCCGAAAAGCGAATAACAACTTATGCGAGAAATACACAAGACTTTCAGCATTAGCCTCCATGGCAATAGAAAAGGATTAATTGTTGGAACCAATATTCACAGATGAACTGTGCAACAGAGTAATGGAACTCTTCTTAAAGGAAAGAAAGGAGGATGGACGTTGTGTTCAAATAATCAAGTGTTGGTGGTGAGTCAATGAATTTTAATTTCTTTTTCTATTTTGTCATTTTATTGTCTCAATATCAATGCTCCTGCTTCTTACTAAGTATGCTCTGTGGTGCAACTGTGTTTGACCCCGCATTGGTCAGTCACTTGTTGAATTCGTTAATGGTCCGTGTACATAGTGGTATTTTGTCTTGATGTGAGATGAGAAAACCAAAATCGGAAAACAGCTGTTTCCAATTTTGTAAAAATAAAATACAACTGTATATTCAATATTGTGTAGCTACACCGAACTGAGAGCTATAAACTGTGGCCGTGAAGAGCATCTGATGCACCCCACTGAAGACCTACAGGGAGAATCTTTTAAACATTGGTACCTCATCAGACCAGCAAGTCTGGACCGCAGAGACCGCGACTCCCCTCTGTGGCTCTAGTGCTCCAGACCCGTGGTGCACTTTACGACGGCCACAGTTTATCTATAGCTTGGTGTAGCTGCTGGCCACTTATGCCCCTGTTTGCTCGGCTTCTCTTTGATCATATGGTGAATGTGCCCCGCCTGGTGTCAACGATCTGCCACTGGCTACCATAATGCAAAATGGCCGCCAGTACAAACCTGATGTAGAATGAATGAAGTGAATAAAAACAGAATACAATGATGCGGAAGTTTCAAATTTCAATATTTTATTCAGAATAAAACATAGATAACATATAAAACTGAGAAAATATATAATTTTAAGGGAAAGATAAGTTGATTTTAAATGTCATGGCATTAACACATCTCAAAAAAGTTGGGACAGGGCCATATTTACCACTGTGTGGCATCTTTGTCTGGGGACTGAGGAGACAAGTTGCTAAAGTTTAGGAATAAAAATGTTGTCCCATTCTTGTCTAATACATGCTGCTAGTTGCTCAACTGTCTTAGGTATTCTTTGTCGCATCTTCCTCTTTATGATGCGCCAAATGTTTTCTATGGGGGAAAGATCTGGCCATTTCAGGACCTTATCCTTCTTCTACGCAGCCATGATGTTGTAATTGATGCAGTGGTCTGGCATTGGAAAATTCAAGGTCCCTGAAAGAGACAAGTTCTAGAACTTGGATATACCTTTCAACATTGATGGTGCCTTTCCTGATGTGTAAGCTGCCCGTACAACACTCACTCATGCAACCCCATACCATCAGAGATGCAGGCTTCTGAACTGAGTGCTCATAACAACTTGGGTTGTCCTTGTCCTCTTTAGTCCGGATTACATGGCGTCCCAGTTTTCAAAAAAGAACTTAAAATTTTGATTTGTCTGACCACAGAACAGAATTGACCTATAGAGTTTTAGCTGGCAATGGTTAATGGCACGGTGGATTGTGTTCACCGACAATGTTTATTGGAGGTATTCCTGAGTCCATGTTGTGATTTTCATTACAGTAGCATTCCTGTATGTGATGCGTCTAAGGGCCCGAAGAGCATCGGACATCCATTATGGTTTTCCAGCATTACGCAATGAGATTGTTTCAGATTCTCTGAATCTTTGGATGATATTATGCACTGTAGATGATGATGACTTCAAACTCTTTGCAATTCTTCTCTAAGAAACTCCTTTCTGATATTGATCCACTATTTTTCACCACATTATTGGAGGAATTCCCATCTTGACTTCTGAGATACACTGCCACTCTGAGAGGCTCTTTTTTGTACCCAAGCATGTTGCCAATTGATCTAATAAATTGCAAATTGGTCCTTCAGCTGTTCCTTATATGTACATTTAACTTTTCTGGCCTCTTAATGCTACCTGTCCCAACTGTTTGGGAATGTGTAGCTCTTATAAAATCCAAAATGAGCCAATATCTGGCATTACATTTCAAAATGTCTCACTTTCAACATTTGATTTGTTATCTATGTTGTATTCTGAATAAAATATTGAAATTTGAAACTTCCACATCATTGCATTCTGTTTTTATTCACAATTTGTACAGTGTCCCAACTTTTTTGCAATCGAGTTTGTACATACATAGTAACTATGGCTATAAATACACATAAACAATGGGTAAGTCTACCTAAAGGTGAATATGTTGCTAGCTCTTTACTCAAACTGATTTTGCTGTACTAGTCAGTGGCTCCAATGCACAACAGTCTTATTTATATTTTGTCAGACCTGCCAGTATACTCCATGCTTAAACTCTACCAATTTTAGTCTTGTATATGGTGTTGCATTGTTTAGTAAGATGTTACAGTTATAAGGAAGTAAATAAGGATATTCTATATGAGAGGAAGTGGGTTCACTGGATATTGTTCTTGTTCTATTTTGTGCTCTTTTGGTTTAGTCTCTTAGTGGTTCCAGGCTCTGTGGTCATGCTTCTCTCTGGTGACAGTGACAGTGGAGGAGCAAGTGCGAAATGCCGTCTATCATGGAGTGACAGTCAGACTGCACACCGCCATAATGAGTTTGTTCAGTGGAAGATTGTTGTCAATTCTGGGGAAATCCTTCCAACCCAGAGCTGTCTTGACAATGTGGGCGGGGGATTTGCCAAGATTAAGCTCTGCCTAAGGCATTGCTCACTGATATTGTTTGTGCTCTATTTCACTGACAGTACTGTATGTGCACTTGAGGTCAGCTCAGCTGTTGCAAGAGAAATTAAAATTATTTAAAAAGAAGTTATAACAGGAAAACCCCATGTTTATTTATTGACGTACCAGGACTGTTTTCTTGTGACAGTCACTTTTAGAATCATGTTGTGGTCATAATGTTATGGCTGGTCATTGTATCAACAAAATAAGACATTCACTGGATGCATTGATAGTTCGGTTATGTTGTTTATTTTATTTTATCTGCTGCTCCACACCATTCTGTCTCTGCTAGACTTAGAACAGGATGAAACATGGGTCATTTTACCTGGTTGACCTGGTTACCTCTGTGCTAAACAACACTAATAGACAGTTATAGTTTGTAAGTCTATTAATTTGAAAAGACCTAGACCCCAAAATTTGACATGACTTGTGTGTTCTTACCTCACACTTGCTCATTTTTGTTGTTTAATTATAGAAGATAAATAGCACTCAAATATTATTACTACAATTAAAAACACTAATTAAATACAGCCTTGTATCCTTGGTAGAAAATGTCCCTTGAACCAATAAAGCATGGCTCTTTTGTTGTTGCACATTTCCGTGTGTAGGAACTGTGCACTTAGTGCACTTAAATGTTTAACCTCTTTGCCATTGCATGGGCATGTAATGTCCACCCTAATCCCATTTTACTACAAGCAACTCCGGACATCACCTCGCTTCACACTGATACATTCTGACATTATGGGATGGTGCAGAAACAACATGCAAAGTTTGTCTGACACCAGTTCCCTGACCCTAAAAGCCTACAGAAACATTACTGCAGCTCACCGGTCATGAGAAAGAAAGCCCTTTTTGGACATGATGAAAACCTTCACTAAGGATTATTTATTAAAAAATGTCACTGTCTGCCTTTAAGAGTCAGACTGAGATGGATAGTTGTTGACTGGAAGTTCCAAATTTGGTATGATTGTACTTTCTTTTACATCACACACAACTATAGCAAGCTTGCTCTGTGTTTGGAGAGTCATGTTATGTTTCTTTGTGTTTAATGTACTAATTAACATGCGGTTGGGTGTGAGGTAGAATAGACCCCTTTGGGAGTCATTACATCCCATAATTGGACTCTTTGTCTATATAATAAACACCAAGATGGTCCTGCATGAGCCCTGGATGTAAACATTGCACTATTTAATATATTTTCCACATAATGAGCTCCATTTGCAGTTGATCTCACTGTAAAAAATACATTCAACAGCAGTTCTGTACATGACAGAAAATAAAGATTATAGCACAGCCCCGCCATATTTTAGTGTAAAACACCCTTTATGGTTTCCAGTGCACTTTCAGAAGGATATGTTGTAAATGCAGAACAGTGAGAGGCATGCATTAAAGTAATCTGTCATTGCAGCTGTCAACAGGAGCAACTCTGACATCTACAGTGTCATTGTGATCACATTTTGTTTTCTTGACAAACTCCAAAAGACATATGAGCACACAAAACACTTTTCAAACTTTTTACATTTATTTAAAACAGTACTGCAAAACAAAATGCCACCCACACTTTCCTCCTACTCAGCTTCTTCATTCCTCCTTGCAGAGTTTGTGGACACATGTACACGAACACAACTCATTTTAATTTTTAGTTTATTTCATTTGTTTTGTTTAAGTCTTGTTGTGCTCTCCCACACCGTATGCTTCATGATAAAATCTTACTTTGTCTGTTGATACCAGTTGTTTAAATCAAACTTACATTTTTAGAAATGTCAGAAAAGCATTGATACATGAAATACCAAAGGTGTCGGTACCGATACCATGGCACGTACTCGTATTTATTAGAGTGCGACCGATACCAGCAACCTATACCACCTACATTGGGTAAAATGTCCCAGAGATACTTCTCAGTATCATGCAGCTGTGTGGAAACTGAAAGCCTTTTTAGCTCTGTGTCTCACATTGTAGATAAAAACCTAAACAGTCTAACAGCTAATACTGCAGAGAAGCTGCATTTCATTAAAACTTCCTTTTCCATATAGCAATAGATTTTACAGACAGAGTCACAGAACAAGAATCTGGTGTTTTACTCATGTATGTATGTGGTCCGCATGTAAGCCACACTATTGCAAGTGAGTAACCCATGACAAACTGGGATACAGGTTTCATAATACATCCACTAAAGTGCTACATTTAATATATATGCATGTGCAATTCATGTCATAAAAGGTCAAAGATTACTAGAGAGATTAGTGTCACCATCACTTTCCACAAATAAAACCCCACACACATGCAGCCGTCTTCCTGGAACCTGTCTGATTCAAGGTGTAAAACACAAGTTAATGGGAGCATTTCATAAATAATGCAAACCAAGTATTGGGTGCCCCACTCCTTTGAATGTGTGTGTATTGAATGAATGTGTCCTCATCATGCAACAGTAATACTGCTCTGTCAGCACTACTGTAGAAGTCCACCTTCACAGCCTCTCCATGGCACCTGATTGAGACCCCTAGATACTACCATCCCCATCCCTTTTCAGACACCCTCCATCAGGTTTTAATCTCCGCAGTGCCTCCTCCTTCCCCAACGGCTGAGAGAGAGGAGAAGTAAAGCGAAGACAAATGACTCATTTTATGGCGCTCGAAAATTACCGCCTAAGAGATATTACAAGGTGTATGTATACATTTATTGTAGAAGGAGATGAGATTTAGAGCACATTTGCGTGAGGGTATAACAAATAATGGGGGAGCTGCAGAAGTGTATGTGTGGTTGTTTTGCAAATGAGAGAGTCTGAATAACAGTTGTTCCTTGTCCTCTGCAGATGGCTTGACACACATTGTATATGTCTGCACATGTCTCCAGGACACGTTCTCGCTTCAATCGATCGAGAGCAGAGTAGGATGAAGGGGCAGCGATAAAAATCTTTCGCCATGTGCGAGAGAATGTGCTCGCTCCAAGAGGAAAAGGCACTTTGGCAGCTTCTTGGTCCATTGCTTTGGCCCTGTGGGCTAGAAATTATGGGTGTGAAGCAGAAGAGTACTTTCCATCCGGCATGTTGTCCATGTGCAAACATGGCCCAGCCCAAAAGGTTGCATAACAGAAACATTTGACCACATGAGTGCAAAGGGTTGGTTTTCAAAAGAGGTCTACATTTGGGCAAGTCATTTTTTTAGGTATGCTAACATGTAGGAAAAACTGCTCTCCTTGCATCATTGGAGTCACAAGCTGCTGGACAATACATTTTTATTCTCAGCAAATAGACTGCAACTGATGAACAGAATACATTAGTGATAACCACATCTTTCTAAATCTATGTATAACCACAGACACCAATGTATTATTATTACAACTACTGACAATGTAACTTGAACAGTGATAAATCTTTCTATAAATGTGTAATCACTCAGTCGATAAGAATATGTGGCGGAGTATCACCAATAGTGTATCATCTCTGCTTACAGGCTCCTAAAGACTGCACTTGTCATGTACTGCTTTCCTTTGTTTGTATATTGATTGCAGGCATTTTCCATAAGGTAATGCAAGTAAGTGATGCTGTCGTATTGATTAAAGCAGGGGAGAGCATCTGACGTAAATTCGCAAAGACTTGCAGATGCTGTAAGCACAAATCTGGAGAATACAACCCCACCCAACAATTATGCACCTTCTGCACCCTGTTGCAAAAATGAATTATTGTAAAAACATAGCCTGGAAGAAAACAAGTCAAGAGTCTGGAGTGTAGAGATTATAGTCATATAATTCAGCTGGCAACAAGATGTTTTTCTCTTAGCTTCAATTCCTAAACAGCCAATGGTGAAGAAGATGTCACTGTGTTTCAGATGGGTTACATTAATCAAAGTGGGTAAATGGATTTTATCACACTGGAATAATATAATGCAAGTAAAATTAGACAATTTCCACTAAAGTGCATTGCGTTGGAAATTTAACACATGACTAGAATATCCTGGACTTAGGGTTGTGTGGTCCAGATTGCCCATTCTACCTATCAGACAACACCATCATGGTGAAAAAGCACTATAGATGCCAGTGACACTACATAAGAAAGTAAATGGTGAATGCTACACATTCAAAGACAGTTGTCTTGACCACATGAGTGCACATTCAAAGATAGTTGTCTTTGAATGACAACAAATTATTTTTTTTTTTTCATTGCGTCTGGAAATTTTAGTCTAGGGTTTTGTAATATATTCCTTTAACTGTAGGCAAGGCAAGGCAATTTTATCTATATAGCACAATTCATATACACCGGCTCATTGAAAGTGCTTAATAAAAGACAAATTGATTGTACACAGACAAGATTTGGAATAGTAGTAGTAGCAGTAGCAGCAATGATGACTCCATCATGTCCCTACCAATAGTTCTATAATCTGTTATGGAGGATTAAAAAAATCCCTGTTTTCCACAGTTTCTTGCCCAGTGATGATTAATTTGTCACAGAATTCAGCCTGTCCTGGTTCAGCAAAAGCACAGCTCAGATGAACAGGTCTCAACTTCCTAATCCTCCAGTCATAGAAAAAGAATAGAGTACAAGGCTCATTTTACATCCATTATCTCCATGACTCTTGGGGAAATAAAGAAGTTGATATGGTAGTTTGTGTTATTAGTGACATGTTGGACTTTGTTGGTACAAACCGCAGCATGCTATTGAAGTGTTGGCTGGATGGATGTCATTGCGTGTACGTCCTAATGACAGGAAGGCTGCTTATCACGTTCCTCATCGTCAGCCCACTGACATCTGTCACCTTCACTCTTCCTCCTCGTATCTCGCTCTTATTCCCCTCATTGCTTCACACATTGTTGTGCCCCCCACTTCCTAAGCATCTCTGCCACTTATCTTCCTCATCACTCAGAGCGCCCGCAGTAGCACTCCTCTTTCTTTGTGGAAATGAATCGCAGGAAAATAGGGGAAAAGGAAGACGGAGAGGACGATTCGTCCATTCAGGAGCGCTCAGTAAAAACTTTTTCCGACACATGTCCAATTGATACTTTGAAATGGCTGCCCACTCAGCACAAGTGATGGGACAATTCCCCTCGTCTGCAGATGGGAAGATGAGAACGCAATGTTGAGGAGGACAAAGTGGTGGAAGTGGTGAAGGCGGCTCCAAACTTCACTTTGCCAAGTATTTTACAATAAAAAACAGTCAATTGTGCTTGCCAGTTTTTCACTGTTTTACACTGTAATTCTGTAATAATGATAGAATAATAAAAAAATTAGAGATGTATGACATTATGACAAGTTCTTATCAATTATAACTAAATATCAGTATTTAAATAATTATATTTTTGCTACATGAATCCATAAAAAAAAAGTTAACATTTAATTTTTTTTCAGGTCATTTAGTAATGCTATTTTGTAATTTTCATTCATTTTCTTCTACATAGTCCCGTTAGGAGTTGCGGGTGACTGGAGCCTATCCCAGCAGCTTTGGGCCTTAGGTGGGGTATATCCTGGACTGTAGCCAGTTAGTCACAGAGCTGACTTACTTACCATTGACTCTCACATTCATGCACCAGGGATACTTTTGCATTGGGAAGAAGCCGGGGTACCCAGAAAAACCCGGAGTAACACGGGGAGGACATGCAGACTGCTCACGGATAGGCCTGAGTTGGCCGAGGAGTTAAACTCACAATCTTGCTAACCACTCTGCAACTGTGCACTCCCACTATTCTGTAATAATGATTATGTATTTATTTAGTCAACAGTAATTTCCTAGTAAATTTTTATTTTCAATGTATTTGTCTATTTTTACAGTTGCTATTTGGTAATATTCATTGTAAATTGTAGACTTTTTTTTTTTAAACACTGCACACCTGCACTGTTGTTTTATCAATCTTCACCCACTTCCTGCTCATCATCGTCACTGTCGCCCACTTGCTGTCTATCTAAACACCGTTATCGCTGTTATTTATAAAAGTGCCATTCATTCTCATTGTCATTCTGTTTTCTCTGCTCAATAGCATTTGCAGTGTAAAGAAACTGTGATTATCTTCATCATAGAGGTCAGTGAATGCACAGTGTGTTCCTGTAATGAACAGTTAGCAGTGATTGCTGTAAAAAAATAGATTTATATGGCTGAGGTTGAGGATAGATGTTTGATACTTGATAAAACTACAGTTGTGCTCTTGACCAGCCTTGATTAATAAGCTGTATTCTACATATTCATCAGGACGGTTGAACAGACATCAAAATTCCTCACAACATATCCATAATGTTATTATAATTATCTTACCATGCTGATTATGATTAAAATATCAAATCCTCACAAAAGATAAGTCACTTAATTTCCTAAAATGAGTCAACTCTCTTTATTCTTACTTTTTTTACAGCCTTTCAGTGTGGACACAAACACAGGTCATACTGGCCACAGTGACTCACAAGGTACTTCTTCAAAAAGTCTTACGTTATGTTACACTTCATTATCCTATGTTACTAACTTGAGAACTGGAGTAAACAGAAAATACCCACCTGAGCACAGAGAGGCCCATTCAACCTGGGAGTCAAACCATAGATTGTATAAATATGGATGATATCCGCCCATTGGTCCCCTATTCACCAATATTGTCATTACGAATGGGCAATAAAATGGCCGTTACATCCGGACTTTTTCCATAGTAAAACAATAGTTTTTAGATAGCATAAACAAACATATTAATCAAAAATTCACCCCCAGAGTTGTCATGTAGTAAAAACTTAGCTCTAGAGACCGGAGCCATCTTTTGTACCAGGCTGTAAACATGAGTTTTACTCTTGTAAAGTCGCCATTGGGTTTCTCGTTATATTTCCGCTCTTGGAGCCTGCCCTCTGGTGGACAGAGGTATATCGCTGTATTTCACTGTAAAATCACCGTATGGCGGCGCCCTTACACGTGGACCATTTTAGAGGTTCTATGGGAGAGGCTTGAGTCAAACTCACCTTCTTGCTGTGAGGCAACAAAGTGTTACATTGTAGCCCATGTCATCAGACATTAGTGTTATTAACAACTGTGTTCTTATACAATTTTGATAGGTGACTGTAAGATTTAGGTTTCACTTTTTCATGGCGAAATGAGTGGTACAGTATGACTGTCCACCCTATTATACCTCATGGTTCAAGCTTTAAACAGCAACTAATCTTAAAAAATGTATAGGACTTTGTGCCACTCAAGGATGCTTGATACATGAAAGAATAGAGGGGAGAAGGGAATGAGGAGACACAGCATAAGAAGGATCATGACAGCTCAAGGCAATTTATTACACATTTTTTCAACAGTTTAAATGAATTGTCTAAATTAAATCAATTGAGCCAATTTCTTTATCTTTGTTTGTCATTACTATTTATTCAGAAAGATTACCTAAATTACATACAATCTTTTTTTTTCAAATCCTTTAAATTAAAATTTCCAGTGAATTTTATTTTATTGTTAATCAGCCAATTTGTCAAAGCATCACATTGTATATTGCTTTTAGAGACCAGTTGATGTGCAATAGTTTTCATTATAAATATTACATATTATATTATACATATAATTAGTCATTCAGTATAGAATTTATTAAGAAATTCAGTAAAAAGTGATGAATGGCCAAAAAGTGAAATATCGACAACTATGGTAATACTAATCTGAGTTTCTAAACTTTTACTCGACTGTTTATGCCAGCAGTGTGGCCGACTGCACTTTTTAATGAGATGACATTAGGTAATATTTTTATGAAAGAATAATTGGAATGGCTTTTTCTTTTGACATTTATTAAGTGCACTGACCAGAAATAAATTGTGTATGTGGCTACACACCCACACCAAACCAAAACCAGAATTAAATCCTTAAGCAATTTTACGATAGAATGTTGAATACAAACAATATTAAGTAACAGATTTGTGCAGTGATTAGCTAAAATACTGCTGTTTCCCTTCTGTGTGGTTAAAGTCAAGCATTATGCCCAAGCGCTGTGCCTCGCTGCTGGCCGGAGGAACGACTTTCATCAACTCACAAACACATTCAACTCACTAAGAAGATTACGATGGCTCATTTTCCATCTCAACTCAAGGGGAAGATTATTAGATTCCCAGAGCAAATTAGCTCAAATGAGTGGTTCATTATCAGTGTGAAACATGGCGGTAGTGGGCCGCTCTTGGTTGGCTTGATTAATCATGTAATCACTGAGACAGGCTTAGATAGGGCTACCAAGTGCTGTATAATGTAAAGTCCAATCTGTATTCACAACAACATGTGGCAGTTACAGTTTTACATTTCTGCTAACCACTGGGATTTATTGAATTATGTATGCAGCACCAAACATATAGGATAAGCAATTAAAAATAAATTGTGTTAATGTATGTTCCATCTAGTCTGTTGATTGATGAGCTTTTCTAATGGACAGACACATGTTTGTGTCCCTACTGTTTTTGAACTGAATTTTAGGTCTAACATTCTAACTTAGTAATATGTTTGTCCTTACTTGTGCCGTAAATGTAAAGTTGCCACATATACCGCTTTTTCATTAGCAGGAACCAGGTGCTGGTTTCAGAGCCAGAGCCTAGTTTCAAACCGGTTCTTTGTCTTTTGATTGCCGAAGCACCAGCTTCAAACAAGAAAAAGCAGTTTGTAGGTAGCACCAAAAAACTGTTGGGCTAGAACCGCTTGCTTTAGGGGCTGGGGTTACCAACAGACAAACAGACCTCTTCTATTTGTTGCCAGCCAGCTATGTATTTCTTAGCTGTTTAATGAGAAATTTATTTGTCATATCAGGGTTTGAAATATTACTAGCTAATGTTTGCCTAGCTTAACGTTTGCTAGCTAACATTTGTCTGGCAAACGTTAGCATGGCTTAACGTTTACTAGCTAATGTTTGTCAAGCTAACATTTGCCTAGCTTAACGTTTACTAGCTAACGTTTGCCTAGCTTAACGTATCACAGAACATTGCAGAAACGTTATATTTTTCAAAAAACTTTTTCAAAACTGTTAAGTGGACTTGTTTTTGTTTTAAAACTATCTGCCATCAATGATGGTGCTGAAAACGTTGGATGCCAATGTAGGTTCCGGGAGGCCAACATGAATAGAAACGCAACCGCATTGTTACTGGTGTGTTTGGAGCTAGCGTTGTTGGGTAAAATTTTATGTATTCGGTGACGTCAGACGTGGCTCGTTGGTGGCTCTCTAGTCTGTGGAAAAGCAAACTGGTTCTTAAAGGGCTCGCAAGTTGAACCAACTCCAAACCGGCTGTAGCACTAGCTCTGAACCAGCACCCGTTAAAGTTGATATTATAAACACCCACATTTCAGGAAACCTTACATAGATATGATTTGGGTTTTACAAAGTTTCTCTGAGCCAGTGATTTCAATGAGGTGTTGCTTACTGTAAATAGCAAGAATAAACAGGATCCCTTAGCTTTAAAAATCCCTGCACTGCAGCATGCCTGTCAATGTCTCAGACTCGTCTCGCCTCCTGCGCGTCCCATTTCTCACAGGTGTTTATTTACACACACACAAAGCCGCTGCCTTAATGATGCCTCAGGCTTGTCAATATAATCATACACTGTTCCCTTTCATCTACATGAACTGTCAAAAAATACAAAGGCCTACAAGTTCTCGTTACAGCGGCTGCCATCTGAACCGGCACCCACTCTTTCTATGTGAGCAGAGACATAAACAAATGCTCTGTCAAAACAGTCTGACACTGTCTTCAGATAGATGTGTGAAGTGTGTTTACATGTGGTAACCCCACTTCTTTTCCAAATGCCTTTCCAAAGCGCCCTAATGATCAGAATTGATGACAGATTTGGGTGCACTGTGGGAATTGGCATAGAAGGAGTAAAAATAGGTTATGCTTGATGTTATTTGGGGAATTTTAATAAATAACTAAAAGCTGTGTGTGTGTTATTATTTAATTACTGGCATTGCGTGGTGAAGTAGTCTCATTACCGTCAAGAGGCTCCGCGGAGAGGACAAGGTCAAGGCTCAATTTATCACGTTGGGCTCTTAAGGGCACAGCAAGTTAACAGTCGCTGTAGAGGAAGTGTGGACACTCGGACTGAATGTAAAATATCTCGCTGAGATGGCTCCAACTTGCAGTAAACACAAACCGGGAGCTTATTAATTTCACGCTCTGTCATGGGAAACAAATGCTAGCTATGATGTTTATTCATTCATGTAACAGCAATTTGCACAATAAGTATGTTTAAAAAAAAATACAAATATTTGCAGCTTTTTATTTTTTTATTGAAATTTCCAGATTTCATATTTTGTCATATTTTTATTGTCTCATTTTTCAAGACTTGACTTGACTCCTGAGACAGATTTTGTTGACCACCAAAATGTCCAGGGAGCTAAGTTGGAGTGGAAACAAGGCTATGAATTAAATGGGACCAGGTGTGGCCATTGTGAAAGGCTTCTTGTTTATAAAATAAAAAACCTAGTTGTCTAAATGATCATTAAAAGTAACATTGTGCAATCACATAAAGATGTCTGACTTTGCTAGCCACTTAACTGCAAATTTGAGTGCTCTGGAGCAGCCCAGGGTGGTTCAACACTTTTACTTTGAGTTGGTATAGGTCCGGTGAGTCCAAAAAACATCTTGTCAGTGTCAGAGTGCTCCCAATGGACAACAAACAGTTATGTCCCTTGTGTTTGTTAGACCCAATGCAGTGCGTGCAATAGTTTGCTCGTAATTGTGTAAATTATTTCAGTTATGCTTGAGTCCATGCCTTTTTTATTTCCTTTATGGACTTTACTGTTGTATTTTTCAGAATTTTCATGCTGTGAAATAAACTATCTCTTGTAGAAAAGGATGACAGGTTCAGTCCAGCTCTGTGACAGCTTTCTCTTCATCAGAACTTCACCACTGACCTATGGCCCGCTGAAGGAGTCCAGCTCTTCTCTTCTGGCTCATCTCTGAAGTCTCTGACAGAATCACAGAAAAGAAAAAAAAGTGTTGCAGTCTTCTATCAAATCAAAAGCCGTGCATTAAGACAAATGTGACAGAAAACCATAATTGGAACTAATTGGATAGCATTATACATTCAGATGTGGTGTTTACTTTCCGCACCTCGACACATCAGCGCCTTTTCATGTGGATACTGCATGATTTCGGTGTAAATGAGCTCATATCAACAGCAGGGTGAGGGAATTTAAAGGACAAGGATCTGATGTGCCGTCAAAAATCTATTTCCAGAAAGTTTCTTAATTAGCTCTGTGTGTGTTTATTAATAAATCAAAAGAGAGTGAAAGCATGAAATACAAGACAGACAGAGCAAATATGTGTTTACTTAAATGTCGTTTAGAAATCTAATACAGTCTACATTGTGTATTGAGCTGATTGAAATGGTGCAGATCAAAGGGAATCCAAACCCCAGTGTTGCCAATGTTTAACTGGATGCAACTAAATAAATAATAAACAAAGTAGTGTCGTGCAGCAGTGCACGGGCCTCTTAGAGAGTGTCCCCAATGAACAGCTTGAAGAGTCAATGATAATAAGCGGCCAATCAGATTTTGTGGTCCCACCGGAGAGCGAGGCGACTTGTAAATATGAAAAGCCATTTGTAATAAAGAATATCATTAGATGGATCGATCATGACTGCATTACAATGCTTATTGCATCCGGGCTCAATACAGAATTCAATCTCAGCCTGGCGTCCATTTTGTGTCAGTCAATCAAACAAGTAAATTGCTTGTATGGCATTCAGCTCGCCGGGGCCGCCAGTGAGTGAGCGCTGACAGAGCAGTGATTACTCTCTCAGCTCATTCCTCTCTATAGCCGTGCACTTTTACTATCACTGCTGTAGTGCCATTCACAAGAGGTGCCAGGGATGTCTGCAGACTTTTGAAGAGCCAACCCATTCTCTCTGCTCACATCATATACTGACATCTTGCTCAATAGCCCATTTCGTTTTAGAGATACAGTTCATGTATTTTTTAGCTTCTATTTTGTAACACCAGGAGGGATTTTTATTCTAAGAAATAATGTTATTTTTGTTGTTATTATAATGTTATTATAATGTTATTATATATCCCAAAAGGGCATAAGTGACATTTTACTTATGCCCTGAATTTGTATGAGGATTTTAGACCAAAATGATCAAATATTATAAACACTGACAACAGACCTCATATACATCATTTTTTTTAACAAATATCTTTAATACACGTTTTCTTTTTTTAATTTGGAAAAAAAAGTCTAATGCACTTGAAACACCGACTGAAAACTATGTTAAGTTTTTGGGGATTTAAAGCAATCAATTACTCTAAACCTATTAACATCCATGTGGCAATAAATTTTCAGTTTCATCCAAATGCCACTTCTTCTGCCTGGATCTCTTAAAATTTTCTCTTCAAAACTTCTGATTTTGACAAGAACCACACCAGGTTAAGGTTAATAAATCAATATTTGACATCTGATACCTTGCAAAGATCTGCAAAAAATCTGGATTGCATTCCAGAAAAGCTGGTTGTAGAGTACAATAGAGCTTTGGAACCGACATCACTGTGCAATGCATTGTGGGCCACCGGCGCCATTTTCCGGAAGCCACTAACATTATATACATTATTTTTAAAAATAAGTAATATATAGCTGGACACTGTTATCTACAACAGGTAATACTCAAACACACAAGTACCACATACAACCCTAGATATCAAATCCAAGAGCTCCACTTTCAAATACCGTCTATTGGTTTAGATTTGGTGACTTCCATTGATATACAATTGTTCTACTAGACTGCAATGACAAAGTGCCAATGTATAGCCCTCGTAAATTATGTCCAGACAATGAGAAATAGTTGTATAAATCCTCTTTCTAAATTCAGCACCTTTGACCTACAGTTACACAACAGAGGTGATGCTGAAAACAAAATCAGACAGCATCACTGAGCCGTCGGTGTGTGCTGTTGAGGGATTTAAGAAACACTGGTTCTGCCGTGATGTGTGCGCACATGTGTGTATGCTGCAACATGAGTGTGTGCCCTTCTGATATGAGGGCCAAGAATTGAGAGTGGACAGGGCTCGAGATTACAACAGAGCTTTCAATTTTCTATTTTCCAACTCCCCAACACCACCGCTACCCCCATCATGGTCCTGATTATTTTCCACTGTAACAACAAGAGCCCGGACAAAAACACATACAGTAGCAGACGGCCTTAAACACCACCAGCGAGAAGTCCTCAAACAGCACCAGTCTCAAAGCAAGGGTTATTGTAACATTTTTCAGCATGACATAAAAAAAAATGAATAATGAAAACACAAACAAAAAACAATGCCAGTGATGAGCCTTTCAACATTCAGCCTCGAAACATCATTATATTTTACAGCAGACTGTGACAAACGCTGTGTGACTGTGACAAACAAATCACGCTGGGCTTCAGGGAGAAGCATGTTAACAAATGTGGAAACGGGTGTGTGTGTGCTGGACTGGAAGGAAGCAGCAAAACAAACACGGCACAACCCCAAGCTAATGCCAATCTTTCAACATATTACATTATTAGCACAGCTTTGACTTGTCTTAAGAAAACTAACTGCAGTTGTTTTAGAGATACCTGTTGGGTTTCCATTTCACATTAAGTGAATTTAAAATATATTATGAAATGTAGCAACAAAAATGAGAAATCTGTTTTTTTTTTCATTTTTAGGAGAAAAGTAGAAGTAACATTTGGAGAAGTTTAGTGTTGCTAAAGATTATTTTCTAATGCCACCTTAAAAGGTAAATGTTGGTTTTAGTCAAGCTGCACAGGTCATACCACGTGGCAGAGTGGTTAGCACTCCTGCCTCACAGCAAGAAGGTCGTGAGTTCAAAACCCGGCTGACTCAAACATTCTCGGCCGACTCTGGTCTTTCTGTGAGGAGTCTGCATGTCCTCCACGTGTTACCGTGGGTTCTCTCTCTGGGTACTCTGGCTTCCTCCCACCGTCCAAAGACATGTTAGTATAGGTCAATTGGCAAATCTAAAGTGTCCCTAGTGAATGAATGTAGAGTGAATGGTTGTCTGTCACTGTCTGTCTCTAAATGTTAGCCATGCGACTAACTGGCCATTGTCCAGGGTGTACCCCGCCTCAGGCCCAAAGCTGCTGGGATAGGCTCCAGTCACCCGCAACCCCTAACGGGACTAAGCGGTAAAAAATGAATGAATGAGTTTTGTCAACATTCTGTATTCTGTTATTTGAAACCATGAAAGCTGATGAAATGTTTACATTTATAATTATAAATGTAAACATTTCATCAAAGCTGATGAAATGTTTACATTTATAATTATAAATGTAAACATTTCATCAGCTAAGACAAAAAAACAAAAACTATTTCCATCTGAAGATACAAGATGTGTTCTATGCTCAACAAAACTACTTTATAATTACTGTGCCACCATATGTTGTTCAAATTGTATGTGATATATCACGGAATTTGGGCCAAGGAGGAGCCACTTTTCTCAAAAATGGTATAAGGTAAACATTAAAGCAACTCTGCGTAACCTTTAGCCAGCAGAAAGAACATGTCTTCTTAATAGTTATGTAGCGTGCTGGAGCAAATCACTCACATAATCTCTTGTAATATTCCACTGTCACAGGACAGGATAGTTACAGACACTGTTCAGCTGAGGGTATACCCAAGTTAAAAATGCAAAATTTTGGGGGTTTGGGGTGTGTGATGGCAGAGTGGTTCATACAGCCAGAAAATTATTGGTTCAATCCACAGGCTGTCTACACACTTTGTATGCCCTCCCCGCTATTCTGGCTTCCTCCTACTATCCAAAAGATGCATGTTTAGGTGCATTGGTGAAACTAAATTTCTTTGTTGTCTTTCAGTGCAAGTTCTTTTATATAGCACCTTTAATGTGCAAAAACAACTAAACATGCTTTACAAGTGTAAACCCTGCAGTTAATTTTGGTAATGCAAAGTAGAAAATAATGCTTTTCAAAAACAGTGACAGTCAGACAGTCTGAATGTAACTCCTGAAAAAAAGTGTCAGCTATTTAAAATCAATACAATAAAATTACTGCAACTTCTCTGTTATTTAAAGTAGTGTTTATATAAACATCTACTTCAGATATACATCTGCATTCATATGATTACAGCAGAATAGAAAGATGGTGGAGGTGCAGAGTTCACAGAGCTCCAATAACAACTGAGAGTCAACTGTTTTATTCCCTTAATCTTGACCCTTTACCACTCGCTGATGAGCAGAACTACTTTGACCTTTCATCATGTTTTCATTCTTGAGAGCCTCTCGGGAAACCAATCAGAAAGAGAGTAGGCGAGAGCGTGCACACACACACTCACGTCCTCACATGTACAGTAGCCTGGAGCTCTCAAAGAAAGAAGCAATCAGGGGTGATACATTGGCAAATGTCAAACAAGGATTAATGGATTAATAACATTGTTAAGTATCCTCAGAGTAGTGTCGGTGCTGAAGCTTCCTCCCTGGGCGCAGCTCTTCTTCACTGCACTAATAGGGAGTGTGAAGGGAGCTGGGGACTTTAAGAACCAATCTCACAGACAAAAAACTCTCGGCAGAATTTAATCTCTCCGTCCTCTTTCTGTCTCTATCTGACAGCGCTGCTCTCCAGTATGTGCAATAGTGCTGTGTTTTTCCCTGCTAGGGTTATTGGGGCTTCCATTAAAGTACACTCAGTGTAATCAGCAGAGAATTATGGGTGCCAGAGGCAAAACTCCTCTGTGAGCCGTTTCTAGGTCTGTGTAAGTTTATTAATGCATGTGTGTGTTTATGTGATATGTGTGTTAGTTAGCTTGCACATGTACAAGTTGAGAGATTTATGTGCCTGTTTAGCTGTGCGTTAAGGTGAAAAAGAGAATTGATCTGGTACAAATTGAGAATTCCTTCCTCAGAGTTGGACAGAAAGCCACTTTCTAGCCAATTAAAACATTCCAGAGCTAATGGGGCTGTGCAGTGTCAAACCATTATCTACAAAGTGCTCCTCCTAAAAACTTTGCACTAATGTGTGTGAGCCTTTTCTAGCCTCTGCCAAAAGGGAACACTGTGCAACACTGCATGAATTTGGTTTGAAAAATAAATGAAGAAAGAGAAATGGTTATTCAAAGACACAACAATGTTGCAGTGTAAAACATTTCTATGAAGGGGAAGATTTTTTAATCTGTTCATACTAGTTGGCAGCTGGTAACTATTTTTCTTCTACTTTAAAACCTTCAAGGATCTTTTTCTTTGTGGGATGAAAGTCTTTCAGCACTAATTTTAAAATGTTTGTTTGTTAAACTTTAGACAACACAATCCAAGAAAACCAACTGGAGCTCCAAGGTTTCTTAAGAAACCCCCAAAACCTGAAATATCCATGATTCAACCAAAAATGAACACTGTAAGAATATGAATGTAACCATCATGGGTCACTGTCTACATCTGTAGGTGGGTCCACCATTCTCAATTGTTTGAGTGGTGCCTTACAGTACAGTGGGTCTATTAGAAAGCTCTTAGAAGAGTGTGTGTTTAAACAAAAGGAAAAGAAACATATAATAATTAATATATTACAGTATTTGAGACATATTGTATTCAATATTATTTACGATTACCCAAGAAGTGTAAGTCTTAAATGAGACCTTGGGCCACATCTTTCAAATCATAACGCAAGTATCTGGCGGAGACAGAATTTCATTGAAGGGCATATCTGAATCTACTTTTTCACAGTGGTACAAATATGCAGGACTTGAGTTCGGTGCAGATATAAAGGCTAGATTTATGTCATGTGTGTTTTGCTTTCAACCAATCACAGGGCTTTCCTCCAGTACAGCACCAATTATTATTATCATTAACTTATATTATTTTTATTATTTCTGTTTTATTTTAGTCATTGGACTGTGTTATAATGCCTAACTATTCTCTTTTATTGTTTAATGTATTGTTATGCCCTTCTTTTTAATATCAGATGAGCAGACTATTAGAAAATACTTATCATTTAGACAATCCTATACTTTGTTTAATTGTCACTCATTTTATTATAAACAAAACTTACATCCAGATAAAAATATATTTTGTCAGAATTGGGATTTTTATCAGGTTTTATGTGTGATCCTTTTAATTGAGAAAATTTTCTACAGCTACTTGTCTGGACATGCTCTGTATCAACACGAGAAAAAAAAGTGGAGTATTTTGTAGTGCTGTGTTTAAGATTATTTTAATTTGGTAGTGGACTAAAGACAGAAGAAACCACACAGAGATTCTTCTTTTACTCACGTCATGTAAAGCCGTCCTCAAGTTTCATGCAGTAGTTAATCGGTCTCAATCACATGGACACAGCATGATCGCTTCAGCTTTAAAACAGGCTTTGCATCGTTTAATGTGGAAAGCCGAGCGGGTCTCAGACAGACAGAGCAGACAGATGTCAGGACTTGGTCCAGGCCCAGGTACAGATAACCAGGCACCAATAAGTTTGGGTCTGTATTTTTGCGATGCAACCACAAATCCAAGCTCCTGGTCAGGCTGCGAGTTTCCTTTGTTCTGCTTCTAAAACCCTATTTTCTCCTTCTTTAACCTACATTTTCAGTCATTAAGTATATATTTTTATTTAGCCTTGCTCTGTAGCTTAGTGCCTTTGTGCTTGTATAAAGAAAATGTCTATAGGTTAGTCATTTGTTAGTAATGTTACACGATACAAGCCCAAATTATTTAAAAAATATTTTTTATTATTTCTTTACATATTACATTTGTAAATTTAACAATTTAATTAATTAGATTAATTTTCTATTTTTATTATACCAGAGCATCTGCACAGTAATAATAAAAATGTGTGTGGCAATAAGACAAGGCAAGGCAATTTTATTTATATAGCCCAATTCATACACTGGGTAACTCAAAGTGCTTTACAAGAATAAAAGACAATTTACAAGATTTAGATTAAGAAACGTAAGAAAAATTTAAAAAAATTTAAAAGAAGAGTGCAGATTAAAAAACACTTCAAGTTGTAATGTAGACGGAGCTAAAGAGGAAGGTTTTTAATCTCCCCTTGAACATTGTTAAAGTTGAGGCTTGTTTTACTTCATCTGGGAGGCTGTTCCAGGTTTTTGCTGCATGAAACTTAAACGCTGCTTCACCTTGTTTAGTTCTAACTCTGGGCACGAGCAGAAGGCCTGTCCCAGATGTTTTCAGAGTCCGAGGAGGTTCATAAGCAACTAGCATGTCAGAAATATATTCTGGTGCTAAACCATTAAGGGACTTGTAAACCAGCAGTGCTGTTTTAAAGTCTATTCTCTGAGCAACAGGAAGCCAGTGCAGAGATTTTAAAACTGGTGTAATGTGGTTGTACTTCCTGGTTTTAGTTAGAACCCGAGCAGCCGCGTTCTGAATAAGCTGCAGCTGTCTTAACCCTCGTTTTGAGAGACTAGTGATCAGGCCGTTACAGTAATCTAACCTGCTGGAGATAAAAGCATGGATAAGTTTCTCTAAGTCTGGTTGAGACATCATCCCTTTGACTCTGGAAATGTTTTTAAGGTGATAAAATGCAGATGATGTAATTGACTTAATGTGGCTGTGGAAATTCAGGTCTGAGTCCAGGATGACCCCTAGATTTCTAACCTGATTTTTACATTTTAGAGAAAGAGACTCGAGGTGACTGCTGACACTTTCTCTTTGTTTCTGTGGCCCAAAGATGATTAGTTCTGTATTGTTTCTGTTCAGTTGGAGGAAATTATTTTGCATCCACATGTCTATCTGTTCAATGCAGTGACACAGTAAATGGATTGGTCCATTTTCACCTGCTGTGAGTGAAATGTAAATCTGAGTGTCATCTGCATAATTATGGTATGATACGCCACAGCTGCGTATTAACTGGCCTAAAGGAAGCATGTAGAAATTGAATAATAGGGGTCCCAAGATAGACCCCTGTGGAACCCCACATGTCAGGGCCATTTGGTCTGATACACCGTTACCAACCGAAACAAAGTACTTCCTGTCTTCAAGATAGGACTGAAGCCATTTAAGGGCAGTTCCAGTGATACCCATACATTCCTCTAATCTTTGTGACAGGATTCCATGGTCCACTGTATCAAACGCAGCACTCAAGTCTCAGTCTATGATGCGGCCTGAATCCTGACTGAAAGGGATTAAAGCAGTTGTTAGGTAATAGAAAGTCATTAAGTTGGTGGTATACAATCTTTTCAATGACGTTACCTAAAAATGGCAGGTTTGATATGGGCCGATAGTTGTTGAGCACTGTAGCATCAAGACTGCTCTTCTTTAGGAGAGGCTTAATGACAGCAGTTTTTAAGGCCCTTGGAAATGTTCCAGACTGTAAGGAATTATTGACTATATCAGTGAGTTGTGGTAACAAACTGCTTAGTACTGATTTTAGAAATCTAGTGGGTAAAACATTGAGGCAGCAGGTGGATGAACTCAGGCTGGAGACAGTTTTTTCAATTGTTCTGTCATTAATGGGTGTAAATTGTGTTAAACCAACCAAGTGCCTCCTAGGTGGCTGCAGTGTTGTTGTATGTCCTGTTGACTGTATCGCATGTTTAATGCCTTGAACCTTGTCATTGAAAAACAATACAAACTCATTGCATTTAGTGGTGGAAACTAATTCTGGAGGAAATGGAGCTGGAGGGTTTGTTAATCTGTTCACTATAGCAAACAGGACACGTGAGTTGTTACTGCTTTTGTTGATGATCTCTGTGAAGAATATTTCTCTTGCTTTTTGCAAGGTTTGATTGAAAACATGCAAATTTTCTTTGTATACCTAATAATGAATTAAGAGTTTCAATTTACGCCATTTTCTTTTGGCTTTTCGGCATTCCCTTTTCTCCATGAAGCCTTCTGCCTCGTCCTGATCACTTTAACCTTAACAGGAGCAATGGTGTCCATAACATTTAAAACACCTGAAATATAACAATTCAACAAATCATCAACTTGACCTGATGAGGCATTTTCAAACCTGATTGCCTCCATAAACATTGTCCTTGTGTTATTATTAATGTGTCTCTTTTGTACAAGTGTAGGTCCAACAGCAACTTTTGGAATTATGGACAGATGAAAAAAGACACAAGAATGATCAGATAGAGCAACATCAATCACAGTGACATCTGAAATATGAACACCTTTAGTAATGACCAGGTCCAGAGTGTGACCTCTGTTATGGGTCGGCTCATTAACATGCTGACGGAGACCAAAAGTATCAAGAATAGTAGAAAGTTCTTTGGCATTTCTGTCACAAACATTATCCACATGCACATTAAAATCTCCTGATATGACTTGTTCAAATTCTGTGCAGATAACCGAAAGCATTTCAGTAAACTCATTAATAAAATCATGACATTGTTGGGGTGGTTTGTAAAGAACTACATATGAAATGGATGGAGAAAACCTCAACTCCATTTTAAATGACACATACTCAAATGATGAAAACTCCCCAAGTGATGTTAAATGTCTGCATCAGTCTGTGCTTAGACTAAGATCAGCTGTTTTACCCGCCTGCGCCATGCCACGCTTCACTTTTTAGAGTAAAATTTTATTTATCCAACACTGGATATGAAATATACAGTTTGGAAATGAGACACAGCAGAACACATCTATAAATCTGGCATAAAATCCACCTGTCCAATTGTTATCAGACTATAAAAAAAGTGAATGCTTCTTTTGATATACTCATTTTAAACATTAATGCTACTTTTTCAGTTTTAACATTTACAGAATTTCTAATATCTCTGGCATGACTTTACTTGCATCAGGGAAATGTTATCAACTCAGAAAAAAATGTAATTGGGAGAGAACCTTCCCCATCCTCACATCTTGCCTTAACTCAGCTCTAATACTGCTGACGGCACAGTCTGTGAGTGAATGGGTGAGTGAGATATTCCTCAGTGGAATTCTATTTTCTGCTCCTGTTTCGAAAGGTCAGCCTTAATTTCCGAGGGGAGTGATAATTACAGGGGATTGGAGCATCTCCTGTGGCCTCTTCACCACAACAACATGGTCCAGAGGGTACCGCAAACTATATGCTTTAGCGGCTATGCTAATTATCTCACTTTTGACATCAACCAAGAGTTAACCAACTTTACATATTTTGGAAATTAAATGTAGGCTTTACAGCAGTTTTTAATACTATCCTCTCAATGTTTCATTCCAGCTCTGTGTCAGCTCTGGAGCATGCTTATAACGCTTAATCCAACCGTAGGTCATCTAATCTGCAACAGCAACAGAAGACGGGGAAAAAATGCCCTTTCTGTCATACTAAGATGTTTACATCTGTCAAACATAATTTTAATTGTTCTAGCGCTATGTAACCCCATTTTCACCTTTTACACTCATACGTATAGGATAGAGACATAAAAATTGTCCAAGCCATTCCCAGTCAGCGCAGTGACTGATTCCACAAACTAAATTTATGATATATTTACTTGAAATTGCATGGTTTGTTGTGAAATGAGATGCAGTGTATTTATTGTCACTGTGCAGCCCATATCTCAAATTAACTTTTATATTAACAGCAGTTTAAAATTAGTATTTAAAATAAGAGATTGTTACTATTGATATTTTACTTTTATTTCACCTCACGACTGGATGGAAAACCCACCTCGTGTCTTTCGCATACCAAACATGTCGAGGAACTATAGCGCAGTAACAGAATGATACACTGTAGTTTGGGAACTGCTCAGTGGTGTACAACTCAACTCTCTCGACTCATCCACAGGGAAATTAACAGTGGCAAAGCAGCATTACATGAATTACTAAGGTAATCCTGTACTGACACTAGTCTAATCTGCACCGGGATATATGGGATCAAATCATAGCCTGCATATTTCACTGTGTATATATAACAATAACGGCAGGTGGCTCAAGGATATACTGTAGCTGTAATATACCTCAGTATGAGTTTATCTTGACGTAATGTGAAATCTATTACGGTGTGCTCAAAGATGTTACTTAAGATAAGAAACAAATATAGACTCCTATGCTTTACAGTTCCACCTGGGAGGGCTCCTGTTGAAAGCATTTGCAAAAGGACAGGTGCTTTAAATGAATACCTGGTCGGTGATTGGATTTATCAACCACAGTTTTATCCAATCAGCGCAGCTCTATGTTGTTCACATTTGTAACGATAAAACGGTCACTACAACTACAAACCTAAAACTTGTCCAGACCTGTCAGTACTGCCACATCATTGGACACAACAAGTCGGTAAAGCCACAGTTCGGACTGTGAATACTTTGCTTGGAACAGTTCAAGATTGATTGTTGCGAGTTTGTAAACTCACAAATCTTGTGAAAATAAAGCTGCAATGCAAGGTTACATTTCTGTAGTAATTTACTACAAGTAAGACAAGACATTTTTATCATAAGGCTAAGGATTTACAGTTTTATAGAAGGAATTGCACCCAATACCCTTTAAAGAAGCATCAATTCAACCAAGAAGAGTTAATGGTGTTTTGGCATTCCTGGAGCAGAAGCTGATCAAACTAATAATACATTACCAGAACGCTCTCTTAATAATTGCAGTGTTTTGGAAATGTTTTACTCACCTTGTGTATCCAGCAGCCAATGGTTTTCTAAGAACCAACTGCATGTCATTTTTTTTTTTTAATAGCCAAGACCCAAAGGAAACGTGTACTTTTCTGGAAATGAGGTTGGAATGCCTCCAGCCACAGCAGATAGCACAAAGCTGCCACCAGAGGATGGAGAAAACTGGTTTAAAAAAGCATTTGATTACATGTTAACAGCAGTCACCCAACCCTCATTATTTTAATGAGTCATTTTTAAAGTTATTTGAGATAAGCTGTTCTTTTTAATAACCAAAAATAATTACAGTTTAAGAAAAGTTTTCCCTGTGTGTGACCATGGAATTTACACATAGCCTTCACTAAGTGGTGGTGTGAGGGCTATTTCAGTGATGTACAAATATACTGTAAGGGCATCTATATATTGCATTGTAATAAGCTCATCTCACTCTGTGTGGGATTTTTGTTGTTGCCAAAATTGTTGTGTACACATTCTCCAATTCTGACACTCTTTTTTTAAAGTTGATTAGAGAGATATAAGGATTTTGTTGCTAAAACCTTAATTTTAACATGTGCCAGTTATCGAAGATAGTAGAGAGTGCACAGTGCAGGTAAAGCTATGAATTTGATCCATTCTCCTCCCATGAATTGTATTTGTGAAAGTTATTTGATAATTGTAAAAATGCTACATATATTCAGACTTAATATTTAGCGTTTCATACAGTGTCATAAAGGTCCTATTGGCTTCAATGAGCGGCCATTGATTACATTTACATTTACATTTATTCATTTAGCAGACGCTTTTATCCAAAGCGACTTACATTACATTACCAGTGTTACAGTCACTGGAGGCAAGGTGGGTTAAGTGTCTTGCCCAAGGACACAACGACAGTACTGTGGGGAGAGCGGGAATCGAACCGCCTACCTTCCGGTTGAAAGACGACCGCTCTACCCACTGAGCTACTGCCGCCATTGATATATCCAGAGGTACGTACCTATTTGAGCAATATCACACTTCCACTACAATGCCTGAAAACCGCTTTTGTAAATGGAACAACAAAAACTGTGTATGAAAATAATGCTGTCTTGAGTCTTTGAAAATTCAACCAAATGACATCTAATAAAGTGCCAAAAACATTTCTGTAGCTTGCAGTGCTGGCGGCACATAACCAACTGAATCACACAAACCCAAAGGTCTCACCCACGCCTACCTACTGCAAAGCATGGATCTTAAAAGTGTGCCTCCATTTGGAAGTGAGACAGCGATAGGACGGAATGTGGCGGAGCAACATGGGGAGATTATCTCATCTTACCACAGTTGGACTGATGCTGATTCAGACACGGGCAAGGGGAGGATTACCTCAGGCTTTCCGAATATCTCTTGAGAAAGCTCTTCAAAGAGGGTATTATCCAAAACATCCAGCAACATCTGAGTGCTCTTTGTAAAAGTCTTAGCAGTGCCCTCCGCTTTGTAGCACTTTGTGTCTCACCTCTCCCTCTCGCCGTCTGCTCACCGGGGAGGCTCGAAACAAGGATTTGTGAAGGACATTGGCTAATTAGCATTGCCAAACACAAAAGCAAAGCAGAGGTGAGGAAGCCAAAGAGCCGTGCAAGACAGGTGCTGAGTGAAGTGCACGGGTTTAGACCGGGCCTTATCGCTGCCACAGATGTGTTTGTCTCCTTCATGGCAGCGTGGTTAATGATGATTGATTTCCTCTCTGTTTAAATGCTTGTTGTCACATCCCTGTCAATGAGGCTGCGAGTTACAGTCTTGTAGGAGTAATGGGGTTGGCACGGCTCCAGCCACAGCAGATAGCACAAAGCTGCCACCAGAGGATGGTGAAAACTTGTTTGAAAAAGCATTCCATCACATGTAAACAGCAGTCACCCAACCCTTATTATACATGTATTTTAATGAGTCATTTTAGAGCTATTTGAGATTAGCTGTTCTTTTTAATAACCAAAATAATTACAGTTTAAGAAAAGTTTTCCTTGTGTCTGACCATGAAATTTACACATAGCCTTCACTGAGTGGTAGTGTGAGGGCTATTTCAGTGATGTACAAATATACTGCATCTATATACGGCATCGTAATAAGCTCATGTCACACTGTGTGTGATTTTTGTTGTTGCCAAAATTGCAGGCCATAGCTTTAAATTGGCGGATGTATGTCCCACAGTGTGACGGATCAAAGATGACAGATCCTTTGTGACCAATGACAGGCTATATCTATAATTGTCAGACATTTAGTAAAAATATAACAAATGATAAAGCCCCATATTTTACTCTGTCCAAATCAGATTCTGTTCCTCTTTTGTTGTCTTGTTTTTATAAGCACATGAACGGCACTCATGTTGACGCTCACTGATGCTGCCTGTTGTTAACCAAGGTTTCCTGTGACACACTCAGCATTTTTACTCACGCAGCGTGACATCTATCAGACAAATGGTTGTAGCTGATTTGAGTAGGACTGCAAAAACTGAAGTCTGACACACTAAAGACACAAACACAGGTAATATTTCTGCTAGTGAAAAAAAAACAGTTTATAAAGTTTGATGCATTATGTTTATTACCATTAACTGAACTGAATGAAGATTGCATCAGTCTTGAGCAATGTTGAAGAGCATGGTGAGGGTCAAAGTGACTTTATGGTTTATGGTGGACAGAGAAACTATAATTAACAAACCTAGTAGTTATATTGTAATAATTCATTGTGATCCAGATGTAAAAATGTGCGTTGTGTGCTTTACCATTTCATCCACAGAAGTTTATCGTTAACATAAAATAGAATTGTATGTTTGTTCATTATATGTATTTCTTAAAACTTTTATTCAGAAAATGATATTACATTTTAATTACAGTTTAATCTATACTAGTTGCCTTTTATTAAAATTATTACAATATCCCATGGTATCCTGCTGCATAATGCATCCTCTTTGGCTGAGCACACATCTCAACCCCACACTTATCACATAGCAGCCTTGCAGAAATAACAGTAGACTGAATATAAGGCCTTAGTGTGTTGTTATATTGCATAATACAGTATAAGAGCAGTCACTACAAAGTACATGGCCAGTGGGGTTAAATGTGAGCTTTGAATAAAAAATAGCACATTTAAATAAATAATGCCCCTTTAATATTTATTATTTCACCTGGGTTTTGTTTAATTTGACTCTTATTCTTTTTATTTAAGCACCTCAAAGTTCCACTACCTAATTTTCTTTTTGCCATCCCTGTCTCAGATTCCACTCTTCCCAAAAGCAGCCTAGGAACCTCTCCTGCCTCACTTTTATTAAGAAAAAAAAACGGACCAATTTTTTTTACAAAATACTAATACATTACAGCAAACTGAGGTTTAGAGCTTAGTGTTAGCTTGGCATTAGCTTAGATGTGACAGAGCGGCATTTATCTCTGCCTTGTTAAACATTACGTGATTTATTTGGGGTGTGGCTCATTGGTAGAGCGGTAGTTCTATAACCGGAAGGTTGGTGGTTTGATTCCCGCTCTCCCCACAGTTGTGTCTTTGGGCAAGACACTTAACCCACCTTGCCTCCAGTGGTGTTACAGCTGTAACACTGCAGTATTTATCTGTGTTTTACTTTGCACCCCTTTTCTTTTTTATGCTTTTCTTTTCAACAACCAATGGGAGTGCCAATGATTTCTGTTCCAGAGTAACAGGTTTTCATCTATTAAAAATGATCTATAATAATTAATAGATGGCATCATAAAGCCTGTTTGTTTGTTTTTTTGTTTCCCACAAATAATTGCTTTTGTAATATACTATTTAGGGTTTAATCCATTTTCCTCAATGAGAAAAAAAAAGAATTAGGTACAATCTGTTTAAAAGGTACTATGTGGAGCTTTTAGGAAAAAGAAAAATTGCTATGTGTTCCTTTTTGACATATTCATGAACCCACCTTAATGAGGATGAGGAAATTGGGGGGTTCAAATTGGGTTCAAATTACCCGCAGAAAATCTGCGGATGTGACGTAATGCGCGCTCACGCTACTTGATGGATGTAAACAGCAAAACAACAATCACTGGTGATGTCATGTCCCACCTTCGTGTTTGTCTGTCTATGTTATGTATCATTTCCTGTGTCTTATTGTGAAATCACTAACCCCTGTCTGTGTTCCAGATTGTCTTCCTGCCCTTGTGTCTTTCCCTCCACTGTGATTACCTGCTCCGCCCCTAATGTGTTCCACCTGTGTCTCATTGTGTTCCCTTTATAGTCTAGTGTGTTTTCCCCTGTCCTGTGCCGGATTGTCTTTACCCCAGTGTGAGCTTTCCAGCGTTTCTTAGTGTATTGTTTGATAGATTCTAGTGTTTTTGACCTTCGCCTTGTTTTTTGATTACGTCTCTTGGATTTCGGATTTGTACCTTTGCCTCGGAAAATAAAGAATTGAAAGCTCTGTCTTTTGTGAGATCTGCATTGTGAGTCCTTTTGCCTGGTCCTGACAGTACAATCTGGCCAATAACATGGACTCTGCAGATCCAGTGCGTGCCGCCCTGCAGGCACAGGGACAACGGATTCATCTTCAGGAGGAGCAGGTTGGTTTGCTCCAACGTGAGATGAGGGCTTCAGCAGAGGGCCATGAGCGGGCCTATTCCCAACTTTCTGTACAAATTGGATTTGTCATTGAACAGATGCAGAGGAAGGAGGCCTTGTCGGCGTCAGCGGAGAGTGCTGTTACTGACCAGTTCCGGCTGAAGCGGCCCCGAGAACTGTCAATCGTGAGTCATCACATATCCGGCAGTCCAGTCCGGAGAGATTCACGGGCGAGTCGGGGATTGTGTCCTTCTTGTCTCAATGTAAGCTTCACTTTGAGTTTCAGGCGTCCTCTTTTCCATCAGATCGGGCCAAGATAGCTTACATTATCTCCTATTTGTCCGGCCGTGCAAGAGCATGGGTCACAGCTGAATGGGATAGAGAGTCAGCAGCTTGCAACTCGCTGTCCTTGTTTTTACAGACATTTACCCAAGTTTTTCAAACTGTCACTCCGGGCCGTGAAGCAGCGAAGGCGCTGGTAACTTTAAAGCAGGAACGCCGTAGCGTTTTTGATTATGCTATCGACTTCCGCACATTAGCAGCAGACAGTGGGTGGAAGCCTCGTGGATGCATTCTTCAATGGTCTTTCTGAAAGAGTCAAGGACTATCTGACCCCGCTTGATCTACCCACCGAGCTCGACGCTCTAATTGCCTTGGCTTCTAGGATTGATAATAGACTTCGGGAGGGAGAGAGATTTCTCAGCCAGGCAATTACCAGGGAAGGAGGGGGCCCTCTAGGGAGGAGGTACTTTTGGTGCATTCGATGTCCACCCCTGTCTCTTCTCTTTTAACTGAAGAACTCATGCAGGTGGGCCGGACCAGGCTCTCTTCTGCTGAGAGGAATCGACGCATGATGGAGGGGCGTTGTATCTACTGTGGCCAGCTGGGCCATTTCCTCGCCAGCTGTCCAGTTAGACGAGGAGATATGTCACCCAGATCCTCAGTCTTGGTAAGCCCGGCTATTATCAAGACTGATATCAGTCGACAACTCTCCAAGATTCACTTAACAAACACCTCTCACTCTCGCAGTCTTCTAGCACTTGTTGATTCGGGGGCTGATGCCAACTTTATGGACATCACTCTTGCTTCTAGGTTGGGACTATTTATAATTCCCTTGGACTCGTCAATGAAGGCTACCGCTCTTGATGGACGTCTCCTGTGCACCGTTACTCATCACACAAGTCCTGTAGTCCTATCCTTTCCGGATCATCATTCCGAGAAGATCAGTTTTTTTCCTGTTTCACTCATCCCTGCACCCTGTAATCTTGGGCTACCCCTGGCTTATTCTACACAACCCGCACATTGACTGGTCCTCTGGAGCTATATTATCGTGGGGTGCTTGGTGCAACCCACGGTGTTTCCAGTCCTCCTCTTCCTTTTCAGATAGAGACACTCTCTCATCAGAGGAGAACCAGTGCGCAGAATTAGCTTCAGTTCCTGAGGACTACTGGGAATTGCGAGAAGTGTTCAACAAGGTAAAGGCAACCACACTTCCACCACACCGGCCTTATGACTGTGCCATAGACCTCCTCCCAGGGACTTTTCCACCCAAGGGACGTCTGTATTCCCTATCCAACCCGTGAGCATGCGGTCATGGATGAATACATAGCATCCTCTCTCAAGACTGGTATTATTTGTCCTTCCTCCTCCCCAGCCGGTGCTGGATTCTTCTTTGTGGATAAGAGGGACAAGACGCTTAGCCCTTAGCATTGATTACTGGGGACTGAATGACATCACAGTTAAGAACAGGTACCCCCTTCCGTTAATCGCTTCTTGTTTTGAACTGTTACAAGGGACAAAAGTTTTTACAAAGTTGGACATTATTATGAGTACCTAGTGATGCCATTTGGGTTGACAAATGCGCCTGCGGTTTTTCAGGCCTTTGTTAATGATGTACTAAGAGAGATGCTGAACATGTTTGTTTTCGTGTACATTGACGACATTCTCATTTTTTTTCCTGATTTAGAGACTTATATTGTCCACGTCAAGCAGGTGCTTGGCAAACTTCTAGAGAATCATTTATATGTTAAGGCTGAGAAGTGTGAATTTCATGTGCCTTCAGTGTCATTTTTAGGAATGGTCATCGCAGAGGGGGTGCTGAAGATGGATCCGGGCAAGATTCAAGCCGTGTCTGACTGGCCTACTCCCTCTTGCCGTAAGGACGTACAGCGCTTCTTAGGATTTGCCAATTTCTACCGCAAGTTCATTAGGAATTTCAGTTCCATCGCAGCTCCGTTGCATGCGGGAGTGGGGGCAATTCTGTCACAAAGGTCAGTAGACGATGATAAAATACATCCTTGTGCATTCTTGTCAAAAAAGCTTTCTCCAGCAGAAGCAGAATTACGATGTTGGAGATCGAGATTTGCTGGCAATTAAAGTAGCCCTGGAGGAGTGGAGACATCTGCTAGAGGGTACGCAGCAACCTTTCCAAGTCTGGACTGATCACACTGGAATACCTTAAGGCAGCCAAGAGACTGAATCCCCGACAGGCCCGTTGGGCTCTATTCTTTTCCCGGTTCAATTTCACTGTCTCATATCGCCCAGGCTCCAAGAATCGCAAGGCTGACTCTCTTTCCAGACTGTTTTTCCCTGACAGAGACCCTGAAGAGGCTTCCCCCATCCTGCCAAGTTCCTGTGTCCTGGGAGCCATTTCCTGGAGCATCGAGGGCAAAGTCAAGGAGGCCCTCCGACACACTGAGGCTCCTCTGGGGGTCCCACCTAATCGCTTGTTTGTACCACCAGCACTACGGGGACAGGTAATATCTTGGGCTCATTTGTCGCAGGTGTCCTGTCATCCTGGGGGGCGCAGGACACTGTTTAGAGCTCAAGAGAGGTTTTGGTGGCCAAGTATGAAGAGGGAGGTTACTGAATATATGTTCGCCTGTGATATTTGCTCCCGTAACAAGACCTCCAATGCGCCCGTCTCTGGTCTGCTGCATCCATTGCCAGTGCCCCATCGTCCTTGGTCGGACATCTTGGTGGATTTTGTCACGGGGTTACCTGTTTCGGAGGGTAACACTACTGTTTTTACTGTGGTGGATAGGTTCTCCAAGATGGTGTGGTTCATTCCTCTGCCCAAGCTGCCTTCTGCTAAGGAGACGGCAGAGGCTTTATTAACATATGTCTGCAGAATTTTTGGTTTCCCCAGGAATGTGCTGTCCGACCGAGGGCCGCAGTTTGTAGCACAGTTCTGGAGGGCCTTCTGCAGCCTTGTGGGTGCAACTGTCAGTCTGTCTTCAGGCCATCATCCCCAGACCAATGGGCAAACTGAACGGGTCAATCAGGATCTGGAGGTGAAGTGTTAATTGAAATGGATTCTGAGTTCGGAGAAAAGCAACCAGCCTCGGGCACAACGCAAACACTCGCTGACACTCCTCGCAAACATAAAAAACAAAAGCATGTATAATCAAGTGACGGGATGAGACGGGTCTTGCATTTGAGCCGTGTAGGATCTGTGTTAAGTATAAACAATGACCCCGCCTTGGCTTCTTTTTTACAAGAGGTAAGACAGAATTGTAGAATATTTCATGTGTGTTGTCTAATGCTAAATAACTATAAAGCTATAACTAATTGTGGATGTTAGTTAGCGTGCAAACCAAATGTAAGTGCTAGATTATAGCCGGCCAATCTTATGTGATAACATCATCTGCTTTACACAGACAATACAAATCTGAACAAGTCATATATATCATTACAAGTTAAAATAAAAAGATTAAAATATTCAATTTGTATTTACAACCGGTGGGTTATTGGTAGGGCTTCATAGCTTTGATGGTTTTATAGCCTTGCTGGAGCCCTTGTTGCATGTCATACAGGGTGGGCTTGGGGCTTGTGTATTGTATTGTTATAATGAACCCGTTTTCTACTGTAAGTTGGTGGTATTTTCTTTTAAATGCCACTTTCTTTTTGTTGGCATTCTTGTTGTCTGCCTCTCATCATTAGGCCTCCAATGAAGAAGCTCTTCAGCGATAATTGTTTTTCACTCATTTTAACTACGTAGTGCGTGGGCTTAATTTAGAGGAGTTTAGTGAGTGAGTCAAGTGTGGGTAAGAGGCTGTGGTAAAAAGACTACTTTTTCACAATAACAATTTTTAATAAAATCTAGTGTATGCCAGTGAAGTCTATTAAAACTAGCTTTTTATAGTTTGACCTCCAGACTAGAATGTAGGAAAATGGATGAAGACAGGTAAGTTCTATAAGTGTCCGCCCATCCTCCTAAACAATCTGTAAAAACTACTCAACCACATTGCTTAGAGACCACCAAAAACATGCCCATATGCATATCAACAAAAGAAAATATTCAGATTTTGAATAATGCAAATGATTTTGAGATGAACTAACTCTCAATAGACGACTGAGCTTTACATTTGGAATATTGAATTATAACAAGATCTTGATTGCCTGGTGCATCTGTCTGCAGTTGCTTACAAGTCCAATTTAGCACAGTACTCACAGACGTTTCCCTTTTTAAATAATGCCTTTGAATCCACTCTGAGATAATGAATAATACACAGAAGAGGATACAAAATAAATTGCGAGTGCTGAGCCTAGCCTCAATCTGTCTCCACACAGCACCAGTAAGTGGCACAGTACACCCTTATGAACTTATTAAACATGAAAGGTAAACAAAAGATTCATTTTGAGGGGAGGGGTTATACTTCAATGTCATTCACTCTGACATCCCAGGGTGAACATCATTCTAAAAAAAAAATGTAGAAAGAGGTTGAAGTGTCATTGAAAAGTAATAAGGCTTCATTTAAAATATACACGCAATCTCTCATACACAATGATCCTCCGAGGAAATATCTTCCACCCGAGACAAGAACGCAGCCAATGAATGAATCTCTGCTTCAGATGAAAGTCACCTTGAGCTGAGAATGTGAGTGCAGACACTTCAGACAAATGGGGACCAGGAATAGAGCCCTGTTGCACACCCCTTTCCAGTAGAAGGAAAATATATATATTGAAATACATTCCTTTAACAATGGACATAAAAAAATATAATGAGGCATCTTAACATTGAGGCCTACTCGAGAAGAGAACTCTCATCAAGGTGATCTTTACAGTCTTGTTTGCAAGCCTTTTCAAAACTTGTACTGACAAGACCCATACTGTACCACTCACAGGAAATGTGGCTTTAGTTTTTCGACCCCTCCTTCTTTCTTAACCCCACACTGGCATCCTCTCGCTACAGGGAAAATGTTTTGTGCTGCGTGAACCATGCTTCTGTCGGCGTTTCAATGGTGATAGATGGAAGAAATGTGGGAATGCTACAATTAGTGAGTGCCGTGTAAAGCTTAACACTGACCCCATGGATGCTGCCTGCAGCGTTATCATTAAGTCTATCTTGTGCTTCAACATTGTTCCCCATCTTGTTTTCTTCACCTTTCTTTCTTCCACTCTTCTGGCTATGTCTCGGCGCCCTTGTTTTCATTCTTCACAAGCTAATGATTTGTATCCGGGGGATGCAGAATGTCTCCTTCCTCATTTTGTATCTCCTCAACCTTTCCCTTCACTCAAGAATCTTTCAAAAACACAAAGTGGTATTAACATAATTGTAATGTATACATTTAAGACAGCAGAATTATCTTTATTTATCACCACAAAATATTAAGTAAAAACTAAAATTGTAATAAGGAAAGATTGTTGAAGCTGGAAAAGCTGAAAATATATTAAATATTCTCATATACTTATGTTTTTTATAGAACCTAGTCCTGTCCCTTCAGCTGTTCAGGGGAGACAAACTGAACACTGGTCAATTTATTTTTTTATTTTTGAGCACACATTCTTCTCCAGCGCACGATGGCTGTTCACCAAATGCGTGGGGTGCACATGGCAGAGTTGTTAGCAGCAAAAGCAAGAAGGTTGTGAGTTCAAAACCCGGCCGACTCAAACATTCTTGGCTGACTCTGGACTTTCTGTGAGGAGTCTGCATGTCCTCCACGTGTTACCGTGGGTTCTCTCCGGGTACTCCGGCTTCCTCCCATCGTCCAAAGATAGGTCAATTGGCAACTCTAAAGTGTCCCTAGTGAATGAATGTGAGTAAGAGGCCCACCTCGAAAACGAGATGATTCATCTCAAGGGATTAATCCACACGAAAAATGTGAATAAATAAATATAAATAATTGAAAGGAACAGTGTAAGATGTGGAATTGCAATGTGCTTTAACTAACAGATATACTAGCAACAAGACCCCAAACACACCCTCCTTTAATGAGAATAACTGTGGCATGGAGTTCCCTTCACACTGTTTTAACAGAACATTTTTTTCCACGGTCTTTAAAAGGTTTTACACCAACAAATGACTAGTGACATCCACAAATATAAGCCTTTAAAATCTGACAGTTATTAAGAATAATGTCTACCACCCGCATTCAATAGTAACTAGAATGGCTGCTGCCGATTGAAGTAATGTGTGTGGTTGCTGAAAGCTTATAACTAAAGAAAAATAAATAAATAATCCTAAAATGCAATTTTGATGATGAATAAATACTATACTATTAAATTGATTCTGGCAGATATTGTTCCGCTTGATAAAGTCTGCTCCACTGTACCATCTGGGGGGGCTGCTGTTGAAAGCAGCAGGTACTTTAAAAAAATGGTCAGTGATTGGATTTAATCAAGGCCGTACCATGTTGTTTACATTTGTAACAGTAAAACGGTCCCTACAACGTCAAACCTAAAACATGCCCAGACCTGTCAGTACTGGGGCGGCAGTAGCTCAGTGGGTAGAGCGGTCGTCCTTCAACCGGAAGGTAGGTGGTTCGATTCCCGCCCTCCCCACAGTTCATACTGCCATTGTGTCCTTGGGCAAGACACTTAACCCACCTTGCCTCCAGTGGCTGTAACACTGGTAATTACATTAGAACAATGTAAGTCGCTTTGGATAAAAGCGTCAGCTAAATGAATAAATGTAAATGTAATGTAAATGTAAGTACTGCCACATTATTAGCCACACTGGCCACAGTTCAGATATAAATACTTTGCCTGGAGCTATTCAAGATGGATTATTGTGAGTTTGAAAACTCCAAAATCTTGTGAACATTTAGCTGCAGCGCAAGGTTCCTATACTATAAAATGATATAGAGAATTGTAAGTATTTATACAACTTAATGGGCAAATTTATATCTGCGTCCCTCTATATCTTGGAACTGTTCATCCCTTTAACTAAAAGAGACATGTGTCCCAAAAGAAAAATTTTAAGTAACCTCACATTTAACATTTGTATTTGATACAGAATAATTTACCACACAGAATTAAACATTAATAACAAAGAATTGATTGTAGCTTGTGGCTCCCTGGAGTTAAACTGAGAGCTGATATGAAATAAAAGAGTTCCTGAGAGTGAACAAATTGACAGGTCGACATCGAGTGTTAAAATAAGTATTGAAGGTATGAGACCAGATAGACCAAAGTACTTACACTACAAAAAACGCAAAGGCCCATAGAGTAATTCAGCATTCTGAGCAGATTCTTAATAATTGATGTTTGTCAAGGCAAAACACAGCTTTATCTCCTCCAGCCTCCAAGCCAAGCAATGAGCAAAGCCCCAAATGAAAGCCAAAGCCCTCTATTTCGAAGACACTCAACAAACACATGCATAGTCATTTAGCAGGGCACACACACAGCATCTGCTGTTCTATACACAGCATACAGTATGCCTAGGAAAAACAAATATATGCACTCTAACATACAATCAAGAAGCCTCCCCAGGAAGTACCCAAACCTGCTGTTATTTGAATATTGGATGCAGACTGAGAGACTGATAACGCAATCAAAGTTCTCCTGACTCTTATTTAAAACCACAATATTTATATTACTTTATGCCTTTGAATCTAACCTCAGTCTATGCCACAGTCTTTTTGGTGTTAGTTAGTTATGGCTATTTTTGATACAAATACACTTTGTGCTACCCATACTATTTTTTCCAATAAAATATCAATCACTGCAAGCCACTTTGCTTACATCCCTGTGTTTATATGAATGTGTTTATATAATTTTTTATACAATTGTCCCTGATTTATTAACATTTACATACTATCTTTTAGGGGTGTCCCAGTACCACTCTATTTACATCTCAGTCTTCGCTGATAATGAGCAGTAATATTTATAAACCAGACACAGATTTCAGTGTCAGTGATTTTTCCACATTTTACTTGTGACTTGTTTTGAAGGAGACAGCTTTTTTTCCTTTCCCCACGTAGCGGCACATTTGCAGTTTGCTCATCTTTGTTTGCAATAAAACCTATCCAAACAGTCACCGACAGAGAAATAGGGTGTCACAAACTAACAGTTTTAAAAATGGTGAATGAATTTCTCAACAAGAATTAACAAAGTATAATGTAAAAAAACACAATTTGGCAGTGGATTAAAGTCAATTAAACATGCTCATGTAAATTATATTCACGCTTGAAAGTGTGCATAATTAATAGCTGCACAAAATTACATGGGTCATAAGGTTGATAGGCAACATATAAAACTGACTTTTCAATTTAAAAAATCATATTTATAATAGGTCTCACATTTGAGGTTAATAGGCAACAACACCCAGTATTTAAAAACGGTATAATTGAGTTAACTGATTAAACTAAGAGTGCAATAGGACTAGGTGAGTTAGTATTGTTAACCTTTAACCTAACCATTCCAAGCTTAAGAAACAACTTTGTATACTAGACTAAATACAATTTGAACATCCTATTTTAGGTTTTTAGACCTGATGACAGAAAATAGACTTGCCAAAACTGGTAAATGCAATAGATAACATGTTAAATGACTAAAAATTGTATCACACTGTTAATAAAAATGTTGGGCTATTCATAACCCTGGGAACACCAGTTTCTTTGTATTGTTTAATCATACCAAGTCCTCATCAAGACTATGGATTAAGGATTATAGAAACTCTTAGGGACAATGGTTAGTTGGTCACAGGGCTGACACAGACAGACATCCGTTCACTCTCACAGTCATTCACTCACTAATGACATTTTAGAGTTGCTAATTATCCTATACATGCATGCTGCTGGACAGTGGGCGTACTCGGAGAGAACCCACAGTAACACGGGGAGGACAGGCAGACTCCTCACAGAAAGGCTGGCCGAGGCTTGAACTCACAATCTTCTTGCTGTGAGGCTAACTCTGACACCGTGCACAATTATGATGTGGAGAATTAAACGTTCTTAGCAGCCATTATTAAACGAGAAGATGAAGTAAAACAAGTTCAAGTCCAAGAAGAAGATCCTCAGATCAAGTTCTAACTTACTAACACTAGTAAATTTGCTGCATGAGGATGTATTGCTGTTAAAGATAGTGGTATAATAGATAAAGTTATTTAACTTGTATTTTCTTTTATATATTTTATATCTTCTGTGAACAACTTGTGTTCAAAGTTACAAAGTAATAATAAAGAACATTTATCAGCTCTCTTCATCCATACACCTCATTACTACAGCAGATTCATCAGTAATTCTGCCACTGAAATACTTCTAGATAGACATCAAAAATACCAAGGCAGAAAGAGTGAAGCAGTTAGCCTATGAAAGTGATTAGGCAGCCAGTTTGGAGCGAATCCAAGCCCTCAGCTTCCTCTTTCATATGCAGATAAGAATCACAAAAGGCATCTGTCTCCTTTTTTTCCAAGCAGTAATAAAACTATAATAATCCCTGATAAAACCCGGTCTAACCAGACATCATCTATCACATCTATGGCTGCCGTAATGTCAAACAAATGTTCTCTGAAGGCTGTTAAAGGCTGCATGAGAGGATACAGGGGCCTTTTAACTCCGAGTCATCTCCTCCACAGGGCGCTCCGTCGGGCACAAACTCCGAGTGGGCTATGGCTTGTGGATTTAGCATTTCTCATTTTCCAGAGCAAAGGAGCCATTCATGTATGCGCGGCCGAAATCTTTCCATTGCACGGTGAGGGATAAGCTGTCGGTGAAGTCTGGTAATAGGCTTTTTTACACCACAAATGGCTGTCTGCATGGATGGGATGTTTTCCAAAAATATGCATTCATTTTGTGAGGACAGTGAAGCACAGAATGAATAATCTCTGGGTAATTAGCATGCATGTATTTAGCTATTTTAGCCTTGATCAAGGGCAAAGGAGCTCTGGTGTATAGAGGCAAATCTAAATTCAAAGTGCCAGTGACTTTGGAGGAATTGTGAGCACATTCCTCACCTCGTTCCCATTCCCATCCCTCCTGTTTGTAAATCTTTCATTCCAAAGCAACATTTCTCATCACCCGAATCCTTTCCCGCTTTTGTAATTACGTCTCTTCTATACCTCCACCCAGCTGTCATCACTTGCTGCTTCCCATTGCTCTGGAGCTCCAGAATCTCCACTTTCCCCTCCACCAGCCTATGATTACATGGCAAAAAAAAAAAAAAACGAGTAATTTTTAACTTATCCTACCATCTTCTTATGTCACTTTTTTTTCTTAAACCTTAATCTAGAATTATAACTCTCCCTCTTCGATCAAAACCTCACCACTTTCAATCTTCATTCTACATTCCCTTGAGTTTTCCATGTGCACAAAAACAGTCTTCTCTACCATCTGGTGCAGCATAATGAAACTGCTCTTGCAATGTCTTTCCACTCCAAGGAGCAACTTCTCTCCCCTGGTTCATTCTTTTTAATTTATTTTTATGTTGATAGCATTTATTATTGCAGTGTCCAGTAAAATGTATTTAACTGGCTGACTATCAACAAGAATATGGCTTGTTTTCTTTAAATGTAAAAGAGAAATTAGAATAAGCTAAATGGTTTGGTCCTGTCACTTTCAATTATTTTCATTCTTTGGTTCTTCTTTCTTAAGCTTGCGCTGCAAAATTTGAGAGTTTACAAACCTGTGATAATCTATCTTGAACTGGTCCAAGTATTTACAGTCCGGACCCTGGCTTTACCGGCTACAGTGTCCAATGATGTGGCAGTCCTGACAGGTCTGGGCGTGTTTTAGGTTTGAAGATGTAGCGGTCATTTTACCGTTACGAACGCAAACAACAGGGTGCTGCTCTGATTGGATTAAACTGCGGCTGATAAATCCAATCACCGACCAGGTTAAAGTACCTGACTTTTTGAAAACGCTTTCAACGGGAGCCCTCCCAGTTCTAGTCAGAGTTCTTTCCATCTATCCCTACTATTTTTTACTATTCAAGCTTTTTGTGGTCTTTTCTTTTTTTTTATATCCTTCCAAATTATGTTCCTTCTTCATAAGTCATATTTGTTTACGCATAGATTTTGTAAGTTTATTTTTAAAGGACCAAAAAAAATGGAAACGCATCTGGCTGGATATCAAAGTCACATTGACTTTCTTGAGTAGCAGAAGTGGAAAGACCTTTTTACTGAGGAAATTACCAAGAAGGAAGAATGAATAGAGATGCTATGTGAGGTATCGTTTTCTACTCTCCATCGCCCCCTTAAGGATGGTTACAGTATAATTCCTACCATTTGGCCCATAAGATTCTGCAATTCTCTTCATTTTGTGAATGTATTTATGCTCTTTCTTAGTTGGGCTGTTTCATTGTGTAGCTGTTGTTACCAGTGCCAGTGCTGGAATTTGTGACATTCCTGATTTTCCATTGCTGAATCAATGTTTACAAGCTGCAGAGAATAAACCAGGGAATAGTCTGCATGTATGCAAGCATGTGATTGGCCAAGGTTTGCTGTCACAAGCTGAACATTCTGATAACAATAATAATTGGTTAATAAAGGCAAGAAGAGGTCTCAAGGTCTCATTATTAAAATATTCTAATTTGGAGATTATATTATTACATACAGTATAATAGTTACTTTTATTAATTCTGATAAATTGGTGATTTTGTACTTACCAGTCTTTGGCCATAACTGTTTCCCTCTTCCCTCACTCCGACCTTCATTTCCTTAGTCTGTCCACTCCTCTGTGAAACCTGCCGCCCATCACTTTAACTACTTCTCCATTCCAATTACCAGGTGGCCCCCTGCTGCGCACAGACCCTCACATGCCTGTCTTTCCTCTAGTCTGACCTGAAAATGCCTCAAACCTTACTTGTTCCCGTTCTTTATTAAATCCAGCCTCGGTACAGCTAAGGATGCCTGATGTTTGATAGCTTGTTAACTTGCATCTCAAGCAGACGTTGATTAATTCTGGCATTTCAAAGAGAATTATTTTGTATTTGCGTCCATGTTTCAGCCCTTCTTAAAACACCACTGGACCCCCTTTCCCATGGGCTGTTGAAGCAAGGGGAAAAGCCTTGATGTTAAAATGGGAAAGAGGAGGTTAGTAATGAACCAACTTGAGCAATTGGAATGGACAGCCAGAGGTGAGGCCTTGCAGGTTAGACTGAGATCAGTCAGATTCAAGGATGGCAGTTCTTTTGGGGGAATCAGCATTTGAATAGTAAGAAAAACAAGGTTGGACAGCACGACAAAAGTTTTGATAATAATGGGTGAAAATGCACAAGGTAGCAACACTTCTCAACACAAAGTTGAAAGATTGGAGTCAAGCCCGCATTTTTTCAGACAAGCAAGATTTCTTCTTTTTCCCGGTCTCCTTTAGTATTTATTGCTGCTTTGCGTAGGTTGTTCTGAAGGTTTGGTTTGCAATGTCCTATAGCATAGAAAAGATTTTCCCCATAGACAACAGTCAATAGTCTATTGAAAGAGATGACAGGGCAGCTATAAAGCCCCATTTCAATATTTATATTTTGTGTTTCGAGTCTTGGCAATTGCGCCACTCAACATTACAGGTTCTGACTTAAAGTAACAAAGAGGGTGATAGAACGAGTTTTCTCCATTTTTTTAAAGTATTGGTCATTTTTCTTAAATTCCACAATTACAGTTCCACAACTGTAATAATACATACACAACATTTAGCCTTCACTGTACACTGTCACTATATTGATGTTTACAATAGTCACTTATCTGTTTTTGATTCATCTCAGTCATTTGAGAGGCTCAAACTTCTGTTGGTGATTTGATAGTTACAATACAGCGATATACCTCCGCCACCAGAGGGCAGGCTCCAAAAGCGGAAATATAACTGAAAAACAATGGCGACTTTACAAAAGAGTAAAACTCATGTTTAAAATCCTCTAATTGAATGGCTCCGGTCTCTAGAGCTAAGTTTTACTACCATGACAACTCTTTGAGTGAATTTTTGAAAATTACGTTGGTTTATGCTATCAGAAACTATTGTTTTAACTCTTGTTTAAAATAAAAGCCCGGATGTAACTATTTATTAAAAATCAATCAATATTGGTGAATAGGGGACCAATGGGCGCATATCATCCATAATTATACTACCTATGATTGATGTTTACAATAGTCACATATCTGTTTTTGATTCATCTCAGTCATTTGAGAGGCTCAAACTTCTGTTGGTGATTTGATAGTTACAGACTTTTGGCTAATCAAGGCCATGGCAGTATCGACAGAAATGTCTAACTGAAAAACGGTCTACAGCTTTCATAATGGACAGTGTACACATTTAAAATCCTCTGATTGAATGTAGCCCACATAATGTGAGCATATACCTGTAAGCCACACTTTGTGAGTCCATCAGACTATTAGGTGCTGTGGCACAGGATACTTGTAACTCTTGTTTAAAAGATATCGGACTATTTTTAAAAATCAATCAATATTTTTTGAATATTGTGTCCCTGTTTTTCACATCTTCCAGTCATTGTTGCATTAGTCATTTTACCAATCATTTTGTGAATGTTATTACACTGTGATCACTTGCATTTGAAGCTCCAGGTTCCAGATGTTTATGCTCGGCCAGGATAATGTCACATTACAGTCGTTCTGCAGCGCTAAGGCACTTTTAATGAAACAGGGATTGACTTGATCTTCATAATGAGTTTTATGGCAGTGCACAAGTCTCTTTTTTTTTTTACAAATTGAATTTTCTTTTTTTTATTTTATAAATTTTATTATTTTTTATTTACTTGCATTTTAAAAACCCAAATTTTATAGAAATGCTCCAAACTGTTCTGGAGTAAGAGTATCAAACATAACATCTAATCCCTGTGATACACTATCTGGATAATTATGAATCTCACATGCACCACAGTAAATAACTCTTTCAGAACGTTTCTGATCTGACATCTGCTGTGTGCTTTTGGTAACTTGTTATATTAAAAACCCATCAAGATACTAAGTTATTACAAAGTGTAATAGGCATTATCTACAAATAAAAACTGTAGAGATGGTCTTTGACCCTGGTACTATTGTTGAAAGTTGAAATATTTTTTATAATATTTAGGGGTTCAGACTCAGTTAAAATGTTGATTTCAATAGGAGTCTGAACCACTAAATATTTATTTTATGATATGACCCCAAACTGATGTCATGAAATAAAAATAGACCGATTGAGTCTATTTTATGATATGACATCAGTAGCTGGTTTGGAATATTAAATCCTAATCTTTGACCAGCTTTGTTATATTGCAGGGAAAATAGTGGGTATGTCTAACAGGGCTCTATGAGACATGTCCGCCATCTTAAACTCTGAATACACCTTAATGAACTCTGGAAAGCGGTTCATGATTCCACTGTGCAAACACAACTGGTATAAAACTTAATCCTTCTCACATGAATGAAATGAAGGATAAATGTTAATAAATATGCTAAACAATACTGTAATGAATGAAAATGTAATGTGACAAATGATTTGAAAATCTAGGTTTAAAAAGAGCCACAAAAAATAATCCACCTACAAGGGGTCAAAAGCCAAAATAATGAGATGAGTGTCATGCTGTCGTTGTGTTTACGCTCTATTTTCTGTAAAATGCTAAAAAAAAAAAAATTCTGAATCTTATTGATTGCACTGCAAAAACTGCATGTGTGAAATAAGATGGTATACTAGCGTGATGCATCCTCTCATTCTGTAATGAGCAGGTCTTGTGCTGTGAACCTTCCCTTCCATTATCCAGCGGCAGGTACATTACCCCTCTACATCTCAGACTTCATGTGTTGTCCTCATTAGGACCATTAATAAGTAATTCAGCTCTCCTGCTCGTGTCTCTCCTTTATCCTTGTTCTGTAACTGTACAAGGCCCCGTCTTTACGAGTCCTTTTCCTGCTTGCTAATTACTTCCCTCCTGCATAATTCCCCAAAGCTTTGCAGTTATTGCTGGACACAATGTCACCGATGGATATGTTTGACACACCGCTAGTATGAAGTTAAATGGAGAGGCTAAATGACGCACCGTGGTCTGGGTGATGATTGGGAACATAATGACCGCAGTGATAAAAGATGCTTCCATTTGGTCTAACAGCGCTTGATTTCCCCGTTGGCCAACCAGAAGAGAGATAGCATGTATCGGGGTTACTCATCCAGTGAGAATGACCTTTAATTTCACAACAAGGCATATCTCGACAAATCCTCATTAGATTGCGGCACTTGACAAAGTAAAACTTTTCTTGGCTGCGAGATGGAAAAGTTTACAAGGTCAACTTTCATAGGTTGGAAGTTTATAAATGTCGGAGGATGTAAGTATGCAGTTAAGAAACCAATATATGGCCTATATTTCTATCAGGGGAGGAAAGCTGAAATAATTTATAAAAAACTGAACTCGAAACACCCACTCAGCGTTCCTGGGTTTCTTGTCTGTCTTGTGAAATAATCCTACATTGAGTCATCAAAGCTGCGCACACTGCTCCCAGCCTCAGAGATGGTATAAAGTTAATATTTCCCCTCTCAAAAAGGTGACTTTAACTGGTTACAACAAGGCATGCCAGGCAAACACGACTGAAATATCATTCCTCTGCAGTTTAGTCAATTATGGAGCACCTATGCGCTACAATAAATCTTCTTCGCCTGATGTTTTACCCAAGGAAACGTCCGTTATCATTACAAGAGAACACGAATCCTGTGAGACTTTGTGGATTTGGCAGTGGAGCAGAGAATAAAGGCGTAAAACTTTGTCCTGGTTCGTTCCCCTTGCTCTCTTGACAAAACCCAATAACCGCCCAGTGTTCCGTCAACAGTCCTTCACAGAAAAAGAGGGAGTAATATGTCTCATGTGCTGTGGAGGGAATCTTTTTTTATCAAGCCAAAGCTCCAGAGGACAGCCTTACAAACATTTTTCCGATACCGATGTCTTGTAAACTCAATGGAAAATACCATTTTTATCTTCTCCCCACAGCTGCCCCTTGTGACCCCGGCCGCAGCTGAGAAACACCAAAAATACTGAGCGATAAGAAAGGCCCCAGGAGAATCAAGTGTATTTTAATCGCTTAACAACATATGTTGTGGCGATACTGTCATGTTCCCTCAGTGGAGGTACTTAGTGCAACAACACAATGGTAGAAGAACTCTGCAGGGAGGCCTATATAAATATGACAGTGTTGTTTATGCATGAGTTCCTCTTGGCAGGGAGGTAAGGATGTGACGGGCAGCAGCACAGGGAGCTCTGTCAGATATATATTTGAGCAATCGGATTTGCTGTCAATTATCTGATTGTCTTCCGGTTTCTTCTAGACTCGACTTAAGTGAACCAGGCATTTCTTTCAAAGTTTGAGTATGAATACTACAAATAATTTTAGAAAAGCTTGTCAAACTGGTGTATTGTTTTTTTATTATGTTATTATTATTATTTATTAAGTAACAGAAGGCTTTTTCTCAATTTTACCTCACAATATCTGGAACCTGAAAATTTGCTAACATGTCACAAAAGTAAAGGTTGTGTATGCTTCGGTTCATTTGGAGCCTAATCTTTGTTTAAAAATAAACTTACTCGTACGTTGCTCATAACACAATTAAGCCACGCAACCGAACTTCTGTTTGTAGTTAAATGTAAAAAAAAACTAGGCCAGTGGTTCTCAAACTGTAGTACAAGGAAGGACCACTTGTGGTACTCAGGCATGTATATATATATATATATATATATATATATATAAAATTAAGAATATATACAGCTCTGGAAAAAAATTAAGAGCCCACTGCAATTTTTTCTAGCAATCAGCATCTCTTCAAGTATGGAAGCCATTCCAATGTCTGTTGAATCCCAACACAGGATTAGGTGATCACCTGAACCAAATCTTATTTAATAAGGAAAAAAACACTTCTGTGGTCATCACTTTCCTCTAAATGCTCTAAATTACAATATTTTTATTTGGAATTTGGGGAAAATGTTGTCAGTAGTTTGTAGAATAAAACAAAAATGTTAATTTTACCCAAACACATACCTATAAATAGTAAAACCAGAGAAACTGATCATTTTGAAGTGATCTCTTAATTTTTTCCAGAGCTGTATTTATGAAAATCAATTCATTTGTCCTGGTTTAACCATGGGCCTAGTCCTAGATTAGTCCTGTTTAAGTCATCTAAAAGGAGAAAAGTTTAAATGATATGTTCTTTCCTGTAGATCAGTGGTTCCCAAACTGGGGTCCAAATGTTGAAAGTGAGACATTTTGAAAAGTTATGCCAGACATTGGCTCATTTTAAATGAACTGGATTGGACTTTGGCAAAGTGGAAATTAAACTTACTGCCCTTCCATTTGAACAAAGTCAAAGTCTAATAATCTGAATTTAGCTATGTTTTTCTTTTTTTGTATATATATATATATATATATATATATATATATATATACACAGTATATTTCTCTATGCATGTTACAGCACTGGGTGAGTGACAACTCTGAATTGTGCGCTACTCGTCCACAGGCCTCATCCATCCGCATCCAGACAGGAAGCAGAAAGAAACAAGAAGCAAGAGCACACCAGAGACAAATAACAGACAAGATATTTGCCTTTTCTGACACTATCAGATCGAACAGTTCTGCTTTTGTCTCTCCCCAGTCCTGATGCTACAATGACTTTTCCGTTGTTGATGTCTGTTAGTTGCACTCATTGCTTAAAAAATGCAGTAATTACAATCTGGTATGAATCTATTTGTCCCTCCATTAGGGGGAACTCTCAGAAGGCGCGGCTAGAAAACACAGACTGGATAATGAGAGCCGAGACCATTAAAAAGCTTGAGGCTCCTACCATGATGAATTATACAGCGCAACCAAGACGTACTTAAATTTCGCTTGCTCCTCGCTCGTCCCAGCCGATACACTTAGGCCTGTAATGCACGGTTAATGGCTAGACTGGGAATAGCTCGAGACAAGAAGTTACTTGAAAGTGGGCACTACAAAACACGTGTGGTTGGAAACATTGGCTTTTAGCACAGAGAGGTCAGCAGCACTAGGCTTGTTCAACATGTAAAACAAGAAGAGTGCTAGTTCGCTTGTTTGGACTGGAGGAGTTATTTTCCTAATTGTTTGGATATCCTTAAGCTGACTGTGAAAAAAATAAGAGAAGATTGAATGAGATTGAGGTCCTCATTTTGATATTGCAAGAAAGTGTTGTTGGTAGTTGCTATGATAAGTTACAGTGGTCTGTTGAAAGCCAGAGACTGCGTTCTACAGCAGTTATACTGGTAGGCAACTGGTTTCCAAAATGCTACAATAATCATAGTATTAAAAATTACTGTGGAAGTTTTTATACTTTATTTAAATGGTTTTTATTTTCTTTACTTTATTCAGAAAACAACAAAGGCATCTGGACGTAGGTTTGAAGGTCAAGACGCTTTGTCCCTCAACCAGCCCTCTTATCAGGTAAACTTAAAATTGACAAAGTCCCTTGGATGAGGATGAAATTACTTCACCTTCAAACCTATGTCCAGTTGCCTTCTTAGAAACTTTTCTCGAATATGTCCTAGAAGACTGTGAACCTCCACCCACAGTCTACTATTTTTTATTTTATTATCACTTTTTTAACCCCATTGGGAAATTCACTGTTGCAGCCTCCACCAGGGGGCGCCCAGCATGTTTTGATGTTGGTGGAGTAAACCCACCCAAACACAGGGAGAACATGCAAACTCCACAGAGAAAGGCCCCGTCCGGCTCAGGAGTCAAACCCTGGACCTTCATGTCACTTTATCATTAATATTTAGAACATCCCGAGCTTTTTTTTCCCTTGGACAGGAAACAGAGTGAGGTGAGGGGAACGTCATTGGGCAAACCTTTGCATATTTGCATGTGCTCTACTTTATATCTGGCTGAACATGGCTGTTTATGTTGTTGTCACATTATGCTCTACACTGCTCTGTTTTTATTGTGTAAATGTGTTTTTAAACCTATTTGTAAATATGTTTATTTTTTATTAATGTTAAAGCACCTTGGTTCAGTCTGTGGTTGTTGGAAGGCGCTATATAAATAAATATTGATTGATTGATTATTTTTATTTTTCAAGTAAAATACAGAGTTGCAAATGAATCTATTTAGATAAAACTATGTAAGAATCGAATCGAAATGCGGCACTAATGTAGAATCTCACCATGTGCTTTATTGTTGGGGCACAGTTTAAGAAGGAATTGAAGATAATACAGAATTGGCTGCACTTTTGTGAATCCAATCCAATATCTCATTACTGTTGGTGTGAATAGGTTGAACGGAGACGATGGTCTGTATGTCTTGACAATACACCAGAGTACATACGGCAAAAGACCAGACCTTCTTTCTGATATTAAGTATTGATTTGGAAAGATTGATCTAAACAGCAGTATTAAAAGTGCACTGAGAGAGAAGCAGTCACGTAGATAGTGTAAAAAACACCAGCGGAGATATAAGGAAGAGAAAAAAATAAATAAATCGGAAAAGCAGCAGATACCTGTGTGTGCGCCTGAGGCAGAGGGTGAGAATTAAAGGGTGAGAACAAAGAGAGAAATTGAAAGAGAACGTGAAGCGTGTAGAGGAATGCTCCAGACTCGTGGAGGTGACACTAATTGGAATGTTGGCAGCGAACGCCTGTAAAGGATTCTCATCTTTTTGTTGAGCTGGATTGGGGAAATGTTCAAGAGGTTGTGGCAGATGTCAGCGATGTTTGTTTTAGTGTCAAATCTTTACTATTCCAGTGTAACAGAGATGGTTTCAATGTTAAAAACAATGACAGAATAGGATGATAGAAACAAGACAGGTAGGGCAAGAAACAGGAAACAGGAGTTTAATAAGTTCCAAGAAAAAACAATGCATTCTTCTCACTGCTGTTGGTCAAAATAGGTTATTTAAAGCTTGTTTGCCAGCTTGTTGCATAAAACATCAATATAGTACTGCCTTTCTCCTACTGCACTATCACTGACACAGACCTGTAGTGTTTTATATTTTGTATTGAATCAAAACAGTGGTTTACAGTGGCTAACAGTGGTTAGCAGCACTACTGAAAAGTGTGGATTTGATGCCCATTGGGCCAATATGGTTTTTCTGTGTGTTTTTTGTGATGTTATTTCGGTGCTGTGTTCTCACCTGATGCAATTCAGACCAAACAGGTTAAAGGTTCAAATGAACTGCAAATTACACATATAAGTGAACATAGCCTTGTTTCCCCTGGGACGGCATGGTTCGGGTCGAAGGGTTCTGCAGCGTCCCCAAAAAAACGCCGTGCACATCTCACATCCTGAATTAAAACATTGTATTTATTGTCTACACTCAATAAACACAAGAGGAACCATTGGCCTCAAATGTCAAGGAAATTGGTACAGCTCTATGATCTTAATTTTAATTCTTTACAAAGCTGAGAATAAACCGAAAACAGTAACAACAATGTTTACTGCAGCAGCTCTACGTGCCAAGTCTTGCTGCCAAACACAAGGATTCATTCTTTCTGAATTAAAAAATAATTAGTGACAATGCATTCAAGTTTAAAAAAGTCTGCTTCAAAATACATTTTATATCTTGATTTTTATGGCACTTCTATTGGTGTCATTGCTTTTGTTACAGGCACTGCTCTTCAGGACCCAGCAGAGTGAAAACGAGTGCCTCTTGAAGGGGTTCCCCTTACCAAACCGTCCCATACTGACCCGTCCCATATTGTACCCATAGTGGAATCGGGGCTTATGAGAATGAATGCGTGCCTGTCTCAGTTTGGTGATTAAATTGAGGATGTGTGTATTTTTATGTTTAAGAAATAACATAATTCTAGCATTATAAGTACAAGCAAGTTTTGGCCTAGTGTGGCATGTAGGGTACCTTTTGTATTACTAACAAACTATATTTATGTTGCATGACCTCGTATAAAACACTATGCTGCTGTTACAATATTGTGTACAGCATCTATCCTTAGTAGAAGGCCTATTTATTCCATGGTTATATTACATACTGTATATATCCTCCTATATCCCGCACACTATACATTTAAAATTGACATAGCACCCCACAATCATTTTTCTTTGATGGAGTCAGTGGGAAATGTCAGAACATGGGGTGAACACTGTGGGATGCTGATTGTAGGGGTTGGTGAGATTCATTTTCCATGTCTATTGTCTATGAAAATATGTTATTTATCAGAAAGGATCCCCCTTTTTGCATTTATAAGGACATATAAAAATGTGAATATAACAGATTCTTTTTGAAAGTAACATTTGGTTGAACTCCATCTAAGAACATGCCCTTTTGTTTATGTGGGAGTAGAAGGCAGAGATTATGAGCACAGAACATAACTTTTTGTTTTGCATAATGCATGAATGTGTGATGCATGTGAGCACACAGACCTCAGGGACCTTGTGATATATGACGGGGCTCTTCTCTGTTTCTATACATGATCCATGGAAGCGCTTTGTATTTGTACGAGCTTTGAGGGTGCTTTCGCCGCGTCCTTTGGGAGTAGACCTAGCAGTGCGGGTCAGGGTGGCTGTGATCTGAATGGAGAACATTAATATTTAAACACAGGCTCCTGAGGGAAAGAGACTGTAAATGATTCATGATTTATACTGTGGGCCCCCAGCAGCAAAGGCTGGAGCGCTGTAAAGATTCACTGATTCCTCCTTGCTGCGTGCCCCGCTCTGTCCTCCTGTTCCTATACGGGATGCCTTTCAATTTTCATTTAGTCTCCAAGGGTAATGTCTTCTTTTATGCGCTAACTTCTCGTCATACTTTCTCATTGACAACTTTTGGAACCGTTGTACCTTTTCCAACAGCCTTGGAGAAACATTGCAGTTTATTTAGGCCCAGATGCAGAATTGGATGATATTATTAAAATCATCCAAATTTTGTATTTTGCATAATTATGTTATTGAAGACCCTGGGCCTCATTCATAAACTGTTCTCTGAGGGAATTTCTTCTTAAGTCACACTTACAAAAGATTTTTGGACAATGTTTTCTTCACTGTAAAAAAAAAAAAAAATCCAAATAACAAACAGAAGCATTTGTACGTACCCCTTAGCCGTGGAATTAACTCTGCTTTATTATTATAGAACTTATAGATTACAACTTTGGAGGATCATTGCTTTTACAAGATCACAATTACAAAACATTTACAGTAAACCATGCATGAGCTTAAACATACTTTGCGCTCCATTATTAGGCCTTATGTAGTAAGTCACTGCCTCAGTCTTTGTCCCCTGCAAGTCTTATCTGTATTATCTGGCCTGGACAAGAGGATATTTATGATTAAGCTTCTTAAATATTCTGAAGGAATCGTTATTTTTTGGAATTCTTGGCTACCACAAATCCATACTATTACCATATGAGAAGTCATCAATGTAAAATGTGTGTTATTTACTAGAAATTCTGGGGTGCACTTTTATGTTCTACGGTGTCAGAAAAGAGTACATTTACAGTACAGTTACTGCATGTACATTATTTGGAACCACATTTTTCAAATACTTGCAGAAAGTCCAGGAAGTCTTGATTTGGGATGTTTTTTTCACTGCAGCCACTGACACATCCGAGAGCTGTTGTTGCTAGGAGACAAGCTGTCAACTTCCAGGGTGAGCCACAGATGTGTGAACTAGATTCAGTGTGCCCTATGAAAGTTGCATGTGGACATACACCAAGTCTTTTGCCGCTTGTGCCTTTTTCAGATTTTTCCGGAGACCAGACTGAATGGAAAAGATGACGTGTTCATTGGATGTGACTATGTCTGGTGGATGGACTACTCCACTGAGGCAATATCTGGCATGTTTGCCCTCACCATCTTGGATTTTTGGAGTGTGTTTTTGAGAAAACACATGCTAACTTTTAAGAAACATGGAGACTGTTTTGAAATATAAAACAGTACAAAATACTTTCAGACACTAATTGTTGCCATGTGTATTGAAATAATGCAACAGAAAATGTGGCACTAATTAAACACATTATGCAATTCATAACAGAATGAATTTAATTTAACTGAGTAATGCCAAAATACTTGTGTAGGCTCAGACCCAATTCTAGAACAAAATGAGAGTGTATTTGAAGACAAAGAAAATGCAGTTAGAATGACTAGTGTTAATCTCAGTACCCCTGATAGAATCTGTGTCCCCTGCTGCTGAAATACTGTGGCTAAAGAAGTGTTTGACATTTAAAGCTAAATTAAATGAATATACAACATAATGCTGGATGCAGCTGTAGAAATAGTGTCAGTATCACAATTCATTAGTAAGCAATTTTATCTGTAAATACACAATAATTACACGTTCTTCCATAAAATTTATTTTCAAATATTGAAAAGTCAACAATCCAACAGTTTGTACTGGACAGCTTTGATTACTTGAACAGTACCTGTACAACAAAACCTTTGTGGCATTAAATTAGAATCATTCACATTCACTATAAAGAAATAAAATAAACAAAAGCTACAAAGAGCCGAAAGATTTTACAGTGTTTAGGAGTTGGACATAAGCTGGACTCTGTGGAGGATCATCATCACTGAGAGAGGTCAGGACGGATGGCAAGTCCCCATGTCCAAAATCCTTAGGGAGTAGATCTAGCTATATGCAGGTCTGGGTGGCTGTGAATGGAGAACATTAATATTCACAAAATAACAATAACACATTTAATACAATAGTCAATTTGTATTTGTATTTGATTTCCACAATGGTGTAGTTCATTGTGGAAATCACAAGTAATTTAATATTGATAATCTATGCCTAAACTGCTCAGTAGGTAGAGTCATAGTTATAGTGTATAGTATTATATATAGTGTTCTGTCTCAGTTGACAGTGTGTGTGCGCGTGCGTGAGCACTTACAAACCTTAACATCTGCAACTGGTAGTAATGGAGATGTTTCAAGGACAACAGCAGGTACAGCAGTCACATCTTCCTAATCAAAAGAAGAAAAAAAAGAGAAATGAATGGAAAGGACACATATCTAAAACACAAGGTAACAGATGTATAAATATTATTATTAAATGTATATTTAGCATTTGCTTACTACTTTACAGGCTTATTTAGTATTGGCTGATAGACTAACCTGCCAACCATGCTCTGTACAACAGCTTCATGCGTGACCATCTATGTATGACACAAAAAAAGTATTAGTATAATTGCACTTATTGATTTTAGTCACTATTTAACATTTAAGTAGACATGGGTACAATACCTTTGTAGAATTCAATGTTATATTGAAGGTAGCCTCTTTACTGTGTATTTCAGTCTCAATAGAAAGTCTAAACAGAAAATAGCAAAACCAAATTATTTTATTATTTTATTTTATTGTTTTTACCACATTTGAAATAAACACAAATAAACTGTAAAAGTAAAGTTTGCAAGTTTTCTCTGAGAAACTCCTTTCTGATATTGAACCACTATTTTTTGCCGCAGCATTGGGGGAATGGCCATCTTGACTTCTGAGAGACACTGCCACTCTGAGAGGCTCTTTTTTATACCCGAGCATGTTGCCAGTTGACCGAATAAGTTGCAAATTGTTCCTCCAGCTGTTCCTTTTATGTACATTTAACTTTTCCAAACCTCTTATTGCTACCTGTCCCAACTATTTTGGAATGACATTTCAAAATGACATGACATGACATTTCAAAATGTCTCACTTTCAACATTTGATATATTTTCTATGTTGTATTCTGAATAAAATATTGAAATTGAAACTTCCACATCATTGCATTCTGTTTTTATTCACAATTTGTACAGTGTCCCAACTTTTTGGGAATCGGGTTTCTAATTGAATAGCCAAGAAATCACTCTCTTTTTAAAGTATTGAATTTCTGAAAACCATTGGTTTCAAGAACCTTTCCAATACGGCTTGTGTTTCTCTCTGGTTGCTTTACAGTGAAGCTCTTTTAACCAACTTCACCACATTTAACACACTTACTGTATGAAGGCAGTCTGCAGACATTTGACATCTTTTAGTCTTGCTCATTGTTATTTGACCGATGCTGGCCAAGAAAAATGCCTCACTAAAAATTCTATTAACGCATGTAATAAAATAACTACAGAATAGAAGTGAATGAACAATGTATAAGCCCCTTTTACATGATTATGCTTAATTCAGGCATGCACAAATATGTAGGAAACAACTAAGAACTTTTACCAATCCAATGACAAAATAATGACCTTTTTAACTTCTTTTTTAATCCAAGGGTTCATTAAAAGTACTAAAACATTTTTTCATTTGTGCAAATCATCTTTTTTTTTGTCACAACTCTAATTGGCAACCTTGAGACAGAGAAGTACATAATAGATTTTCTTTTTTTCATAAAAGTCTTTTTGATTTAAATTGCAATAGAAAAAAGTGTCACTGAATCAATTAACCTTGGTTTGGCTCCATTTTTATGTCCTAGACAGCTATTGTAATAAGCAGCTATAGTCATAACTAAGGTCTGGAATATTATCACGAACACTAGGTTTCCATTTCAGTACAGTCTGTGGCAGCTACAAAAAGCCTTTTCCACAAATAAATTAAAAATAGCTTTGAGTGCAAACTTATGACTCCAGTCTAAATCTCCAAAGAGAATGTCAAGGAAGTTCAGGGGTTATGTTTTCTGGTGTTGTCTCCGACCCATACTCACAAATGAAGAAACAGAGCTGCATTCTCAAACTTAGCTGAAAATTAATGAAATGCAACCATGACAAAAGTGGTTGTGTAGGTTCTCAGTCATCCAGGTCATGTTGAAGAAAAGGTTATTGAAAACTGAGTCCAGATATAATATCAATAAAATCTTATCACAAACATGCCCTGGGACCATTTTTTTCCCTATCTATCCAAAATTTGTCTTTTGTATGGTTGTTGAGTGACTAATCTGAAAGTGAACAAAAGAAGAATTATTATAGACTTGGTTGTAAGTTTAGAAATCAACAAAACTTGGTCAGGGTTTTGAAAATGTGTGTTTTTATTTTAGTCCTGGACACAAACTCATTTTTAGGTGGTCTTGTCTCAGTTCTGGACATAGAGGTGTTGGGGTTTTAAATCAACATAAGACAACAACTGGTTTATTGTCTAGGTTATATTCTGAAACTTAAAACCTAATACTTTTTATTATCTTAATAAAAAATGTAAAAACTCCAACTCCACCAAATTTTAACTCCTCCATGGGTTTGGACTTGGTCTAAGACTGGACTTGTGTTCCCCAGGATCTCCTCCAATGGACCACGGTTACTGTGGTCTTGATTACAACACTAACCAAAAACTTCTATTTCAATCATTTTCTAAAAAAAATAAAAATTAAAAAAACAGTCTGGTGGCTTCTTTGTAAAATAATGTTGAAAATAAATTGTCAATAAAATCTTTTCTCTGTTGACTTCCTCCTCCACTGGATACAAATGAAATGGAGTCACAGGGCGGCTTATCTTTTTGCCCCTGTGTACAAAACATCAAAACAGTGTATTTTCTAATTTCCCACAATAGTGTCTGCAGAATGCCCCTGCCGTGTCGGTGCAGTGGCGTCTGTCTGTTCTCAAGGAGGGAGATGGATTGTGAAAGACTGAGTGAGCAGTGCTGGGACCAAAAAAAAGAGGGTGCAAATAAGAAAGAGATCCATGGACAGGCAGGTCTGAAGTGGCAGCAGTCAGCCCTGATGGAGACTGATGAGAGGATGAGCAGATAAGAATGTGCTGGGGAGGTTGCATTCCTAATACGTGCTTCTGCCAGAAAGCTCAACAAGATAGATGGAGAGAGAGGCCGTGGAAAAGTGAATTAGAACTCGACGGGAATGATGAGCACTGTGTATGTCTCCGTTACAAAATGAACAGGAGAAAAAGGAAGAACGTGCATAGAGAATATGGCAAAGAGAGATTTATGGAAAGAGGAAATTGGAGAATAAGGATTGCGGGAGATGGGGTGTTACAGGGAGGCGTTATGGGTGGGGGCGTTCTGTAACTGCGCTGCATTTGTGGAGGGAGAAACAAGAGACGGGCTGAGTTGCCCCTGTGCGTCCACAAGCACTTTACTGATCCGCCACAGCCACTTAAGTCCATAGAGCTCAGTAGCTCAGAGTGCACCGCCGTCCACTTTGTCGTGTCCACAACAATTAGCATCCAATCCCGCCTCAGTGCGGAAATATCAGTGTTCAGAAACAGCTATAGCACACTAACAGTAATAACACCCTCGGTTTCAGGGGGAAATGTATACAGTCATTGCAGGTGAGATTTATCTCAACATTGTTGTATGAATTGTGAGATTGTCAGTGACACTGGTTTGGTGTTGCATCTGAATTATCAGCATGACAACTGAGGTTATGTCATTCCACTGTCCACCCAGCACAGCTTTATTTTGTGCATTAGAACTGTGAGAAATATCTGGTTTTGTACATGTCTGTAATTGCAAGGCAGAAGTCAGCTCCAGAAATGGAAACTTTATAATCCTGGCATTTTCTGAAACAACACTGATAAACGCAAAAGCATCATAAAGTCACTATACAATTAATACTGACAATAAAGCCCAAAACATTTTATTTTGCCTTTGTTGTTCTACTTGCTGTTGGGAGCCAGTAGCATATACAGTATCTGCGTGGGTCCAGGCTTTGACGTCAGCGTTTTCACAGAGGATCCAGTATTCCCTGTATTTAATTGTCAGTTTCAAGGAGTGAGAGTGGTGTCCCTAAGGCAAACTAACAAAATGGGGTTGGATTTCAGCTTTCGCCAGTTGGATATGGACTATGTGTGCTACACGAGTACACTAAATGCAGGGTTTCCTCCAAGGTAGCCCTGCACATACACAACCTCTTTTCTTTCTCTTCAACATGCCATTCTGCCCAGGATCTTGTGGCCCCTTTTCCTGTACAACATTGCCATGTCAGTTGTCCTGTACAACATTGCCATGTCAATGGAGAAGAAAGAGCCTGAACAGCTGTCGCAGCCTTGTATGGTACAACCAATCGAGTGCAACTCCCTCTCAGCAGCATCTAAGAAGAGTTCATCATGACCCGAACCAGAGAGGCCATGCAGTACCAGCACTCCAGAGACCAAAAATAGCGGAAGCGGGTATTGAGGTCCAGAGAATTGCAAATGGCAGAATCATGGCTGAGGCAGAAGGCTCTGGTGGGGACGGTAGCCAAAGGCACAACAGGCTTGGGATACTTCCCAAGCAGCCAGGTGGTAGGAGCTAAAGGGTAAGTATGCAATTAAAGGGTAAGTATGCATTTAAAGGGTAAGTATGCATTTAAGCAGACGCTTTTATCCAAAGCAACTTACAACTGAGGAACACAATGGAAGCAGTTTTAACCACACAAGGTAGCAAAAAGCACAAGTGCACCAAAAACTAGACAGTTTAAACCCAGCACAGTATACAAAGCTACGCATAGGAGAAAAGTATTATTATTATTATTTTTATTTTTTTTTTAAGAAAAGGAATAGATAGAAAAGAAGTACAATTTAGTGTTTTTCATTTAGGTGTTGACAAATTAACTATTTTGTTTTAATTGCTTTCCACAACTTATTGTAATTTAAATGGACTTTTAATCTACATATGTCCCAATGATGAATTCTTAATACTTTCATTCATTCATTCATTTTCTACCACTTAGTCCCGTTAGGGGTCGCGGGTGACTGGAGCCTATCCCAGCAGCTTTGGGCCTGAGGCTGGGTACACCCTGGACAGTGGCCAGTTAGTCACAGGGCTGACATTTAGAGACAGACAGTGACAGACAATCATTCACTCTCACATTCAGAGAGCGAACAGACAATCATTCACTCTCACATTCATTCACGGGGGGGATGACGACAGCCTTCACGTGGCCCCCTCCGTGAGTAGCAAGAAATGGTGCAAGACCAGCTTGCGAAACTAATGTCGCCAACCAGTCATCATCTACCTGGCAGACCGAGGTGCAAGAGACCGAAGGGACATGGTGCGTCCATGTCAGGACGAGTGACCATCCCGACCATCGAGTACCAAGGTCTGTCGGTGTTCCAACTTAATGTAGAGGGCCTTACCACCGCCAAAATGGAAGTCATCTGCCACATTCATTCACTAGGGACACTTTAGAGTTGCCGATTAACCTATACATGCATGTCTTTGGACTGTGGGAGGAAGCCGGAGTACCCGGAGAGAACCCACTTTAACACATGGAGGACATGCAGACTCCTCACAGAAAGACCGGGTTTTGGCCGGGTTTTCTTGGCAGGAGGCAGGAGTGCTAACCATTCTGCCACATGCACCCCAATACTTCTTAATACTGATAAATTAAATTGATTAAATTGAGACAGTTTTTACCTTTTCAGGTGTATGTACTGAGAAACTGCTGAGGCTACCATAAAGGGAATATACTGGTAATCCACACAATGTCACTACGTCTGGTTAGAGAGTGGTAGCACTAGAAATAGGGAAACGTCTGGATCAAACATAGGACTTAACAGAGTCTCTTGTCCCATGTAAATGTGTACTTCCTTTGCTGAACACACCTTCAAGGAACATAAATACACTGGATCGGAGACTCATTGCCACCTAAAAGAGGTTGCTGAGTTTTTATAATCTACTGTATTTAATCATTGTAATGATGCTGGAGTGGTTCTGATGAATGGCAATCTCAGCAGTGTCAACAGCTGTAGAAAAGAGTCTGTAAACCTTACATTCCATTACAAACTTGGCTTTTGAAAATTGCTGGTGTTATAAGAATTTTATTCTTATAATTGTGTATATTGTTTATAGTTAGTTGGTGCTCATAGTTCTCTACAGGTCATGTCAAATCATGTTATGTCCTCCATGTTATTCCAAGCATGGTGTAGACATAGCTAAAGACATGGCTTGCCGGAGGACTTCTGCACCTGGAGCCTGGAGCTGGGGCCTTGAGGGGAGGGTGTATGCAAGATACACCTCCCACTGACAGCCCCCACTTTAGTGATATAAAATGTAATGTTTTGCTTACCTCTGTAAGCAAAACGCACTATGTACCTTTGTTGTATCTGTGTAATTTGCTTCCCTTGCAAGGAATAAAACCTGGCCTTTCGCTTTATAATATAATCTGTCTCCGTGTCTCTCTGGATAATATAAGGATATAGAATTCTTTTGGACATATAGAATTCTTATAACATTTGGTGCCGTGACCCGGATTTCAATATTCGTTGTTTCTCATGCAAAGAGGTGAACTGACGTGCACGGAGAAATGCAAAACAATGCATTTCTTGTAAGTCCCAAGCTGTGCTATTTAGCAGTAATGGCCAGATATCCTCTGTGTGTGTGTGAACACGATGACGAAATCTGGACTGAAAAAGAGAAGAGCAGAGAGACGAGAGACAGAACAGACAGTCTGGCTGCGGAACAACTGGACTATTGGACTGAAAATTCAGGTAAACAGCTGTTTAATTTATTTTTGGTGTGTGTGTGTGAGTTTGTAATTACCAAAGCTTCCGGAAGTAGTAGTTTTGGAAATCTGACATATGTTGAGCGGGCTGCATGTAGTTTACATCATTAGTTGATGTTTTTCCATGAAGTTGGCCAGCATATGAGATTCTTAAACGCTGAAAGATCGAGACCTAAATGTCATCTAATGGTGAGATCCGCTTTATCGAGATCCTACATGTAAAATCTAAGGGTGAGGTTTAAAGCCGAAAAAAGTATGTGTTTTTGATCGAGATCCTACATGTAAAATCTTAAAGGGTGAGGTTTTAAACGGGATATTCTGATGTTAATCTGTGTTAAAGCTTGTTGTCTTGCTGGATTTAAGTTTGATAGATACCTTATGCTTTGTAAGTCTTTATGGTGTTTCTTGAAACTGACTCGTGCGTTAGTTCATTTGGCCGTGACAAGTGCGAACTCTATGCGATAGATAGAGCATCTAATTACAAGAAGGGTATAAGCTCTAAAGAGCTTGTCTAGAGAGCACAGGAATTTATCTTAGATTAATAATCACGTATCGTAATACGCCACAATCGAACTGCCTTGCATAGCTAGTATTGTTGGTTTTAATGGTGCGTTGGACGCACAGGAAAACTCAGTATTGACCATTATCGAGAACCTACATGTAAAATCTTAACGGGTGAGATGAATGAGTCCAAGTCAATGTGACTATAAAAAGGCCTGCCTACGTAGAATTGATTCCTGCAGATGAGAAATGAGATTTTAAAAGCCCACTAGATAGTGACAGGCTTATGCTGAAAAATGTTCACTGCATGTGAAGCGGTGATTTTAAAAAAGCCCACGAGAGCTTTTGCTGAAAAATGTTCACTGCTGGTGACGCGTGAGTGAAAAGAAAAAGCCCACTGAAAGTGAGAATACTGAGAATTGTTGACCTAAAGGTTAAAGATAAAGGTGTGTGAGAGAATAAATGTGTTATGAATGGGCCATTGTTGGATGAGAATGAGTCTAATGATGTGAATCAGAACAAAAGTAATGTTTTTGTTTAGAGAAGTTTGAACAACATGAGAGAGAAAGGTAGCTTCCATAAGCTATTTTTCTAGTTTGAGAAAAAACAGAGAAGTAGAGAAGAGATTTTGAAAGAAGTACACACATGTACTTCAAAACACTAATCATTTGTATTTTGTTTAAATGTTTCTGGAGCATCTAGGTCTCGGCCTCCCTCCCTCCGGAAAACAGTGTCCTCTCCAAAACCTTCCTCTGCACCCCACCTCCCACCTGCGGATTTTCGGCTGAGAAAAAAGAAAAAGCTGCAGACCAGCAGCAGCAACACGGAAGCGGTAAGATAAACGAATTCAGACAATCGTTTATTTGTTTTAAATTTTGATCTATTGAGATTGACCAAAAAGGTATTTGTAAAGTGTGTTTGCAAATTGGATGAAACTTGAAATTAATATGAATGTAATGTATTTCTCTGAGGAAAAATGCACAATTGCCATTGGAGACGAGAGCGAGGTGGAGGTGGGCGTGACAGACGAGAGGGCACTGAGAGGAGGAGGAGGAGGTCGAAACTGGGTCCAGACGAGAGACGAGGGAATGACCTCATGAACTGACCGCTTCAACTAACAGGTCAGGTACATAAACACATAAAGACACATGTAACTGCACACACATAAACACATGTAAATACAGACACATAGACACAAACATGGGACACATGAGACACACATCTACAGAGAAGGATGTGATTTTGGTTTATGAGAGAAAATAATGAGTATTCTGTTAAAGAACAGAGTTGGTTTTGAATTTAATGTGACATGGAAATGTGAACATTAAAGGTTTAAAGAAGTTAAAGGTCCAACACTTGGATCTAAAATAAAATTAGTGATTGATGTTTTGCTAAACAGTGTTGTGTATCTATTAGTACGAGAATTAATAGAGGTCCTTAATATCAGTGTGGTTCCAAACACACGGTATAACGCCAATAAAAGAATGAAAATGATTACTTTGTAATTGGAAGAATTTAAATAATGCGTCTTAAAGTTGAATTGCGCAGAGTAAGTTTATAAAGATAATATAACTTTATAGTTATGGGCCATAAGCTCATATTTAAAAGAAAACAAGGTTACCAGAATCTAAGTAAAGAAATCAACATTTATGTATTTCTCTGGTTTGGTTCTAACAAAGTGTGAAATGGAGAAAGTGGATTCAAAACAACCACTGTTTGGATTCAGGAATGTTTCAAAACAAGATAACATTCTATGCAAGTCAATGTAACAGGAGCTTCACAGCACCCTCCTTTTGCTCCCAAGAGCGAGAATGTTTTGTTTTGGGTTTTGTTTTTAGCTCCACAGACATGGTGGGAGCCTTTACATTAAACAAACTGTTAATGTTGAGAAAAATACTGAGTTATAAATGTCAGTGACAGAAACAGATTGCACTGAACTAATGTGTTAAATAAAGTTTATGATACTTAATTATGAAAACTGTTTGACCTTCTGACAGGTCTGTTGATATGAATAAAGTCCACATTTGAGTTTTATTGAATCTATGAAACATGATTTGGTAAACTAAACGATTGAATTAATGGGATTGAATATGGTTTTGGAGAAGAAAAACTTAAAGTTTAAGTAATTGGAAAATTGAAATGAAGATAGTTCAAAATAAATAATAATCATTATTTATTTTGGTACTTTATAATTAAGGTATAGTGTTATCTATACAAAAAGGTTTTGGTGATTAAAAACATATCTATGTTAAAACAGTTCAAACTGTTAAAATGATTTTAAAGGTTTTATTTGAAAAATTAAAGTTAATGAAAAATAAGTGAATAAAAGATAATTGTTAAACTAACAAGGTGAATTGTTAAAGTTTAAGAGCATATGCCAATGGCTCGCTGGGTTTTAATCACTGTTCGAAGTGATTTAAGAATTTTTTTGGAGTACAGGGACTAACACAAGGTCCTTTTGAACAGACGTTATGTTTTGGTTTTGGGTTTTGACAAACTTTGGGTCTTTGTAACCTAAAGAAAAAGAGAATAAAAGAGGTTGAGATGTTACATTTTATTGAATGAACAGTAATGATAATTACTGATTACAATTTTGGTGAGTTTGAATAAAGAAAGAGAGACACGTTATTTTAATTTTACACTTGATGTTTAAAGTTTCTGTTTAACATTGAGTGAGGTGAATTCTTTATGTGGCATCTGAATGATAAATTTAGTGGAAACATAAAAATAGTAATTGATGAAATTGTTGTATGTTACATTTAAACTAATATGGGAAAAATACAAAAACAAACTGGTTTATTGTATTTAGCACCTGGTGATAAAACTGAGTTTTACAGAGACAGTATAGAACAAATCTATACTGAACAAAATCCTAAAGGAATTTTATTTAAAAATAAAGCAGAATTTGAGTTGAGAAGTTGAGAATTTGAGATGAAATTTGTTGATTTTATGTTTAGTCTTTCCTTTTAAACAACAGTCACAAAGATGATGGTGTTTTAGAGGAAAGCAGTGTGAACAGAGCAGAGGCTTTGTGGTGTGTTCAAGACATGCTGCTGTTACTGGTTTAACCCCAGAGAGGGGGGTCTGAACCCAAGGGTGATTAAGAAATTTTGTTTTGAAGTAAGAGAAAAATGTGTTTTCTTTCTGAATAAAGTAATTTAAGGTAAATTAAACAATATTTTGAGAATATTTTAATTTAAAAGAACGTGAAATAAATTGTGAATTGAAGGTGAATGTTTAAAGGTTTGTGAAAATAGATCATGAGAAACCAGTTCTGATCTATATAAATTATTTATGTTTGCATCAACTGAGTTAAAATTTATCAAATTGTGGATGATACCAATTACAGTTACAGGTAAAGACCTACAACTAATGGTAACTAAAAATAAAACTGAACTAAACAAAGTTAAGTTTTAAAGATAACATAAACAAAAGTGATGCTATTTGTAAAACATAAAGAAGAGGAATAATTAGAAATGCTAATTAATGAAATAACAATTTAAGGTGGTAATTGAAAATAACCATTATGTTTTGATTTTATTTTTGATTTTTGTTTTATTTTGTTTAATTGTTGTGGTATTTTGAGCCATGGTTGTCCCACGTCTCAAAAAGGGGGGAGATGAAGGTTTAAACAAAGCTGTGTTAAAGTGCTGAAGGGATGCTTGGTTAACCGAATGGTTGGCATGAGGCTGAAACAACAGTGTTTAATACAGTTAAAAGTTTAAATCAAATAATGAAATAAAGAAAGTTGACAGGACTTTTCTGGAGAAGCACTGTTTAGTCTGATTAAACCTTTTCAGATTAAAGTAGATTTCCAGCAGACCATATCTGTGGAAACAGGGTTTATCTGCTGTTTCAATTTTATGGTTTGATCATTTTAAGGGCTTTTATGGTTTCGTTTGACGAAAACCTAGGAGGCACTTTCTATGGGTCTATAATGTCAGAGAACGTTCTGATTTGTTTGTTTGTTCTTTATTTGGATGGAAGCCTACTACAACAAGTATACCAGCTCAGAAAAGGAGTTTTGACAATTAATATAGCCACCACCAGTAAGAGCTAATATTAACATAGTTCTTTGAACTTATATCATCTTGGTTTACACCTATGAAGGGAAGTACACCTGTGAGCAGGGCTAGTGACGGGGGTCACATGACTTCCTGTGACGTCACTCTGAACTTGACAGACGTAGAGATCAGGGACAGGTGCAGTGCAAAGCAGAAGTCTGGAGGTTTTGTGAAAGTAAGACCATTAGACCAGCGTTGCCTGCTGACCGAAACATGCGCCCTTAAAGGATCCTCGTTTATTTGTGTTCACATACAATGTGACGGAGAACATCGTGAGTAAAAACTCACACTTTAGGAGCCAAACAGCAGCTCCCTCAGGTTCATTTGAGAGCCCCATTTACATCAACGACAGAGGTGGCCTTCGAAGGTGTCCTTAATGAATATAAGGCTAAAATTCAATTAGCATTAGGATTTGAATTTTTACCATTTGGGACAATTTATGAAAAGGTGGATTAAAGTATATAAGGTATATTTATAAACAACAAAGGTTTATGAATTGTACGAGAGATGCTGTAACTGTTAATTAAAACTGGAAATGAGAGAAAACTGATCCAAGGACTGGACAGAACTAAATAGCACTGAGCATGCTTTTAGCTGAAAAGGGGGGATCTACAAAAGGATTTCCTCCAAAGTAACACAGGACTAGTTACAGCAGAACTAAAGTCTTTAAGAAAGGACTTCAAACTCTAACAGAGAAATTAGAGAAATTAATTTTGGAATAGAGAAATTCATTTTGACCTGGTTTTACAACATATTTGGAAAACTGACTGGGATTTTAGAATCTGAATTGAGATACAGTACATGTACTTGTAGTTGTTGCACTTCCATGTCTAATAACATTTGTTTATGTTGCTTTCCATGTATCCGGAGCTTGTTGGTGAGATTGATGAATGTGGCCATTGCTGGGTCAACATTCCTGGACATGCACCTGCCAAACGACTAAGGTCAAGGCTTTGACCTCAGATGAACACTTTGATATCTGAGGACGTTATTGTTTGCATGTACACCAACGGGACAACAGCTCCAGGACGGATCATACTACAGACCTAAGGGCCGTATGGTTCATTGAATTGATTATGCTGAAGAGAATTGATTTTAATCATTATGAATGTGCATATGTCTCACTCCATGTGTTTTTCTTTTCGTTACAGGGACAGAAATGGACAGGCAGGGACAGGCCAGAGATCTTGAGTCCAATGGGTTGACCAGCTCAACCTCTGGCAAATTTTTCTACTTTATTTTGGAGTGACACTATGTTTTGATTTATGATTTATGGACATTTATGATTTATGGACTTTAAAGAATTTGACTTTGAAGAATCAGCGCATTACTCTGTGGGTTCCCATTTGATTTGAAACATATCCCATTATAATCATTTGTTGTGTTTGTTTTGACATGTGTTGTAAGTTAATCATTTGAAGTGATTACATATGTTTGATGCTTGATGTTTGTGTTTTGTCACCGCTTTGGGGCAAGGGGTGGATAGAAGAGTTTTTCCCAGCTTTAGGTCATTTTACCAATGGGTCAAAATGTTCTTCTGGCTAGGTCAACGCCCTGCTGGGTTTTCGCTTCTGTCATAGTTTAAAACTCAAAATCAAGCTTAGGTTGTTTATGCTAATTGTTATCAGCATAAAGAGGGGGGAATGTTATAAGAATTTTATTCTTATAATTGTGTATATTGTTTATAGTTAGTTGGTGCTCATAGTTCTCTACAGGTCATGTCAAATCATGTTATGTCCTCCATGTTATTCCAAGCATGGTGTAGACATAGCTAAAGACATGGCTTGCCGGAGGACTTCTGCACCTGGAGCCTGGAGCGGGGGCCTTGGGGGGAGGGTGTATGCAAGATACACCTCCCACTGACAGCCCCCACGACAGTGATATAAAATGTAGTGTTTTGCTTACCTCTGTAAGCAAAACGCACAATGTACCTTTGTTGTATCTGTGTAATTTGCTTCCCTTGCAAGGAATAAAACCTGGCCTTTCGCTTTTTATAATATAATCTGTCTCCGTGTCTCTCTGGATAATATAAGGATATAGAATTCTTTTGGACATATAGAATTCTTATAACAGCTGGGAAGAGCTATAATGTGATGTACATGGAAATTAATGCTAGAAGAATGTTTTGCAAAGTGCTGAGTTTTATTTACATTTACATTTATTCATTTAGCTGACTTTTTTTTTCAAAGCGACTTACATTGTTCTAATGTAATTACCAGTGTTACAGCCACTGGAGGCAAGGTGGGTTAAGTGTCTTGCCCAAGGACACAACGACAGTATGAGAGCGGGAATCGAACCGCCTACCTTCCGGTTGAAGGACGACCGCTCTACCACTGAGCCACTGCCACCCAGTCCACTGGTCCACTGCTGTATGACTTTACAGTGTCTGCCAGACTTATAAAAAAAAAACTAAGATGTAACTAAGATTACATACATGAAGACATTTAATTGAGGGAGATCTGCTCCAAAATACAACATTTTAAAATTGGTGTTATGATAAAGCCTGGTTTTAAGATACATCTCAAGGATGCGCTGGGATGCCTCATTAGTGATGTTCCTGGGATCATTGGGGGTTTTGGGTCTTTCAACATCAGACTCCCTCTCCCAGGTGACCCATCCGAGGTTGATCAGGTCCTGGATTGTATCCCAGTACCACCAGTCCACGGACTTGCCCTCTTTAACCAAAGCCACATTGTGGCTTTCTCTGCGGCTTCTGTGATGGAGCGTATTGCGCTTTTCCTTGCTGCTCCTGACATCCCAATCCCAACTAGACCTTTGGTCAAACCCACAAACCCAGCAAACCCACAACAACCAACTTCAACTGGCTGATACTGCGCCAAACCACCCTAGACTACTGCACTAATTCTCCTCCCACGGAACGGTCAATTCTCACATGATGTGTTTTGATGAAGTCAAAAAAGATGACTAGGTCCGGACACAGTTTGGTCTTTATGATGTGGCTTGGAAACTTCAGCTACTTTCCCAGGTCTACATGCAGCCGCCAGTCTGAGCCATTGGATAAACGATTCTCTCGCAATTTGCTGCAGCTGTGGGCATTCGCCAGCCTTCACAAAGCTGAACTTCTTCCTCCTAAAGTGGTATTTTGAGGACTGAATGGCTGTGGGGACTGCTTCCAATACTGCCTTAATCACCTGGTCATGGCGCCACTAGTACTGACCATCGCTTTAGCGATTTGGGACAGCAGCTGAGGAGGTGTTGGAGGGGTCCATTCCAAGTAGGCAGGGGATACATCTGTATATCACATGTATGTGTGTGTGTGTGTGTGCGTGTATGTTTGTTTGTGTGTGTGTATGTGTGAGTATGTGTGTATGTGAGTGTGTGTATGTGTGAGTGTGTGTGTGTGTGTGTGTATGTGAGTGAGTGTGTGTATGTGTGAGTATGTGTGTATGTGAGTGTGTGTGTGTGTGTGTGCTTGTGTGTGAGTGCGTGTATGTGAGTGTGTGTGTATGTGTGTGTGTGTTTGTGTGTGTGTGAGTATGCGAGAGTATGTGTATGTGCGTATGTGAGTGAGTGTGTGTGTGTATGTGTGTGTGTGTGTATGTGAGTGTCTGTGTGTATAGCTCTCCGGTTTAATTCCCTGTGTGTATGTGTGTATGATTGTGTGTGTATGTGTGTATGTGAGTGTGTGTATGTGAGTGTGTGTTCGTGTGTGTATGTGTGTGTGTGTGTGTGTGTATGTGAGTGAGTGTGTGTATAGCTCTCCCGGTCTAATTCCCCTGGGTGTATGTGTGTATGGTTGTGTGCGTATGTTTGTGTGTGTATGTGTGTATGGTTGTGTGTGTATGGATGTGTGTGTGTATGTGAGTGAGTGTGTGTATGTGTGTGTGCTGCGGCGCGTATTACACTACATTTAGAGTACATATTCACCTGTAAATGCTGTTTATAGAGAAGAGACACCTGTAATTATATTTATGGCACACACTCACCTTTTATAGTAATAACCATCTGTATATTTATATTCATTGTACATATTACCTGTAAATCCTGTACATCTCCATATCCTGTACGTATGCAACCATTGTATATATCCTGCACTTTGCTGCTATTGCACTTCTGGTTAGACCTAAACTGCATTTCGTTGCCTTGTACCTGTACTTGTGTAATGACAATAAAGTTGAATCTAATCTAATCTAATTCTGTTTTGCCACCCATGTAAAGATTGGCAGGCCTGAGTAAGGTGTCGTAGACTGCTTGGACAAGGAAACTGATGCGGCAGATGTCTTTACTCCATAAATCTAGAGGAGATAGGAGCATACTTATATACATGATTATACATGACATCCCTTGGCTCGGTCATTCAGAAGCATGGCTTTTCCTATCACAGCTATGCTGATGACATTCAACTCCACCTGTCATTTCAACCTGACGATCTGACGGTCTCTGCTCGCATCTTGGTATGCCTGAGTGACATCTCACTTTGGATGAAGGACCATCACCTGCAGCTGAACCTCGCAAAAACAGAACTGCTTGTGATTCCAGTCAACCCAAAGACCTCCCACAACCTCTCCATTCAACTAGGCCCATCAACCATTACACCGTCCAGCACTGACAGAAATCTGGGATGACGAACAAGATGTGCTTTAACTGCAGACTTTTAGCTTTAATTTGAGGGTATTTACATCCAAATCAGGTGAACAGTGTAGGAATTACAACAGTTTGTATATGTGCCTCCCACTTTTTAAGGGACCAAAAGACCCGGAAGACCACGGAAAACAACTGTGGTGGATGACCGAAGAATTCTTTCCCTGGTGAAGAAAACACCCTTTACAATAGTTGGCCAGATTGAGAACACTCTCCAGGAGGTAGGTGTATGTGTGTCAAAGTCAACAATCAAGAGAAGACTTCACCAGAGTGAATACAGAGGGTTCACCACAAGATGTAAACCATTGGTGAGCTTCAAAAACAGGAAGGCCAGATTAATGTTTGCCAAACAACATCTAAAAAGCCTTCACAGTTTTGGAACAACATCCTATGGACCGATGAGACCAAGCTCAACTTGTACATGAGTGATGGGAAGAGAAGAGTCTGGAGAAGGAAAGGAACTGCTCATGATCCAAAGCCTACCACCTCATCAGTGAAGCATGTGGTGGTAGTGTCATGGCGTGGGCATGTTTGGCTGCCAATGGAACTGGTTCTCTTGTATTTATTGATGATGTGACTGCTGACAAAAGCAGCAGGATAAATTCTGAAGTGATTCAGGCAATATTATCTGCTCATATTCAACCAAATGCTTCAGAAAGAAGTGGAATGTTATGCAATGGACAAGTCAATCACCTGACCTGAATCCGATTGAGCATGCATTTCACTTGCTGAAGACAAGACTGAAGGGAAAATACCCCAAGAACAAGCAGGAACTGAAGACAGTTGCAGTAGAGGCCTGGCAGAGCATCACCAGGGATGAAACCCAGCATCTGGTGATGTCTATGCGTTCCAGACTTCAGGCTGTAATTGACTGCAAAGGATTTGCAACCAAGAATTAAAAAGTGAAAGTTTGATTTATGATTGTTAATCTGTCCCATTACTTTTGGTCCCTTAAAAAGCGGGAGGCACATATACAAACTACACCGTTCACCTGATTTGGATGTAAATACCCTCAAATTAGAGCCAAAAAGATTAGAATTGTGTCGATGTCCCAATATTTATGGACCTGACTGTATGTTCCTACCAGATCCTTGCACTCTTCAAATGAACAACCTCTGGTGGTACCATACCAAAAAGGAAAAAAATCACTCTCTCGTACCTTCTCTGGATCTGTTCCACATTGGTGGAATAATCTACCTGCTGCTACAAGATCAGCAGATTCTGTAGCCATCTTTATAAAACGCCTGAAAACACATCTCTTCCGTCAACACCTGACTGACAAACATAAATTCTACTACTTTTCTATCTATTCCTTTTCTTCAAAAAAAGCTTTGTATACTGTGCTGGGTTTAAACTGACTAGTTTTTGGTGTACGTGTGCTTTTTGTTACCTTGTGTCGTTAAAATTGCTTCCATTGTTTCCTCAGTTGTAAGTTGCTTCGGATAAAAGCGTCTGCTAAATGACTAAATGTAAATGCATACTTACCCTTTAGCTCCTACCACCTGGCTGCTTGAGAAATATCCAAGCTTGTTCTGCCTTTGGCTACCGTCCTCACCAGCGCTTCTGCCTCAGCCTTGATTCTGCCATTTGCAATTCTCTGGACCTCAATACCAGCTTCAGCTATTTTGGTCTCTGGAGTTCTAGTACTACATGGCCTCTCTGGTTCGGGTCATGATGAACTCTTCTTAGATGCTGCTGAGAGGGAGTTGCACTTGATTAGTTTGTACCATAGGCTGCGCTGTTCAGACTCTTTTTTTCTCCATTTCTTCTACAACTGATATGGCAATGTCAGACAGGAAAAGGGGCCACAAGATCCTGGGCAGAATGGCATGTTGATACATCCAGGCTAGCCCAACTTGTTGATCTTAATCAGCAAGGTCTCCAGATAACGGTAGGTCTTGCGGATGGCTACTGAGTCCTTTAGACTACAGTCAAAAGAGTATTCCCAACTGCGGCCTTGACTACCATATTCATTGCATTCTGAATAATATTCTAATTTGTTTTGATTTGATAGTACTTTATTGATCCCCAAGGGGAAATAAATTTTGTGTGGATCATAAGACATGTATACATAAATGGACTCACAAAGATTACAAGCCACACCATGCAGTCCAAATATTTTATTCAGGCGCAATGATCTTCAGGAAAATGAAATAGAGTATTGCAAATGTACAGACATAACAAGTAATTATAACTACAGTTGCTGTTACAACATATGTAACATGGGCATACAGACATCAAGACAACAACAGGATAACAGGGGGGTCAGGAGGAAAGAGTTAGACAGATATCAAATGAATGATGAAATAAAATATTATCAGAAGAAGAAGAATCACACACATTCATTCACCAAAGCTGTGGTACTGGAGGAAAGGTGGGTTAAGTGCCTTGCCCAGGACACAACAACAAAACACAACTGCATCCTTTTAGTGAAAAGTGCTGCTGTGCTTTTTAGAAAGTTGCCATCGGATGGAGGCAAAAATTTATCGAATTTCAAAATGCAAAAATGCTGTATAATTACTACTAAGTGCCACTGCATTAGGACCAGTTACATTAGGGAGTTAATAATACATTAGCTTGGTGGTGGTCGTGAGATAATTTGACAACTTGACAAATATCTGAGTGAAATTGAGTCCTGTACAAATATTCTTCCACTTCATTCATCTTGAATGAAATGGTAGAGTTGCTCCAGTCTAGCTCTCGGGCTACAAGCTGTCTGACTCACCTGTCAGCTTGCAGCCAGCATCTCGGTAGCTCTATACTGCTTTATGAGCAGTCTCCATTCCCCTCAGCCCCACTGAGCTTTACACTCACTTTAGGCTGTTTACTTGTGTTTCTGATGCTGTTCTATATTTCTCTCACCGTTTTTGCCTCAAGAACAAGACTTGATAACACTCGGTAAACTATAATATGCTCATTACCACTAAACAAACTAAAATGTTATTTGCAAAGTGGTTAACAGTATTATTGCCAGCACTATCTTTAACGTTCAGAGCTACAATTCACACTTAGCAGTTGATTACTATTTTGTTAAACTGGTCACAAACACAGACTTAAAATGATGTCGAATAAACTGTAACAATACTGTTGGGATTTTATGTCAATCTTTATTGTTTCAGCAAAATACAGCTTTGGTCAGTTTATTATTGTCGAGAATCTTGTCTTGTATTTTTTGTGCAGCATAAAAATAGCATTGCCTTTGTTTGCACTGAATGTATGTATTTTTATTTACATTCTGGTCTTGTTCTATGTTGCTGATTGTTTGTTTGTTTGTTTGTTTGTTTGTTTGTTTGTTTGTTTGTTTATCTGTTGAATTAATGTGGAGTGAAATGCATGGAGACTCTGAAAATGTTAATTTCATGAAATCCATCTGGGCAGGCATTAAAACCCGCAGGCTCTGGAATGAGGCACAATGGTGCTATTTTCTGTCTGTCTAATGGTGTGAATAACACTTTGAGGGATGCTGTTATAATGTAACGAGAGGCTGATCGATAAACTGTCGGCTAAAAAAACAATGCTATAGTGCACAGCTATAGTTCATGAGCATGGCTCTATCATTAAGAGAAAATAAGACTGGGGTTATCAAAGCAGTAAACACAATTACACTAAGTATGTGTAAGGCACTCCAAAATCAACATATATTTTTACACAAAACATTAACATTTGAGTGGAGAAAATAAACAATATCTTTACATGACAGTTACATGAATATTTATCATTCTTCAGGTCATTTGTGGTGTTTTCTGGAAAAAAAATGTCTTGCAGAAGGTGGTCTAAAGCATTTTAAAGAGAGACACAATCTTGCACCCAATGAAATGTGTCAGTGGTGCTTGGTTAAGCACCTGGAGCAGGAGTACACACTGAAACCCGTCTGGTCTAAAATTAGACATGATCAATTGTAATAAAGACATACCTGCTTTGTGCTTTAACTGGCAGACAATAAGACCTGCCAATCATTCCTATATTTGTCCTTTTTGCGCCATGTCCAGCTGTATTACGCTGTGTGCCTGAACTTGGACTGCCATATATGCCAGTCACCTTATACTTTAGAAAATATCAAATTATAAGGCTGTATTTTTATGTTGTAAGGCTTGTCTTTATTTTCAGAAATACTAAGGGTGCCCCACACACCACACAGACCAACACAGCATGTTTGGTTTAAAAAAAAAAATGCTAGTGCAGTTGTTCTGTTTCTGAGCCTTGGTTTGCTCTAAGCTTGAAGACATATACCAAGGGTAGATGTGGAACTGGTTGTCCCGAATCTGGCCCTAATTGTCCCGAAAATTATACTAAAGCAAAAGCTTGAGAAGTTATTGTCTGATAAACATTAAAAATAATAATTATTTAATAAATTGAATTGAATAAAAACTGTCTGCAAATATCCCCCGCTCTAACCCAATGCACCCAACAACTAAATCAATTAAATATTTATGTATTTAAGTGGTAACCCAAGTTTACAAATTACTACCAGAACAAGCCAGAATTGAACAATCATGTTCAAGTACCTTTAGAAATGTCAATGTTTTCTAGCCTCTTTAAACCCTCCAGGAGGCAGTTCCATGAGTTTTGAAGCATAATTATTGAAGGCTGCATCGCCAAGCATCTGTTCTAGTTTCTGAAGCAGCCAGCTGTGAGGGTCCCAGAGGATCTGAGGGGATCTTCTTGGTTCAGAGATTAAAAGCATATCTGAAATGATCTGGACCAAGTCCATGTAGTCCTCTTATTAACTGTTAAAAGTTCCAACCCTATTATGAACAGGCAGCCAGTGGAGTTATTTTAAATTGGTGTTAAAATCAAGTGCTCCTCTCTTGATCCTCGTCAGAACTTAGGCTGCTGCATTTTGTAGTAGTTTTGTGACCTATTGTATTTTTTTAAAGAGTGGAGCCTTGCAGTAGTCCTGCCAGTTACAAAAGTGTGGCTTTGTCAATAACAAGATGACTGTGGCGAATTGTGTATCGACATGGTGCACTTTGAGCATCAGTTGACGAGAGATTGGTCCGTGCTTTGGCGTATTACAGCTTGGAATATGTTAGAAAGCAGCATAATATGTGGAAAAACTAATCATCTGCCAAAACAAAGTTGCATATAATTTTTTTGTAATAAAACACATCAGGTGGTGGTATTCCTAGAGGTATTTCCAGAAACATTACATCATAAACAATTCCTCCACAACTGGGTTGACATTTACAGACGAGTGCTGATTGTTTATGTTGTTCAGATCCCTGCTTCACACTCAAAAAGTTTTGTGCCTCCATTGCTGCCACAGGCTCTTTAGATGCTGCAGCGAGACACCCTCCTCTGTGATTAATGACTCTCTATGAATAGAACACGCAGCGTTAAAACATTTGATTGATGCTTTGACGATTGCCAAGCGTCCCAGCATACATCATTCCGGCTTTTCATTCTGCTTTTCAGACGGGATCGAACCGGAGGAAGAGAGTGTGAGTAAAAATGACTTGATGAAGAAGCCGTGTCGTTGTGATGGAGAAAAACAGCCTCTTCCGCGGCATCCATGCAGAGTCAAACTGTGAAATTAGTTCTACCTCTTATCAACATCTTTAATTTCTCTCCACCTGATGTGACAATGAGCTTCTGAAATGGTATAATTGTCTGTCGTGTCTTGACTTTTCTTCTAAACAAACATTGTTTATATTATATATTTACTTCTACTATTGAACATTAAAAGTCAAGGGTGTACAGCAAGAAGTTTGTGAGTTCAAATTCTTGGCCAACTCCTTTCTGTGAGGAGTCTGTATGTCCTCCCTGTGTTACCGTGGGTTCTCTCCGGGTACTCCGGCTTTTATTTTTCACAATTTAAAGCTTACATTTTTCATCATCTTGTATTGTTAAAATGATGCAACTCAGCCTTGTCCACATTGATTTTATTGAATTACTTTTTATTTTCAAACTAGCTGGTTGCTACCATGCCGCCAAAGGAAAACAAACTATACATGCTCACAATGCCTGATCCCACTTTATTTTTAGAATGTAATTACTCACAATGTAACTCACAGATACAATGTGGACAATGCGGTAAAAAAAAATGACAGAAATCTTAAGTGTCATTTTCTGTTCTCTTTTTTGCCACTTTGTGTGGCTTGCAACATTTACAGAAGGCAGAGCCATGTTTACAGTTTGCTCAACTTTGTCATCTTCAGAGGAAAGGGAAACTCATACTGTACTCACTCTGCTGGAATTGTAGTATCAGATATTGTGACAAATGCGATTCATGAGTAAAAAAATCAGACTTCAAAGGATCTCCTGCCCTAACCTGACTGGTCTATAGGATACTTTTGCGTTTTGGGTGCCTTATCTCAGACACCTGCTTCTATCTATATAATTGATGGGCAGGGCCAAAGGACATGTCGGAGCCAATCCACACAGCCTGAGTCTGACAAGGCCACGCAGAGTGACAGGACAACACACCGCTTCCCCAATCTGCATCTACATTCAGCACACACTTCACACATTCCCCCTTCTTCTGGGACGACAAGTCACGCCAGGAAATAGAGGTTAAAAATGAAGGAGGCAGACGGGAGCTGCAGGCATTGCTGAAAAATGTTGGCTTTTTCTAAGCTGCTTGTTCCTCAGATAGTCCATGTGTTTTCTGTGAGACACACTAAATCTTGATTACATGCCAAATGAACAGACACATCTTCAGACACTTTTACATACATGCATATGTCTTTGAATCACATTTGAACTTGATATGTCTCACAAACAGCAGATATTTGCAGAAGCCTGATATTTTTAGGTTGCTATATTCAATTTAGGACAGATATTAGAGCTCGATGGAGACTTGCAAGTCTGGGACAAAGTCACTTGACAGAGAGATAGCTGGGGAATACAGGGAATTGCAATCAACGGATTGGTCTTATTTATTTAAATGACTGTACCAGTCAGTCATTAAAACCCTAATCAATGTCTGAGACCACAGAGATATTAGTGGCCTACAAATCACAAAGTACAAAGATACAATGCTGAGCCCTGTTTCATTCATTTATTCATTCATTCATTTTCTTTTGCTTAGTCTCATTAGGGGTCATGGGTGACTGGAGCCTATCCCAGCAGCTTAAGGCCTTAGCCGGGGTACACCATGGACAGTGGTGCCAGTTAGTCACATGGCTAGCCCTGGGCCAGTTGGTACATAAAAAATATCCCTTTGCTAACGCATACACATACCATCAGCCTCCTTTATGCTTTCTTGAGTTGAGTGTCACCTCATCCTAAAAGATGCAGTAAAGTGCACTGTTCATCTGTTCTGTGCTCCTCCAGGTCACAGCACTAAACGTACAATACTCAATACTCAAATCAAACTTTAAATAGGTGTATAAAAACAACAAAAAACATTGAATTCATTCATCAATGAATTAACATTGCAAAACTCTGTATGCAAAAATATAGTCTAAGCACATTCCTTGTGCTTAGACTATATAGAGCGCTCATACACATTCACTCTATCACTATCTACAGTGTAATCTTGATGATGAGGCTGTTGTGCAGCATCTCCCAGCTGTTATGGCCGAGATAATGAGAATATGGCACCTGTTAGACATTAAGAATCATAGCAATCTGTCTGGTCTGACTCCCTTCCTGTTTACCTTCCTCTGCACTGTATATGATGCTGCATAATGGAACCAATGGAGACACTTGTTTCTATCTAATGCTTGCCACACAGAAGCCATTAGGGAGCTTTTTAAAACTGAATCTCAAAATGGGAATACCAGTTTGAAGACATATGGCACTACAGTACAGTATATTCATCTGCAAGTAGTTATTTACATTCCACTATTTCGGCTGTCAAATACTGTTTAGTTCTTTGTGGCTTGTTGCATGGCATGTTGAATTCTCTTCACTCATGTCTGAGCTGGTATCCTCTCTTACAACCATGAATTTTGGGAAGGAAAGTAGACCTGCAGGGCATGGCATCCACTTAGTTTCTTTTGGTAAAGCAGCCAAGCAAGCTACAGTATATAGTCTTATTTCAGTCTGCATATTGACATTTAATGGATATCATTTTAGAGACTCGATAAAAAAGAAAATACCTCACACTTAGGTGATCAGCCTTCTAGTTATTAAAGCAGAGTCAGTGGAAGGTATCACAATTCATTCATCAGATGAAATCATGGCCAATGACTAATGTCTTCCTTCCCTCTTTTTATCAATGTCTCAAAGTGGCCTTCATCACCAAAGGTAAAGAACAGCTCGGACTAGTTTTCCATAGAGCAAAAGAGTAGGCAGCAGATGGAAGCACTTTAAACACAAAATGTGAAGAAGGGCAGATTCACACATGATGGAATTTACTTAGTCCACCACCTGTTTGTGGTATGGGCTGGCGTCCAAAACAGCTAACAGTTATATATACTGTACAAAGATTTTAACGCAACACTTGTGTTTTTGCCCCCGTTTATCATGAGCTGAAAAGGCCTATTTCTCAAATATTTTTTCACAAATCTGTCCAAATCTGTATTAGTTAGCAGATAATCCATCCACACTGATTAGAGTGCATGATTATTGCACAATAAAAAGCCACTTTAAAATATGCAGTTTCACAGTACTGAGGGGAGTCTGAAAACCAGTCAGTATCAGTTTGTCTTCAAGCAGTGCAACACATCTTCTTATAGAGTTGATCAGGTTGTTGATTGTGGTCTGTGGAATGTTGGTCCACTCCTCTTCAATGGCTGTGTGAAGCTGCTGCATATTGGCAGGAACTGGCAGTCATACCCCCCGATCCAGAGAATCCCAAACATGCTCAGTGGGTGACATTTCTGGGGTAATGCATCTTTAAAGTATGATTAAGTATATCTTAAAAATACATCCAGAATTGACCCCTACAAATACTTAAATCTGGTTTCCAAGCTAAGTCCAAAGCCACACATTAGGACGAGAAGCGGCAGTAGCTCAGTGGGTAGAGCGGTTGTCTTTCAACCGGAAGGTAGGCGGTTCGATTCCCGCTCTCCCCACAGTTCATACTGTCGTTGTGTCCTTCATCACCTTAACAGCCACCTTGCCTCCAGTGACTGTAACACTGGTAATGTAATGTAATGTAAGTCGCTTTGGATAAAAGCGTCTGCTAAATGAATAAATGTAAATGTAAAAGTATTTTACTTTTGTAAGTCTCTTATTTAAACAAGTTTGTTTGCTTTTTAAGTCAGCAAGAGTGGCCTCTTTATCAAATATGTTAACAAGATATCAATGGAAAATGCCATGTCTCAGGTGAAGCTGCCCTGTTTTAACACTCATCAGTCAGGCACTCAATATTCCTATTTTTCCAAATGACAAATGGATTCCCAATTCTTCATTTTTGCAATGATTTTCTTGAAATTACTTTTTCACATTGAATTGACTAATATTGTGAAAGGGAATATGTGAGGAGGTAAAGGGAGGTTTTGGAAAGGACTGTGCCATGAAACATCTGTAGGGAAATCAGTCGACCGCGCACAGCGCTCTGGCCCCAATCTACTGCCTTTAGATATGGCGAGCACATGGAAGCAGCTGGTAGGGTTGTGTGGAGAAAACAGGCTTACGCAGCAGAACAACTCCCCCCATTGGCTAACAGAAGCACTCCCGCGACGCAGTTAGGAAGTCATGCTTGGAATTGTGCGCAGAGTGGGGGGTAGTTTCCACAGAGATTAGCAATGTGAAGACACTGGGAGGCGGAGGAGCGGACTGCAGGAATACAGGAAGCAAGGAAGAACCTGGATGTGTGTTCGCTCAGCCTGAAGCAGCATGCAACAACAAATAGGCAAAACAATAAGTGTGAAGGGAAACAGTAAGATGCATACATTCTTTGGTTCCACATGTGAGATAAAAGCAACAGAGCCTATATATTTAAAACCCCATACTGAGAGCAACTCTTGCAACACCACTGTAATGCCCATTGTTACGTCTACATGTTAACTATTAGCCAAGCAATATTCATGAGATCCTACTGTGCAGAGAACATCACTATCACTGGAGTTGGAAATGCACTTTTAAGTATGATGTGAATGTTTTAACCATTACCTGTTTCATTCTAATTGTAGCCATTGTTACAATGCAACAAAATATGAACACATATAAAGGTTTCTTGCTTTCATGTTCACATAATATCTTTAAGTTGAATGTATTGTATTAAAAGTTTCAGGAAGTATTTTTTTTTATTATGTGCAATTAGGAGGCTTTCTATGCTGCATGGAATTTAGATACAGATTTTATATAGCTATTAAAATATGTCCGGTCATGTCCAATCATCCATAAATGATCAACTTTTTTCCATCAAAAATAGGATATTATGGCTTTTATGGATGAAAGATGAATTGTTGTTGAGTTCCCTTATGATACAAAGTGGTTAACGTGAAAGGTTTAAAGCTCATAAACCTGAAATTACAATTTTCTTTTCTAGATATTATGGACATGTGTATCCTCATTAAAACAATGCACAAATAAAACTTCATTGTGATTTGAAAAGCTCAGCTTTGCTTGTCTCCAGAGTTCTAAAAACCTTTCCTTTGGACGGCAATAAAAAAAATCTTGTGGGGTAAAATCCATGTAGACAAGACGGCCAAATGTAGAAAAAAGTTGAATTTCCAACATTATCATTATATATGTACCAAACTACCACTTGTAGCCTTAGCAACACATCCAAGGGGCAATTCAAAATACACATCCATGAATAAATTGTTGTAATGACAGGATTTTGCAAAGATTAGCTATAAAACACACAAAGACATTTGTGGTGAATTCAATTTATGGTAGAAGAAAAACTAGCACAAAACATCATAACATCCCGCTCTCCCCCACATACTGTCGTTGTGTCCTTGGGCAAGACACTTAACCTACCTTGCCTCCAGTGAGTGTTCTGTAACCCTGGTAAATAGCTCAATGTATGTAAAGCGCTTTGAGTGCCTACTAGTAGGTGGTAAAGCGCTATATAAAAATGATTATTATTAAAACACCATCCATTCTTTTTTTTTCATATTCATTTTCAGCAGCCACCTTGTCCTGTCACTAACCAGGGACTTTAGCGTGCTTTTTGATGTTGGTGGAGGGAGCCAGAGTACTTGGAGAAAACCCACCCATGCACGTTTTTTCTGTCTTGTTGTGATGCATTGCCATTTTGGTTTGGATGTAGAAAGGGGCAGGCAAATAATAAGTCTTTTGGTCTATGTGTATAAAAGTCTTGTATTGTTTGATGTTTTTTTTATTATTATTATTTTATGGGGACCAAAATAACATTTTTAAATGAACCACCCGTGACACACTTTGAGTTTTTTGTACCTGCAAATAAATTTAGTTTTTTCTAAGTACTGATAATGTATGCATATTTGTTAGAATATTTTTAAGAAAAAAATGTTTTAGCATAGTTCTTTGATGCCCCATATTCCCTTTTTTAAATTATTCTATTTTCCCAGATCACATCAACACTCAAACTTCTGACCAGCTGCTTATTTGAAGTTAAACGCTGAAAGGATTCTGAAAATGTTTGTGAAAATAGCCCCAGAACAAGCAAGTTGGAGCGAGAGGAAAAGTTTGTTTATAGCTGCACACGTCTGCAAAGCCAAACATTTGGGTTAGTAATATATCTGAGGCTTAGCAGCATATGGTGTAGTTATGGCTCTCTGGGTAATTGAGGCATGCAAACAGTTTTTCTCTGGCTTCAGCTGTTTTGATTGTCTGAAGGGACCGTTTTCACCTTTGTCTCCTCAATGAAAGATCAAGTTTTCTTTTTCTTTCCGGGATCTTTCTTTCCAACTCTGTCACGTTTCCATCCCCCCAGCACACCGGCATAATCTCCCTCTACAAACCATTCCAGGGCTCTTTTGTAAAAGCGGCACTGGACATAAATCTTACATGGGTTGCTCACTGTCTTCTGTCAATACACCCACTGACCACGGCAGGTTCACTCTTCCCACACAGACACACTTTTACCATTAAAAACACACAAAACAGCATGACCCTCGCACTTGAACACACATTTGAGGAAAATCTCAATTCTCCTCTTGTTGAATACCCAAGCAAGCAGCGTATTGGGAACACAGATGAAATGCCTCAGATCAAAGACTTTCTGATGGCTGCATGATGTTTTATTGATCATAAACCATGTTAAGTATTTGGAGGATGAATATCTTCTGCGAATATTATTTCTTTTTCAGCTAGAGCTTGGTATGTTTTCCAGCAGCAGTAGGTCTGACATGAGATGATGTTCCTAATGTGACACATTAAAAGGAAAAAATCGATCCCAGAAGGAGAACTCCGGCAAGTTACTCTTATGATTTTGGACAGTTTAGTTGAGGGTTTTAGGTCATAAACAATGTCTCCATCAAAGGAAAACAAAAAAGTGTTGAAGTAAAACTTATGAAAGAACTGAGCGGAAAGGAAGCTTACAGACTATAGTTACAAATATACTTTATATCGCATTTAAGGTAAACAACATCCTGAACACATATAAACACATATGAAGCCAAGTCACTTAAATAATATTGAATATATTAAATGCTTAGAAATAAAAACTAAATGTACATGTAAGGTCAGACAAAAAGCCTCCAAGGCAAATAAAAATGTTTTCTAACTTGTAAGAATAAATAGTTATTCATACGTCATAAAGTATAATTATATTTTAACTTATGTACTTTACCTTTACTATTGTAAGTAGGCCGAATTACCTACAGTACTGAGCACGTCTCGGTAGTTCACAGTGTGACTAACGACACGTGCTCTCCTTTCCTGTGCTCCGACAGCAAAACTGACTTTAATTGACCTCAAATATCTTTGCATTCCCTTTAGGTTGTTGTTAGATCAAAACTTTATTTTGCAATACTTGCTCACTATGTTGCCATTTTCTGTTAGCCTACAGATTACTGGGAGGGAAGAAAGTGAGAAATTGTTGGGAAGTTGTTCTCGCCGTTGGTGTTGAGGCTGAGTGGACAACTCTGAAAATGAGGATGTACTTAAGGTTGATGTTACTGACCTGGAAACTGGAACAGGCTTGGATTTTCTAGGGTCGTGGTATTTCATTTTACTGTAGCAGGGCTCTCAAATTCATTGGCAGAAATAGTCTAGAAATGGATTGTCAAAGGCCTCCAGGGAACTAGGAATTAGGAGCTGCACTGCACAATGTGTGAGTAATTGGAATGAGTCTGCAATAGTACAAACTGTGACCGCATTACATTCAGACACAAGTATTATCCTATGTGTGGTAGATCTCAATGTTGAATGTACATTATCTATCTGGTTATTTATTAGCTACAGGTCAGAGCCAATACTTAAGGCTTGTGTGCTATAGGTTTATGTGATTGGCTCTTTTATAATCATTTGCCTGGTGCTAGGAGAATCAGGGATGATATATTGTGCCTGGGGTTGTCTAAATTTAACACAACACCTTGTCAGACTTTAGCAGGCACAATGTGTTGACTACTCAGTTTTTAAGTAAAGTGAAACAGCACTACGATTCTTGTCAGCAGGAGGAAGTCTGCCAGACGCAAATAGTCCCAGCAAGTGTTCCATCCCAGAATATTATACCACATTTGATTCCTGTGTCTCAGTGGGGGTTTGTGATATCACCACAAGATAAACACACGCAGTTCATTGCTCATTACCCCAAACTTTGTCTTGACGTCTATTTGTCTGAGTTTTTCTGTATTGCCACGTCTCCCTGATTCACAATATAAGAGAATCTCATGGCCTTGGGAGAAGAATGTGGCGATATTTATGAGAATAAATAGCTGTCCAATACCTTATCTCCGTCTTTCCTTCCTTGTCATCGCAACAGATCTTTTGCCTTCATTTCAAACCCCCATATCCAATCGCACGCTTCCTGCCTATGTTTTCTCCTCTTTGTTCTCTATATTGCATCTGTCTCTCAAACGCTTTACTTATCTCTGGAGTCCTTTTTATCCCTTACCCCCTCCCCCTTCTGTCAAAGTCCTCTTTCTATTGCTATCTCGCCTCAGTCCCTCTCTTTTTTTGCCTCTCTTCTCTTGACAGAGCTGTATGAGGTGGCTCTCAATCATGGTGAAGTCACTTTATCATGTAGCAGTCTGCGGCGGGTGGAGGAGCGGCTTTGGGTGGCACCGAGGTTTTGATACAGACCATGTCTACACATACGCCAATGTAGACATTGTATACTATTGGGACGGAGTGGTTCAGTGGTAGAGCAGTCGTCTTATAACCGGAAGGTTGGCGGTTCGATTCCCGCTCTGCCCTGTTCAAACTTTCGTTGTGTCCTTGGGCAAGACACTTAACCACCAGTGTCCGTAGCACTGATGTATGAGTATGTGTGACTGTAGAGGTGTGTTTGGTGGTGGTAGGAGAAGGTTGAGTGCCGTTTGTATGGCAGCCCCCATCTCTGTCTGCCCCAGGTGTGAATGTGTGTGAATGGGGTGAGTGGAAGCACGATGTAAAGCGCTTTGGGTGCAAAAAAGCGCTATTTAAATGCATGCCATTGACCATTTACCATATTCACATGCACGGGGTATATACATGCATTTAAAAGCAGCACTAACTGTACACTGGTGTATGAATACAAAGACTAACACTTTTAGAGATCAAGATTGAAGCAAGACAAAGACCATGGCAGGATGAGACCATGGCCAAAACCAGGGGCCTCATTTATAAAAGGTTGCGTAGGATCTCTACTAAACTAGTGCGTATGCATCCACCTGCAGCAGAAATGTGCACATGTAAATACTTCTCACGTCACGCCCTCTCCACGCCTCCATTCAACCAAAGAAGAACAATGAAAATGCAAAACCGGAACTCATTTTATAATTTAAACATATTCAAGTACATTTAAACAAATTTTAATTATTATAACAAATTAAAAAACTAAAAACAAAGAAACAGGCCATTTAAGATCTCACTGAGTTTCCAGCCATGACATGTAATGAGTGAAGAACATTAGAGTAGTAGAGCTGTTGTACACACTGATGTGCAGTAGAACAGGAGGCAGATGGAGAAGCGCGGTGGTGGTGTGTCTGTGATGCGAGGCAGGTGGGGTGTCACAGTGCCACGTGTGATAAGAGGACAGTCGTAGTGAGCCGTAATTTGATACAGCCCTGAATGTAGGATTGGTATAGCTGTTCAGGATCAGACCTGCTTCACTTTACACCGCGCTCCACAAAAAGGACCATGATGCAGAGCCACTGTGCTTCAGCAAACGTGCACGGCTTCATGAACGTGAAGGGGCCCGATAATTAGAGGCATTTTATGAAAAAGAAACAGGGTCCATTTTATTTAAGACATTACTTTTGCTTAATGACTATACCCAAATAAAACTCATATGTTTTTAGAAAGAAATAAAGAGAAATTAAACAATATCAAACACACAAGAGTCTGTTTTAAACTTCAGTTCATCACCTCATCGTGAGGGTTGCTTTTGTGTTTCCAGAATGTGCGTACGCCGAGGTTAGAGTTTGCGTAGGGATGCACAGTTTCATGCCTAGGTGGACTTCTATAGATCCCATCTTTTGTGTGGAAGGTGGCGTACACATGTTTTTTGTGTGTAAGCAAGCTTTATAAATGAGGCCCCTGAGCATGATAGACTGAACTAGATCCCAAAGGACAGTTATAAAATCCTAGTCCAGTGTTAATTTAGTTGACAAATATTTTTCACAACATATTTTTGCAGCAAAATACACAGTAATTGAGGAGAAGAGAAACTCTAACTAAAATCATCAACATTTTTATCAACGTATAAAAACAAAACTAGAATGAATAGACAGAGACAGAAGCGGTGGCAGTGATGTCAGACGCAAACATTTGTTAGCCGCGGGAAGATGTCAGGCAATGAAAAGAGAAAATAAATACCAAATAATGTTAACACTTGGGAGGAAAAGAAGGATGGGAGACCCATTTCACACAACGGCAAACAACTGTGCACAGCTATCATTACTGGGAAGAACACAACAAAAATGAAGCAACATTTGCAGGCAAGCCATCCCAACATTCAAAGATATGAAGAGTGTCTTATTAGACCGTTAGAGAGAGTCTGTGCCGAAGAAGACTTGCTCACTGCGTGTAACACTGGCGAGCGTTGTGGAAGCATACAATTCTAAAACCAAATGTGTAATATTATACAGTCATATGAAGTAAAGAGTAAATAGCAAATCTCTGCAACAGACCAAGTTTGCCCACAACTGCTACTGACTGATATGCTTGTTGTTTACACACAATACAACAACCACTCACACAGAAGCCCAGTGGTTTAAAAAAAGAGGAGTACTTCCTCTAACGTGATGTTACCTCCAGTCAGGTAGAAATTACTACTAAATATAAATGCATTACTCTTTATGCAATTTCCCTAATGCGGGATTAAAAAAGTTTGTCTTATATTTTAGTTGACTTAATTTATTGTAGATATAAATATAAATAATAATAAAAAGACAGTTTAAGACCAAAGCCTCACTGAGTAAAACTATATCTGCATTAATTATAAACCCGTATTTGACGTTTGCTTAATATTGACTTTGTAATTGTGGAGTTTTGGCCGATCTTTATTGACAGGAGCAGAAGCAGGTGTGAGTAATCAAGCAAGGCTGGACCAGAGGACTGGAGCAGTGGAGTGCTGGACCAGAACCAGACTGGGGACGGGCGTTTGCATAGTTTTTAATTAGTTTTTAGTTAATTTTCACTGCTTTTGTTTGATCATCATCATCATGGAGCCAGCTAGGAAGAGAACCCATTCTCCAATGTGGGAACATTTTCAGCTGATCAGTCCTAATAAGGTAGGTGCTTCATTATACCATGGTTATGCTACTGCACCTGTCTGTTTATGTAACTTGGACAAAGTTACATAAGTGGCTAATACTGGCAGTACTGTCGGTACAATAGTTTTCATATACTTACTTACTTTTACTTACTTTATACTTTATTTGTCCCCATAGGGCAATTGGTTTTGCAGCAAGATAAACACAGAACAACCACAGATGCACAAACACAAGACAAAAAACACACAAGAAATACCTAATGTAACAGGCCCCCGTTAAAGCAAAGTAAAATCTGACAATTTCCATAATATAGTAAAGTAACGCTTCCACAATCCACCCCACTCAGCAACAACATCACCAAAAACACTATACATATTATAATAATAATAATAATAACCCCACCACTATTCAAAGTCTATCTACTCCTTCGGGCTGAATTTATGAGCAAGATGGCTCTCAGGACGAATGAATGCTTATATCAATATGTACATGATGTATTTGAAATTTACATTAAGTAACATTATAATGGGTTCTCTTCCTAGTTAATATGCTGGTGAAAGACTCTCAGCCTCTTTCTATTGTGGATGATGAGGGCTTCAGAGAGTTTGTGGGAAAGCTAGGCTCCAAATACACTCTGCCATCTAGACAGGCTCTAAAGAAGATGGTGGATGACAAGTATGAGGCAGAGAAGACCATGGCCAGGGTTCAAGTGCAGAACGTGGAGTGAGTCTGACTTCTGATATGTGGCCCTCTATTAATATGGATGCATATCTTGCAGTCACTTGTCATCAATACAAAGCTGGCCACAGTACTTTTAGGGTGCCTGTCTTTCCCTCAAAACCACACTGCTGAAAAGAGAAGCTGAGAAATGTGTAACAGCAAATAAATTGTGCAGTGATGAAGCTGACAGCAAAACGTCTGGGACATAACATGTGTACAATCCTTCTGAATATATTTGACTCTCTTGAGACCTTAACTGTCCTGTCATTGTCCAAACTGATCGAGCGTTGGTTTCAAAGACAAAGCACAATATGCAGTGCAACGACTGACCTCTGAATGTGCTGATGAGGCACACTCTTGACACATCTAATTATTTAGACACCTCAACCAGCAGCACCAAATATACAAAATCCATCCTCCACAGGTAATGTTATAAGTAGTTAATTATTAATATACAGGAGAAAATAATCAAAAACCTTATGCAAATTGAAACCTTACAGTGCTTATTACTCTCATGTTTCTGACTGTTAGTCTTCAACATTTGGAAAAGTATGGCAAAAACACAGGAATTTTACAGCCGATTTTACTGTAGATGTCCAGCTCTACATGTCAGATCCTCCTGTGGAAAGATGTGAATATTTTCTGACCTACTGGAACAAGCACAAAAATATTTATCCAAATTTGTTTTCACTAGCAAAGTAATATGTATGTACACCGGCCTCATCAGTGCCATGTGAATGTGTATTTTCAAAAGCTGGAGAAGAAAAAATATTGTTTCTCAATAGAAATCTTTAAATCTTCATCCCATGTACCTAACACCGTGCCTAGTTACATAAGCACCGCCTACCAACCCAGCACATCTTCTCCCAACTACTGCACTACATACATAGAATCAACTGACTGACCAACAAAATGTATTTTTATCATCCACACAAACCCTAGTTACACTCATAAAATAATAAAAACAATGTTTTGCAGTCTTCCATTTTGCCACTAGATGTCCATGAAACAAAACTTTGAATGAATGAACCCAGTTTTGAAACAATTGATGATTGTGGTTGAATACTGGTTCAGAAGCAGAGGTTTGTACTCTCAAGGAATGAGAGATCCAAGTTAATGGCAGATCAAAGAGCTCTTGACTAGCAGGTCAGGAAAAGGCTGACTGGTCCCTCAATGATATAGTTGACCAATCTGTCAGAGAGGAGGTGGCTTGTGGCTTTTATACTGGCTTAATTGCAAAGGGCTGCAGGTGTGGAGACAGGTGAGAGTAATAAGATGCCAGAGAGAAAGGCTGGAGTGGAGTGCATGGATCATGACAATTTTCTTTGTATACCTAATCTGAAAGTGTAGAAATTTTCAGATTCTATCCATTATTTTATAAATAAATCTAATACCAAGAGAATATCTTGGTTGGTGTAAAGTTGAATTAATTAGCGCTCTTGATGGATGTAATCCCCCTGCAGCACATCATAGTACTGTGCTGTCCATGTATATGTAGGGAATTTTATGTGAAGGAATAGAATTCAACCTGTTCCCTGTCAAAAGCTACACTCGATGCTGCGTAGCATTACGCTATGGGGAACATTCTTTGTGTGACCGGTTGTGAAGCACGTGTGTCAAACACGCCAAGAATTGGCTTATAATACCTCTGTTGGTGACGCAGCTCATCAGTGGCAGCTGTGTGATTGCGCGCACCTGAACAGAGGGTATAATAACACGTGACGCGGGAGCGTCCTCAGGTTTCTTTGTCTTCAGATCGCATTGTGTGAAGTGTGAGCAAACCTTTCTCTGTGCCAGTACGAATATATATAAAATAATAAATACAAAAGTATCATGGAAAGAGCTGGGTTCAGAAAGAAATGTGTTCCTCCTTGCCAGAGGCACATTGCTGACGATGATCAGCATGAATTTTGTTTTGAGTGTTTGGGGAAGAACACGCAGTCCTCGGACTTTCTGGGAGTGTGAGCACTGTGATCTTTTGCCTGCCAAGATCCTACGTGCCCGGCTCGCTTTCTTTGCAGAGGAGCGAGCCGCCTCCTTACTCCGGTCGTGGGGTTCGCGTGTTGATCTGGCTGAGGCGCAGGGATCAGATAGTCTTATGCCCCTCGCGCTCTCACCAGATGAGGCAGACACCGGCTCTGTGCTTTCGGGCGCGCTACGGCGCTTCCGTGAGCACGTCGATGAAGCCTCATCCCTGGCTTCTGGGGGCGCCGCAGCCTCGGAGCGCTCTTCCCGCTCTGACGCGGCGTTTGAGGAGCTGCTCGAGGTGGTTACAAGAGCAGTGGCGAGGCTGAATATTGAGTGGCCTCAGGAGCAGGGCCCCCCTAAATACTCTAAACTGGATGACAGGTTTCTGTCAGGTGGCCAGGGGAGGGATCACAGCGGTCTCTCCCCTTCTTTGGGACCTCCATGAGGAGCTGGCACGCTCATGGAATAAGCCCTATTCGTCCCGTGTTTTTGTGCCTTCGACGTCGATTTATTCGACTATCGTGGCGCGCAGGTCGGGCTATGGGTCGATGCCCCAGGTGGAAGAGACGCTTGCGGGCTATCTCTCCCCCGGGACATCGTCCTCCCTAAGAAAACCTACACTCCCCAACAAGCCATGCCGGTTCACGTCATCACTGGTGGGGAAGGCTTTCAGGCGGCGGGTCAGGCTGGTGCAGCACTGCACACCATGGCGGTTTTGCAGGCATACCAGGCTGAGCTGCTCAAAGATTTGAGCACAGGGGTTCTGTGGGCGAGGCGCGTTTTCTGAGCTACGCGTGCCACAGACCTCTCTCTCCGTGCAACTAAGCAGGCGGCCGCGCTATTGGCGCTCCATGTCTGCTTTGGTTGCGACGGAAAGACATCTGTGGCTTAACCTCACGGGCATCAAAGAGAAGGACCGCGCCTTCCTCCTGGATGCACCCATCTCGCCTTCCGGTCTTTTTGGCAAGCGGTGGACTCCGTCGCCACTAAGTTCCGCGAGGCTAAACGCTCTGAGGAGGCGTTTGTGAGGTTCCTTCCTCGCCGTGCTCAGCAGCCGGGACCGTCGGCCACCCTGTCCCGGCCAGGTCCAGCCCCTTCCAGAGAAAAGCGGGCTGCCCAGAAGGAGAGTGTGGCGAATCGTGCCCCTCGTAAGGACTGGAGGGCGGATTCTCTCGCTGCTCAAAGAGAACAGACCTGCGGAATGTTATCTCCGCCAGGAAGCAGAGGCCCTGAAATTGGCGCGCCCATGGCGCGGGGTGTTCTCCCACCGGGTGGGGCGCAACAAAATCCAAGAGAGTCTAAAGACTCCATGTCGACACCCTCAGGAGTCCGCTGTTTTTCTCCGCCGCCACTGGCGTTTCGGGGAGCAGCAGTCTCCAGCGCAATTGTAAGTGTCCGGCCGTCTCCTGCCTTGGCTCAGGGCGGCGGATGTCTTACATCCCCCCCAAGAACCGAGGTGACAAAACTACTGCCCCTTTCAGAGAAATTGGCAGCATGGATGCTCCTGCCAAATATCTCCCCGTGGGTAATAAGGACTGTGGCCAAAGGCTACAGACTCCAGTTTGCCAATCTTCCTCCTCCGGCGTTTCAACGGCGTGGTCTCCACTTCCGTGAAACCGAACGAGCCCATGTATTGACACAGGAACTGCAGGTTCTGCTGGACAAAGGGGCCATAGAACGTGTTCCCCCACCAGACAGACAATCCGGGTTTTACAGCCGATATTTTCTAGTTCCGGAAAAAGATGGGGGGCTGCGCCCGATTTTAGACCTTCGCGGGTTAAACGCTACCTCAAAGCATTAAAATTCAAAATGCTCACAATAAAATTATTGTGTCCCAGATCCGATTAGGCGACTGGTTTGTCACCATCGATCTAAAGGACGCGTATTTTCACATACAAATCCTGCCACAGCACAGAAAGTTCCTGAGGTTCGCCGGGGGCGGCGTACCAGTATCGGGTTCTTCCGTTCGGCCTGGCCTTGTCACCCGGACATATACAAAATGCATGGATGCAGCCTTGGCTCCTTTGCGACTCCAGGGCATCCGCATTTTGAATTACATAGACGACTGGCTGATATTAGCTCAGTCTCAGGAGCTAGTGCTTCGACATCGGGGCGTCGTCCTAGCTCATCTCGACTCTCTAGGCTTGAGACTCAACGCCGAGAAGAGCGTTCTCTCGGCCGCTCAGAGGACAACATATCTAGGGGTTGTTTGGGACTCAACCGAGATGCAGGCACATCTGTCTCCTGCACGTGTCGGGTCCATTCTAACTACCCTGAAAGCTATCAGGCTAGGCCAGGAAGTGGCTGTGCACTTCATTCAAAGAATATTGGGTCTCATGGCATCTGCATCCACGGTAATTCCTTTGGGCCTTCTGCACATGAGACCGTTTCAGCTGTGGCTCAGAGCCAGGGGGTTTCATCCAAGGGCCAACCCCTGAAGCAAATAAGGGTTACGCGCCAGGCTTCAGTACCTATCTATGTGGTTCAGACCCCAGTTTCTCACTTTGGGTCCCACCCTAGGTCCATGTTGTCGCGTCGCATGATGCTAACGACAGATGCATCCCTCACGGGCTGGGCGCGGTCTTAGATGGCCGTCCAGCCCAAGGGATATGGAGAGGCCATCTTCGCATGGCACATCAATTGCCTCGAGATGAAGGCTGTATTTCTGGCCCTGAAATACTTCCTCCAGCAGCTAAGGGGCTACCATGTCCTAGTACAAGTAGACAGCACAGCGGTGGTCTCTTACATAAATCGTCAGGGCGGACTGCGTTCGTGCCGCTTGAACAAGCTAGCGCAGCAGGTGCTGCTTTGGGCTCAGGACAAGTTCCTGTCCCTCAGGCGATTTATATCCCGGGCGCATGAATGTGGGAGCAGATTTATTGTCCAGACAGGCTGTGACACATGGGGAGTGGAAACTCCACCCGAGGTAGTGAGCCAGATCTGGGAAAGATTTTACGAAGCAGAGGTGGACATCTTTGCTTCACAACAGACAGCACAATGTCCCCTTTACTTCTCCCTGAATCCTCCAGCTCCCCTTGGTCTGGACGCAATGGCCCATGTGTGGCCCAGACTGCGCCTTTATGCATTTCCCCCGGTGGCTCTGCTCCCGGGAGTCCTGGCGAAGGTCCGTCAATGCGGGTTGCGCCTCTTACTAGTAGCGCCCCGTTGGCCAACCAGAGTGTGGTTCTCAGACCTAATATCTCTCCTCGACGGCTCACCATGGGCGATTCCGACCAGAAGGGATCTCCTTTCTCAGGCACAGGGGACAGTGTTCCGAGCTCTGGAACCTTTACATCTGGCCCCTGAGGGGGACCAATTAAGAGATGTCGGGCTCCCAGCCCCTGTTGTAGAGACTATTCTGAGCGCTAGGTCTCCTCTACTAGGAGAGCCTATGCCTGCAGATGGCGTGTCTTTGATGCCTGGTGTGCTACATCATGCGGACCCAGTCCACTGCCAGATTGTTTCAGTGCTGGAGTTTCTGCAGGACAAACTGTCCTCGGGCACTAATCCTAGCACACTCAGGGTTTTCGTGGCCGCCATTTCGGCTTGCCACGCCCTGATTGACGGGGTCTCGATAGGAGACATCCTCTAGTTGCCCGCTTCATTCGAGGTGCCAAGCGGTTGAGACCCCAAACTAGAGCTAGAGTTCCTTCCTGGGACCTAGCTATAGTGCTGGAGGGCTTAGTAAGCACTCCTTTTGAACCACTGGAGTCAGCGTCTTAAATTTCTGACTCTAAAAATGGTTCTTCTGGCGGCCATTACCACTCTCAAGAGGGTTGGAGATTTGCAGGCTCTGTCAGTTTCGCCCTCCTGCCTAGACTTTGCTCCCGGGCTGGTCAAAGCCATTTTGCATCCTCACCCTAACTATCTTCCAAAAGTTCCATTCTCGACCTTAAATCCGGTCGTTCTTGAAGCCTTCTGTCCTCCGCCATTTACAACACCGGAGCAGGAGAGACTTCACTTACTGTGTCCAGTACGTGCCCTCCAGACTTATGTCCACCGCACTAGCCAGTGGCGTAAGTCCGAACAGCTGTTTATATGTTACGGGGCTGCAAGCTGGGGTTGCAGCTACCAGACAAACTATATCACGTTGGGTGAGGATGCCATTGCCCTGGCCTATGGCGTGCGCGCGTCAAACTTCGCCCATAGGTGTGAGGGCTCATTCTACTAGAGGGGTTGCAGCTTCAACAGCTCTAGCAAAAGGTGCCCCTCTGCAGCAAGTTTGTGATGCGGCAGGCTGGTCCTCTCCGCACACATTCATCAGATTCTATAGCTTGGATGTTCATGCTACTGTGGGCTCGCATGTCCTTGAGTCATCATCCCAAAATTGTGTTTGAGACCTCTTTTGTGTTTGTGCACACTTCACAACCCGAGGGGTCCAGACACTTACAGTCTTGGCGGCGTTGGTATTCTCGTTCCCCATGGCGTAATGCTACGCGGCATCGAGTGTAGCTTTTGACGAGAGCGTCTCGGGTTACTTGACTGTAACCCTGTTCCCTTAAAAAGCGAGGAACGAGATGCTGCGCTGCAATGCCGCACTGGGCGTGTCGGCGCTCTTCAGACAAAGTTGACCTGAGGGCGCTCCGCGTCGCGTGTTATTATACCCTCTGTTCAGGTGCGCGCAATCACACAGCTGCCACTGATGAGCTGCGTCACCAACAGAGGTATTATAAGCCAATTCTTGGCGTGTTTGACACACGTGCTTCACAACCGGTCACACAAAGAATGTTCCCCATAGCGTAATGCTACGCAGCATCTCGTTCCCGCTTTTTAAGGGAACAGGGTTACAGTCAAGTAACCCGAGACGTTTTCGGATATGTCTGATATAACATAAAACACCAAATCAAAATCTTTAACGTTTTATGGGGTTTTATTAAAGATTATACAAAGTTAACATATTTGATGGGAAATGACACAAAGGGTAAATTATTGACATATAATGGGAATAATGATTAACACAATAAACAATAACCTTTACTGACTAGAACTTTGTGGAGGATAATGAATGCTTTGACTGATTAAAACTCGGCTAGGGAGTTTAATTACCGGATTATTAAAAAGGGTTTAGGGAGGAGATAGGTGAATTGACTTGGGCTTATGAGATACAGTTTAAACGCCAAACTCCTGTTGTGTCACATGCGGCTTACTTTTGTTCGCTGGCTCCGGTTCCGCGGACTTCCGTCACAGGTCCAAAGTTTTGCTTCGGGTTCTGAAGCGGGCGTCTGGGATTCAAAGGGGCCGCTGGCACAAGGTTTTCGTCACGTGACAAGACCGCTGGCTGGTCGCGCGGCTGCCGGGAGATGTAGTTGTGAAAGGCGTCAACTGTATAAAGCCGTATTAGTCTATTTCTTTGCCGTTGGCCTTAGGCAAGAACAGATTAGAGTCTTTGAAAAATATCGCTAGACCACTGAAAAAGGGTCTCTCTGGAGTCGTTTTCTCTGGTGTAAAACGGCTGTGAGGGATTTGGTTTAGGTCTGTATCTCTTACAGAACTACGAATTCCCGTCCGTCTCCAGGAGATGACGTCCAAAACAAAGAGTCAATGTGTAGCTTTCAAAATAAAATCACGTTGTCTGGCTGGTACAACGGGTCTAGAAAATTAAAAGAGGAGAAAATCTAAGAAAAGCCGAGGCGTAAAAAGCGAGCTTAAGAAAGCGTAATAGCAAGAAGACCAGAGTTCAAGAGGAGGTTTAAAAGAGAAGCTTAAGAGAGAGATTTCCGGCGCGCACCGGGTTTTTGTGCGGCTTGAGGGGGCGTGTTTTGGGCGTGTTTCTTTTGGGGAAAGGCATGGTTTGGGAAAACCTATCCCACCTAAATTTTTAATTCACATAACTTTATCTTCCACAAAGTCACATTGAATATTTTAGATTCGCAGTCATAAGCATACACATACATTTGGCACTGCAGATTTGTATCGATAGAATGCATCTTTTAAGCATGCTGTTAACACACATAAATTCATTCAACCATTTTATTAACTGTAAGTTTGTAAGACTGATGTAAAGAGTCGATTCTTCCGTTGTGACTCTAAATCCTGTGGGGGAAAACATTACCATATACTTAGAGACACACTTTTAATGGCATAAACACAATATCAATGTCCTTTGGTTCGATGAAAGACTTAGCAGAGTTCCTCCATACTGTCGCTAGAGGGCAGTATGGTATCATCCAGAAAGTCTCAAGTCTTGAACACTTCAAAGCGCATTCCAGTGTTCAAACGAACAGTCATAAAAGTTTCTCTGAGAGCTGGATAAACAGTTTTATCTCAAAGGATTTACAATTGTCCTGACAGGGTGCCAAGCACCACGCCACCTAGGATCGTTAAACCTGGTTCACTCCTGAGTTTTTCTACTTGGAAAAACAACGACCATCTGTTTTGCATTAACGGGGGTTGTTAAAGTCCTTTTCTGTTGGCAAAGCAAACACTTTCTGGGTCTGGAGAAGGTGTTTTACAGCATAAATTGTTCGTTTGTGACATTTAGGCTGTAAACCCTGGTTTGACCTGAGTGTGATACAGTCAATGACCTGCTCTGTGGGGGTGCTCACTGTGGCAGGCAGATGCGTTCACTGCATACATCTGTGTACCAGGGGTTCCGTTGTCCGGTAATTACCGGTCATTGGCCTGGCAAAAAATTAAATGTCCGACAAAATTAAATCTCTCCGGTCAAATTGTCAGATTAAAACTGCCTAATAATCCCGGCCCCGCCCCCCAACACAATCTGACACAACTATTGAGAGACGTTTCAAATATGGCCAGGCCCAGGCAGACTAGCCTTAAAAGTTTTTTTCAGAGGCCAGACGCGAAGGAGGATACTGAATCAGGAACGCCTGAAGCCTCAGATGTCCAGAGCCAGACAGCTCCGCCACCACCGGAGAAAAAGCCGAAGTGTAGGGCGTATCGGTCGGAATGGAGTGACAAGTTCCCATGGCTAAGATGTGAGGTAGTTGATGGTAACGAAAAAAATGTCCGGAAAACGAAACCTCTGCCGGTCACTTTGACCGGCACCATTTTTTTCTAGCGGAAACTCTGCTGTGTACAATACCTGTTACTTACCTGCTTATCTGTACACTACCCAAAAGTCACTTCTGATACTGTGACTAATCAATTGTAAACATTTTATCATGGCACTTTAATTTATTTTATATATTTAAAATATGATCACATGACTTAAACCTCTGTCTTTATGTTGAGCGTCAGACCGTTTCTCGTTCCTCTGAGTAAACAAACAAAGCCGACAAAAGAATCTACACTTTCTCATTTTCATCTATTCAAATTCTTAATAATAAGGCCAAGGAAGGCCTTTTTCACAGATCATTCCTATTACAATTAGCTGTTAGTTGATCACGGGGTGCACATGGCAGAGTGGTTAGCACTCCTGTCTCACAGCAAGAAGGTCGTGAGTTCAAAACTCAGCCGACTCAAACATTCTCGGCCGACTCTGGTCTTTCTGTGAGGAGTCTGCATGTCCTCCACGTGTTACCGTGGGTTCTCTCCGGGTACTCTGGCTTCCTCCCTCCAAAGACATGTATGTATAGGTTAAATGGCAACTCTAAAGTGTCCCTAGTGAATGAATGTGAGAGTGAATGGTTGTCTGTCACTGTCTGTCTCTAAATGTTAGCCCTGCGACTAACTGGCCATTGTCCAGGGTTCCAGAGTCTCACCTAAGGCCCAAAGCTGCTGGGATAGGCTCCAGTCAACCATGACCCCTAATGGGACTAAGCGGTAGAAAATGAATGAATGAATGTTAGTTGATTCAACTGTTCTGTTTTTCTAGAAAATATAATAATAATCTTTACTTTTATATAGCGCTTTTCCACCTACGGTAGTAGGCACTCAAAGCGCTTTACATACATTAAGCTATTTACCAGTGTTACAGAACACCATTGGAGGCAATGTGGGTTAAGTGTCTTGCCCAAGGACACAACGACAGTATGTGGGGGAGAGCGGGATGTTAGAATGTTTTGGGACGTTTCGAGAGGGGATCAAACCGCCCACCCGCCAGTCGAACGACGGCCGCTCTACCCACTGAGCTACTGCCAGTGAAAAAAAATAAAAAATCAATCCTAAATTCATTGATGGAATAACCATCTCATTCAGCATATTCAGCCACATAATGTTGCTGAACCTAGACCTGGCCAACTGCAGCAATCCCAGATCATAGCACTGCCCCCCCAGGCTTGTACAGTAGGCACTAGGCATGATAGGAGTATCACTTCATCCACCTCTCTTCTTACCCTGATGCACCATCACTCTGGAACAGGGTCAATCTGGACTCATCAGACCACATGACCTTCCATTGCTCCAGAGTCCAATCTTATGCTCCCGAGCAAATTGAAGCCTTTAATGCCGACTAGCCTCACTGACAAATGGTTTTCTTAAGGCTACACAGCTGTTTAGTCCCAATTGCTTGCGTTCCTTTTACATTGTGTGTTTGTGGAAATGCTCTTACTTTCATTATTAAACATAGCCGTGAGTTCTACTGTTGTTTTTTATCTATTTGATTTCACAAAAAATCAGAGTGATCAAAGTGATCGTTGATCATGATCATTCAAAATGTTTTTCAATAATGCGTTGGACAGTTCTTAACCCATTTTTAGTTTCATTTCAGAAATCTCATCAGATGTTTTCTTTGCCTGATGCATACCAATAAATTGACCCTTCTAAAACAGACTAACATCTTGTTCACGAACACAAGATGGGTCTTCTGACATGGTTGTTTAATTATGAACTGAGAAACTACTCACTGTATCAGTTTAATGATGCAGTAATTATCAATGGGAGGCTCTTACCTACTTGCTTAATTAATTCCAGGTGGGCCAGTTTTTTGGGCCAGACCGTGTATAACATATACACTATAATAAAACTATAATACCATATGTGTTTTTATTCTGTAAACAGAGGCTTCATAAGTCTGAATAAAAAAGTAAGCAGTCAATCATGCCTGTTAATTACAGAAGACAATAAATAAATCTGAGGATAGACCAGCGGGATGAAATAAACAGAATAAGATCAGACTAAAGGGTAATTAAGTCAAATTACATTTTTAGAGCCAGTGTCTTTTGATAATCAGTGGTAGACTATTACAAAATATAATAGGACACAACTTCAGTAAGTCTTGGTTTTTAGTTGCATAATTTTTAAGAGATCCTTTTTTATGAGATTTCATTATAAAATATCCTTTTCCACATTCTGATCTAAGCAGGTCCACACTTCCCCTCGTCTCATCATCAGTATTGTTCCATCCCCACCTTGAATGGTCTTCCTCCGTAAGACACAGTGAGATTGCTATACACACACAGCCCAGCGGTACATCCCAAAGCTATTAGTTCCTGACAGCGTCCTCCATCCAAGCCAGTTTCCCCTCCCAACGTTCACGCACACACACAACTCAGGGGGCTCGCTTCTCTGCACGCCACGCCGCACCCCTTTAATAGCTTTCCACGTTGCAATCTAGCTGCCCACCCGTGAAGTCAATTGAGTGTATTATATTCGTAATTGGAGGCTATTGATTGACAGGCTACAAACGCAGCGCAGGGCAAAAGCGTAGGAGCTTCCAAGTGTGTGCACAAAAAACAAAAGCACAAAGGATTTCTCTCTTCTTTTTTTATTTATTTTTTTAAAAGCCAGTAATCATGACAGACTACAGGAATTGCAACACTCCTCCAAACACACTTCAAACCAGTCGCTCAAGTCAAAAGTATGTATGTAGTTTTTTAGAAACCAATCACATACAGAATATAAATGTACCAGAATTGGATAGATCCATTTCAGATGCATGTATTAATATATGTATTAAAAATGCTGTACACAAACATCTACAACCAAATGCTGCCATAGAAAATATTCTGTAGTGTCACAGCAGGTTCTGGCTTCCTCCTACCGCCCAAAGGTATGCATGTACTGTATTTATTTATTTATTTATTATATAGGTTAATTGGCAACTTCTGAAGTATCCCTAGTGAATGAATGTGAGAGTGAATAGTTGCCTGTCAGTGTCTGTCTCTAAGTGTCAGCCCTGCTTCTGGGATAGGCTCCGGGCTCTGGGATAGATAAAAGTGAATTTAGAATACATTCAAGGATGCTGAACAGAGCTAATAGTTAATGCATGGGTGATGTGTGTTTATGTGATTATCTTGGCTCTTTTAATAAACACTTGCCTGGTAGATGATAAAAGTCTGACCGAGAAATAAACTTAATGAAGTTCCATAAAACTGGAATTAAAGTGCTTAATGAAGTCCACCAGTTTGAGTTCAACTCTTGTTTATGTTGTGCCCACTTATGGCGGATCTAATGCCATGGTGACAATATACATCATTGTCAAACACTATGTTTTTTGTTTAGGTGAGAGATGGTAAAAGAACTTGACAGAGGGTGAATTACAAAATACAACCTGTCGGAGACTGGGATGCAGAGCTTCACATGCTGGCTGACAGTAAAGCTTAGAATACAGAGTCCTCAATCCAAGGTCATCTGGTGGATCTGAAATAGAGTGGAAAGACCGGAGCAGACTTTGGGAAGAAACGCCACAGCACCTATCAGTATGCTCTGTTTGTAGCCTCTTATGTGCTGTGTAGAGGATTCACTTCTCCAGACGAATACCTTTGTCTATCTGTGTGTATGTGTGTACTGTATCTGCCAATTTTCAAAGCAGGTCTCATAAAAGTGTCATAACTGTACGCTAAACGACTCTGACGGGCCGCTTTCCCCCCTTCTTCCCCATACTTAATCAAGATCCATCGCTCCCAAGAGTCTTCCTTTGTGTGTATGTGTGTGCATATATGCATATTTGTGAGAATTTCACTTTTAATTAATATCTGTCACGTCATTAGTATGCCATCTTCAAATATATGCACTCTTTCATCCACACCCAACAGTATTTCCCTGTATTTTTTTCTATAAGGTCAAGCCCAGCTGGAGGTCATGCAGATAAATGGCTTTAGTGTTGGAAGAGCTCAAATATGGGTGGCTGATAAGAAATGGTCAGAAAAGTGGCCTTAGATCTACAGTATATGCTATGAAAGCTTTATTAATATAGTGTCTGGCGTTTTTAAAGTAAATGTGCAGATGTTATGGAGGGGAATCAGCTTTGAAAATTGACAAGCAACTGAGATGGGAAGGAAAGCACAACTGCACATTAAGACAAAATACAGGAAGGTAACAAAAAATTAAGAATGGGACACAATATGTATTTTTGCAAAAATAAACACATGTCCACTGAACTATTTATAAATGATGGTTCTTTAAATTTGATTTACAGTGAGTGATAGCAATAACCAGGATCCTTCCTTCGGAGATGGCTCCTTCAGAGTCCAAGGCAAATTTTATTTTGTAAAACTTGGTATTTTAGCCAAATGGAGGACACACACTTTATTTTTTTAACTACTGGGTAAATTCCTAGTGGGCAGCCACACCAGGGGGGCCTAGCATATTTTTTTAATGTTTATGGGGAAAACCGGAGTACCACTGCTGCCAATTGCCAGCACTCATACCATATTATAGAATATATCCACAATATAGTATTCAACCTGGAAAAATACATTGTGTTGCTTTACACCGAGTGCAGCCCTGAGCCCACTGAAACAATTGCTGAGCAGTCAAAGGGTAATAATGGAAATGTTTTCAAAAACAACTAAAACTGCAAATTCAGTTGCAGAGTAATGATTGTCTGTTGGCTAATGATGAACCGTGTTGGAATGCCCAAATCTGAGACAGTAAGGGCATCTTTGGGCTTATTTAGCTTTTTAAATGACTTAAAAACCTTCCTGGTGTTTCATTTAAATGCCAATCAGCAACAAGCCTGGCACTTTTCTTGAGGGTTGCCTCCTTCATCTTTATGCAGCGTGGCACCTAGAGGTCAAGGTTCAGCTGGCACCGCACTTCAAGGAGAAAAATAACACAGAGGAGAAGCCAGTGGAGGATGGTGAAGAGAGAAAAAAATTGCTGCTAACTGTCATCACAGTAGCAGGGTCACGCAGAGGTCAAGGGTGACAAGCAGGGGCAGTGGGTGTCTTTAGTCGTCAAGGTAAATTAGCCAGGAGCCCCACTGAGGAGGCCCAGGTCGCACTGCCCCCAATTGATCCCTACCCGCTTGTGGGTGTACACCTTGCCTGGAAATGGCTGTGTTAGCGTTTCAGCCTCAGGGAAATAATGACTCGTTAGCTCCTGTTGGTGAGGGTACACAAAGAACACAGCAAAAACACTGCTGGATTAATACATGTGGAATTTAAACACAGCATAGAAGATTTTCACAAGGATGAAAATACAAAAATAGTATAACATTTCAAAGCTCTGTTTAATTGAAGTGCAAATGTTATACAAGACATGTTCTGTATGTTGCAGCTGCAAAGAGATCAAGGCTATGAAAAGGCTAATTAAGCACTGGTATCTCCAGCAATTCACAAGGACAGCATCCATATATTGGACACAGTGTATAGTGTCTAATACTGAAAATACTTTCCTGCAACCTCTCGAAACTTCTGCATTTTCAAGAATTGACCAACTCACAGAAATCCATTGTCTCTACCTGAAAGGAATGGGATTTTCACTGAACCACAGATGGTTTGGACCAATGCTGTGGTGGTACTGGTATATGGACAACATGATATTGCTCTGAGTGAATAAAATATGCACTTACTGGCAGGTAATTAAATCCAGTTGTAAGTACCTGCCTGTTGTCAAGGCTTTCTGCAGAAGCCCTACCAATTGGTTCTGTGTAACAGACCATCTGGCCAATCAGGTTAGCAGGCAGTAGTATAAGGATAAAAGAAACCTGTTTGCTTCTCCTACACCAGATTTATGTTTATTGGGAAAGCTATTCACCAGTACCATGTTTCTGTTCCTGTTCCAACACAATCATTTCAGCACACAATATATCCTAAAATGTAAATAATAATTAAATTTAAATGACTAAATGTATAAATATGACCTTGAGAACCTACCAGTGTGAGAGGTGACTTGTATCGGTTGTGAACTCTTCTGTTATCAATCCCAGAGAAAGCTGTGTCCGTCACTGATTCAGTCTGTCAGGTTGTGTTACCTCTGCTCCGTCAGACACATTTGTTGAACCTACCTGAAGTGAGTAAAATTAATATTTAGCTCAAGTCAATCAGGAGTGATATATTTAGGCCACTGTGTCCACTTCTTTAGATGTTATAACTTTTGATGGCTCCCTGATAATTTAATGTAATTGTCATGTACACTGTGGATGATGGGATGATGGGAAGACGGGTGAGACGGTGCGTTTCATCAACATTTCACATGAAAGCGGTGGATGTAATGAGATGACGGCCGCCCTTTGAAACCTCCCAGCGGTGGTTGGGCTTTGATCTGCGGCGGCCAGTGTGCACCGATTGATGTATTTCACTGGCGATCGCACACTTCAAGCCAACCTTTGAGCCGCATTAAGAGGAAGAACTCACCTTTTCCCATTTACCCATTCACCACTCAGCTCTTAAGCAGCACATTACTCTAATCGCTGAGGTACGCTGAGCTTTTGAATGCACTCAACAAGCACATTGCCATTTCTTCAAAATGTCTACAAGCCAAATATTGTCTCCTATTAATACAAGTGTACGTGAGTGGCACTTGAGGCTCTGTTGCCATAACCAATTGACAAATGACATTAAACTAGAACTCCTCTATTGGATCTAAAACTAAGACAAAGAGATGTAATCCAGCTAAAGGGTTAAGTCATGTAAAGGTTTTTCCACACCAGAGTTATCCTGGTGGATCTCTGACTGTGTCCTTTCAAAATGTGCGGGATAACCTCGCCCTATTGCTATTCACAATCCATACTTGACATTTCTCCCATTCATTCCAAATGTGAGCACATCTGATCCAGAAGCTCTGTAATAATTACTGAAGCCCTTTATGCTGGACTTTTTTACATCAACACATGACTTTTTTCATTCAAATAAAAGTTGTCATGAGTCATTCGATAACCTTTGGTTCACATTGTACCAGGCCTTTTACAATTACAAACATGATTTTAAAAAAATAAAAAATAAGTGAGTAACTGGGTTTGATGCCATTTACCTGTTGACCTTTTCTTTAGTTGAACTGACTGACACCAGATTGCCTATATTTCTGTACATCCCTTGGCCTTTTAACATGTCATGTACCAGTCCATCAGTACTTTATCTTCTGGAGCGAGGCAAATAAAAACAATATGGTAAATGATGTGGATTTAATTGCTAAAAAGAACATACTGGAATACATAAGAATTATTGTTTCAAACTAAAATATGCATCTAATTTTCACACAAAATACACAAACTATGTGGCAAGTAGAGAGTTAAAGCTTCTGTCCAAATAACAGGCACCAACCAGGACACACTGTTGTCCTTTTAAAAGATGGGCCCATCTTTAAAAAAAAAAATTATAAAAGGCCTCATTGTGGCACAACACTTTTCTCAGCTCACCTTTTGTAAAAATGTGACGCATTCAGTGGAAAGCTGTTGAAAAGAAATGCACATACATCAGACTTTTTGTTTTTCTTACAGTGTGTCATGTATTTTGTGAGGGGTTATCAGCCTGGACCATTACTGCAGAATCAACATGAGGACTAATGGAAGTGCCTCTCAGGCTGGAGCCCCTGTTGTGCGCTTGCAGTGTTTATTTGTGACACTAACACAATGCATCCAGGGCTCTTAGACCAAGCACAGACAAAATGTGATGGTGACAAAAGCCTAGACTATACAGATTTTTTTTATATATATAACTTACTATCGTCACCAGTGACGTGCAGTGAGGTTTTTGGCTGGTGAGGCCCTGACTCTTCAGAACCAGATTTAATTATATAAACCCAAGCTGTCCAATGTACAACATTTAATAGCTAGCACAGAGAGCTGCAACTGGCCCCTGTTACAGAGCTATACCTGGTCACTGTTCACAAAGCGCCCACGGTTCACTAACTTTCATTGTCTAACCTCAAAACATTACACAATTATCTAATACGAAAGCGATTTACCTTTTTTTTATTTTGTTTGAAGCAGCCTTTTGCTCCAATATTGGTCTTCCATTATTTATTACGTCCAGTTTTGACTGAAAGTCCAGTTTTAAAAGGTCAACAGTCAACCTTTACACTTTATTTTTAGGCTATCATATGGGCACTTATCTACACTAAGACAACATTAATAGCAGAGGAAGCACGCCCCCTTTAGTGAGATACAGGTACTGTCTGCCTCCTTTTGGGCATATTTCAACATGGTTTATCAGATGAGTGAGATTAAATGAGTTACACACAAACATGAAATCCTTCATTTAGACTATGAAAAGCCAGATAATTTGATAAAAGGGTCTTTTATTGGTGACAAACAGAAAGCTCATATCATATGGACATTGGCTCTCCTCTGTCTTTTTAATGCATTTGATCAAGTAATACGCACATTTTGCATTTTGCATCTGATTGTGTGTCCAATTCTGACACAAACGTCACAGTCTCAGAAACGCCCCATCCCAGGACCACAGATAATGTGAAACTAGACCAACAGATCCATCCAGAGCTCAAACACTGCACTTCTCCAAACCGTGACAGATGGACAATAAATGTGAAGAAGCCACACATATTTACGTAAACTGTAATATTAATTTGTTTTACTGACGTCTTTTTTTTTTGTCCGCCTAGTGGTCTGGCATAATTTTGATTTTATTTTGAGCAGACAGACAAATCCATGGGAAAATATACAATCATTAAAACATCACCAGACCTACCTAAACAGAAAGAGGCTTAAGAGGTAGCAAAGGACAAGAAATGCATAAACATCTGTGAATGGAAACAGCTCTTACCGAGAAATGGATATAAAGAGCTTTTCTTTGAGGCTCTTTATGGAATTGTCCCTGTCATATTGAGCAAAGCTTGTCACAAAAACAAGGTCCGCAGTTTTCCATGCTCAGCAGCCCCTTTCTGTGGCAGATACAAAACGTTTTATTAAACCCAGTCTGTTTGGAAAATGTCATGCCTCGCCACTAACAGCCGAAGTGAAAAATAACTCGGAGACTGACAGACAGTGAGAGACAAGAGGCTCCATCGATAGATTTATTCAAACAACAGGTTCCTGATAAATGACCTGCGGTCCTCAAGAAGATCACTCACCTTGATGTTTGTCACAGTGTGTTTTCAGCGAGGTCCTGGTGGGTTTAGATCCAATCTGCCACGCTGTTTGTGAAAGAAACTGGTTCTATAGAGAAGAGCAGATGTGTGATCTAATACAAAAATGTGAAAATGAAATGCTGTTAAAATCTCATCTGTGAAAGGTCTGTATAAAGACTTTATTAAACCTATTTGTAGCAATGCTGTAAAGATGAACCTATGTTGCAAGAATAAAATGTTACCAATTGCAGAAGAAAAGTGGAAAAATGAAACAGCACTTGACTGTCTGAAAGTTAGCTAATCTTTAAGATTAATACTAGTGAACCTGTTTCCAATTTTATGGGTTTAAAAAAAAAAGCATGTCTTCAAAGCAAGTAACTATAGGGTATAACTGGGTGAGTTGCATAAAGCATAAACATTTGATTTGATTTGTCTCAAAAAATGAATGAACATTAAGATAGGCCTTAAGAAAAAGTTGTTGAAACTAAGGCCATTAAAACCAGTTTATGAGAAAGAGTACAGTTCGTAACATGTGATAGCACAAGAATTACTTCTATATTAATCCCACAAAAAGCAACAATTTATCAACTGGAATTTGACACCAATTAAGAACAGAAGCTAAAAGAACCCAAATCCAACATTTTTTGTGGAATTGCCAGCCCCACTACCAGACCAAATCCTTTCTGCCATATCTATTTTGCGTTGCATTTAGTCTCAAATCTCCATTTTACAATTCACACCACATTCGGGAGGGGTTTAAAATGTGAATCTAATTGGATTTCCACTGATTTTCCTTTGTCTGGACACTGCAATCAATCACAGTGTTAAATGTCTGCCAACGTAACAAGAGCAATGTGCATTGGAGAATTTGAGACATGTTGGAAACCACTTGAGAAAGTCTAAGAGCCACTTTGCAAACCTTGTGGTCATTTGTTCTAATATTGGCACTGAACGTGTTTATCAAAAGACATTACCGCAGAGAAATAACAAAAATGAATCTCTGTCTAAATAATGACAAACCAAAAGTAGCCAAAAATCCTGTGACACAATATTGACACTGTTTTTCTTTTCTTACACACTGTGTGCCTTTTTGCACTTTTGGCTTCTCCAAATAAACATTATACTGCTGGTTGTTGTCAATTCATGTCGCACAATGGGACCTGTATATCTAGTATAATTGTGAAGATTAGCAAATAAATAACCACACAACTCACCAAAGCCGGTACTTTTGAAAGTAAAAACATTTTTATATTGCCATACAAGCTAAGTGTAGCTACTATATTCTAATATTGTGCTGCAGCTGGATTCTTGCAAGATTTGTGAGTTTACAAACGCACAAAAATCCATCTTGAGCTGCTCCAAGCAAAGTACTCACAGTTGAACCCTGGCCCAAACCATCTTGTTGTGTCCAATGATCTGGCAGTGCTGACAACAGTATGTGGCAACCATTTTACCGTTACAAAATGTAAACAACATGGTGCTGCTCTAATTGGATCAAACTGTGGTTGATAAATCCAATCATCGACCAGGTATTTATTGAAAATACCTGCCTTTTTGCAAACGCTCTTAACGGGTGCCCTTCCAGATGGTACAGACTGTATCTCTGTGTAGCTTGGATCACATATTCCATTCCACAGGAGATTAATGCTTGGAATACACGAATTAAAATTCTGCTTCTGCTCTGCATTGACCCATTTAAGTGGCAGAATATGGGTTCCCAATTTGCCCGTGCACCAGATGTTTGGATGCTTCTCACCAGGGGACAGGTAGGAACAAGATCAAACTGGGAAGTTGTCAATTTTGCGAGTCCATTTTCTGAGGAAATAATCCATCTGTCAAGGAATAGAAGTTTGCTCCTGGAATATCTAACGCACTTATGTAAGTTAATATTTTACATTTCAAAGTACCTGTTTCCCTGAGGCAATAATTCTGTAATAACTGTGATGTGGATCTCCTCATGGGGGAGGACTTACACATGCATATGTATGTTTAGAGGCCTCTTTGCACTGCGCACGCACCAGATCATCCACCAACACGCTGTAGAACCTTTCTCTAGAGGAAACGCCCACAGAGTCTGCCAGCACAGTCGCTGTCTGTTTAAACTAGACCCAGCACAAAGCACAGACTTCCTCCCGCAGAAACTCAACCTTGTTATCCACTGGCCGCAAAAAGATCCACTCCGCGGTGACAGTAGCAGGCGACTAACATCTCCCCTTGAGGACTGGTGAAGGGGGAAAAAAGGGCACAAACACACAGCCCCAAGTCTCATTTAATTCCCTGGGTCAATGTATGGTGGCTAATATAAGCTGGGCAGACAGGCCAGGGGGAGCAAGGGACTGGAGCGAGGAGCGTGTCCCAGAATTGGCAGTCCCGGTGGGGCCCAAACATAGACTCTGACACTGACACAATTGAGGAGCTGTGGCGCATGAGAGGACAGCAGTAGAAACAGTATATTAGGAAAGGTTCTGTGCACCAGTACTTAAAAAAGAGTCTTATCAGATTCTGTAATGTAGCAAAGTTGGATGGTTATGTCAACCTTTAGCATTTTATGATGAAACACAGGGTCAGTGTCATGTGGTGTTCTTGCTAAAGTTCACTTTTACTTAATGAATGATAAGTCAATCAAAAGGGTCTATGCCCAAAGAAACTTGTGCTGACACCTCTGAAAGGCAAACATTACACCAAACAAGTTCTTTGTCCAATGTGTTAACTGTTGAGTATATTCTTAGTATCTCAGTATTTTTCATTCAATTCCCAAAACTCTAAGGTCACTCCGGCAATTGAACAAATATGAAAGGCTCATTCAAAGGATACCCTGTCCCCTGGTATGTAAAAATTGTAAATTATAGAGGGAATCTATTACACAGGGCTTGCAGACATAGCTAACTGTAACAAGAAATCCCAGTGGGTCCAGGTTGGACATCAATGCGGTATTCTTTTGGATTTTATCAAGTTTTGGGATTAGACAGCTATGGCACAGTTAGTACCCAATAAAAAACACAATTTTATTTATTCAGGCAAAATGATTCATACTGGGTTTGTGTTAGTTAAGTTGTGTTAAAATAAACTTTATTTTAGGGTTTTCTGTTAAAACATTCATAACTTGGTTGTGGGTGCATACAGTAAATAATTATGATAATGACATCATAGATTATTATTACAAATTCAAATTCAAACTTTGTTGTCATTGCAAAAATGTGACTAACATGAGACTAACTGCAATTGTAATGGGTTGTATGGGAAAACTAGTGCATGAAGAAAGGGCTTTAGCAGAAGCACGAGTGTGTACAAGAACAGGCAGACATACACAAACAAAGAACCGAGGAGCTGCAGAGCGACGAGGCAGAGGTAGAAGCACAATATTATGAATGATGTGTGGAGTAATATGAGGAAGGGTGCCCTATTCAAGGGGCTAAGCCTGTCATGTAATTAGATGCTCTTTCATTCGCCCATCCCTCCACTGCCTGTGTTTTCTTTAGGCTCTTGCATACTCAATGAAAGGCACAGAACCCAACAAAGCTGTGTTTTCAAATAAAAGCCTGTACATTAATGAGATACCCCGTATTCCATTTATCTGAGCATTACACTCACATATTAATGGGACCTCTCATTCGCGGGTGAGCAGTCAGGGCAATGCACCCCTCTGCGTAGTGTGACAGGCGTGTCTGTCGAAATGTCACCCGGATCACAGCGGGGACGCCGGCAGACACGCAGAGAGATTTAGGGAAATGAGATGTGGATCAGGAAGAAGCAGGGCATCATGGGTTGTGGAGAAAGGGAAAGCGTGATGGTGGAAGATGGAAGAGGAGGTGTTAGGTCAGACAGGGATTACAAAGTAGAGAGAAGGGAAAGCAAAAAGGTTATGGAGGTGATTTTAGGTGAGTAGAGAAGAAAAGAAAAGTGAGGAAGCCATGAAGGAATTTCTCTTCCATAATCCCACACTAATTGGTTAAATATGTCAATAGATCTAAATGCCTCTAGACAATTTCAGCAGGTGGGTTTTGCTATGTGTGTCTTCGTGCCAGTGTAACAAAGCTGTTTGTAAATTTAAAACATACAGCCTTCTAAATTAAATCTAAATTCCATAAATGTAGACTTTTCAGGCAAGCTTCATGGCATTTTCTAATATAAAACTTTCAGTCTGGCACCTAGAACAAATCAGGTTAGCACTGAGAAAAACTCTAGTTTAAACCATACAAAAACACAACTACTCTTTTCCTTAAAAATGGCAAGATCCCGTTGCATTTGGATCATTGTGTACACATGGATAGTGTTATCACTGCACAAAACCAAGAACCTTTCGCTGCTGAGCTGTTTTTGTCTTGTCTTGTTAAATGTAAAGACATCATCCCCATTGGCTACAATGCCAGGCAATGCCTTACAACTTACAACTTAGAAAAAATAATAATACTAATATAAACAGGGCATGTAATTAAAAAAAGAAAAACATTTCTTATTAAAACCCAAAGAAACAAACATCTGCTAAACTTAACTACACTTACTTTCCAAATGTCTAAATGCCATCTTTGAACTGACAAAGGTTTTCATCTTCATATCCTCGTGTTAAATAGTGACATCATTTGTCTTACACTGAATCGGTAAAGGATGTATTTGGTCTAAATGATAAATGACTGGTATATGATTATTCCCCTGTAGCAGATGGAGTTCTTTTACATTATTAGGTGAAAAAGACAATAAGTGTGCTCGCCTGTATCCCTGCATGGAAGCTTTCAGCAGCTTGTCTGTATGTGTGAATGTCAGCATAAGTGTGTAGAATAGTGTGGCTTCCAAAGGCCTGCGGGCTAAAGGGGTGTGAATGGGAGGTTGGCAAAAGGAGGAGAAACAGCCAACCCACATGGCCCGGCCTGGTAGAAATGGCTGCTACAGTTTGTGCAGAAGCTGGGATAATAACAGTGGATGATGTGGGAAATGGCTATAGGTTATTTTTTCCCTCCCTGTCCTCCAGCAGGGATGCTTTCTAGAGGATAGCTGCCCTGCGTTTTGATCTTTGTGTGTGTATCCCAGTGGTGAAGCGTGCCTTGTTGTTATACGTGAGTTTCTACTGGCCTTTATGTAAATGTGCTAAGTATTTATAATTAGTGAGTCAACGTTCCAACCCAGTTACAATCAAATAAAGCCAATAGGAATAGAGTAAATGTTCTGGTGTATTGTGACCATACAGAAAACATGTATTTTGTGTATTTTGTGCTATTTTGAGAAATGGGTCTGCAATCTCATCCTTTTACAGCTTTTTTCACTCAGTAGAACTCCTACTGGACCTGTAGCTGTATCCAAAGTTTTTAGTCATGTGATATTAGTTGAATGCGTTGTTCGTGGGATTTTAGCCTGGGATAAATGTTTTGTTTTCTGTCACTTTTCTATATATCTTATGTGGATATGTTCTTTTTTGGTCGCTTTGCCCAGAATTTTCCTATTGAACCATTTCTCTGTAATAGTTGCACCCTGTTCTCTTCTGTCCTCGGGGATTTCTTGGTAAAAGTTAAGTTGGCTGAACCCTTGTTAATCTTTTATGTTTTCACAGATGATGTTTTATTTGTTAAACATAAAAGAATTCAAAATAAATATTTACTTTATACTTTACTTTATATTTTTGTCTCCCCACAGTTCATACTGTCGTTGTGTCCTTGGGCAAGACACTTAACCCACCTTGCCTCGTATGAATGTGTAAGAATGTTGAAGGTGTTGGTCGGAGAGTCCGTAGGCGCAGAATGGCTGCCACGTCTCTGTCAGTCTGCCCCAGGGCAGCTGTGGCTACAGATGTAGCTTACTACCACCAGTGTGTGACTGTGGAGTGAATGAATAATTGATATGTAAAGCGTCCTTGAGCTCTGGAAAGGCGCTATATAAATATAACAATTATTATTATTATTATTATTATTATTATTTTGCCTGTATATGTACAATATTTTCAACAGGGTGGAAGATAGAAAGATGTAAATGATATGCATTTATATAGTGTTCAGTGGTTACTTGTAGAACTCTAGGACTGGCCTAAAGTTCTGACACAGATGTGACTGTTACGTGAGATCTCTCAGTCTATTATTTAATTTTCAATATGCATTGTATAACCACTGATCTATACTCTACCTCTGCAACATACGTACAATATATTTAACTCTTTAGGTCACTTTGTCTACAGTGAGTCTACATGTTGTTATTGCACTGTGGGAATGAGAACAGGTGGACTAGAGCTGAGTCTAATCCTGCACTTGTATATCCAGACCACCAGATTGCAGTGTGTGACTGAATGATAAAAAGCACAATACCACACACTTGCAAAGACTGGTAGAAAGTTCCAACCTTTATTGGTAAAGATTGGATGCCTCTTTCCTTCATTCATCTTCTTCTTTGTTCATCTTTTCTCTGTATCAGGCTGCAGTGTAGCTCTGAGGCAGCTACAGAAAATAATAAATTTAGTTTCCACAGTCTTGAGACACTGAGGAGTATTTTGAAATAACTTCTTTCCCCCATATCAGCTTCAGAAACCACCAACTCAGCACATTTAGCAATGAGGACACTTTCCCAAAATGACAGAAACACCTCAGCAACAAGGAATACACGCATACCTGGGATATTTAAATCCTATAGCAACAAAGCAGTAATGTTTTAATCTAAAAAAGACCAGTAGTGGACAATGGTCTTCGGTGCAGTGTAGGAAGTTTAAGGGATTTCAGTGTAGTAACAAGTGCTGTTACAATAAACTACCAACTAAAGTGGAAGAATGAAACACTGAAGCTGACTCGATATGGGAAGGTTTGCAACAATCAGGTGCAATGTGGTCATTGGAACATTGCTATCATTAAATTTTATAGTACTTTTGGGACAATGCATTCTCTCTGTACATCGCACCACAGATTTACAGCCATGTGAAAAAGTCAAACTAATAATAAAATATACTGTATACCACAGCCATGTTAAATTGTATGTTTGTAGTTTTGTGCTCAAAGTAAAAGAATCCGTCGGCAAAGGTTATAGCCAGAGGTCATAGTTTTCCAGTCATTTTTATATCAACTTGTATTGAGGTTTTAGAATTGTATGTTTTTAAGTAGGCTACTAACTACTTAGAATCTACTTTCCCTACGTTTCTGTTCCAAAACTAAGTTGAGAGTAGAGTCTACTTGCTATCTGACTTATAAAGCCAGTTCAAACACTTTTCACATTTTCTTTACTAAAATTGGCTCAAATCCAACACAAAACAACAACAGCACGTCAGCAGCAGCAGTGTGCATGACCCTCACATTATAACTAACATGATAAAAATAAATCTTTTAAGGGTGAATGCCTTTAAGACATAGACCTCTCTGTTTTATGAGGATGATTGGCATTGTCCAATCTCATTCCCCTCCCTCTCAACTTGTTTCCTGTCAATCTACTGTCTATCGAATAAATGTATAAAGGCCAAAAAAAACTGTTAAAATTAAAGCACATGGCTAATTTGCATAAATCATCCAGGCCACAACACATCACACAGATGCTACAACGAGGTAATATGGTGATTATTAGTCATCATAAGCCTCTTCATTAGGGCCATTATTCAAGCTGCTCTGGGCGATAGCAGCATTATTTGAGACATTGTCTGTGAAGGTTCTCAGTCATCCAGGACATCTTGAAGAAAAGGTTAAAGTAAAGGCAAACCTAGTCCAGTTGCCTTTACTTTAACCTTTTCTATTTAAGACATTGCTGAAAAAACGCTTAAATGCAATAAGTGAAGTCATTTCTGTTTAAAATATTCTGGCATCTTTAATAATAAACACAGAGGTTCATTACATTTGGCAGGTTTCTAAACAGAAAATACTGTGCATAATATAACACTATTAGCTTTATTTACTGAAAGATCAACTGAGAATGTTTCTCTCTTTCTGACAGATAAGAGCCTGCTGCGTTTGAAGTGTTCTCCATAACATGTATATTTCAAATGCATCTCTGTCGGGTCTTTCAAGTTGTTCCACCGCTGTTACCAGTTTTTCTTTGTACTGCCTATCAGGAATGCCTTTCCTATTGCTGTATTTGAGTGGCCGTGTAGTCTTGACAGTGATTTATTATAGTACAGTTTATACAAGAGATCGGTTTGACATGAAACAAGCAGAAATAATCCACTTTTTTTTTGTGGAATCACCTCTCATTGTGTTTGCCTTGTGTTGTTTGAGGTAAATGACATTTCCATAGAGCTCTGCTGGCTTTAATAGGGAGCCCAGATACTTCTTTTTCTGAGACTGTACAAAGATTTTTTTTTTTTCCCAATCAGCCGCTGGAGTGAAAGGACAATTGATCTTGCAATTGCTGAGCTTTTTCAGCCGAGAGTCTGAGAATACGGTGCACAGTCGATATTTGCTGTTAGACAGTGGGATACCTTATCACACTGTGGCACTACAACTCGAATAGAAAGGTGCACAGCCTAAAAAGTTATCTGACTGATTTTTAATTTATAAATTAGTTTTCCTCTTGCTGTGTTCTGGCATGACAATATCCAATAAACACTGGTAGTGTAAACCTTTAAAGCATTGTGAAATTGCACTATTAGCAGGACAAAGCAACATATATAATCAACAGATAAAAAAGTGCTATGAGTGGGGAAAAAGGTGCCTCAGCCAATAACTACTTACATGATTTCAAATTCTTCATTAAGTTAAATATGCAAATGTGTGCAAGCACAATAACTCCATGGAGAGGTTACAAAGCAATGGCAAAACATGAAAATGAGCCAGTATGTTTATGATTATAAAATGTCAACTATGCCATTGTAGTGTAGAACTATGTTCATTTAATAATTTTAATATTTAACTTTGATATTAATATAAATTTATTAGATTCATTCATTCATTTTCTACCGCTTTGTCCCATTGGGGTCGCGGGTGACTGGAGCCTATCCCAGCAGCTTTGGGCCTGAGGCGGGGTACACCCTGCACAATGGCCAGTTAGTCGCAGGGCTGACATTTAGAGACAGACAGTGACAGACAACCATTCACTCTCACATTCATTCACTAGGGACACTTTAGAGTTGCCAATTAACCTATACATGCATGTCTTTGGACGGTGGGAGGAAGCCGGAGTACCCAGAGAGAACCCACGGTAACACGGGCAGGACATGTAGACTCCTCAGAAAGACCAGAGTCGGCCGAGAATGTTTGAGTCGGCCAGGTTTTGAACTCACGACCTTCTTGCTGTGAGGCAGGAGTGCTAACCACTCTGCCACGTGCACCCTTTAGGGGGCACCACTCTGGTTTTGGACAGTCCAAAGAAACTGTTTAATCTAGTCTCAATAATCTGAAGGAAGATAATTCTTCTGGTTTTCAAACATTTCTTAATATAAACAGAGAAACATTAATGTCTTTTATGGGATTTTATTAAAAATTACACAAATGAATAATGGTGAATAACATGATGGGAACAGGGAAAGGATTGACACAACAAGGGATAAACACAGGGGTAAACACAGGAATAAACATTTGCTTTCAGAGAGTATCGTGAAACCAGGAATGTTTAGACCTGTTAATCTATACTATGGCAACTTAACAAAGGGACTTTTAGGGAAGCCGCTTGGTCTACAAGTCAGTGCTTCAACAGGCCACGTTCAGGACGCAAGGCTTTGTGTGTATGCCACGTGCGAAACTCACTCTGGTCCTCTATTGGTACAGGGAGGCCGACAAGTTCCAAAGTGTCCTCCAGAATTGGCGCGTCCTGCCTGGTTCCAAAGAGTAGAGTGGTTGTAACAGGCATGCCACTCCGGACGGTTCGCTGTGCTGCGGTGTAGCGTTGAGGCGGAAACGTTCTGTTGAAGCTAGTTAGCTTTGACAGTAGCAGACTTCCGGATAGCGGGAAAAATAAAGTCTTTAAAAATAAACTGTGACTCACTGGAAAAATAGTCTTAGAGGTTGACTTTCACTGGTTCAAACTTGCTTCTGCGAGAGCTCGTTTGGTGAGAGCAAACGCATGAGCAGGCACAGTCTTTAAAAATAAAAAGGCCAAAATGACTTCCGGTTCTTGGGTAGAACCTCCCGGGCAGTCGGAGGACCGGGGCGTGTCCTATGCACTCTTCCGGCAGAAGGGGAAGTCGCTTTGGAACATTTTAACGGAGTTAAACTAAGTTTTAAAACATTCCTAGCTTTGCGAGGTATTTGTTGGGTTTTTCATAAAACACACAAAACATTCGCACATGTAGGATTGTACAGAAAAATGCAGAATATTATGAATATGTAGAATATTATGGAAACATTCATTGCATTTCATTAAAACAAAAACATGACCTGTTAAACAAAAACAAGAGGATGGGAGCAGTCATTTTGATCTCGTCACAACTCCGCGTCCTGGAAAAGGACAGTATAAACAACACAATAAATACATTTCCTTTTAATGCAATACTACGAAATTGTCTTTTGACGATTGGATAGCGTCATTCGTCCATTTGACCACCAGGGGGTAGTGTTTGATCATTCTCGAAGGCTATGATCAAAGCATTCCTGGCCTTTGACATGGTGACTGGTCCAAGTTCCACAAAGCAAAACAAAGTCATTAATAACATATCCTGTCCTTTTCAAAACACTTTGGCCGTCCGTTTCTCTGAAAGAAAACGGTGTTAACCAAGTCTTCCCCAGGCTTCAGATACAAGCTTGTCTCTGAAGACCTTTGGCAGTGATGGAAACGACAGGACAGTTAATCCGTGGGGAATTCCGAGGGCTGATCTGCTACACCATCCAAAAGAACACTTAAAAATGAAAACAAAATATTATCCCTAATATCTTCAATTTTATGATTAAAGAAATCTAAAGAGTCTTGTGCACTAAAGCAAGGGTCCCCAACCCCCGGGCCGCGGACCGGTACCATGGGTCATTTGGTACCGGGCCGCAGAGAAAGAATAAATAACTTACATTATTTACATTTTATTTATTATCTGAGTCTAAAAAATGTTTTATTTTGAAAAATGACCGGATTCCCTCTATTACATCCGTCACTCTTGACGCTTGTCCCGGTCAGGTAGTACGTTGTCGCTAAAATTAAACCCCTCCAAGCTAGCAAAAAGAGTAGAAATGAACGTCTTTGGAAAGTTTCTTTGGAAAGGGGAAAAGACTAAGTAAGGAGACAGATGAAGACCATACGACTTCCAAGACAAAGTAAGCTGCCTTTAACAGACAATAAAAAAGAGTCCTACTTAAAATATGGATTTATAGTGACAGGTGATTCCTGCGCACCAAACCCGCTCTGCATAATATGCGGCGGCCGGCTCTCTAATGAGGCAATGAAGCCTTCAAAACTGCTTTGCCACTTGGAGACCAAGCATCCTTCATTAAAAAAACATGTTTATTAATATATTTAGAAAATATTACAGTTTTTATGCTGCTTGTATCATTTTATTTTGTATTTATCCGCCACACCTTAAAGACCGGTCCGTGAAAATATTGTCTGATAGGTCATAAAAGGTTTGGGACCGCTGCACTAAAGGAGAGGAGTCTTCAGTTGTTTTTGGTTGGATTAGTTTGGATTAGAGATGGGAAATAGGCCGTCTTTGCAGTGCTGAGGGTGTTTACACACAAACACCACTTTTGATCATTTAGATTAGTTTTGACTTGCGCCATTTGCGTTCAAAACTCTTGCAGGCCTGTTTCAAAGCCTGGGTTTCCTCGTTACTATGGTTTATTGTTAGTATTCACCTCTTTGTTTATTGTTTGTTTTTATATCCACTTGTGTAATGTTATTTCAAAGTGACCGTACATTTGCTCATTAACTGCTGCTAACTTCATAGTTCCAGACATAACAACACACCTTCAGAATCTAAAGCAGTCTGGGACTTGAACAACTCAGGGCTGTTTTTTTTCTGTTTTTTTAAACTGGGACCAAACATTATGATCATTAGACTACTAATGTGATGGCTGGTCAGTATACTCATCTCCAAAATCTACAGTATTGTTCAAAATAATAGCAGTACAATGTGACTAACCAGAATAATCCAGGTTTTTAGTATATTTTTATAGCTAAGTGGCAAACAAGTTACCAGTAGGTGCAGTAGCTTCTCAGAAAACAAACCCAGCATTCATGATATGCACGCTCTTAAGGCTGTGCAATTGGGCAATTAGTTGAAAGGGGTGTGTGTAGCAGTGTCTACCGTTGACTGAACAAACTCAAAACAATTTTGTACAAACGTTTTTGTTTCTAGGATTTATCAATCCTGTGAATCACTAAACTAATATTTAGTTGTATGACCACAGTTTTTTTAAACTGCTTCACATCTGTGTGGCACCAACTTGTGACACCTCTCAGCTGTTATTCCACTCCATGATTTTTTAACAACATTCCACAATTCATTTACATTTCTTGGTTTTGCTTCAGAAACAGCTTCTCAATTGGATTATGGTCCAGGGATTGGGCTGGTCACTCCATAACATTAATTTTGTTGGTTTGGAACCAAGACTTGTTTACTAGTGTGTTTGGAGTCTTTGTCTTGTTGAAACAATAAACAATAAATGCGATAAATAAGCCCAACACCATAGTAGGAGAAACATGCCCATATCATGATGCTTGCTTCACTGTCTTTACTGTGTACTGTGGCTAGAATTCAGAGTTTGGGGGTCGTCTCACAAACTGTCTGTGGCCCTTGGACCCAAAAAGAACAATTTTACTCTCATCAGTCACTAAATGTTCCTCCATTTCTCTTTAGGCCAGTTGATGTGTTCTTTGGCAAATTGTAACCTCTTCTGCACATGCCATCATGAATGCTGGGTCTTGTTTGTTTTCTGAGAATCTACTGCACCTACTGGTAACTTGTTTGCCACTTAGCAATAAAATATATTAAAAACCTGGATTATTCTGGTTATTCACATTGTACTGCTATTATTTTGAACAATACTGTATACGACTGAGCAAGTTATGATTGATTGATTCATGATTGAACAAACTGATCACCTGGAAGAGAGCTCTAACCTTCATTTTTGTGCACCCCTTCAAATCAATATCTGTGTGACTGGAACACAATGAGCGCTCCATCAGTAAAGCTCAGGCTATGTCTAATCCCAATGTCAAAGGACACAAACCATGACTGTGCACTTTTCGTCTTATTCGCACTCTGACTGTTTTTCCCTTCAGCTGCCCACACTCATCAGATTCACTCAGGAAAACGCGTTGACCCGACTGAACCTCTTCAGGCTTCGATTACACAATCCGTACAGCCCTCTCCAGCTTCAAGTAAATCTTTTGGCACTATACCTGCACTGGAATGGAGACAAAATCCATTTTATCCAACTCTAGCTTGGGGTTTTCTCTCTCCGTCTCACAAATTAATCATAAAGCGTAATATCTGCTGGTGGAAAACTCAAGCAGAAATCTACCTCTGGCTTTTTTCTTCACTCAGATCAGTACTTAAAACCAATCAAGTCAGATGAGTATTATTTGACATTGAGCACTCGCATACACACGCAGCATGTTGGTTCATGCTTGACGATGCCATATGGCTGTAAAATGATCAAAGATCTTATATTTGACTTTGAGATTTCTCTGGAGGAAAACAGCGCTGCAATGAAGAGGAATTCACATTAAAAAAAGGTCTCTAGCTGAATCTAATTGCTCCCCAGCTCCCCTCATTTCTTTAAGATGAAGCTGCTGCCATGCTGTGAGCATAAGTTTGTGTGTGTTGTGTGCTTAAAAAGGACAGAGGAGGAATGTGGGCCTTATGGTAGGATGGATATTACATCCTTTAATAAAAGTCTCATGCCACAGGCACAATGGAAGTGAACGGAAAATGAGATGTGCGATTTTGGTCTGGCTTTACCATTACAAATACTGCTACTTTTGGAGTAAAAATAGTGCTATGAATAATAAAAAGTGAAGTTATGAGTTAGTTGGTTAGCACTGTCGCCCCACAGCAAGAAGGTTCAGGGTTTGTTCCCCCGGGACAGATGGGGCGTTTCTGTGTTGAGTTTGTATGTTCTTACCGTGCTTGGGTGGGTTTCCTCCAGGTACTCCGGATTCCCCCACCAACATCAAAACATATTGGGCGTCCCCTGGGGGTGGCTGCCCTACAGAAATAATAAAGTGATAATGAAAAAAAGATTTAAACAAAAGTGCATTTAGCTTTTTTGTCAGTTCACGTCACCAAAAGATTTTAGTTTATGTTCAGTTGCGTTTTTGCTTAGAGATATTAAGGTTGTATGTCTATTGTTACCTATATTTGATTTGGAACTTGTCAGAAAATACAGTTATATGGGATCAATTTTGCAATTAATTTTATCTCCTAAATTGTAGCCGTGATAAACATGTTAGATAAAAAAGGTACATAATCAGATATCATTGTGCTGGCTTATTGTAGAAAGCAGTGTTTTTCTATTGATATTAGTGTTATTCCGATGTCTGGGTACATCGGAGATGTGTGTGTACATGTGTTTTTATTTTTATGCAAGAGTTAGATGAACACAGAGGTTTCCATGAGCAGAGCGGCAGTTGCAAGAGTTTGATCAGTTTCACAAATCAAATAGCTCGCACTGGTGTTGCTTTTTATAACATAAATAACATTCCTTTACCTGTGTTTTTCAGACAGCCTGTTTATCTGGGAAAAGAAATACAAGAAAGCACTGTTTTGAATGAACCTTTAGGAAGTGTATTTTTTTCCAAAAAAGACGGAATAGAACGATCAGTGCATTGACCGGCAGGCTTTGTTGTTGCCTCTCCGGAAGCTGGAAACAGATGGTCGCCAGTCCTTCATCAATCTAAACATTGGGTGTGTCATTACCACAGTCTCATCAAACTGGGTTTATTCCACTCAGTTGAAGCTTTAATTGGAATGGGTTTTGTCTGTTATGTCGACTGCTCTCACCAAATTTAAAATCTCTGCAAATTTAAAAAAAAAACTGTTTGATTTGCAAACATCTGCCGGTTCATCTGTTGAGTAAGTCGTGTGGCATTCTAGGATTGGGTGAGGGTACAAAACCACGCTTCAGACCAGGTATTAAACACGTCAGATTGGTAACAAGGTGTAATTATATCTGACATTTCTCACAAGGAATAACAACAGCTGTTTTAAAATGTAAGTTGAGTCTATCATAAGAATGGGCAAAAAACACTGTGGCTATAAAACAGTAATGTACTTAAAATTATTCCTTTATCATTTCTGTGGTTCATAGTCGGAAGCCGCCACTAGATACCCAGATACCCTGGTCATGTCACTAACTGGAGACTATAACATGTTATGATGATGGTGGCTCTTCACATTCTCCAAAAAGCGGGACTGTAAGGTGTGGAACTGCAATCTGCACTTTCACCACCAGATGTCACCAGATGTTAGAAACAACTCACACTGCCTTTAGAATTATTACTTCATGCACTGTTTTTTAAGCATTTTTTTTTTTTTTTTTTTTTTGCTCAGTTCCCAGATTTTCAAGTCTGGAAAACATGTGCTCAGTGGACAAAAGAACACTGAGTGGACATTCCCCAGGAGCCAAGGAGGAAACAAAAATAAATGTATATCTGAAAATTGGCGTAATGTGCCATAGTAATGTAATGTCATCTATAGTTAGATGAATCTTTTAAAGTTTGTTCTGTTTATGACGCACAGCTAAAAAATGTAGAGAAACAAATCTTAGCCATCTACAAGAATCAAAAATTTGATTAGATTAGTTCAAACATGTTGCCACTTCCTAATGCTACGCTTATTTAATTTTGAGTAATGGCTGAAATCTACTGTATCCCGCATCTCAATAGGAAAAAGGAATGGTTTCTCTGTGGCAGCCTGAGCGCATTGTTAGGAGAGTAATGAGGCAGAACTGCAGGTAACAAATGCTCACATGACGCACACACACACACACACTCACAGATGAAGAGAATGCCACGTGCTCAACCGTAATTAGGTGGTGCTGTAGTGGCTTTTGTTCTCTCTAATTAATTATCCCAAGCTTTGCAAGTGTAAGGAAACAGCCAATTAACTTTATAACAGTTTGTATCCAGGTTCCTCATTCAATTACTAACATGCTACTCGCAAAAGGTCAGCAGAGGTTGGCTACAGTTGGCTAGGACTCTAAATAAAAAAGCTCAAAAGCCCCATTTGAGGCTCGTAAAAGGCCAGAATGGCAATTTGCTAATCCACTTATCATTACCGCAGTGCAGTTTTTCACATTTTCCACTCAATCTGTCTGCTACATCAATTATAGACGGCCGGAAAAACAAGTCGAGTGGTGTTACGCACGACACGGAGTGCACCCCGCTAAGTGACACGCTGTCAGAGGAAATCCAGCACTTGATTGTTGAAGTTAACTTAAAAGCCATTTGTCCTGCCTTGAACAAAATTGTAATTTTTTGTATTTAGCCATCAATCTCGCAGGTCTCACACTTTTAAAAATGACAATTAATACTGTTGGGGAAAAACAGGAATACCAAGTGGGGGGGCTTTTTTGACTTTATTCAGTTAATTTTGTGTCCTGTCACAAACTATTACGGTGCAGAAAGCTGGTTGAAAGGATTGACTGGAGAAGCAACTCTGGTGCGAGGGGACGAGTTAATTAGAAAGATTTACTGGAGGAAGGTGATTGTGGCAGACCGAGATGATCAGACCGCTCTCAGGGTCAGCGCAGGTGTTATTTATGGACTTGTGTGTGTGTGTGCCTACATAAAGCGCCAGTACCTTCATTACCTAGCCTCTCCAAACAAGGAGGAGATTTATGACTGAAACAAGGAGCTGGTAAAAGGCTATAGCGAGCCAGTTAGGTTCTCCAACGCCATCACCTTTATGGCTCTTCTTGTCTGTTTCTGACTCCAAATGGGAACTAAACACCAGATGCCTTTCATTAATGTAAGACTGTTCTGTTGATTATTCATTATTATTTGCAAATGTTTTCAGGATGTGAGACCTGGATGTGACATGGTAGTAACAGGTGTTACAGAGGTGATATGGGTCAAGACGGCTGGAGCATAAACACAAAGCTTCACTACATTTGGTTACTCATGCAAATTTACCTTATTTGCCTTGTTGTGTGAAGAAATCTTGTGTGTGTACTGTAGGCTATTTGAGTTTTTCATTTTGGAAAATGTCAAAAATAGCCATATTACTTAATTGTATAAATAATAATAATAATAATGTATATATATATATATATATATATATATATATATATATATATATATATATATATATATATATATATATTAACCCTGCGCTGCACACTGTGTTGCTGTTAGCTCCAGCGCAGCTCCAATAATGTCTGTGGTGACTCTGCAGATGATATAGACACTAATAATCACCAGAGAAAGCAGTCGTATTACGTCTGAAAAGCTTTGGTTTAGTTAAGTGGCAGGAAACTGATCAACAGGAATAGCGTTGTATTTCTGCAGTGCACAGCTTACTTTGTTGATTTATGCAAATTAGCCACAAGGTCGAAGGTTTTTAATGTCTTTTAACAAGGCTTTGTGTGCAGAGGAAATTATATTAGAAATGGTCTATGGAGAAAAAATTACATCTGAATTACCTTTTTAGGTCAGTATTTCTTAGCCAGCCCTGCTATGCCGAATAAAAAGGAACTGTGGCTCAACTGTCTGGATTGTTGAGTGAGACAGGAAATATACACACAGAAGCACAAAATGACAACATGCTAGATAGATTAATTTATACATTTATTTAGTTGTAATCACTAATCATCATTAGTCTGCTGATCTGGTGTTTAAACTCTTGTCAATGATCTTGAGCTTTTGAGGTACAAAACGTTTCTTTCAGGATAAAATGAACATATGGAGTTCACTCATTTGTGTGTGTTTTCTACAATGATACTGTATGTGTGGATTATAGATGACTTAAGTATCACATGTTAATATGAAATAAAAACATGAAACTATCCTCAAGAGCTGGAATAAGGTGGATATCAATGACTTGAAGGATGGTTTGTATTACATATAAAGATACAAAGCCTTTGTTCCATTGGTGAGCCTTATGGAGGCTAAATAAAAGCACTTTGTGTTAATAGGCCTTATTGAGCCTGTTCGATCGGGCTGAAATTGGCTTGTGAGGTTTCGACTCGAGTGGTAGTCCTCCCAAGCCACGTGTTTATCAATTACTGAAAATGTCCAATAATTGTGGCATATTAATCCCTTTGCTTCATCTACTTTGCAGGTATCACACAGTGTTTTTGATAAGCACCAATGTCCCAACCCACACTGTATGTATTTTAGACATCTGAGGCCAGAAGACAACTGATGTGGCATACAAAGTCATTTCAGAACCTTAATTGCATGGTTATACACATGTTAAAACTGGGATCTTGATCTGGGATGTTCTGGACCAGGAGTCACAAGTAAAACTCTAGGTAATTCATTTGGAGGAAGTCCCATATGGAATTGAAAATATCAAATACGATTCATATTTGAACTGTTCCTAATTGACTCATTATTTTTTTTTTGATTGGTGAACTTGTGCCCATCTTTACTTCTAAGACTGTGCCTTTCTGAAATGCTCCTTTTATACCGAGTCTTAAACCCAACAAGTTGAAAAATGCTCAGCTGTACTTTATTAGTACCCATGTTGCCCCATCCCAACATTTTTTTGAGATGTGTTGCTGCCAAGTTTTTCATGAAATGGTGAAATATCTCATTTTCAACCAAGTCTCTCTCATGGAACCCCTTTAAAGGTTCTCGAGTAATGGCGCCGCCATACAGCGATATACAGCAATATACACCGAAATACCGGCGTCCACCAGAGGGCAGGCTCCAAAAGAGGAAATATAAGCACAGAAAAACATAATTAGAAAAACAGTCACTACTGCTAGCAAGCTTCTTGGGATAACATTACCAAGCATCGAACACATTTACAAGGACAGAATGCTGAAAAAAGCCAATAACATTGTATGCGATCACACACACCCCATTAGCATCCCATTTTAATTTATTACCATCTAGGCATCGTTTCTGCCCCCTCTTATGACCAAGAACAGATCAAAATTTTCTTTTGTACCACAAGCCATTAAGGCGTTAAATCAATTAAAATAAGCTATCTGTCCAGCTGGCAGGGTTAGACCCAGTGGTATTTTTATTTGTATGTATGTATTTTAGTGTTTTGTAATGCATCGTATTGTTTTTGTTATATGTTGTCATGTAGTGCCTTGAGACTGCGCCGCAAACCCAATTGCCCCACGGGGACAATAAAGTTCTTCTACTATAAGGAGAAACCCAACGGCAACTTTACGTGTAAAAATCACGTTTACAGCCTGGTACAAAAGATGGCTCCGGTCTCTAGAGCTAAGTTTTTACTACATGACATGACTACATGGGGGGGGGGTAGTTTTGACAAAAAACTACACAGTCCAACTTTAAACATTTATTTTGAAAACATCCTAATAAGCTAAAAACAGCAGAGTATATTGAGTCTTATTAAGGAATGCTTTTACAGCACACACACTGCATAAATACCATGTACCTTAGAAACCAACACAGTAAATTTCCACAGCCAGTACAATACAGAGAGATCTTCTACGGCTTTATTTGTCTCCAATGAAGTATTTGCAATATTAGCTGGATGGCATTATCCTTTGAGTCCACTTCACTGTCTGGATTTAGATGTCTGAGTTTTATTCTGTGAGGTGAAAATTATACATCTCCCCATACAATCCCCCCCTTCACGGGAAAAGAATGATTGAATGATCCACAAGAATATTTTAAAATCACTTACTCAGCATCACTTATCTGGCCCGCCACCTGCTAGATGTCAGGAAGCAGAGGCAGACAGAAGGACGCCTAAAGCAGAATACCTCCGATAAAAAGTAAGGAAGAGACAGTGTTGAATGGAATTTTAGCACTTTAATATTATGACATATCTCCATCCAGGGCTCACATACATTGACAGCCACACACTCTCTTTTCCCATGGCGTTCTCTCCCGTTCTCTCTGTCGCACAAAGCACAGAGCCTTGCAGATGTTTGCTCTCCCACTGGCGGCTCAAAGACATTCTCACATTTCACCAAACTGGCCTGGTTATCATATCAGATGTAATTGAATTAAGGAGCAGTTTAAACTAGGCGTATTTGCACAATAAAAGCGGAGCTAAAATGTTTTTGACACTTTGCAATTGACTTTTGGTAAACAAACATCCTCCCTGACGTGGCCTCCTCTTGTGACGCTATTGTCAGGTTTGTTGCTTTCTACAACATTGTTGAAAGGACAGAGGGTTTAAAAAATCTATGCAATTATTTGGGTAATCATTTTGAGCAGTAAAGGTTATGCTTTTAGACAATAATGGGCAAGAGGTGCCACTGTAGGCAGGGCCAACATTGTTTAAATATTATTGACTCAAACTGTCACTAGTTAAACTACATCTTCTTTCTTTTTAATTTGCATCACTGTGAATTTGCAGGAAATAAGACATTGATTGTGAACTTTCCATTTTAATTTAATGTGTGGGAGACTTCTGCTTTTGTGACCATGCCCTGTGTACTTCAATTTAAAAACCGTGATCCTCGCTTTGCTTTTATGATTCCATTATGCAGGCAGTTTTGGGCATATGGCAGTGACTAATGGATAGGCTTTGCTTCTTTGCAAAGTGTAGCGTGTTGTATGATGTACTTGGGCAGGCCTAGAAATAAGGTAAAGAAATCACAAAAGCAGTGAAATTGCTCAGTGATTTCTGTTCAGCTTTGTGCGCTTATTCAGAGCACATTTGAATGTTTCCTCTGAAGCACAAATTGCTCCTGTGTGTTTGTTTTATTTGATACCAGTGAAGAGTTGCTATCTAATGCGCAGCTTCATTTGAGTCATGTCTGCAGCAGAGCACCTGCAAGAGACTGTAAATTCTCAGCCCTGATGCCTCAGCTGACTGAACAACACCCCAAAGCCCATGGCTACTCTGAAAGCCTGGATTTCTGCACTATATTTTTTTCATGTCTGCCAAGAAATTGTAATCATTGGAAAGTATCTCACTTGCACCACAGTTGACTTGACCTCCCACGTCCTTTCTAATAGGAGAAAGGGCCAGCCTGACAGCACTGAATGCCCCATTAGTTTCATTTTATCTGTACAACATTGCCCCCTAAAGTTACATTGGTGCATCTCTCCGGGATCCCTTGAGGGAACGTGTCATAGGACAATGCTGCAATGCAATATAGTGCTGTAATTTACCACCAGTCGCTCCCAGCAAATTGACCATGGATACACCCCACTGTATTACTCTGTCACATTCAATTTGAGAGAGGCACTCAGGTGTTCATACACAGCATTTTAAATCTGCAGGGACATGCAGATTTAAACAGTCATTTCAGAAATAAGTCATTTCAGAGCATTGCTAGAGGGGATGCAAAGGAAATATAAACCATTATGCTGGGAAATGTTTGTGCCTAATTTAATAATAATCAATAAATGCATTGATCTTGCACACTGTAAAAGACAAAGTTACCTGTCTCGTAGCACCAAACAGCAGTAGTAGAGCAAAAATATATAACTAGCACTATAATACAACAATGAATCAGTGAATACGTATTACAGAAAGAACATGCAACTGTAGAAAAGGTATAATATACAGTGAACATACAATAAAATGTGCAAATTGCACTGTGCAGCATTGGTTATTGTCAGTCATGCTGATTCGAATATAGGCTACAGTATGTTCTGGTTTGCAGAAATAAATTGAAACATATTCATCAAGGAAATTGGAAAAAAAACACTCATTAAGTTTCAACTGAAACAACAAAAAACACGCCTAAAATGAAACAGTATAATTCATTTCAGGTGTATAGTCTTGGTCCAAAATAAATTATTTGTGAAGCTAGAGCGCCCTCTGGCGTCAGGAAGTGTAAAGTTATATGTTGACGTTTCCGGCTGGAGTCAGACATATTGCTTACAGGAGCAATTTCTGGAAAGCTTCAAGAGAGCGGATTTAAAATCATACATTTCTTTCTGACGAGAAACTCTTAAATCACCCAGGAAATTATGGGTAAGGTCTTTATCGGCTGTATTTATGACAGTTGTTGATGTCAGCGCCATTATGTGTCGTCGTTAGTATTGATTACGAAATCTTGTCTGTCAATGTTTAGCTAACGCATGTTACTAAATTAGCTTTAAAGCTAACATTGCTTTTTCAAGCGCTTCTGCTTAAATGATTTAGCAACTCTATACACTCCTTTGCTATGGCACAAAAACGTATGTGTCACTTGGTTGATATAATATATAACTACACGTTTATTTAAAGCGGCGTCAATGTTTAATTTTTAAACTAAAGTCTTACTTGTTAGCCAATGTAAGCGAGATAGCATAATATGTTCATCAGTACTTGGCTATGGCTTGGATCTGAAAGTATTCCCTTATTTTAAAGCTTTATTTTATTTTTTACCTACAAACATTGAGGAAACTGATTTTACACACATTGATGGCAGTAACATTTAACGTTAGCATTAGTTGGTTCGTATTACAGATAGCTGGGTGTAGTATCCAGATCTTTTTATTAACGTGCGTGTATGCTATAGCGTTAATGTTATTTTTGACTTGTCTATACCCCCTTAAAACTAAGATGTTTTCAATAATAACATACGGACCGCGGCTAATATATATACACACAGTAATATATTGTAAGCCACAACATGTAGGCCTCCTGTGCATGTACCACCTGGATACATTCAACTTTTCTAAAAGGGGTTGTGCTACCCCTTAAACCATAGCATGACCCCAATTTGTATTTCCCCAGTTACAATATTTAACCTCAGAAACATTCTTTGTTTTGATCCAAGGCTTGGCACAGAATGCTGGCACTGTTCTGCACTGGTGGAAGGTTTCCAAGGTGTCCCTCCTCTTTTCTTTTTTTTTCTGTATAGTCCACAGTGACGCCCCATGTGGTCTACACAGTGTTCTGCTCTGGTGGCACAAAAGCTGAGAATGGGCAGTTTGTCCTGTGTGGGCACCAGTTTCTGCTCACCCTGCACTTTAGCTCAACTGAATACATTACATCCTCTGAGTGGATGATGAATAGCACACCTCTTGGTCTGTTTTTATGCTTAAATGTAGCCCAGTGGTTCCACTTGTTTTATTTTTTATTTATTTTATATCATCCTAATCTATGAGGATATAAAGCTGCACCGTGGTCTTCTCTAAGGATGTATTTGTCTAATTTGTACAACATGATCACAATGGTGCCTGGTGTGTGTGTGATCCATTAGAGCCGTCAGCCAGTCCGGCCAAGGATAACTACAGGATGAACCGCTACAAAAACAAAGCTCTGAACCCAGAGGAGATGAGACGAAGGAGAGAGGAGGAAGGCATCCAGCTCAGGAAACAGAAACGAGAACAACAGGTATTAGTTCTCCTTTTTTCAGTTTTGTTTTTTGATTACCCACAATATATTACTAAACAAATTAGCCAATAACAATTTTCTTATTGTTTCTGTTCCTTTGTGTTATGACCCTTGAGTTGGGCTTTATAACATGCCACACTAGTCACTGGATAGCTTTTTAGGTATGCTGTCTTGCTTGTTTATCATAAACGGAATGCATTGAGACAGGAAATAAGAGACAGAAAATCATATTACAAAAATTTGCATAAAGGTTGGTACTGTTTTTCACAAGAGACTACAATGACGAAGGTGGTCAAGCTTTTCTCTCATTACATTAGTTCTCTTGCTAAACTGAGACTAGTTGGTTTGTTCTTTAATTCAACATTTGTATACATTGCAGCTTTTCAAGAGGAGGAATGTGGATGTCCTCAATGAAGATGAAACCATGCTTGAAAGTCCACTGACGGATTCTTACCTCAACTCACCTGTAACAGTGAGTGTGTACTTCCTAACATAGCTACATGTTGAAGACCGTATGCTTAGATCACTGATTAGAGTGCTTTGAATGACTGTACATGTATCTTTCTTGTAGGAAGGAGTTATTACAAAAGAGATGGTGGAGATGCTTTTCTCAGAGGATCCAGAGCTTCAACTGGCCACAACACAAAGGTTCAGAAAACTACTGTCCAAAGGTATTTATTCAAACTGTACAATGAATAAGATGCCACAGAGCTTGTCATAACATTTACTTTAATCTGTCAACACACATTCCAGAGCCCAACCCACCAATTGATGAAGTTATAAACACGATTGGTGTTGTGGAGCGGTTTGTTGAATTTCTGAAGAAGAGCGTCAACAGCACGCTACAGGTCAGCTCATAAAAGTATAGTCATGTGGCAAATTCAGAAGAAACATGGACAGACTTGGGTGGTATAGTGAAAATGTGTTTTAATATAAAACTTATTTTATTGCATATCTAACATATGGGACCTCTAGTTTGAAGCTGCGTGGGCTCTGACTAACATTGCATCAGGCACATCCTTGCAGACAAAGATAGTGATTGAGGCTGGAGCAGTGCCAATCTTTATAGAACTGCTTAACTCTGACTTTGAGGATGTCCAAGAACAGGTAAGGCACAACCTTTGACTCAGTGATTGTCTTGCATTGTTCATTAATTGTCTTACATGGTCCCATTTGCTTAAATCTATGGTTCTAATGATACCTTGCAGGCTGTATGGGCCTTGGGTAATATCGCAGGAGACAGTGCTGTGTGCAGAGACTATGTGCTGACTTGCAACATCCTTCCACCTTTATTAATGTAAGTTTATTCTATATTTGAAGAAGTCCTTTATGAGTAACAGTCCTACTAGACATGCCATATTTTGTAAACCATATTTAATTCTCTTCTTTAACTATAGTATTTGAGTCCTTTCAAAATGAAAACGGTTTTGAATTTGTTGTCTTAGGCTTCTGACCAAATCCACTAGACTGACCATGACTAGGAACGCAGTGTGGGCCTTGTCTAATCTCTGTAGAGGAAAGAATCCTCCACCAGCGTTCGAAAAGGTACCACAACCGAGTTATGCAATCTAGGAACAGCCATGTAGTTTGAATTTCATTGCTCCAGGTTTAGCTGCTTTTGTTGATATTATCATAAGTTTGTGTGCGTTATGTGTTGTCTAGGTGTCGCCATGTCTGCCAGTACTGTCGAGGCTTTTATTTAGCAGCGACCCAGACTTACTAGCAGACGCCTGCTGGGCCCTATCCTATCTCTCGGATGGCCCCAATGATAAGATCCAGGCGGTGATTGACTCTGGCGTCTGCAGGAGACTCGTAGAACTGCTCATGTAAGTCCAGGCCTCATTCCATGCTGTCTGACACAGAAAATATGAATTCATAAAAATATATATATTTTGTTTCTTTTGTCTACAGGCACACTGACTACAAGGTTGCTTCTCCTGCTCTGAGAGCTGTAGGAAACATTGTCACTGGAGATGACATTCAGACACAGGTCAGGCCAGTTGCTTTACAATAAGTCAATGTTTATAACTCTAACAAACTAATCCCCAAACGCTGTGAAAGTATCAAATGTGTGCAAATATGCTGTTTGTTACTAATCAAAAATGTTTGAATTGCATTGAAGATTGAAATCTCATTTGAAGTAACCAATCCTTACATGTTTTCTCTGTATAGGTTGTGTTGAACTGCTCTGCCCTGCCCTGTTTGCTGCACCTTCTCAGCAGTGCCAAGGAATCCATCCGAAAAGAGGCCTGCTGGACCATTTCAAACATCACTGCAGGGAATCGAGCTCAGATACAAGTGAGGCAGACTGTGCACTGTAACTGTTGTTTTTTACATTTTGTCATTGCTGTGGCTTTGACCTACAGCAGGCCAAACCAACCTGCATTATTGCAGACATGTGTAGTTGTTAAGATATAGTGGGTTAAGTCCTAATTAATGCTGTTATTTTTTGTTTTTATTTTTTTTTTTGTCTCAGACGGTAATCGATGCCAACATCTTCCCAGTGCTAATTGAAATTTTACAGAAAGCAGAGTTCAGGACTAGGAAAGAGGCTGCCTGGGCGATCACCAACGCCACCTCTGGTGGGACACCAGAACAGATAAGGTCTGATAACTTAACAATTCCTCCATTACACTATCTTATTTCACATTAACATGAGTGTCAGCAGCAGTTTTCTGCTTATAGAGTCATCTTCTTGAATCAAAGAATTGCCTTCACTGTGTACTTTAGATTAAAGCAGAATTTGTGACATAAAAGAATGTGCCCTAAACTAAGGTGGTGAGGATTTATTGTCGAGGATTTATTGTCAACTACACTAAAGAGTGTGGGAAACACTGATTTTTCTGGCTGACTGCTTAGTGGCTTATACTGTTAACTCTCTGTGTGCAGGTACCTGGTAAACCTGGGCTGCATTAAGCCTCTGTGTGATCTGCTCACTGTGATGGACTCCAAGATTGTTCAGGTAGCTCTCAATGGACTGGAGAACATCCTGAGACTGGGCGAGCAGGAGGCCAAGCAAGAGAACAATGGCAGTGGAGTGAACCTTTACTGCAGCCTTATTGAGGAAGCATATGGTACGTAATGGGTTACATGAAAAAACAATATTGTAGGATGTGATGGTTAATTTAGAGACTCACTGGCCACTTTCTTGGGTACATTTGATGTCTGTTCTCTGACCACATGACAACATTTAGGCAGTGGACATAGTCAAGGCAATTTGAGTTTCAAGTTCAAACTGAGCACCACTTTGATCATTGCACAATTGTCAGTTACAAAAACTGCTGATCTACTGGGATTTTCACACAGAACCAACTAAAGGTGAAGGAAATGGTCCTGGAAAACTGGTTTGTTACTCAAATAAATCCTTGTTAAAACAGATTTGCTGAAGATGAATCCAAACACACTACACAATAAACCTTGACCTTAATAGGCTTTAGCTAACAGAAAACTATACTCTAGTACAAAAGAAGAATTTGTTTTAGCATTGTTTGAACACAGATTGTTGAAAGGCTTTTAGTTCTATTTTGGGATCCTTTTTTGGTATTAGGTCTGGACAAAATCGAATTCCTTCAGAGCCACGACAACCAGGAGATCTACCAGAAGGCCTTCGACCTCATTGAGCACTACTTTGGGGTGGAGGACGAGGACAGCAGTCTCGCTCCCCAGGTGGACCAGGCCAACCAGCAGTTCCTCTTTCCCCAACAGGAAGCTCCCATGGAGGGATTCCAGCTATAAGTCAGCAGCCTCTCTAACCCCTAAACTCTTTATTCCTCACCTTTTCCTCAATGCTTGACTCTGTGCCCCCTTCCCTTTTTTTACATGTTTGCCACTAATTGCCTGTAGCACCAAGCATCTGGAGAAAATGATTTTATGTTGAGCTCTTAAACCTAAAAACACCTAGCCTGTGCTACCCAGCCTGTGGACTGACACCGGACAGGGCAGACTCATGTTGTACCAAGGACAGACCTAGTTGTCCTTGAATGAGCAGAAGAATCATTTAAAATGTGAGTCGGCCCTGTCTGTCGCACATGTACATCTTTCTGCCAATTGATTGCTCCTTCATTCTTTCTCTGGCAGTAATGATCACTAGTAGTTTATTATCTTTATATACACTTTATAATTTCTTTATCAATGGGACATTCCATTTTGAGAAGTACCCATGCATCTCTTCCCAAGGTTTACAGAGGGGTGCGTCGGGAAATATGCCCAGCTTTTGATGTCAGTCCGACATAGTGCAATTTCACCTTTATTCCCCATTATTTTTTTCCCCCCACCCCTTAATTTATCTTTTAGTATATATATATATATTTTTTCAGTATAGAAGAAACGGCACTGTGAGGCTAGCACATTCTCAGTGCCACACTCAACATATCTGCTAATTAAAACTGGTCTCTGCTTTGCAAGTTCAGTGGCTTTTCCATGGATGATTGTTGTCTGACTTTGACAAAATCTGTTTTTTGCCCTGAGTCTGAAGACTTTTCTCCATGTGTTGGCAGAGATTTACTGCAAAATAATCCAGGGGAAGGTAAAAAAAAAAAAACTACAAACATAGGAAGGGTTTATAATTGATTGTTAAAATAGGTTTGCGTTTATGAGGGTGTTGAAAGTTTAAAAGAATTAAAAAAAAAAAAAAAAAAAAAGAAATTCTGATTTGGTGGGTGGTATATAGCTAGAGATCCAATGTCCGTGGTGTGCTGTGTAATTAATAACCATTCTGAATTATGAAGTAATCTAACTTATTGAAAATGGCATAGCTGTGGGGATAGAAAGATAGGACTATCGGCATCAAACCAATTAGCTTTTTATAATCGGTAAAAAAAAAAGTCAAGCTGCAGGTGGTTTGAAGCATTTTGCTTTTGGCTTCTTTCTAAAGGCGGTGTACCATGTTGCCGCTAGTTAGCACTCTGCGCTCTATCCCCCAGTTGTCTGTGGTAGGGGTTTTGCATGGTGTTCTAATAACCCTGCCTAGAGTCACTGAGGTATCCCTGGCCAAACACAGTGGGCTAGACCTTGAAGTTGACAGTGTGACAACACGGATTAAAAGCAGAAACAAGGTCATAAAAGTAATAGATTTGGTGTTAACGTTGATGGTGAAGTATTGGATGTACTATATAGTGGTCGACTTGATATGTAATCCATAACGCGTATCAAAGGACTTGGTGACACCAGGCGATGATTTAGCATGAGTCTATTGTGTTGTGGAAATACGAGGGTGTACATGGTTGATCTTATTTCGGGGTAAGAAGGTCTCCACCGCTTCTTTGTTTGTGTGCAGCCAGGGTTATGTCTCAGCAAAGTGACGAGCCTAACTGCAACTAAAATGCAAGTGGATATGTGTACTTGGATTTCTCAATATTTGCATTTTTATATATATATATATAATATATATATATTGCACACACTTCCTGCACACTTACATACAACACCAGCAGACACTGTATACATACCTCACACAGATTAGTGGCCAGAAGCAAGCTATTTTGGCTTCTTTGTTTGAGTGCACTTCCCAGTTTATTTATAAAAGTGCTGTCTTTGGTTTTTTAGTAAAGACTTTTGTTTTTTTTTGAAAGAAATTGGAAAGCAATTTAGTTTACTCTGGAAACATTTTAGATTGTTTCTGGTCACATGACGTATGATTTGTTAAGAAGTCTTGTGAACCCTGATTTTCAGATCAGCTTCATTGCTTCTTTGATGCTGTTCTTAGGTCAGTGTTTGGGCTTTTTGGATGGAGCCAAACTGTGATTGTGTGATGTTTGACTGACAGGCAATATGTGAGGAAGAGGTTTTTTGACTCTGACTGTCCCCATCTGAGCTTCGGAGCGCCTGTTCTGTGGAAATTCAGTATATTCAATTCAATTCAATAGCAAAGCATTTAAACCTTCAAAGAACATAATTGTAAAGCATCTGTATCTTAAAGTTTAAGACGTTATCCACAGAGCAGAGCTTCTGGCAGACATAGGTCAAATCATAAATAGTGTAATCAATAAATATCAATAATTTGTCTCTACATGAGGTGTGTAGAGCAGCATTTATAACTGAAGTCTTTGTTACAAGGCAAGTTCTGTGTGTAGCCTATAAATGATGCAAGAGATGTGATGTTTAAAAACCTGTACATTTACAGTGAAGAACTATACTCTTTCTAAAACTGAAAATGTACGTCTATTCACTAAAGTGCCAATCCGACCAACAAAGACTGGAGGTTCTTATATATCTGTCTTTAGATTCTTTTCTTTTGATTTTTATTTACTTGAATGTGCACACATTTGGTGCAAAACATTGCTGCTCTATTTTTCTTAAAAATACATTATTTGCCACCGTTTCTCAGAAACGTGGAACTTTGGGCACCTATAAAAAGGAGCAAATTATGACGTACATGATGTGTTATAATTATCTGGATAAAAGGGCATAAATAATGACAAAATGGGCCCCGCTCAGATCCATAAATAGCTTTCACTGTCCACAGATATTTTGGAAAAACACTTAAGGTAAATGCTGTAATGTATATTAAGCATTCATTGCAGCTACACCTGATGAGAATGTCATGAGTAGTGCAAATTCTAGTGACAATACAGGTACTGAGCAATTTTTTTTTTTTTTTTTTTTTTTTTTTAAAGAGTGGATTCACTAAAGTGATCACTTTGAAGGCTGGTTGAGATGCTTGATTTAATTTAGGAATAGTGGCTTGTGCTGGTCCAGTCAGTGCAGCTGTAATTTTTCTTCAGGCCACTTAAATCTGCTTCTTTAATTAGAAGCCACACTAGCATAAGCCCCCTTTTTTGTTTATTTTCTCAAATCGGAATACTTTTTTTATAAATTTCCTACAATAACTTGCAATAAACTGTTCCAAATCAGTCTAAAAATCCACCCTTGTGAACTGTTCTCACAGGTGACACTCCTTCCACTGGGTGCAGCTCACATAAGCAACTACTTGACATTTTTCTAATCTGGGATTCAGAAATAGTGCAGTGATTTACATTAAAAGTATTAAGTTAAATTATATGTATGTTCTGATACATTGACAGGGATTCAAATGCAATTCTAATCACTTCTGAGAAGTGGAAAAAGCCTCAGTAGAACATGTATTCACAGGAAGGAAAAAAAGCGTAAAAGCCTTGGTCTTTTTCCTGATCAGGTTATTCTGGACTCTATTTTTGGATAATTTTGTTAAAACTAAGTATGTCCTTGTCAGACTGAATGATCAGGAATCGTGTTAACATTAGGGATTTAAGGCAATTAAAAATATCTCCAATCCAACTTGTCTTCCGTCCTTGTCTGAAACCTGAAGCCATACTTGGCTCAGTCAAGTAATGTCTACACTACAGATGTTTACAGTCCTACACGTTTGTAAAAAGGTTTTCATATGCCATCACTGATTAGTCCTAGTGTAGGCTATACTTTAATCTGGTCCTCTCATTTCTTTTATATGTATTTATTTTCTCTTCCTGTTTCTTTTATTTTTCATTTTCTCAAATTTACCCAGCTATTACTGTGACATGACTTGACTTGACTTTACCGACGGTATGAATGAGTGATGTGAAACAAATACACTTCAACTGAACATGACACACAAACATGGAAAATGTTCATATTGCTACAATATTAAAACTGTAAAGAAATTATATTCAAATTGTCCAGTGCAAATACTGTACAAAAACAAATAAAGTTATGTTACCAATGTAAATTGTCTTTATTTTATTATATTTGCAACATGAATTTATAGCAACAATATGAGTTATCAAACACAAATTTTGAGGAAATTATGCCAAAATCGTTCCCACGAACTATCAGAAATACATACATGATATTGTTATAGCTTCCACAAAATACTGCAATGTTTTTTCACTCGACTAAAGAGGCAAAAGTAATGTTCATTACAAGAGAGACTTTGTGGAGCTTGTACTATGACCTGATTCTTTCATGCTAAATGCAACAAATAATGCTAACGCTAAATGCATCAAATGATCCTAAATGGAACAAACATTGCTAAAGCCAATGTTTTTTATAAGCAAATATGCTTTTCCACTCTCTTTAAAGTAAAATGAAGTTTACTAGCTGTAACTTGGTAAGTCTCTTAAGTTTCAATTCTGTCTTCATACCTTGAAATAAATAAATAAAAATCACTGTGTGCATTCCCTCTTTTTATATTTTTGTGGCAATTTAGACATTTTGGTGTCATCAAAACTATAAACACTATGTTCTAGAATTGACCACAAAATCTAATTACATAAAAAATGTAATCTACCTAAGTTAGTAAAAGTCCAGTAGATGGCACCCATGCGCAACACAGGCGTGTAGACTGGCGTTTAGCAGGAGAGGGAAGAAGCAAAGTTATGTCCGGAAGTATTTTTCTTTCTCACGCTGTGGAAAAAGCTTTTTTCCCCACGCACTTAACAATTTTCCTATATAGTTTAACGGTAAATGCCTACTTTTTAAAATTTGTAAATATATATTTAAATGTCTATATTTTGGTATGCTTGGGGTTTAAACAACACCCGCGAACACTCTTAAAAAGCTAGTTGCGTGAGCTAATTTAGCTGAAATGGGCAAGCTAACGTTAGCATTTATTGCTAAGGTTAGACCAACTAGTGTTAGTTAGGTCAGCTTCTCAGCTAGATTTCTTAGCTAAACATATTATGGAATTAACGACGCTGTTAAACTTGGGTCAAAACTAGATACAAAGAGTTATAACGGCCGTGTATTAAAAATAATAACCCCTTTTAGTATCCCAATTTGTGGTTATACGTGCTGGACATGTAAGCTATTAAGATGTATATTGAGGTTTGCATTTCTTTCTATAAGTCGTTGGTTTAACGTTCTCCACAGTATTTAATATGAACATATTAAACCTTGTCATTCAGAACCACACCAACGGCTGGAGAACTGACATTAAATACGATTTTTGTTCGTGTACTTGACAATTAAGTTCTATGTTGAATAATGTCCCATGGATCCAACTTTAGAGATGAAAAAGCAAGACACAGAGAAGATTGTGCCTGCGCCATGCAGTGAGGATGCTCCACCTTCAGCAGCAGGGAGCGAGACACCTGCAAAGGACATTGTGGACAGCAATAGCCCCAAAGAGAGTGAAACAGAAACACCCCAGACCTGCACGCCTCCTCCGCAAGCTGTAGATGCTGTCGCCCAAGGTAACTGTATTTCTGATTTAACTAAAGCTTTCTGTCTGCATAATCTGCTCTCTTGTAGTTTAAAAGCCAAATGCAGGGTATGGTCCATGTTGTTCAGTAGAGCATACATCCTGTGCATTGTGGCTAATATGTGATATGATAAAATACCTGATTTGTTGTGTGAGTGAAATTCAAAGTGAAAAGTGGTCACAGTAGCAGATAATAATTTTATCAGGTGCCAAAGATATGAATAATTGGCTTATTGAGTGGACAGTATGTTTTGGATACAATGTCTTAAACTGTATACTCTAAGCCAGGACTTGTTTAAATTTGTTTATTTTTTATTTATTTATTTATTTATTTTGTCTATACTACTATGTTGTATAGGAAAAAATGGAAACTATAGAACTTAAGTGTATGTAAAACCAGGAAGTACAACTACATTAAGCCAGTTTTAAAGTTTTTTAAATCTCTGCACTGGCTTCCTGTTGCACAGAGAATAGACTTGAAAACAGCACTGCTGGTTTACAAGTCTGTTACTGGTTTAGCACCAGAATATATTTCTGACATGCTAGTTGCTTATGAACCTCCTCGGACTCTGAGAACATCTGGGACAGGCCTTCTGCTCGTGCCCAGAGTTAGAACTAAACAGGGTGAAGCAGTGTTTAAGTTTCATGCAGCAAAACCTGGAACAGCCTCCCAGATGAAGTAAAACAAGCCTCAACTTTAACAATGTTCAAGGGGAGATTAAAAACCTTCCTCTTTAGCTCTGCCTACATTACAACTTAAAGTGTTTTTTAATCTGCACTCTTCTTTTAAAATGTTTTTAATTTTTCTTATGTTTCTTAATCTAAATCTTGTAAATTGTCTTTTATTCTTGTAAAGCACTTTGAATTACCCGGTGTATGAATTGTGCTATATAAATAAAATTGCCTTGCCTATGTGAAAGTATCTGACAATCAGCTGCTCACTGCCTCTATTTCACCATGTAACTCATTAGTTTACATGAAACAGACGTTATTTATAGCTGTAACTTTTAGAGACTGTCATTTTAAACTGACATTGACTTTCACTGAAGTCTTTTGTGTTCTTTGTTGTCGGAGTTTTAATGCAGCTGTACTGACTCTAGTTGCAGAGGCAGCACTGGCCCAGTGTGATATGGCAGAGGAGCTCAGTCGGCAGCTGGAGGACATCCTCAGCACCTACTGCAGAGAAAGTATGTCAGATGACGGCACTGTGTCCAATGGACAGTCGCACAGCCCAGAATTCAACGGGCTGACAAATGAGAGTGAGGGCGGCAAGCCCGTAAACAGTAAGGGCAACCGTGGTGAAGCGGGAAAAGAGCAAAAGAAGAGTCAGGACAAGAAGAAAGTAAAGGGTCTGGGTAAGAGACAACTGCTGCAAAAACTATAAAGGGATACAAGCAGAGTTTAAAAAAATCACTCTTGTCTCTTACTTTGTTTTTTTCTTTTCTGTTATTTACCTTCAAGGCAAAGAAATCACACTTCTCATGCAGACTCTGAACACACTGAGCACCCCAGAGGAAAAGCTAGCAGGCCTCTGTAAGAAGTACGCAGAACTAGTAAGTAGTTTTATTTTATTTTATTGTTAATCAACATAAAGTAAACATTGAGCAGTTATTCTTCTAAAAATATTTGCACCTGAAATTAAAAAAGGCTGTGAGTCATAATTTGACAGTTTCTAATGTCAATGCATATGTATACAGTTGGAAGAGCATCGGAACACCCAGAAGCAAATGAAGGTGCTGCAGAAGAAGCAGAGCCAGCTGGTTCAGGAGAAGGACAATCTGAGAAACGAACACAGCAAGGCCATCCTGGCCCGCAGCAAACTGGAGAGTCTGTGTCGTGAGCTGCAGAGACATAACCGTGCACTGAAGGTAATATACAAATGGAGATCATAAATTAAGTAATGAAAATTAAGTTTACTACATAAGTTATATAATATACCTCCGTGTTTCCCACAGACTTTCTTTAGGTCTATGGCGGGGTGGTGATGACATCATCAGTTGTGTGTAGGGGAGGAATGTATCAGCTATGCTAATGTTTTGCTAATCCTTGAGTATCTCTCCTCTGCCTGTGTTTGTATGCACTGCTTGTGGCTCGTGTCACTGCAGAGATACTAACAATGAGACAGTGCTGGTTTTCTGGAAAGTTGTAGTATTTGCCACAATTATTGTCAACGTATCTCCACTTTCTGTGGAAATATAAATGCTAAAGTTTCACTGGGTTCACGTCAAGAGAAGCCGTCTCCTCTCACTCCCTCGCTGCAGCTCTGACGAGTCAGCAGCAAAATTTTAAAATTACCGTAATATGTTATTTATCGTTGCAAAAGCCAATTGGGACACACTGCACCTCACATATGCCAGAATATAGCCATTTATTACCATTTTTCAGACAAACTATTATTTTCTGAGTTTATGCCCTTTGTCTCTACAGGAGGAAGGTATAAAAAGAACCCGTTTAGAGGAAGAGAAAAGGAAGGAAGTAACTTCACATTTCCAGGTTACTCTCTTTGATATCCAGAATCAGATGGAGCAGCACGATGAGAGAAATGCCAGCCTTCGTCAGGAAAACAGCGAACTGGCCGATAAACTCAAAAAACTCTACGAACAGTATAAACTAAGGGAAGAGGTGTGTTTTGAATGCCTCCGCATAACTTAAATTTACCTAATTGCATTGCAAAATACTTCAAATTTATGTTTACTTTCCCTCAGCACATTGATAAAGTAGTAAAGCACAAGGACCTGCAGCAGCAACTGGTGGATGCTAAGCTTCACCAGGCTCAGCAGCTGCTCAAAGAATGTGAGGAGCGACATGAAAGAGAGAAAGACTTTGTAATTATCACTCTCACAAGCAAACATTCACAAAGTGCAAATAAATTGCTGGTATGTATTAATGTAAATATACTATTTTTATTTTTATATTTTTTTATCAGCTCATGAAGGAGGCAATGGAATCTCAAAGGATGTGTGAGTTAATGAAGCAGCAGGAAGTTCACCTCAAACAGCAGGTATGATTTTTTATGATTTATAAAAGGAATTCCTCATTACAGAAATAATGAATGCGTTATTTGTGATGTAATGCATTTTGTTTTTGCCCTAGCTATCGCTGTACACAGAAAAGTTTGAGGAGTTTCAGACCACTTTGTCTAAAAGCAACGAAGTCTTTACCACTTTTAAACAGGAGATGGAGAAGGTGAGATGTTCATGTGAAACAAAAGGAGGATGGGCTTGTGTATTTCAATTGAATTACCTTTAAGATAATATTGTTCCTTTCATTTGAACAGATGACTAAAAAGATTAAAAAGCTGGAGAAGGAGACGGCCATGTATCGTTCCAGGTGGGAGAGCAGCAACAAAGCATTGCTGGAGATGGCTGAGGAGGTAAAGACCTAAGAATCCTAAATGTGTTGAAGCTGATATTTGAAAAGCTCAAAGTTCACGTTCAAGTTTTTTAATTGTCTCCCATAGGAGAAATTTGTCTTGGACAAAAAGGCAGTACTGCAGCACAACATAAAACACAGTCACACACAAGATAATAAATACATAATAACCAAAGACGAGAAAACAAACAAAGTGCCGCAGGAGCCCTCCTACATGTCGCCCGCAGAGCAGCGCCATTTTCTGGACTAGACTAGTACCAGCTCACTCCTAATGTTCTAATTCTTTTTGTTGCAGAAATCCGTTCAAGACCGAGACTTTGAGGCACTCCAGGGCAAAGTTCAGAGGCTCGATAAGCTACGACGGGCGCTGAAAGTCGACGTAATGAGCTCAACAAAAAGGTCCAGAGTTTGAGTGGCGAGCCTTGCGATGACCCAGGGACGGACTCTCCTTCACCGCCACCCACAGACTCGCTGCTGGACCCGGGTCTGGTGTTCAACAGCCTCCCAGAATCCGGCTCCTGCTCCCACTCCTGCCACTGTGACCACGCAGCAAACGCAGACGTCCTTTCACCGACACAAATGCTGCACCAGTTGCTACCCAAGAATAAGATTTATCACTTCCGATTAAAACCACCAAACAATAAGCCCACCAGTCCGCGAAGCCCTATGCTGAATTAAGTTTAACACTTGTTCAAAAGCAAGGCAGACAGTCACACGTTAATATGCTGTTTAGTACTCGTAATCTTTTTAGTTCACATTAGATTTTTTTGGGTTTGAGCTGCTGCCAGAAGCCTAAAAGGTATGCAATAGAGGTTATTTAGTTCAGAGCCAAAATCTATTCCATCTAATTGCATCTCTTAATATTTTAAAGAACACTTCACAAATATTACCTTCATAACATATCAATAGCATACATAGGTAATCATTAAAAGAACGCTTTGGGTTTGTCAAAATGTCTATATTATTTTTGCTTGTTCATTATGTTATATAGACGATGATTCCTTTTAACATTCTTCGGCTTAATATGTGCATTGTTTTAATTTGCACACTATTAGTCAATAGTGTCAAATCAAATCAAATGTAATTAAATTAGCTCCTAATCATTCCTAATAGTTTATCGTGCAGTAACTACTACATCAGATTGATTTGTTTTGCTCCTGGTGTATAAGGCTGGGTGTGGGTATTCCACTGAGATTGTTCCCCAATTCCCATATCTGCAGTTACTTATGGCAAGAGAATGTTCGCGGACCCCTATGCAAAGCTTGCCTCTTGGTTTTTTTTTCTGTGGCAGTCTGTTCTGACAAGCACTTAACTGTGAATGTAGATTCATATCTTGCATGGATGTACTGTATCATTAGACAACATATCTACCCACAAAACATTTTTATTCCTTGTTAATTGAGCACTGTTTGAGCCACTTAAGAAGTGATTTAAAAAAGTAGATGTGTTACCTACATGACATATTCACTCTACACATTGCCAGTTTCCTTCACATATGTAGCACAGGTAATGTCCATGTTACAGCTGACGATGTGTTCAATCTGTAATAAAGGCAAACCTGTTTTCTTCCACTGTCCCACAGGACTTTGATTATGCCTCCAATCTCACTTAGAGTTGTGGAGGTCCACTGACCATGAGAAGGAACCAAAGATGTTTCCCTTTTTTTGTTGTTTGCAGTACTTTTATCTGGCACTGTATATTTTGTTTTATAAATAAAAAAGTCAACTGTTTGTGTGCATCATTGAGTATTTTATTCAGCAACACAAAAGCTGTAATCCTAAAATCAAGAATGGTGGAAACTATTGCAGTTCAGATGAAGTGCATAGTTTGGTGGATTTGTATAACATAATGTTAAGCCCAAATTATATCAGTGAGAAAAATTTAAAGTAATTACAAAATACTATATACAGTCAGGTCCAGAAATATTGGGACATCAAAACAATTCTAATCTTTTTTTGCTCTATACACCACCACAATGGACTTGAAATGAACAAGATGTGATTTAACTTTTTGCTTTAATTTGAGGGTATTTACATCCAAATCAGGTGAACGCTGTAGGAATTACAACAGTTTGTATATGTGCCTCCCACTTTTTAAGAAACCAAAAGTAATGGGACAGATTAACAATCATAAATCAAACTTTCCCTTTAAAATACTTGGTTGCAAATCCTTTGCAGTGAATTACAGCCTGAAGTCTGGAACGCATAGACATCACCAGACGCTGGGTTTCATCTCTGCCAGGCCTCTACTGCAACTGTCTTCAGTTCCTGCTTGTTCTTGGGGCATTTTCCCTTCAGTCTCGTCTTCAGCAAGTGAAATGCATGCTCAATCAGATTCAGGTCAGGTGATTGACTTGGGCATTGCATAACATTCCACTTCTTTCCCTTAAAAGACTCTTTGGTTGCTTTTGTATGCTTCTGGTCATTGTCCATCTGCACTGAAGCGCCGTCCAATGAGTTCTGAAGCATTTGGCTGAATATGAGCAGATAATAATGCCCCAAATACTTTAGAATTTTTTCTGCTGCTTTTGTCAGCAGTCACATCATCAATAAATACAAGAGAACCAGTTCCATTGGCAGCCATACATTCCCACGCCATGACACTACCACCACATGCTTCACTGATGAGGTGCAATGCTTTGGATCATGAGCAGTTCCTTTCCTTCTCCAGACTCTTCTCTTCCCATCACTCTGGTACAAGTTGAGCTTGGTCTCATCGGTCTATAGGATGTTGTTCCAAAACTGTGAAGGCTTTTTAGATGTTGTTTGGCAAATTCTAATCTGGCCTTCCTGTTTTTGAGGCTCACCAATGGTTTAGATCTTGTGGTGAACCCTCTGTATTCACTCTGGTGAAGTCTTCTCTTGATTGTTGACTTTGACACATACACCTTCCTCCTGGAGAGTGTTCTTGATCTTCAACTGTTGAGAAGGGTGTTTTCTTCACCAGGGAGAGAATTCTTCGGTCATACACCACAGTTGTTTTCCGTGGTCTTCCAGGTCTTTTGTTGTTGCTGAGCTCACCGGTGCGTTCTTTCTTTTTAAGGATGTTCCAAACAGTTGATTTGGCCACACCTAAAGTTTTTGCTCTCTCTGATGAGTTTGTTTAGTTTTTTTTTAGGCTAATGATGGCTTGCTTCACTCATAGTGACAGCTCTTTGGATCTCATATTGAGAGCTGACAGCAACAGTTTCCAAATGCCAATAGCACCAATAGCATGAACTCTGAACCTTTTATCTGCTCCTTGTAAATGGGATAATGAGGACATAACACACATCTGGCCATGGAACAGCTGAGCAGCCAATTGTCTCATTACTTTTGGTCCCTTAAAAAGTGGGAGGCACATATACAAGCAGTTGTAATTCTTACACTGTTCACCTGATTTGGATGTAAATACTTTTAAATTCTGTCTGTACATTTAAATAAAAGTCTGCAGTTAAAGCACATCTTGTTTGTTTAATTTCAAATCTATTGTGTTGGTGTATAGAGCCAAAAAGATTAGAATTGTGTTGATGTCCCAATATTTATGGACCTGTCTGTACGTAAATATTGACAGTGTACACCGTGTTTTATGGATCCTGTAGATGTCGCACTTTCTGTTCGCGATACAGGAAATACGTCACTTTCCTTTTCCGCCGTGACCCGGCGCCTGAAACACGAGTGTTCATCTTTTCTCGTTTTACGGAGATATATACAGCACATTAGGTCGATTGGCACCACTTTTTGAAAAGAATGGTCAGTATATTCTGTAATTAAATATACTTATGTGGTGTATTTTAACTGTTGTTATACAGAAGACGGAAACACGAGTTTACACGGCAATGCTTCTCTGGTAATGCTAGCTACCTCCTTGCTATTCAGCGTAAACACTATGCTAGCGGATGCTGGTTTTAAGTGAGTGCAGATTAATGCAGCTGCATTGGGTATTATATATTTGAGGACTGTTTTTGTCTAGAAACACCAATAGCCACATGAAAACACTAACCTATTTTGGTTTCCCCACAGAAACCCATCCTGCTCCAGGGCCACGAGAGGTCCATTACTCAAATCAAGTACAACAGGGAAGGAGACTTGCTTTTCTCTGTGGCTAAAGATACAGTAAGTGTTTAAGTTCCTACACACAGAGCATGATTTTAATCACAGATTTATGAGAATTAATGTCTAAATACAGGTAGTCAACGTGTGGTACTCAGTCAATGGGGAAAGGCTTGGGACGTACAATGGACACACAGGAGCTGTGTGGTGTGTGGATTGTGACTGTATCCTTTTACTCCAAAGGTACATTACGTGACATAATTAGACTGTCAGATCTGTGTCTCTTTAGTAGATCTGGTTTTCCTTAACATGATCTTTTCAGGGGACACTAAAAATGTGTTGACAGGATCAGCAGACAACAGCTGCAGGCTGTGGGATTGTGAGACTGGTGGGTTCAATCATTTTTATTTGCGCAAAATATAAATTCTCTAGATTGGCAGGCATTAATCAGTGTTTCATGTGTATTTGTTTTACAGGCAAACAGATGGCTATGCTCAACACTAACTCTGCTGTCAGAACATGTGGCTTTGACTTCAGCGGAAACATCATCATGTTCTCCACAGACAAGCAGATGGGTTACCAGTGCTTCCTCAACTACTATGACTTGCGGGATCCTCAGCAGATTGGTACACAAGACATCACTTAAGCCGCTTTCAGATGTAAAACTGCACCATGTTATTTTACCTGGAGAATATCCTGCTAATGACCTAGTAAAACCTTTGAGCCGGCATCATGTCAGCAGAGCTAAGCTCTGTGTTTTAATCACAGACCAAATCTTTGTAATCAACCCTGCACAGTCAGCTTAGCTGCTAAAACATTTTAGTTATACTTGCAATACAGCAAAGCAGTTTCTATCCGGTCTGCCATGTTCAAAACCCTAGACTGTCACTGCAGAGTAGTTGCTTGTGATTGAAAATGAACAGCATAATTGCAAATGTACTGTATGGACATGTACTAATTGAAGTCCTAATAACAGTGGGAACTTAATTGTATAACATGCCTCCGTAAAATTCATGATAGATAAGGTCAGGTTGTGTTTAAAATAAGGATGCACCGATATGGAAATTTTAGGTCAATTCTAGTGTCTTACAGATTAACAAACTGACTTTAGACAACGGAAATACGTTACGGGGTATTTTATGCATTTTTTGCCATTTTGGAAGCAAGCAATGCTCACCACATGCACAAGCTGTAGCAATAGCTGCAGTTACAGGAGTCACCGAAAGGCGTGGAGAGAATGCCAAATATATCCAGCGCATACAATTCACATTACAACAATATCGTTAGGCTTGTGTAGGTGCATTTGCCGATGTCCGTCAACGTCTTCAATACCGTCCAATACCGATGTTAAGCCTATGTATCGGTGCACCCCTAGTTTAAGACTTGCATGCTCTACTGTATACTTGTACCAGTGCTTTAATCTCAACTGTGTTGCTGTGTAGAAGACAACCAGCCATACCTGAGCATCCCTTGCAATGATTCTAAGATCACCGGTGGTGTGTGGGGTCCTCTGGGCGAGTTTGTAATTGCAGGCCATGAGAATGGAGAGATCAACCAGTACAGCGCCAAGGTAAGACGCACACAGTCTTTGTTAATGCATTATCTTGTAATAACTTGGTATACAACATGTCAAAAGGCATACCATCAATAAAACAACACTGTGGATGTTATTATGTGTGTAAAAACAGTCTGGAGAGATCCTGAAGACGGCCAAGGAGCACAGCAGACAGATCAATGACCTGCAGCTTTCAGTAGATCTCACCATGTTCATCAGTGCCTCAAAGGACAACAGTGCAAAGGTGAGGCCCATTTACACTCTCCATCTCATTGTTGTGGAGTTGCTACAGTTAAATGCCATTGTTTTTTTGTAACCACATGTATACTTGACTCATTAAATGTTATGTCAAATGTATAAACTGGAAATGGCCATGGGCTTTATATAACTCTGACTTTTGTACAAGCTTCTACCCATCTGCAGTCTAATTTTTCCATGGTATATTCTATTTTATTTTCAGCTGTTTGACTCCATGTCACTAGATCACATTAAGACCTTCAAGACAGAAAGACCTGTGAACTCTGCTGCAATCTCTCCAATTATGGATCATGTAAGAACAAGCTGTCACTACACTACACTGTTGATTTTTTTTTACAACTTACCTAAGTAACCTTTTGTGTTATGATTCAGGTGGTGATGGGCGGTGGTCAGGAGGCCATGGAGGTCACAACAACATCCACTAGGATTGGCAAGTTTGAGGCCAGGTGAGTAACAACTTAATAACCGGGTGTTCGTCATCTATATTGTGTGCATAAATGCTCATTGTTTTCTTTTTTTTTTTCTTTTTTTCCTATCAGGTTTTTCCATGCAGCCTATGAAGAGGAGTTTGGCAGGGTGAAAGGTCATTTTGGCCCCATTAACTGTGTGGCATTCCACCCCGATGGCAAGAGGTAAATAAACTATACAACTCGTTTTTAGCTTGCCATGAATTTGAATAGGGATACGCCTTTCTGGGGTGAGTTTGCTCCAGGTATTCCAGTTTCTCCCACCAACATCAAAACATGCCATAGTCTCTGATTAGTGACATGACTGGGGTGGCAGTTGTCAAAAATGAATTTCTCCCAAGGATGATAATTTTAAAAATGTCTAAATTGTCATGGCTTAGTCAGTTCCTGGAATACATTTTTTTTTCCTGTTGCCAACAGTTACAGCAGCGGCGGAGAGGATGGCTACGTCAGAATTCATTACTTTGACCCACAGTACTTTGACTTTGAGCTGGAGGCATAAAAAGAAAGTCCAACCAACCCCACAACCCCGGACTGAACCTCAACAGGAGGGATTTACTGACAAGAGTGCATTTACGATTGAGCAGCAGCCTTTTATCTGGTTTGATCAAGTCCTTCAGATCAGTTTGTAGCTTAGATTGGAGAACTGTACCAGGCTGGATCAGGGTTCCTTGGACCTGCCATGGACTGGATTTTAAACCCACACTTCCTCTTGCAAATTATTTCATACTAAAACTTTCACCAAAAAATTTTTTTTCTGATGTGAGCCATTCCACCACAAGACATAAACCTATTCAAATAATGTCTGTTGTCCATGTCTTTGTGTAAAAAGTGTGTACAATAGAAAACAGTGCAAATATGCAAAAGGCAAAGGTACAGCAACTTTTATTACAAATTAAGATAAACATTTTACAAGGTCAACTTCAACATCTAGGAAGCTTGTTTAGCAGCAGCTCCACTCAACATGAATAATGGTACAAAATATCAAAAACGAGTCACTCAGTACCCAACAGAAGCCTTACATTCATTCATACAAACAATGCATGGAGTGAACAAAGGAGAAACACTGTATATTCTTAATTTGGAAATAAGTTACAAAGGAGTTTACTTCTGCCTCTGCAAAGGGAATATAATATGTACACGTTAAAAGGCAGAATTATTTTAAACATGCATTTACTGATAAAACCTGCATGTGAGTGCTAAGAAGTATACTACCCTACAAATCTGCAGGTGTAAGAGTCCCAGGACAACTTTGGGGTAGATTAGTACCAGAGGGTTAAAAACAAAACCAAGTGAACAATGTTTGCTGTTAAGAACACAAGATAAAACAGGAATACAAAAGCAGTAGAAGAAGAGTGGGACCGTACAGCAATTTTCAGTTTGAGTTCAGGTTGTTTTCACTTCATCTTTTGGTCTGAAAAACAAGCAGTTTTGTGGTTTAAGCAAACACCCTGTAAACACGGTGAACAACCCAAAGCTGCAATAGTTGGACCAAACAGCAAATGGGAGCGTCCCTTAGTTTCATTACATTTTTACTAAATTTATTAAACACTGCCCATATTTGTGTCTGAAATCCAGAAGCAACCCTAGATTCTTCATTGAATATAAAAATGTAATTTAAATTTTAACTTACCCTGAAGTGTCCATTTTTTCCTCCTCCTTCTCTTCTTCTTTTACTTCTAAAAGACCAACAAGACCCATTAATGTCATAATTTTTCCATCTCTAAAAAGCTGTTTATTGCATTTGCCCTCACCTTTCTTTTCGTCCCCTTCTTTCTCTTCCTCCTTTTTAACTCGTTTTGCCTTCTTATGATTGGCTGCGTTTCTGCGGCCTCCTCCCTGTCCCTCAGCCTCGTCTTCAGAGTCGGAGAACTCCTCTTCGCAGGCTATCCTTTTGTCGTGTGCTCGGACTGTAAAACAGAAATACACTGGTCTGTTGATTGTCACATAAGCAGTGTGTTTATATAAAGCGTACTGTTCATTGCTTACTAGAGACACGTTTGTCAGGGTCCCCCTCCTCTTCGTCTCCGCTGTCTGGGTGGGGGGCGTCCTCCGGGATGGCCTGCATCTGGACACCGGGGGCATGGGGCAGCATGCGCAGGTTCTCAAACAGCCGCTGCTTGATCTTCTCAAGGTATTCGTTGGTGTTCTGGTTGGTCATGTTAGAAGGGCTGATGTGAAGCTTAAAGTCAGGCCCGAAGTATTCAAAGTAGTCATTGTAGGGCAGCTCATTGGGAATGGAGCAGTCCAGTGCCACAGCGGTCTCGAAGGTCCAGCAGCGGGCCACATTGCGAATGGTGTAGCCGCCTCCTCCCAGCATCAGCATGGGGAGGTTGAAACTTTTGATGTATTCCACACATTTGGCATGACCTACAACAGCAAGCACATATAAATAAACTATCCTTCCTGCTTAGTGCTCTTCAAAGAGCATGACTCATGAGAAAATGAATTATACCTTTGATAGTCAGGTTGAAACAGCCCAAACGGTCTCCAGAGAGGGAATCTGCACCACACTGAAGAACTACAGCACTGGGTTGGTACATCTCCATCACTTTGGCCATGATCTGGCAACAATATATTCAGTCAAAAACTATATATGCTATGTCCATTGTATAATAAACTAGGGTAATATGCCACACAGAAATTACCACCGATTTTGCATAATGCATATTCAATGTTCTTAACCACTATAATAGCCTTGCTAAAAAGTCAACAGATTTTGGGGAAATGTCACTAATACTTTGTCTATTACTGGGACAGCCGTATCCCCCACAGTTTTCTACTATTAAATGAGATTAGTCCATAAATGACTGTTGCCTTCTTTTAACTGGTCTTGCAGCAGACAATAATATATAAACATGTTGCTGGAAAACCTTACAGCTAAGTCAGTGAGGATATGGCGCTATGCCTCTCTCAGTCTAGTCATTTGATTGCATACAGATATGTATTTTTCCTTTCTGTGTATACAGTATATTGCTTACATACTGTATGTATTTAAACTGCCATTTCTGTGGCTGTCATTGATGGGGGAAATCAGCACTGTTTAATTCTATAAATACCTAAATGTTTCTACATGCCTGGACAGCAGGGGATTCAATTTTGTGTTTTTTTATTTTTCATTATTGTTGTATTTTAGTTTTTATTCAGTGTCTGTTTGGCACATCATCTGGAATAAATGGGTGGGAGGTTAAAAAATGTTTACAGTCAAGCTACTGTCTACTATCAAAAAAAAAAAAAAAGGCCTGAAAATATCTTTAAAAAAAGAATAAATTATGATTTCTACTTACTGGTTTAAAGATGGCCTCGTAGGACTCATCATCAATGCCATCTCTTAAAGGATAATTCACAGCATAGTACTTCCCCTTTCCAGCTCCAATATCCTGGAAAACATTGTTTGTATATGTGTGACCTCAACTAGACATAACTTGGAGCAAAATGAGAGAGAAAAAATAACTAACCCTCAAGTCTCCAGTACCAGGGAAGTACTCTCCGTATTTGTGGAAAGACACGGTCATGACCCTGTCTGTGGTGTAGAAGGCCTCCTCCACTCCATCACCGTGGTGAATGTCAATATCTATGTACAAGACTCTCTGGTGATACCTACATGGAACCAAAAACAGAATTTAAGGAAGCATGTCCTTGACATTTTAACTTAAGTTTAAATCCATTAAAAAAGAATCTGTGTAGCTTACTTTAGCAGCTCTAGGATTGCCAGGACGATGTCGTTGACATAGCAGAAACCAGAGGCCTCAGATTTCTTGGCGTGATGAAGTCCGCCGGCCCAGTTGATGGCAATGTCTGTCTGCTGCTTGTTCAGCTTCACCGCGCCAGCTAAAGGACATGGAAAGGTTATAATGACCATATAGTAGTACTATATAGTAGTAGTATAGAAGTACTCTTTATAACAACATCAGTTGCCACCTTAAAATCATATGATTGGCTCCTTGTGTGTTTTGTAATATGTTCATATAATAACATACCAACAGAGCCCCCTGTTGAGAGCTGGCAAAACTCAAAGAGTCCATCAAACACAGGACAATCCTCTCCAACATTAACTAACGAGAAGGAAAGAGGGAACAACATTAACATAATAACACTAAACACTGTTAAGCATGTAACGAAAGAAGCCAACGTTGCTCACATCTCTGCATCTGTTTGCTGTACTCAGACATGTTGTCCGGTCGAATGGACCTCAGGAACTTAATGTAGTCATCACTGTGGTATTTTGTCATCTCCTCACCACTGGCTTTGTGTGGTCTCTGGAAAAAAAAAGATTGAAAACATGCTGAATGTGTAAAATAGCTAATATAAATGATTGTGTGTAACAGACCAACATTAATTTCTTAACACAAGACTCACATAGATCTCCATCTTCCTGTACAGGCCATAGTTGAGGAGTAGGTTGTGTGTCATGCGGATTCTGTGGGGTTTCATAGGGTGGCCCTGGCCATAGTAGTAGTTTCCCACATCGCCTAAGATAGAAAGAAAAGATTTTGAAAATACTACCCAGATACATACACCCAGGGTTTTATTCAACGATGGTATATTTTAGTAGTAAAGATCCCATTCAAATCCACAAAACAAGCTACTAAGTTATACTGAGCTGGGGACTTTATTACTGATTTATACACCGTGAGAATATAACCCGGTGACCCTCCATCAGTCCCCACTTTGACGGAAGTTGTTGTTAGCGAGTTCGCAGGAGCGTCGGTGAGATTAGTGCTCACTGTCTTCTCATCTCATAATGACCACGCTAACTCATCCTTTGAAATCCGACAAAGGATACTTGGGGTTATTTGATCATTTATCAAGGAAACATCTTCAAGCTTACAGCTAGCTGCTGGATAAGCTAACTACACAGCCGGTCAAGCAGGCTAACGACACTTGCTACACCGGTTAGCTTGGTCCCACGACTTGCTATTAAAGGCAGTGCATCTACATTTTGCTCAGTAAACCTAGAAATGCCATCTAAGAGTAACTAAACAACATGATTACAAAGTGAATATTTACCGTCATAGTAATAACAAACTTTTTTCTTTGTTCCTTGAGACAGCGCCATTTTACAGCAATTACCCGTTCCGTGCCCACCGGTTTCTCTTTTGCAGCAGCGAAGCCGCACTGTCCTGCCTCAGCCAATCAGAAGTTGCACCGCCCGGCTGGGAAGGGCCCTGAAACAAACCGAGGGCCACTGAGGTGCATCTTCAACTAGACAATGTCTAGACTGGAGCACAAAAGCAAAATGTTTTGATTTTAATCCAGTAAAACGACTCGATAGTAGAACAAATTTGGCTTTAAAAATTAATATTCATCTTAATTTATCAAATTTGTGTTACCAGTTATGAAGTTGTAGACAAAACTGCTTTGTTGCCTTAAACCACTCAAGTTTAGATTCCTCTCCAGTAACTCATAAAGATGTTTATGCAAAATACAATCAGCATCATCATTACAATACAATGAGCCAAGCAAGTTATTCAAGTTACCCAGCACATAACTTACAAGATACGCACATCTATTTAGAGGCACAATAACACATTTTAGAAGTCTGTGTTTACTGCAAAGATGTGATTTTGAAATTATTATATTATCATGTGCACAACATTAGGCTTGGATCTGCACATAAGTACAGTAAGATGCTCACTAGTCATAATTACCTACCTTAAAGCACACACATTATATATAAAATAATGTGCTTATACTGGCTTATATAAAATGGATATTTATTTTTGATTTAGTATTTTTTTGCTTGGCACACTAATTATGTATACTACATACAGTATGTGCCACTGCATTGTAACCCCAACAGACTGCAGGTGTCAGTCTACCCTCGTATAATTTAACTGCAACTTCAAAATCTCTGCAGTCCTGTTTAATTGCAGAATAGGTAATGCAGCCACTCTAAAGTGATCAACACCACACTCACAATAACTCTGCTTACTGAACTACAAGCAGTGTATAATTAGCTCAAGTTTCACCAGATGTTAATGCAATGCAAGGATTTGACCAGCTATGAGTCTGTTTAAGGTCACCAAATGCATATGCCTACAGAGTCAGCAGCTACAGCTCACGCTTTAATAATTGATAAATTCATAAGGCTGGTTCCAAATGAAGCTCAGATCTCAGCTTGTCATATGTTTCACCATGTGAATTAGGTCAGTTCGCTTATAGCATCATTTCTATGTTAGTCCTGTTGCCCTCAGATGAAGGAACTACAGTAATAAGTGCAGTAAAAGGGAGAAATAATGGGGCTGGTCTCAGGGTAAGGACACTTAATAGAGAGTCAGGGGTCACTGGAGCTGGATCTGTGCTGTTAGTGTGTTCAGTTACCTTCAATCAGGAAAAAAACATGGGGGTATGACAACTTCAAAACTGTCTTAAACACAGAATAAAGGTGACTTGTTTAATTTTATTATAATAGTATTGTAATCTGCATTAAAATATTGTTTGTGATTACATTCATATAACTATTAAATGATTGTGTTATTTTTATACTAGTGCTGACTACTGTGTTGTGAACCTTTTTCTAATAAAGTGTCTTTGTGTTAATGAATGATTGGAGACATAAAGTGGCAGGTAACCAACATTTATTTACCATTATCAACTTTACAATAAAACCAGTAACATCTGTCAACATTAGCAAAATAAAGAACAAAAATCAATTCAATGTATTTACAGAGACAAAGCAGGTTCAGGCTCACACACGACAGATAAACAACTCTGCTTCATATCAAACCGCAACAGTGAACATAGCAAGCTTAAGTGTTCTTCTTTTATAGTAAGGTAAAAATCAAAATTGTCTATTTTTTTATTTTTATTTTAAACAAACAAGACATAGCTTCTCTGAATCTTTAAGATGGTTCTCTATTATACACCACAAAATACTTCAAATTTGGGTTAAAATATAGGAATGTAAAAAGTTAACAAGTCTCTTAGTTTTCTGATTTTTCTTTTTTTTTTCTTTTTTAACAGTCATTTCAAGTGGTGGTGGTGTCCTACTATAAGTTTCCTTCCTTCAGCAGAAGGCATCTCTGCAGATTTTAAGGAAAAGATGCTCTGACTCTTATCAACATCCTTTATCCATCTTCTATACTTCATGGTGTCATTAGCTCGCGCTCCAGTCGTTAAAATCCATTCTCCACACAGTGACCAGCCCACAGCCTAAACTCAGTCAAGGTCCAGATGTCGAGCAGTAACCAGGGAAGTGATCTAGTGAATCTAGTCTGTCGTCTTGTTATCATGACGAAAAGTGGCACGTCGAAGGAGTCTTTCACATACATGTGTATATATTTACATATACATATATCCATATACATATGTATACATATACACATATATATATAAATATATATATATACTCTTAAATTTGCTCTCTCTCGCTCTTGAAAAACAGTTCAACCAGTTCATTGTGAGCTAAAGGTACAATCACTCTTTCTTTTCAGAAGGAGCGGGGGTCGAGCTGCTCTCCTCTGTGGGTTTTGTGGCCTCAGCGGCAGGAGCAGCAGCCTCTTTGGGCTCCTCCTTAGGGGCCTCCTCTTTGGCAGGAGCCTCCTCTGCTTTTGGAGCTTCAGCGGCAGGAGCAGCAGCTGCAGCCTCCTCTTTCACCACCTCCTCCTCCTCTTCCTCCTTCTCCTTCACTTTCTCCTCAGGGGGAACAGCAGCCGCCTCCTCTTTTACAGCCTCGCTCTTCTTGTTCTTTTTCAGGTTCAGCTTGAAGTGGAAGGTCTTCTTCAGAGAGAACTTCTTCTTTTTCTTCTTGGGGGTCTCCTTAGTAGCCCCCTCACCTTCTTTGGCCACCTCTCCATCTGCAGCAGGCGCCGGCTCAATGGCATCACCTTCTGCACCAGCCTCGGGCTCTTTGGCTGCATCCGCAGAACCATTGGTGGCGGCAGCATCTCCATCAGGCTTTGAGGAGACATCCCCATTGGTTTTCACATGTCCATTCTCCTGGAGAAAGTAAAAAAAAAGTCAATGAAATACAAATTGCCTGTGCGTGGCTATTTTTTCATAAAACAACACAGAACAACAACATTATTTTAACCGTATTTGACTTCGTTCTTTAAATCCTTAGCTCAGACCGCGAGCATCGTCGTGCTCATAAATTAACCACCGTGTCGCCTGCGTAGAGGCGACGCCTTGCAGTGCCGTAATCAGGGGATAGGCGGCGGTAGCTCCATACAGAACACACGGTGGACCAGCCAGACATGGGCTCAACAAAGACTGGGGCTAATCAATGGAAGAATTAAATATTTCAGTGGCAATTCTGTTGAAACAAAGGGGCTGTAGGTCTTCCTTTAGGTAAAAAAAAAACTATTTTCTTCCCTACATATATATATTTTTTCTTTTCTCATGGAACGCAATAAATGTAGCGGAAAATTGGGACACACCTACTAATCATCATAACCAAATATTAAATGCATACGTGATTTAATCCTCTTAATATTGAAGCCATGTTTATTTGCTTATTATTTTTTTATTTAGGTGGGGGGCAGACGACAGCTAAGGCAGTATTTTGAGCAGGGAGGAGTAGCAGACTGCCTACGTGCGCCCGGAGTGCCCCCCTCCCCCTTTATTCCTTCCACTATCAAACACGCTGTGCACATTTCAGATGAAACCTCAGTCCTAACATACACAGTCAATTTGAGTTTTATTTTGTCGAATCCACACAGCTCATTTTCGGGATTTCATAATGACCAAGCCATCATAAGCACGAGACAGCGAAGTTCAAAACGCCACCTGACTCGTCTGAAACCTCCGTCTATTCATCAGAAAGAATTTTGACGTCGAATCAAATTTAAAATGTTGTTTTTCTGCAAAAAAACTTTTGTTTGATTGTTTGTTTACCCGCCATTGAAGTTCAGTAATGAATATGTGTAATTACCTGTCCATTGGTTTTGACAGCTGCAGCATCAGCGGCGGCGGCGTTTGCCTCCATGGCCACCTCTCCCTTAGCTGACTGGGACCCCATTGTCTTCGGTGAGTTTTGTCTTTTAAAGCAAATTAAAAAGAAAAACTAAAAAAGAGTGACTTAAATTAATCCAACTCCAGGACAAGTTAAATATCCAACGGTGAAAACACAAAAGTAGCGTATGTGTTTTCTTCAAAAGGCAGTGGCTTCCCGGTTCGGACTTGTCACCCTGCTAGAGAGAGACCCTCTAAACTCAACACTGGTTGAACGCAACGCTTCAACATACAGCAGGTTCAAGGCACCTCCCGTGGGCGGGATCTGCGAAGCGTCATCCAATCAACACACAGTTAGAAGGACCGTTTACGCGGTTTTGACCAATCACAGCCCAGTCTATAAATTTATACAGTCTCCTCTCTAGACCCCCAGCGAGGAAAACAAATCCGTTAAAATTCGACGTCTCACAGGCATGAAAGTAAAACAAAATCACAAATATGCTACCTAGAAGGAAAAACACATCAATTAAATTATTTTCTCTACGCAGAGTTGTCGTACATGTGGGCTAAAAGACAAACAGTATATGCTAGCTAGCAAACAGTCTATATTTGAGTGCTCACCTTTTAGTAACCTGCAGATGGTCAACAGCATGTAGGCCTATTCCTATGTTGTATTTTATATTTCTAAATAATATTACAACACTTTCAAACTGATTCAATTCACCCTTTCTGAAGAAAACAAAAATAAAACTAAGTTGATGACATAGAGAAACTTGGCACACTGCAGTTAACTAATAGTTTCACTTTGAGTGTTTCTACATTAAAGATATTTGTGGTTCTATCTTTTACTTTTGTTTTTTGGACTAGTAAGGTATTCAAATAAGACAGACTATATATAGAGAGAGAGGTTATAATATTCTGACAATGTATTTACAGATTATTTACAGGTGAAAAGTTCAACAGGTGACTTACATTGTATTTTGTGTCTCTTCAGAAATACTCTCTAATGGCTCCACAGCAACATGGACATTGTGTTGCAAAATTATTGCAGTACAATGGTGAATGGGAGCTTAATCTGTTGCCTTGTGTTGTGCTCCCAGTGTGAATATGGGACCTATTTATTTGCTGCTCTGACTGAAGAACAAGATCAGCATCGGGGCTAACTGCGTGTCACACTGTCTCCTCATGGCCCTCTGACTAGATTTGTTGTTCACTTCCGTTTGTCAACAACATACCAGCAGCAAAATATGTCAATGTGATGATCATGCACATTCCACCTGATAATTTTCTCGCACACACATTCTTTGTAACAGCTGTTAAGTCTACAAATCTGAGACATTGAGGGAAAGGACTTCAGTGTTCCATGTTGCAAATTGATCTTTACTGCGACCAATCAGTGTAATTGATTTTTGCTAGATATTGGAACATTGGAATGCATGGCAGCAGCCGATCTTGATGCTAAACTGTGGGCACTCAAGTCCAGTTCACATTTAAACCTACACCTGGCAGTGGAACTGAGATGTGCAAAAGATAACCCTTGTGCCATGCTGTGATAATGCATTTATTGTAGATGATGCCTATCAACATTTAGGAATCCATCTAAACTCATATGTTTGTTTGATGGGATTGCTTATTTAAGTATAAATTTGAGCTATGTCTTCATGAATAAGTATTAGTGCAAAAGACAGACAATTACACAATTTGCCTTGTGAGAATTAACTATTATGGCTTTATTTAGCCATAATACATCCACAAAAAAGCCTATCGCATGTAAAGTTTACAGCCGACAATACAATGTATTACAGTTTTTAAGCTTCTCTGACTATCTCACTCGGGTCTGCCCTCAGTGCTCATCTCGCAGCAGTCTCACAAAGTGGATAACCTTTTCTCACACACGTATCACGCTGTATCTGTCTAGCATGGCCTTGTAAATGTCATAATAATGTGTCCACTGTGTACTGTGGAATGCCTGGCACGCAGGCCCTCCCGACTCCTCAAGCCATCTTCTCCTGTGAATGGGCTTCTTCAGCCAGCCTGAGGTAATACAGCCCTGGGGGATGGAGTGCCAGAAAACAGCCCGCAATGCTTAACTTTTGCAGATGGGAGTACATTAAGTCCTCCTTTCTTCTTGCGTGAAATCCCTGTCCATGTGTGATGGTGATGACGTCCGCACAGGTGACGAGGTGCAGGCTTATCGTCTTCTTATCACCGCGCCTGACACTTTCTTCTGTGTGTAGTGTGTGTCTGTTTGCACATGTGCCTCTTTGTGTTATGTGTATATAAGGGAAGCATTGTCATTGACCAGTGAGCGTCAGGGGGTGAAAGGCACAGAAAAGCACATAGGTACATTTTATGCACACACACACACATACACACACACACACACACACACACACACACACACACACACACACACGCATGCACACACACACACACACAATGCAAGAAAGGCATCAGCTGTGACAGAGAGTTCATATAAATGCACAGCAGCTTGGAATGCAAAGAGGAGGAGGATGATGTCAGAGCCTTAGATGAGAAAAAGAGGACGACAGACAGGTAGAAGAAGAGCCTTTGCTGTTTAGTTATGACATTTCTTAAAATAAAAAAACAAAATAGTGACATAACAATAGCCCAGAGTTTATCAAACAAGAGTTAACTATTCCACAAACAGCGAATTGGGATAGATTCTAGGTAAGGGAGGATGACAGAGAATGAGAAGTCTATTTTGTGTAATCTCTTTCCAAGTATTGTTATGCACAATATTGATTCGGTTTAATGTTTTGTGGGGATATTAAGAGACCTGTTAAATGGAATGTTACATAATCATTAACAGTAGAGGAACAGAGGGCTAATTATGTTACTATTAGATGACATAAGGACTGACACGCAACTGTCTTCCACAGCAGCAAAGGTTGAAGGGAAAGCCCATTATGACAGTTTAAAAAATAAATAAAAAAAGGCAGAGGAAGAAAGTGAAATTAAAAGTACATCAGGATGAGAGGGAGTGAGGTGAGTGTATTGTTACTGTAGGCAAGGGTTTTTCAGGGACAGTACAGATGCATAAATTATGAGCTGCATAAACAAGCTGGAAGTCACCTACTCTTCCTGTTGGCTGTTTTTTTTTTTTTTTACTGAGTCAAGAGGTGCTTCTGTAAAACCTTTGTCCACACTCAAACAGGTTTTTCCCTGCACAAATTTTCATCCAACAGCTCTCTAACTAAAAGCAACACTTTTCTTTGCCAACTATGGAGTTTCGCTTCAAAAGACAGACTTACTTTTGACACTAAGCACTTCTCTGTTTCCTTGGTGAGGGAATTATTGGGAAAATTGTCAGCCCATTGGAAGCCTAATCAGATCCCATCAGAGACTTTAACTTTCTTCATGTCTGGCTGTCACCTTATAAACATCAGAAATGCTCTTCCCTCTTTGAAAGTATGCCTTGGGGTTGCTGCCCGAGGTGCCACATACATTTCTGTATTGTCCAAGAATGCCTTGCTACTTCTGTAGGAATGTTGATTCCACCTGCCCTGTGTCATAAAAACATTTTAAAACAATTAACTGGATTAAAATAATCTCTGAATACATAACTAGTGTTGTATGAAAAGGGAATGGCAATTGACTGAGACTGACACATTTAAAAGTCAATTTAGAATTAACTGGGGTTCACCCGGTGGCTTACAAGGTAGAGCATGTACCATATACTTAGGAGACCTTGGTTTGATTCCTGCTCAAGCCATTTCCTCTCTTTCTCATCCTGTTTACTCTTCTATCAAATAAAGGCTAAAAGATTATAAAAAAAAAAAACAAAAAAAAACACATCTTACTTTTGCAGATATGGTGATCAGAAATTAAACACGGACATTGTGTTATCTTTTTAATGTTTTTTTTATCGTCACTCTCTATACAAGTCTTTTACCTTTGCACAGCAACTGCATTTTTTCCTGATTCATCCTGTCCTTCTCAGGAAAATGTTATTTCAGTGTGGTATTGCAGTAGTGGCAAAGGGTGTATTTGGTCTGATGACAAAGTGACTGCTTTACTGTTACTAATGTAAACAACATGCTGTTGCTTTGATAAAATTCTTTTGTAATGAGCAGTTACTGGCAGGTGGTTTATTCACTCATCTTCCAACTAAACTGTTAAACACTTGAAGGCAGAGTCACTCCACTTGCTTCAGTTCAGTTAGTAGTTGATTTTAAACTTTTAATGCCCTTGTACCTTCCTAATAATGTGACATGTTAAATGTACATCGACCCAGCAGAGCTCTTACCTGACTCTGCCAGATAGAACTGCTCCACAGTACATAGTTTGTACCATCTGGGAGGGCTCTCATTGAAAGTGTTTGGAAAGGTGGGTGATTGTTCCTTTGCTGGAGCTATGGTTACGTACCATTGTTGACCAACTCAGTTTAAAGTGAAGCTAAAGACTTACTTATTCAGAAGAGCCTTTGTGACACATGCTTGAATTTCCACTCTTATTTTTTTGATTACATGTTTTTTTGCTCTGACCCTTATTTACTATTGGACCGATGGAAAGAACCTTGGTTCAGCTCTGGTTGTTGTAAAGTGTCAGTGAAATGGAATCATGGATGGAGTGTGAAATGTAAAATTAGTCAGTCAGTCGTTTTGCTATGAATTTTACTGTAAACTTGAGCAGGAATGGACGGCAGCTCTTTTTCCTAAAACAAGAGCTTACAATAAAGTCAAACAAACCTCACCCACTTAGCCAACAAACATTTACAGTACAGCTTAATTTCTAAGCTAGTTTGTTGGCTAAATTCTTACTCCTGATTGTGTTGACTTGGCCAAGTAAAATGTTACAGACTGAATTTATGAATGGATGCAAGTAATGTCCCAAACCTCACCCCTTTAACAAAAATAATCTCAGATAGTTTGGCTTTTTTTTCCAGGAAGATGGGAGACATGTGGGTGAGCTGTGTCTCCCAAAGACGCCATTGTTCAGCGCTCATCACCCTATGGATCACAAGTCTGGCTGGAGGGGCTAAAGAGAAGCAGCACTGAGTTCTCGTTTGGTGATGGAAGTAGTTGTAGGGCTAGACGGGATAAAGAGGGAAAGGGATTATGGGTTTTAAGTCAGCAGAAACTGAGCTGATAACTGGAAAGCTACAAGTCGGCGGATTGTTACTATTTCTGGAAGCATGGACACAATGTCAGTTTTTAGATGATCGAGTAAATATTGGTAACACAAAAAAGCAGTTCATGCCCCTGATTATAGGAAGCCATTTTAATCAAAGCCAGCCTAGTTGTGTTCAATATCTCTTAAGTGCTCACTCAATTGTGTAAGCGCTCATTGGCAGACCTCGCGTAGGGACAATAGAAAGCATATGGCTGAGCGTTGGAGCTGACAGATGTCCGCGTTCGACAAATACGGAGCAGAAAGGGAAAAAAAAATAATCATGACTTAAGCTTTGAGCCGTCTCAGTGGCCAGGAGGTCAAAAGGAGTCAGGGTTAGGGGGCAAACAACAATGGCACATGGGTAAGAGGAGGAGGAGTGTTGTTGTACCCCAGTTGTGGTAAATACAAGCTAAGTAGGTCACATTAAAATTGTGACAAAGAAGCAGTTTACTTTCATAATACTGCCTTGTTACGGGAAATTATAAAAAATCCTTGCTGGGAAAACGCTTTCGGATAGTAGATAGAAAAGTGTCAGCATCTTAACAGGAATCAATAACACACTATCTGCACTGTTTTTGGGACTTTCCATTTACAAGGACTGACCATGTGTGTAAGGTGCCAAATGCAATCTGGAAAAGTTTGCTTTCATTTTCTATTTACTTCTTTATATCTGTAACTAATAGTAATTTATGGTGAGTGAGGGGAAATCCCTGTGGGCAGTTCCCCATTTAAATTGCTCACATACATGCACAAGAGAAACATGACACTGTGTTAAAGGGACTGGCAGGATCTTTGGGGTTTTCCAGGTGCTCTACGGTAATAAATTCTTCTCCCATTTGTCAACATGTATTATTGGCATACATATTTCAGACATTATACTGAGGTTCTATGAAATTTAGAACTATTTAAGCTAAAAATACTCAATTTGTCACATTCAGTTACTCGTATTCTTTCACTGGATACATATTGTAACCCGTTTGCTTGGTAGATCTAGTGTACCTTTTTAGACATTTGAAACACATAGGGACATTTATACAAGAGATAAATACAGTAAACAACACATCCCCAAACAAAAGGCTCAAAAACACTCAAATAATTGTAAATATTTGTTATGTATGGTAAGGACTGAAGTTAATAATGTAATTTATAAGAAAATATGTTGACACATAAAAAAGGAACACTTTTTTGTGTCCAAGGTACCCAAGTAGAGAACAAAACAAAGGACTAGTGGTGTTAAATATCTGTTAAAATATACTTTCAAAATGTAACTTCCACACTAGCAGCAGGTTAGGAAACGGTTTGCTTTACACAGCTGGGCAAATAGCAATGTGAGGAAGGCATGATGAATCAAAACCAAATAGTAGTAAGTATTTCTGTAATTTAATAACAACCCCCCTCCCCCTCAAAGCTGGCATCATATACACATGCTATTCTTGTTCTTGTGCATTTTCTGCTAAGTGCACGACTAACACCATACTGTCCCATATGCTAATCTCATTTCATCAATGTGCTTCAACTTCCTCTTTTTTTAGGAACCACATGGTTCAACATTGTTATTATTATGTTCAATAGTTTGCAGAGGTGCACACACTCTCATTGTTACTTGATTGATAATCAGTAAGAAGCATTTCCTCAACATACAAGACCATTTTATAAACTTGGAGAGAACTGGAACAGCTTCAACCTCCCCAAAAATCAATAAGGTCAATTCTTCTACATCTACGAACATGCATACTAATCACATTATGTAACCCAACTGAATAAAAAGAAAGTATGTTGGTTGATGGCATTGGCTTTTCTGTTTACCCAGCTGTGCCCCTCGACAATCTCCCAAATTCCAAGTGCATTGTCCGTTTGCATATATTATGAGTTTGCTCCAAACTGGCTGCCCACCGAGATATGATTATTTGTTGGAACACAAAAAAGACACAGTAGCTAGAGATAGCGCAGTAAGAATTGTGTGTTTATAACAGTTTTTTCCAAGGTTCCCGTTTCCCCATTTTCTCTCCTAGTCTCCTAGTTTAGGATGGATGTTAGAAGAAGAGGCAGAGAAGAGAGGGGGTGGACGTGTAGTGCACTTTTGCTGAATGTGCTCACATGTATGAAAGAAGAAGCATTTATTTTAGGACTCCTGCGTGGGCCTGCACAGATTTGACACACACACACACACACACACACACACACACACACACACACACACACACACACACACACACACACACACACACACACACACACACACACACACACACACACACACACACACACATAGAAGCGCACTATGGAAGTGGAAGTGCAATCGCGAAAGCCTAGAGATAGTCCTGACCTACCTTTACATCAATCTTGTTTTGAAAGCTACTGGGAAGCTTTTCTCTCCCCTCCTCCAAGACTTTTCCTGTATCCCAAATTCTCTAAATGCATTACCCAAGCACACAAACAAAAATGGCAGAGTAAAATCAGGACAGATAAACACAAACAACATAAAAAAAATCACTTCTCTTCTCAACAACACATAAGCACGATAAGTGTCTGCACTGTTGTGTCATATTGTGTCAGCATTGCCGTCGCGTTATTATCTTGTAGAAACTGTTGTCATGGTAATAAGGTCACTGGCATGCTCATATGTCAAAAGGGATTTAGACTGGGCTGACACCATTTCCAGTGCTGCATGTGCCAGGCGTGTGTGCATGTGTGTGTGTGCTGCATGTGTGGTCATGTATTTATAATTCAATTTCCATTGTCACTAGTGAGGATGTGACTCCCCTTTGGGATCCAAATGCAGGTCGTCAGAGTGTAAGCCATTTATTTGCAAGTGCTGTTTTAGGGTGAGAGTGAAAATCAATACAAAAAGTCTTTCTCTGGCGTAACATTGTAGCAACAAAAGGCTTTGTTTAACACAGTAAAGTTTGTAAGAATGCAAACACTGATGAATAAACTAACATTCTGAATAGTGTTTAAAAATCTTCCCATCACAAAAAAGGTAGTGAGTGTGCTTATACTTGAGTAGCCTATCCCGTTGTTTTAGTGCATGAAAAAAATCATTTTGATCCTGAAACTGAAAAATAGTATCCCACATTTGGGATACTTTTGTAGCCACAGCTGCCCTGCCCAGTTTGTTGAAGAAACAGGCTGTCATACACAAGGCACTGACCGCCTTCTCTGAGTTATACACCAACAATTCCGGAAAATTGCCTTTTTGGCTAAATATAAAGAGAAATACTTTATTGTCTTTCCTCGAGTCCTTCTTTGATAAGGCTCCGCCTACACACATATGACACACATAGAAAGCACATTAAAAAGACAAGATAAAGACAAGAAAAGACATGACAAGATATCAATAATATCATTACTTTTTTGCAGAGTTCTCTCTATGACCCATAGCCCCAGAAATATCTTAAATGCCTTTTTTTTTTTTTTCATCTCTAAATTGGAATTTATGATGGTTATTATCTGAGCCTGGAAGTGTGAAAAATGGGAAAAACAATTAGAATAGGAACATCTGATCAGTTTTCTTGTTGTGTGCAAATTCATTCCAAAAATGCTCCAAAAACACCTGCGTGTAGAGAGGGCTTTAGTCCAGGTCTGAGCTCAGCAACAAGCCAGTAAAAATAATGCATAGTTAATATTCTACTCCCAATAGTGTTTTTTAATCAGGGAATGAAACTGTTCCTCATGTAAAATGAAACGACAACAATTTAATTCACCTCTATTATCTTCCATGCCACATCCGCAATACATCTACCAAACTATCTATTCGCTGTTTGCGAATGCCTTATCAGCTCACTCTTCCAATATTAAAGGGATTAATCTGACTTCTCCAGCAGAAGTGAGGCATAAAAGGGATCCAGACCTGTGTGTCTCAGGGGACGGGACAGGACGGCCGGTGAGTTGGGGGAAGGAGAGAAGTGCTGATGAATGGCTCGATGGCATACTGACCCACTAATACTGCAAATGCACTCGTCGGCTGTGGCCACACCTTCAAGAAAGGTGGATGCAAATGTGTGTATAACTGTTGTTTGTCTATTGTTTGCTGTAATTCTTTAAATCTTCAAAACAGAAGTTAAGAGTTTTTTTTTATGCGCTGCCATGGTTACACAGCTGGGTCCAAAATTTACAAACCGCACATTATCACACTTCTGCTAATAGATCTTTCAAATGTCACGACATCAAGGAAGTAGCATGAACAGGAAACAAAGAGGCTTTCACAACATTGAGTTTTCTAAATCTGACTTATGTATTTTTATGTCAAAGTGCCAAAACAAATTGCACTCAGTTGGGAAAGATGTGTTGAGTAGTGGATGATCCGTCATATGATGTTTTTATAACATTTGTGAGGTTGTCAACTTTTCATAACCCCTGTACAAATGTGGCATGAGGTTATACCACTCCACTGCTCAGTTTGTTTCTTTCAGTTTTGTGACAATGGATTTATTGAAAAAATGGTAAAGTACATCAACATGTTCTAGCTGCACTATTATCATTTTATTTTATTTTATGTTTTGGAGGAAATAAAACACGTTCTGTCTTTTTCATGAGTCGATAAGTTACAAGATATGCAGAGTGGCATTTTCTTTCTTTAATGATTCTCTACCGAAAACAAGAATACATTTGCATTAATGCTACCATGGTAGCAGAGGGAAAACAAATAAATAATATCACCGGCAAAATTCTTGGGCAAACAGTGTTTCACTTGACGTTTATGTGAACAGAAACGCCATCTGTTATAATTAATAACTGTTTATTTATTTCACCCCAGAATTGTTAGATTTCAAAGCAATATGTGCAGACTGTTTCTGAAAAGCTGACCTGAACAGAAAGTCTTGCAGTCTGATCACATACATATCATTGTTCTGCTGGTCACATACCCTTTTTAGGAATCTTATAAACTTTCTGTATGTGGTGTTATAATTGCATACCATACTTATTTCAGCAGAACCAGTTCTTGGTTCTACTTTCAAGTGCCACATTTGCGGTCAAAAAGGCAGAAGTCATGCCCTAATTAAGTCGATTCGAAAGACTTCATTCAAGAGATATACTGTAGATCTAATTAAAAACTCAACACCTTCCAAGGACATCCGGGCTGTCTGCGCTGCACACTGTCTGAGAAATGATCAACACGCACACACACTCAGAGAGAGCGCACTAGAGACGGTGGCATGTCTCCCTGGGGACAGGAATCACAGTGTGGAGTGCAGTATTGGGACGTAATGCCACTGTGGGTGAGTGACAGGTCTCCGAGGACACTGGTGGCCTGACACTGGCTCCTTGATTTCTTACCTCTAGAGACTTGCAACAATGAAAACACATCAGTGGGACGCCAAGAGATTTTCTGGTGTGTGTGTGATCCCATGTAAGGAATCGGACTCCGGCAGTTGTTTGTCACTCTTGTCCCACAGTAAGCAACGCAATAACAATAAAATGATTTTGTGCCATATGATAGGGTGTGATGACTAGTGCCACCAACAGCACATTCAAACAAGCCCCAGTTCTAGCAGTTTTGAGCCGACTGCACTTGTTCTACTGAGGTTACAAATCATGGAACTACAAATCATTAAAAATTATTTTACACATATCTTATTCACTTGTGTGACGTTCCCTTTATGTCCTTTTTACCTCCTAACCTGACTGCCAAATTGAACTGCTCCACAGAACATAGTCTGCTCCACAGTACCATCTGGGAGGGCTCCTGTTGAAAGATTATGTAAAAGGGCAGGTACTTTAAATGAATACCTGGTCGGTGATTAGATTTATCAACCACAGTTTATCCATGCCTCATTAAACCATGAATACTTTGCTTGGAGCAGTTCAATATGGATTTTCTTAAGTTTGTAAACTCACAAATTTTCTATGTATTCAAAAAAGCTAGTGGGCCAACAAATATTACCAAAAGAATTGATAAATACGCCAGACTATAACAAACTTGGTTCTATCATTTGATTCTAAAGGTGGCCTTCAGTGTCAGTAAAGAAGGTGTACTTAAATTGCGCCATAGTGTTAATCACATTGAGCACTGATTTGTAGCTCCCATAAAGCATCATCATAAAACGGCAGGAAAAGGTGAGACAAGTCCAGTAGGCCATTGCTGCTTACATAAGATAAGGAGTCAGCTGGCTGAGGGGAATAAAAGGTTTCTATGTTAACAGAAGACATTAAACCACAATGTCCCCGGCGTTAACCCCAGGCTTCTCAGACCACCAGCAGGTCACACCGTTTCATGGAATGCAAAAAATGCGCATCTCTCCCGGAATGAGGCGCGTTCATTCAGCATGTGGTCTGCGTGAAGTTGAGGCTATGAGGTCGGACATGGTTGGAATGTGGTGTTTGAGGAAAAAAGACCCACGAGAATAGGGCAGTGGCACTCAGATAGTTGCAGCACATCCTGCGGGGTTACAACGGAGAGGCAGTCCTTGGCATTATCAATGGTAACACACACACACATAGTGATCGGCTCTGCCCTCCCAGCACACCCTCCAGGCTGGCACATTGAGCGGAGGGGGGAGGGAGGCGCCATGCCCAGGGATGAGGCTGAAAAGAGAGCGATACGGCGACAGCAAGATGGCCGCACTGCTCATCCTGCGTCTTACAACTACCCTTATGTTTAAACGACTGTGTACGAGCCAGACTGTTAAACTAGACGCATCATGTGGAATAATTCATTTGCAGAGATCAGAACATCTGTTTTGCCTTCAGCAATCACAGGCCGTCCTTTGCAAATATCAGAGACACGTACACATCACATACAGTATAGTGGGCAGACCCCCAAAAGATTCCTGTGAATGTTTTACAAGTCTTAATTCACATTAGACACCTTTGAAGTAGCACCTAAAAGATGTACTGAATGTCATTATATTGGAGGGAAAGGTTAAAAAAAAAGTGATTCAATATATTACTGCAAAAAAAGAGCGATAACCATGAAGCTAGACGAAGCAAATGAGTTGGTAATCAGTGAAGACAGAGAGCAGGAGAAGGAGGGGTTTTGTGCAGGAAAGTGTTGACCTAATTCTGTGCAAATGGCTGCTTGTGTGCTCGACACAAATGTTGTATACTGCAGTACCCACAACTCGGCTTATGCTAGGCCTGTTTGTGTTTGTGTGATATTTTAGACTCTGCACACACTACTGTATGTTCAATATGTTTCTATATCGGCAAACGGCTAAGCTATAAATATACAGATTTGAATGTTAGGGGAGGAGGGTAGGCTGGGGAGAGGAGTCAGAGTACAGTGCAATGTGTTGAAACAAAAACTATAACAAAAAAACAACAAAAAGAAACTATAATAAGATACATAGTTCTGGTAATGGCCTGCTGTCAGAGTGGAGTGTCACTGAGAGAGAGAATGTTGCATTTCTGACAGTGTTAATAGCATTATCATACACATTTTAAAACCCTAATCTTTGGGGATAAGTGGGAGGTACCAACTGCCGGGAAACAATTGGATAGCCATGGCCAATCAAAAAATAAGTATTGGATAAAGCCTGCCCCACAGTTGGTTCGAATGTCATTCCAAAACCATTTCATGGGGAGAGATTTTTTGGCCAGATTTTTAAACTGTAACTGCCACATGTACTATTTACTGTCATTCATTCTTTTTCACTTCACAAGGTTGTAGAGACTGGAGCCATGTCACTGCTGCGTAGGGCGTGAGGTGGGCTACACCCTGGAAGACTGCCAGTTAATTTGAGGGTTGACACTTAAAGACAGACTACAACTAAAGTAGATGACGATAGAGGTAGCTTTAAATCTAGAAAATCTGGATCCACATTAACTGTAATTTCTGTTAAACTAACCTATTGAAAATGAACTTATGCTTGCTTTTTGTTGTGGGATATTCTTCTTCCGCATAACAGCACAAAAACCACAAAGCAAGAATGTTTAGTGCATAGCTTGCATTTGTGTTGATTTACATTTGTCCTGTTGTGAAAAGACCTTGATTGACCAAATACGTCCGGAAGCCATGTCAACTTTTTTATAGAATACCAGGACGCAATATAAAAATGGGACATAAATGGGTGGAAGTAAATCTTGTTTCTATATTTGCTGTCTATGTGCAGGGAACACAATTGTCTATTCCTTAAATCTTACCAATACTCTCCCTATATTCTTCCCTATTTTTTACCATTAAAGCATTATAGAATGATAATAATGTAATAATTATGATGTAAATACTATTCTAAGACATAGTATTCCAACATAAGACTTTTATTCACACTGTATAAGGCAATAAAACACATGACATCATGGAAATACCTAATAATGAAGGCCTCATTAAATATTAGCTTATCACACACAGAACCCGAAGTGTTATCTTCTGCGTGTGTGGTCTGCCAGCAGCTCAACTGTCTCAGTCCCTTGTCTTCTGTTACCTGGGCTGGGAGCTGACAGAATCATATGTGACACCATTTACCCTGGTCCTGGGCTGTCAGCCTGAGCCCATCTGAGCCACAGGAAGTCCAATGACAGCTGAGTGTCTCTTTAGCCTCCAATGAGGGGTTATCGGCTCCTACACACATAAAACCAAGTCTGTGAGCATTTTTCTATACAAGTGCATTTTCTTATTCTGTACAGACTGTTATAATCAATCCAGTCTCTGTCTTTGATATAGTGTTGCTTACTGAAAAGAGGAAAAAGAAAAAGGAACAGACAGTGCAAGATTTTGATTGGATCCTACAAAAGCGGCCATAAACGTGTTTTATTACTACAGCTAAGCTGGGCGTTAGAGAGCAATTATCTAAAAGCTGTTATGGGAGCACGTCCACCTTGCCAAGAATAAGACCTGATGTGTTGTAAATGGGATGCATTAAAGTTGTTGCCTTTAATAGCACAGAAAATCAGCCTTGTACATCTGGTATAGGCACTATACCAACTAATCAGTCATCAGAAAAGCCTTCTTCAGCATGACATGACAAGACCTGGGCTTTTTATATTCTTTATTCAAATGGTCGTTAAACTGAACTGATCCACTTTGAGTTACCCAGTCTATGAATTGTGCTATATAAAATGGGGACACTAGGGACATGGTCTGTTCAAAACTAGGACATATTAGTGTTTTTACAGATATTTGTTGGGACATGGAACATGGAGTTAAAGTGGGACAGTCCCCATTAAACCCATTGTCTCCCTATCTATTTGAATGTCTTGCTAAGGGTGTGACATGACAAGTGTTCCCTCAAGTAAATTCTTCTGCAGCATGATAGACTAGATACAGTGGGGGCCTGGGTTCTTGTACAAAATAGCTTTCTGGTGTTGATAAAACTTTATTTAGTTACTCAGTGCTGTTGTCCTTGAGGCAACTACTCTAAAACACATCTAGCTCCAGTCTCGATTTAGCATTGAGTTCATCTCAGTAAAACAGGGGTTTAATTACACATCCACCAAAAGTCATGAAACTGGTTTGATCTGCTGCCTGCCATCAACAGATGGCTTATTAGCATTTCCCAATCTCTAGTCCAACTCCGGAATGATCGAGGAACGATTGGAATTCAGCTGAAGACTTCCTCTGTTTCAAACACAAAAAAGCTCAAATCCTCTCCATTCTTTTTTTTTCTTCTTTCCTCCTTTTGATTAGCAAGTAAAACATTATTTTGATGGCTCATTGATCGCCTGGGAGTTTTACACAGATAACTAGTATTTATGGCAGCATTCCCGTGAAAAAAAACACACACAAAGTTGAGCAGCACTATTTACTTCTCCTTTCACACGCCTGTCGCTCCATTTTCTCTCAGCTGACACTTAGATCCCTTGCTCCCTCACATTTGCGTCCTGTGTTTGCTCCATCTCTTCTATATCACTTTCCAATCAACTAAATTCCCCTGGCATGGCTGAATGGCACGTCATCCTTCACTATGGCAGGCACATGCACACACATGCCTCTACACAAAACACTCTATGGTCCTGTCCCGTAATGTCATTATGGCACCCACTGAGTCAAATTACAGTGAATCAATAGGTCTTGTTTATCTGTTGGGGGCCTCCCTGCTCTCAATTACAGCCCGGGGCTATGTCCAGGGAGGGGCATGTATGTGTCTGTGCTTGTACCTTGGCATGCGTGTGTGTGAAGTCTCTTTTAAGGTGGCCAGACGTTATCAGCATCCAACAAGCATTTACACTGCTCTGGGTTCCTTTTGACTGTTTCTGTGTAAGCCCTGGCCTGCATGGGAGCAACAGCAACAACATCAAGGCAGATATTGCCAATAGCGAGATAAGCTAATTGACTCCTTGACTGTCTCAATGAAAAGCCCATTGAAATGCAGGACTGCGTCTGAGAAGCAGCGCACAACAATGAGGAGAATGATAATGACTTGCTTTTTAGGCTGCAAGGTAAACAGCGTGAGCTCCAATGGCTCTCAGCATTCATTCTGCCGCATTATCACGCTGTGCACAATGCAGCCGTTACAGGATTTAGTGTTGGTATTCTTGGAATGGAGGCTCTTTGACAAATATACTTTAAAAAGACAATGGCCCGTATGAACTGCTTACAGATAACACTGTTTCTTCATCTATATCCGCAACAAATACATCTTAGTGTATCCATAACATTCAGCCTGTAGATCAGGGGGTGTCAAACTCATTTTAGTTCAGAAGGCCAGACCAGTAAAATAATAGCTGAATGTAAATAACAACAACTACAATATTTTCCCTTTCTTTTAGTGAAAAGAAGTACACTTATAATGTCAGTGTTCTCATCAATTGTATGGCTTTGATGCCAATGCTATTTTGGGTAATTAATAAACAGTGGGTTATTTTGACAGCAAAAGATTAATTGCATTACTGCCATCTTCTGTTTAGAAAGTCTCTTCAATGTAATTTACTCACTTTCTAAATTCCTTCTAAGAGCCAGTTTGTACCCTCGGGTGGGCTGGTTTTGGCCCCTGGGCTGCATGTTTAACACCCTAAAGCAAACCTTTGAACTTTAAATATTCTGTGAACATGGTCTATTCACAAAATGTGTTATTATAAAAGTTTCAGTGCTTTACAGACTGCTCTATTGCTTTTTTTGTTAGTGTTTAAGTGTTAGTGTTGCTTGGACAAGAAGGGTACAGTTATATAGACTAATCAAGCTATTAGTGTAACTTTAAAAGGTTACCATATTAATTTAATGAGTGGTGTGCTTTCTCAAAGACCTCTCACAGAGAAGACTGTTGGTAGTTGGCAGCAGATGCTTTTATGTATATCGTCTTTCTGTGATTTCTCTCTGATGGGTACATTTGTATGCTAATAAGATATTTGATTATTTAGGGCATCTCGTTAAATATGTACTAATACTTAATTACAAATTCACTGTTCACAGTGCCAACAATCGTCCTACAAACCTCAAAACATGTCCCATTTCTGTTTACCTACAGATCCCAATGCTGGTGTATTCTGTGTTTTATTGCCAAATTATGGAATCAAAATGTTATTCAAGGCAATGGCTCATATTAAACTTGGTGTAATATTGAAATGTGGCGCAGCGGTAGTGCATGGGGGTAATGAATAAAATACATTTAACTGGCTAAAGACTCACAGAAGAAAGTTATAAATACTGTGGCATTTGCAAAACTTGCCAGTTACCATTAAATTAAAGGTACAACCAATGTCACCATAAATCAGAGAGTTGGAGCTCTTTATGGATCTGCTCCAAAATGTAATGGGTTTGTCCTTGGCCCACGTTTTGATTCAGGTTTTTGCATAATTCTGCTGATGAACTGAAAGAACAAGACTTACAAGTACAAGTCTCCTTACACAACATGTGCGTCAATTAAAGATCCAGACATTACAACAGCTTTGACACGTGCCTTTTTCTACTTGACTTTGATTGAGTGATTGACACAAGAACCTTACATTTCTATTTAGTTTTTCAGATCTGACCTTTTAATCTCCAAATACAGTTTCTTGAAGTCTAATTAGAGCAAAAACTGACATCTGATCTTTAAATGGTTTGCTTTTTGGTGTGTCAAGAAGAGATGTTTACCATTTGACATGTTTTGAAAAGATATGTAAATCTGCAAACGCTTTCACATATGCTCAGATAACACAAATCCGACCCAAGGATCCTGCTGACAGCATGATGGAATGCTTTAGAATAAATAATTCAGCCACTGTTTTTGTTTTTTTTAGCCAAAAGTCTTGCCACCACTCTACAATGACATTCTGGGTGGGCTACAGTGACTGACAGCCTCCTCCCGCAGGTTTTGTCGCCCCTTGTACGGACAGATCCTAGACAAGCAATTAGCACACAGAATGCAAACTAGGCAGCCAATTAGAGCAGTGCTGTTAAAGCCTCCTGTATGTAAACAAGAGCCAAGAACTTGAAGAAATGCACTCGAGGGCTGCAGGAGATAGCCAAAGTAGCCTACTGCCACCTGAAATAATAATTAAAAAAGCATGTCGATCTAATTAAGGAAAGCAGCAGAAAGGGGATTCAAATTTGTGTTTTAAAAGGTTATTCTAAAATTTTATCTTCTTTATAACTGGCCAACAATTGCGCAAAAAGCTACAGTATATAGCCTACTGCACTCTTTGATATTACTCTAAACCAAACTTATAGTAAAACATGCACAACTGCCAATAGCTTTAACTACAGTAGACTTATTTATGGTCAGACTGACAAGAGAATAAAAATATGAATCTATTGTAATATTTAAGGTTAATCAATGGAAAATGGCATGGATTTTTATATAGCGCTTTTCCACCTACTAGGCACTCAAAGCACTTTATATCAAGCTTCAATTCACACAGACACTGTGTTAGTTAGCATTTTATTGTGTTATCAAATAAAATTGCACATTGTGCAGAAACAAGATGGTTTTGGGTTTAGTTTAATAACAGTGCCAGGGTAGAGAATATTAGCAGCATATTTAGGATTAAGTAGGAGCAATTACTAAGCCAACAGCTGTATGCTAAAAGTCAATGAGAGCATATGTTATTCTGAACAAGTACAGATGCTTGGCCACAGGTGTTTGCTAACAAACTCCTGAGCTTATCCATACTACTTTAATAGGTTCATTTTGGCTATGACCAGATCCGTGCTGTTAGTGAGTAGATAGAAGATATATGAGTAAGCATGCATGCTAGGACATACATTTGTATGCTAATGTTTGGTTTTGCAGTGTTGCATCTTACACTTAAAATGTCTTGATATTATTCATTGTTAAAATGAACAGAAAAGGCCACTTTTTCCATCATCAGTATGCTTTTGTTGACTTTGTTGATCACTTGTAGAAGGAACATAAAAATGAAGTTTAATAGAATAGAAACTGGCTTGTACTAACCTTTACTTTACTGCTCCAGTGCAAAGGCTTTTGTTCAAACATCTGATTAGATTAAAGAGTATAGAGATAGTTATCACATAGTTCTCTTTGGAAGACTCCCAAATACAGGCTTATACACAAATGTTTCATCGACGTGGTCAAGTGGACTTCCACTGCATACTAACAGCTCACTGTGTACTTCTAGGGCAGAAGTGGAGGACTGCATTCAGGTGCTCACCCCAGGTTTCTTTTGATCATTTACACTACGGCTTGGATTGTGAGTGAGTGTGGGAGGAGAAAGTTCCGCTGCAGAGTCTTGATGAAAATCCTGCTCCGTGGTGTATTTTGTATGCCCTCCTTACTTGAAAGACATGTCACTATGCACAAACATACACCATCTGTCTTATACTGTCTCACTACAAATTTTGCAGAAATCCAAAATATTGGAGTACAAAATCAATTTCTTGATATATATGTACTTAAAAATTTGACTTTACTCAATTTGTCTGATCTAGTTTTAAGGAGGCATTGTTTAAATCTTTACCCACCATATAAAGGCGAGGAAATTTATCTACCATTTTGTGTGATTATACATCCAGGTATTGACCAAATGTGGTCCTTGATCAATCAACTGGACAGACTTCATATTATGTTTGTTGTGCAAATGGTGGTGGGACAAATATCTTGTATATATTTGCTTTTTTGCCTTTAATTAATTTGTCTGATCTAGTTTTGACAGGCAGGAGCCAAGTTTTGATTTTTATTACAGTCCTAGCAAAAGACAGTATTTGAAAATAGGAAAATATATTGTTTTCACTTCATGACAATTTATTTAACTCCCACCTCCGGCAGAGCTTCGACCAGATCCCGGGGGAGGTTGGAGACATTGAGTCCGAGTGGACCATGTTCTCCACCTCCATTGTCGATGCGGCCACTCGAAGCTGTGGCCGTAAAGTCTCCGGTGCCTGTCGTGGCGGCAACCCCCGAACCCGGTGGTGGACACTGGAAGTAAGGGATGCCGTCAAGCTGAAGAAGGAGACCTACCGAGCCTGGTTGGCCCGTGGGACTCCTGAGGCAGCTGATAGGTACCGGCAGGCCAAGCGGACTGCAGCCCGGGTGGTCGTGGAGGCTAAAACTCGGGTCTGGGAGGAGTTCGGTGAGGCCATGGAGAAAGACTATCGGTCGGCCTCGAAGAAATTCTGGCAAACCGTCCGGCGCCTCAGGAGGGGAAGCAGTGCCCTGCCAACACTGTTTACAGTAGAGGTGGGAACCTGCTGACTTCAACTGGGGATATTGTTGGACGGTGGAAGGAATACTTTGAGGATCTCCTCAACCCCACCGACACGTCTTCCACTGAGGAAGCAGAGGCCGAGGGCTCGAGGTGGACTCGTCCCATCACCCAGGCTGAAGTCACTGAGGTAGTTGGGAAGCTCCTCAGTGGCAAGGCACCGGGGGTGGATGAGATACGCCCTGAGTACCTCAAGTCTCTGGATGTTGTAGGGCTGTCTTGGTTGACACGCCTCTGCAACATCGCGTGGCGGTCGGGGACAGTACCTCTGGACTGGCAGACCGGGGTGGTGGTCCCTCTTTTCAAGAAGGGGGACCGGAGGGTGTGTTCCAACTACAGAGGATCACACTCCTCAGCCTCCCGGGAAAGTTTATGCCAGGGTACTGGAGAGGAGAATGCGACCGATAGTTGAACCTCGGATTCAGGAGGAACAATGCGGTTTTTAGCCCTGGTCGTGGAACACTGGACCAGCTCTATACCCTCTCCAGGGTGCTGGAGGGTTTATGGGAGTTTGCCCAACCAGTCCACATGTGTTTTGTGGATCTGGAGAAGGCATTCGACTGTGTCCTCGTGGCGCCCTGTGGGGTGCTCTGGGAGTATGGGGTCCGGGGCCCTTTGCTAAGGGCTGTCCGGTCCCTGTACGACCGGAGCAGGAGCTTGGTTCGCATTGCCGGCAGTAAGTCAGACCTGTTCCCAGTGCATGTTGGACTCGGCAGGGCTGCCCTTTGTCACCGGTCCTGTTCATTATCTTTATGGACAGGATTTCTAGGCGCAGCCAGGGGCCGGAGGAGTCTGGTTTGGGGACCACAGGATCTCGTCTCTGCTTTTTGCAGATGATGTTGTCCTGTTGGCTCCATCAAGCCAGGACCTTCAGCGTGCACTGGGACGGTTTGCAGCCGAGTGTGAAGCGGCTGGGATGAGGATCAGCACCTCCAAGTCTGAGACCATGGTTCTCAGTCGGAAAATGGTGGCTTGTCCCCTTGAGGTTGGTGGAGAGATCCTGCCTCAAGTGGAGGAGTTCAAGTATCTTGGGGTCTTGTTCACGAGTGAGGAAGGAGGGAACGTGAGATTGACAGGCGGATCGGTGCAGCTTCTGCAGTGATGCGGTCGATGTACCGGTCTGTCGTGGTGAAGAAGGAGCTGAGCTGTAAGGCAAAGCTCTCGATTTACGGTCAATCTACGCCCTACTCACCTATGGTCATGAGCTTTGGGTCATGACCGAAAGAACAAGATCCCGGATACAAGCGCCGAAATGGGCTTTCTCCGCAGGGTGGCGGGCGCTCCCTTAGAGATAAGGTGAGGAGCTCGGTCACTCGGGAGGAGCTCAGCAGAACCGCTGCTCCTCCACATCGAGAGGAGCCAGCTGAGGTGGCTCGGGCATCTGTTTCGGATGCCTCCTGGACGCCTCCCTAGGGAGGTGTTTCGGGCATGTCCCACCGGGAGGAGACCCCGGGGAAGACCTAGGACACGCTGGAGGGACTATGTCTCGGCTGGCCTGGGAACGCCCGGTATCCCCGGAAGAGCTAGAGGAAGTGTCTGGGGAGAGGGAAGTCTGGGCGTCTCTGCTTAGACTGCTGCCCCCGCGACCCGGCCCCGGATAAGCGGTAGAAGATGGATGGATGGATGGATGGACAATTTATTTAAATATCAAGTGCATTTCCTGAGTGAGGTCTAGAATGAAAGACTTACAGGTGGTGTGATACACCATTCTGTTCAGGTAAAGAAGGAGCTGAGGCTTTCTCTTTACTGGACAATACCTACTCGTCTACGGTCATGGGTGGAGGGACTTTGTCTTCCAGCTGACCACCTTGGTTTTTACCCGAGAAAAGCTTGAGGAAGTTTCCCGGGAGGAGGGAAGTCAGAGCATCTCTGCTTAGATTGCTGCCCCTGATACCCAGCACTAGATAAGAGGAAGGGGAATTGATGGATGAATGTTTCTAGTTCCCTTTTATTACATTTCTTAATTCCTTAAACACGCATTGACTGTATTTGCAACATTGTTGGATAAAAAAAACTCATATAGAGTACAGCATTCAATCTGTGTTTTTTTGGAGTTTGGAAACAGGATTGCCTCATCCTTAGATGCCATCCACTGGAAAATGACGACCCATTAGTTTATGCATTTCTCCACTCATCACATCGACTCATGTGCCATAATCTGGGCATGTCACACTCGGTTGCTTGACTGAAGCTGTGGCTTAGTAGAGAGTGAGTATATGAGTCGTAATGGGATTGAAAGCATTATGGGAAATCCAGACACATCACTTTTTGCTGTTTTCATTTTCTATCAATAGTGCTTTTAAGTGAAGCTGTCCTTTTCAAAAGATAAGCACTGGACAACAGGCCATTAGTAACATATCACACTTGATGACAGGTTTATTAAGTGAGTAACAAATTTGAAATACTTGGGTTTCATTCAGCATTGACCACCATTCTTATTACATTACTGTAAATGAATGCATCCTTGACACAACAGTGCTTTCTAAGTTTCAAGCACCTTCAACAGATCAATAAATCAATGTTGTGTGAAAGCTGTGTCTGGTCAATTAATGGGAGTCAAAATAGTTACTCTGTGGTATTATTTTGTCCTAAAACGTTAATGTTAAATATATTCATCAAAGCATACGTTCACCTGCATTACAGTTGTTGAATACATAATAGATACTTTTCATCTTCAAGACAATATTTTCCTCACTTTGAGGTGGAGTCAAGACACATATTGTAGATAATTCCCTTTCTCTGTCTAATCCCGGGTTTATGTCTGGTCTCTGTCAGCCCTGCCTCATATCTGGCCCTCCATCCCTCTTGCATCCTGTCTATTGACTCTGGGAGTAGTCTGTCTGTTTATGGAGGGAGTAAACAGTTGAATGAATGTGTGTGGGTCACTGTCAGGGTCACTTTGTGCGCATCCACCCTCCTCTCCCTCCATCCCTTCCCTCACTCACTCCCCGCGGCCCAGTCATCCCATCCCCTACCCTGATTATGGAACTGTAATAAGAGGTCTAGACATGCTTGATCAGGATTAAGGCCCGGGAAGGCAGGCAGGCAGGGAGGCAGTGTGAGGTCAAACAGGGAAAGGCAGCTTTGGCTTGGACACACACCCCTGCAGGGCTAGGATGGGCATCAAACGGTCCCGCCAGAGATTCTTGAGGAACGTTTAAGGGTCATAGAGAAGGATTGGTATTAAAAGATGAAGGGTGTAAACAAATAGCTATCATGGAAGTCTTACTTTATGAGGAATTGCTGTGTACTGATGCTTCAACAGAGCTACTCCTATAGTCTATCTTTGATTTCTTTTTTTTCTTCCTTTCTCCTAATAGACTCATCTTATCCTGTGAAAGGTGGCAGGTAGCGTCAGGACCATAGTGCGCCAAACTCAAGCTGAAATAAACCCAAGGGCCCAAATCTTTTTGACATATCTGCCAACAATTAACTGCCATTGAAAATCCACAGTGATTCAAGATCCTGCTCTAATAATACATCTATTAAAAGGTCCCATCCTCTCCTTTGAGCGCCATAGTGATACTTATCCTCCTCACTTTGTAACAAGAAGTCAGATTGAACATCCAAGAAATTGCAGGCCTCTGTATTCTTGCTGAATTAACTGCTCCATCTCACATTGCAGTTGCAGTTCAAGATGTTTACGAAACACTAAATAATGGATAAATAAAAACTTGCTTAACATCGGATTGCATTATAATGAAACAAACATATGTTTACCATATTATCAAATATTAATATGTAAATATAGAACACTTGGGGATGTCTCAGTTTTGGCCATCTGGTTTATATTTGCATTGTATGCCATTAGTAAAAATCCAGCCTTGACTTTTGAACCCATGTGTTTGTTGACTCTTCTCTTGCCAGGTGATGCAGATGCTCGTGTCCCGTTGGAGCAGTGCAGGACTCCAGCTGTTGACATAGGTGTGTTCAGTCCACTGGGAATTCTGATGCAGGGGAGACAGCACAAAGCCAGCCTTCCATCGTTATGGCCCCCAGATGGAGCTGGTTAAGGAATTGGCCCTAAATTAAAAGGAGAAGACAGGTCCTGACACGGCTGCAAAATAACAACTCTGTAAAAAAAGAAAAAAGGGGGGATCGCTTGAAGGTAATTCTGAATTTAAACCTCGTCCTCTTGTTTTTGGCAACGGGAAGGCCCTTGGAGACTGGCTTTGGACTGGGCGCACAGGTGACCTTGAGCAAAGAACAGCGGGTCCGGCCATTTTTGGGAATGTTCACATCTGTTTGCTTCAGAGCGCGGCACAGATTTTCATTTTCACATTCTTCCCTTTATGAATGACTTGATCATTTTCACTCACTTACTGTCATTCTGTCAATTGCCTATGGCTGCTAAAGAAATGAATGATGCAGATATATTTTTTCATACACAGTCTCTGTTTTGTGAATGGAAATAGAACGAGGGCATTAGTTTCTTCCCAGGAGACTACTTATTTTTAAAACACATGGAACATATTTGAAAATAATCACCCAGTGCATGGAAAAACAAATTATTAACAACAACATTTTGCAGCATATCTGACATTTTATCAGTATATTTAGTGATTCTAAAGATAATGCCTAGTCACTGCAATGGTATTGTTGGCTAAGCCATTTTTTAAATAAATTGCACTGCTTCCAGCTTTTGAGTTGCGTCGAGGAGTAAATTAACTATTAATATGATGGTGTGAAACATTCAGAAACCTTGTTTGTCTAGAGCCATGTTGGTATTTGTTTACTTCATTTGAAAGCTAAGGCTTGATATTTGTCATTCAGATGTCTCACTTAGTCCCAACAGGAAAGGGTAGAGTGCTGGCATGAATGGTGTCCACAATCCTAGGAACAAATGTGAGACCCAAAAACAAGAATAGTGTCCATTTAATACACTACATTTATGTTTAGTATTGGAAATTAGCCATGTGCTTTTGAAGTTTGTCTTTTTTGTTTTTGATTGCCAGGATACACATAAAACATAACTGGAACACCAAGAGGAACGCCAAAGAGGAGTTTGTGTTTTGTTGTAGGACACACTCCATTTTCGTGTAGACTGTGAAGACGTCGTCCTCAGTGAAAATGATGACGCAACAGTCATGACCTAGAAAGCTATTGGCTGCCGACAATAGAGAAATATTTTGCCTTTGTGCTCCAATAACTCATGTACTGATCATATATACAGTCTATATATTCTTGTGAACGCAGATTGGTTGGATGATCGTCCAGCATGTTGGTGTACCTGAGACAGGACATTCCCACTGTCATCCTGGTAAGGAATATAAAAGGAGCAACAAAGGCACTCGTGTATAAGGTTTAATTTTACACCTATTTTTGTGAAAGATAGTTTTTTGTCTAAACCAATTTAATAGTTACTCGTGCTTTTGTATGAGAGCACACTGTAATTGTGAGCTTGTGCAACTGTAAAAGTTTTGAAGTGCTGAACTGAAATGAACTGAAAGAACTGCTGTAGCCCAACTTCAGAAAATAACACTTTCACAAAGTGATGTAGTCGGAACTGACTCACACAGACGACTCGCATTACATTTGATTCATATTTTAACATAATAATAATTGTCTTTTTTTTCTTCTTTTTGCTTATTTGAAAACACAAAAGACTTGTGTCAAACAGCCACATAATGAGCACAATTAGCAAGCTTTTTTGCTGGAAACATCTAGGCTGATGTGTAAATAGATGGGCTGGCTTACACACTCACACACACACACTCACACACTCACACACTACACACACACACACTCACACACACACACACACACACACACACACACACACACACACACACACACACACACACACACACACACACACACACACACACACACACACACACACACACACGCACGCACACACCTCTGTGACACCCAATGATAGGAAAAGCTGTGCTCATGCCTCATTTCTATTCCCACTCCCCTGTAACACACACACTTGCATAGGAGGGCCCTGGGCCACTGAGGGAACGATAACACAGACATGTTAATGTGTGCTAATGATGTCGTTATCTCCCAACGAGTGCAAATGGAGCGAGAGATTAACACAGACACAACAGTGAATGAGGTGTGTGTTCGGCATCGAGTGTGTATGTTTGGAAAAGGTTGTTGTGCCAACTGTATGGAACACTATACGGAGAGGAAAAGACAAGGGGATGACTCTAGGATGATTGACCGTAGGATTGACCTCACATTCCTTTGACCTTTGACCTCCTTGCCTGCTGAGAGTCCCACAGGAAGATACACAGACTCCTTGGAGACAAGAGTGTGTTTGCATGTCCCAGTCACACAAGCTTTATGAGAACTGGATGTGGTGCATTGAAAAGTCGACATTTCCATAGAAATGGTATTGTAAATCTGCATTTTTTTATTTTAGAATATTTGCAACAATCAGTGAGAGCAAGGTGTTTGACAAGTCATGCCAACAGAAACCAGAAACCATAAAGCAAATGTCTGTGACACCTGTCTGTCAAGGGCAACTGGAAAGTTTGTAGTTAAGTCACTGTTAAAGTGTCCTCGGGCAAGACAATGAACCCGAATGAGAGTGAGCTTGTGTGTGTGTGAATGGATGCTTAATGTAAAGCATGTTAAAGGTAAAATTGCATGTTAAAGGTAAAATTGCTATACAAATCTGGCCTTTTTTATGCAGCCATTCACTAAGGCTTGGTATATCCCTGGCCAACAAACCAATATAGAAAAGCAAGTCTGTGGCAATTTCTGCCATAATCTGAGTACATGCAGAGCTAGCACACAGTCTAACATAACCTTTAGTAAATGCATTTATGATCAAAATAAAAACAAATGAACAGCAGTAATCTGTAGTTCTGGGAATTGGTCCCACAGGAAGACCCAATGACCTCCTAAGAGGACAATGTTTGTTTGCATGTCCCACTTCCCAAATGAGCCCAACACATTTCAATCATGCCCAAGAACAGGCCAAAACACGCACACAGATCAAATAACACATGTCACAAACCTATAGTCTGTCCATTATGCTTCATTTTATTTGATTTGCCTTTTATCTGTTATCCCATGCAGCCCCATGATTGCACAAGCTTGCATCATGAACACCCACATGTGTAGGCCGACACACTCACACTCTGCAACTGAAATGTGCTGCGCTTAAAGGAATATAGCAGGCTTTTGTTCACAAGACTCATGAATCCACTCTCTGGTTATTATAAGATGCTATATTATCGATTAAGTAATGACTATAATTCAACTTTGTGCAAATATCTTGGGACAGGGAATGTCACAGAAAATGATGAGCCATTAGAAAAACTGTCCCATAAATCGCCAAATGTGCTTACTATTGGGTTGGTCCAGTTTCATGAAATGTCATACCTTTCAAGCTATGGTACTTCTATTGTTAATAAATGGCTGCACTGGGACCTTTTCCTTTCCCATGTAGATGACTGATTAATAAAAGTCATTCACGCTGCCCCTTCCTCAGTTTGTAGATACGCAGAAACGCAGAAACATGGGATTGCTAGTTGGAATCCCAGACCATTGGGACCACATTGATTTGCCCAGTGTCGTCACCCACTCTCTCACCCTGTTTCCTGTCAACTTACTGTCAAACTGTCAATAAAGGCAAGAACAAAAAAAAAGTCATTCACGCCATAGTACAGTGAGTTGACTTGAATCTTCTCTATGGGTGAGAGGTGACCCATACAGTTGTCCCCTTTTTGTACACACAGTTAAGGAAGTGTCACAAGTGAGTCATTGAGGGGTGGACTTCTGATGACAGCAAAATAAATATGATGCTCTTTGTGAGTTTAGGAAAGCATCATACGGAATTTGTTTGGTCCATTGTTATAGATGGAGCCTTTATACTTTCAAGCATTATTAATGTTAACGTCGATTGGCAGAGTCAAATATTTCATCAATGTAGAAGAAGACCATCAAGCCATCAGCAGCATTCCCGCTCACTACTTGCCTTATTGTGGGCTCAAACCTTTTCATTGTCCAACTCTAATTCATGGCCAACCTTCTCCCAACTGTTTTGGAGAAGTTGTTTGTCTGTGTGTCCCGGGGATGTCAATTTTTAAGATGTTTATAACTCACCAACTCGCACAGTCGCTCCTCAAAACGTTCCGCCATTGTCTACCACTTCAACTTTAGTACATCGCTCTCCACTGCCCCCTATGACCAACATGTACTGCTCCGTTTGTCCCTATCCTCAAGCTTTGGAAAAACAGACGAAGGCACGGACAGAATGAATAGAGACGACAGACAGAATGCTTCGTCTGTATCTGAATGTATTTCTAGTGTAGAGCAAAAATTAGCCGTTAGTCAGACTTTTAACATAATTTCGTCTGGAATGGAAGGACTTTCTCAGTTGGAATAACGCACCTGGATATTACAAGTTATAGTCAGGCTATTGCTGCATTTATGGTGAATGGCATGCAATTATAGAGTGCTTTACATCATTCTTCCATTCATTTATTCACACACACAAGCACAGTGGTTTATTTACTGTATTTATTTGAGCTGAGCTAAGGTCTAACACAAAAAACAGATGTTTAGACTGCTTAAGATAAATGCATAGTTTATGTCACTCTGATAACAACTCTGTTGTATTAGAATCAGAATATGTTTTATTGCCAGGTAAAGTGAAAAAAGTTAACACAGTAAAAGGAATTTTAGTGAGTCAAATAGAAATGTTAGCCTGGCCAGCCATCCCAATACTTTTTCTACTCCATACAAAGAATAAGTTTGGTACCTGTCAATTCACGTTGGATTTCTAGGAGGAGGAACAATAGACTTAGAAGAAACTATCTGAAGATGAATGATGTCAATCAATGCAAATTTTTTATCACGTTCACCGCACTCATAAGCTGCGATTAATCACAATTAAATCATGCCTTCTGTAGCTATTCGTTTGGTGATGACGTTGGTTAGCCTCGCTGTTGTTATTTTATTAACAACTTTCCTGTGGCTGGATGGTATTAGGTCACAATTAATTTAGCGTTCATAAAAAAACAAATGCGTTCATTTTTCTAGCTTAACTATTGTAAATGCAATTGGTTGGAGATGCAACCAATCAGAGGGTAGTACCAACATACGCAGAATAAACTGCCTCTGGACCAACACAATGGGTCTAGATATGAATTGCCCCTTAGAAGTCGCAATAATAATCAGTTTCAGATGCATTTTTCTGTCTTTGTTGCATTTGTGTGCTTGGCTGGTACTTAACTATTTAACACTAGAAACAAATAACTTTTAAATAACTTTTGCGTGTAAGCTCGGACACAGACAGAAGTCCAGTTAGACAGCTATGAATGTGTCACTAATGTCTAAACAAACAGCAAAAGGTAAAAGAGTGTCTGAAAATATTCCCAGGGTCAACATTTGTCAGAGCACTTAAACAGTAATCTATATTTGAACGTACCATCACTTTACATGTACCAACTTTGGTTCGAGTTTTGGTTCGAGTGCACTCACAAACACCTGCTCCAACTAATAACATCGAGAAGTAAACCACCAAAATCTAAGAATAGGTTGCAATAGCTCATCACAAGCCAGCATCAAAAAGCTGCTGCATGATATTTCTGGGACATAAGCTCAGACAAAAAAAAAAATTGGAGAAAAAACAGAGAAAGTGGGAAGATGATGAGAAGGAACAGGTGCACAGGTGGGAGTACGTCGCTGATGACTGAAGGGCCACTTCGGGGCAGACAGGGGATAGCAGGTGGCAACGGCAGAAAGCTATGTAAGTCGTAGAAATAAGTGATTGGTTCCTCTTGCCACTGGGAGCATAAGGGTTCAGAGCAGCTTTGGAATGAACACGGGGAACTGGGGCTGCACAAAAACAATGTTTTATGCATGTGTGGACTTTTTAGTGGAAAACAAACTTGTTCCACGTCATTGCTGGTCATTTATATGTGCTCAGAATGCACAATGGACCTTATTCTACCAAGGAGATTGTATAATATCTAAGAGCAATGACCAAATTATGGTGCAGTATGACATGCGTCTGTTTTGACAAAGGAAACACCTTTTAGAGTGGAGACATATCGACCTGAACGTTCCAGTTCCTGTGCTATATAAGACACTTTAGAGTCAGTAACGTACGGCAAAAGGCAAGTGACCAAATGTAGCCATTTTACACTTTGGGATGAGATAGTGGTGCAAATGAAAGTCATGGAATATGTTAACATTTTTATGGACTAACACACTACAATATTGGACTGTTGAGCAACTGTCAGCTGCTTGTTTGCACAGAAACAGCTAAATCACAGCACGGTGGATGAGCACACAACACTCACCTGAGCTCCAGAAATAACCTCTGGTACATTAACTGTTTACTTGTAACTGCAGAAAACAAAACCTGTCTCTCGCCAGTGTTTCTAGCATCTTATCATTAGCCACAACAAAGCTGCCACTCAACCCTGATGACTGTATCTAACGCCTTCCGTACCCAGTCCCACCCTCGGCCGTCATGCTCCCCTCTTCTTCTCCTTCGACTCTTCTCTCTTTCCTTGTTCTCTATCGTTTATGGCCTGTGCCTCTTCTGTACCCGAGCTTTGGCTCAGAGTTGGTCGATGGTTGGGAGGGGGATGGGTGCTGGTAGCTTTGCACGTTTTCAAGCAAACTGAAATATTCATGTCAGTGCGCCCGTGTCTCTGTGTGAGAGCGACTTCACGTGTACCCTCCCTGCTCGGCGGATGTTGTAGAGTGTGTGTGTGTGTGTGCGCGTGTGGATGTGAATCTCAGTCGTATGTTGATATGTGCACTTTGTGAGCCAGGTGAAGCGTAAAAGCCCAGTCGTTTGATTTTGCTTCCCAAAATAAGACACTGCACATCAATTACCCATGAAGTGGCTGCTCGCGCTTACACAAAGAGGAGGAACATGGACATTGCCAGGACATGGCTCTCTTTTGGTGATATGACAAAAGATCCAAACTGTAAGAATCACAAGGATGATTCAAACCTACAGCTAAAAGCAGAGGTAGCACAGTAAAGTCTCAAAAATATATTTAGGAAAACATCCAGAATTAAAACAAACCTCAAACTGGTTAAGAATGTGTCCCATTTCTTTCACATTTTTTCAAGCATAATAACACCACTAGAGAACTGAATCAACTGTTGATCACTTATTGTACAGAGTGACACTGCAGCCCATTCATGTGGCACGGAAATACAAAGCCCAGTGAATGAAGGGCCATTGAGTGAGCTGAATATTCAACAAGTCATCATCTAAAATGTTCAGTATGAATGTAGTAGTGTCAAAATAATATCTGTAGATATTGTATATGCCTTTTGTGTTTATGTTTAACAAAACAAAATGGTTTTGGACAGTCACTGTCTGAGCAGCTTTACTTGTCTTCTGTTGCTTGGTGCCATCTTCTTGTCTCGCCTCCCAGAGCGCTGTCAAGCATGAGATGACTCTGCTCCTCCGTCTGCGTCCTGAGAGCTTCATAGACCAGCTGATCCCCCTTTTCTTCATCTGTCTGTCTTTTTTCTTCCTTCACCCTAGCCTTTTTCATTTCGCACCCCTTCTCTGCTAATGTACACAACTTGACATGCACGCCCCCCAATTTCCCATCCATCCCTCCTGCTTGCCTATTTCCCTCGACCTCCTACCCTCAGCTACACTTCTACCCTTCATTTATAACCCCCCCCCTCCCACACACACACACACACACACTCTCCACCGCAGCGCTGACCGGAGGCAGCAGCCGCTACATGTATAGCCCGTTGCTATGTGGGCACCATGACAACCGTCATGAATTCGACATGGCGCTCACGTATCCAGGCGGATGTGAGCCTGTGTGGATGCAGCACTTCAAATGGTGCTCACGTATCTGGAGAGTGAAACTCTGGAGGGGAATTGCTTTAGATTTTGACCATTCCTTTTCTTTATTCAGTGATCTATCAGTCTGTATCTGTTACTGTACGTTTATGTCTCATGAGATAAGAGGGAACTGTCAATTTCTTTCAGTCGGTCACACTTACAGAGACTGCAACACTCCATCTCCACACAGCAGTGTAAAAAAATATCCTCCACTGGTTGCATCTTAAACAAATCTGTTCCTGTTTTTTCCTAAAATCTTAAGAAACAGAAGCTATTACCACACCCTCCACATTAAGCATTATAGCATGTACTGTATGTAAAACATAGCCTTCAAAAGACAATAATTTAATTAGATATGATCTACCACATGCATACAGAAGGGTTACAAGGTATACATTTCCAGTCTTTAACACAGCAGGGTGTTCATTTACCGTTTATAAGAGTGCTTTAAAGCTTTTATGCTTCAAACACTGCTCCACACAGAACATGCTACATTGAATGGCTACAGGACTCCACATGGCCATTTAGATTTTTCTGTTCCTGAGAAGGAAAGATACTAAATGAGCTGTCTCTGAGTCAAGATACAGTTTATGTTTTCACTCACAGATGTGTTAAATCCACACTACGTTTCATCTAACAAAATTTGTTAATGCATTTAAAATTGGCAATTATATGTTTTCTGTTGGGCAAACAGCTTGTTTCAATTTCTGTATTTTTTGTGTCTTCACCACTTTCATACTCTACACTTCAATTAAGCATTTAGAGCTAGAGTTTCATGATGTGAAATGCAAAGTGTTCAGCAGGTGGCGCATCGCTTAATGAAAGGCTGGACACGGCAAAGAGCACGTCAAAGCCCAGATTTTAAACTTTTGTATGGACATTTTACCAGTGAACATACTTTGGAGTGGTCAGGGTAAAGATAAGATAAATGATTGTGTGTATGGTGAAAATATTACGTATAAGCACTTGAATGACCACAATACACATACCTGATTAAGTTGCTCAATGGCAACTTGTTCGAGGAAACCATCAAAGGCTATACATGGCTAATTTCTGTAAATAGACATCCGATAGAGCCACTATTTCTTAGTTGCTATGTAAAGACAAAACAATGTCCAATGCCCAACTGCTCAGCAGATAAAACACAACAACACTTATTCATAGACTGTTATCACTCTTAAGAAATCTTTAAAAAAATGACTTCACTCAGACTCGAACCTGGTCCTATGAGTGATTTATTAATTTATTGTTTTAACAAAGTATTATACAATGATAATTTTAATGTAAAATCGAATTATGTATTAAATATAGGTACTGTATATGTATATTTTCTTATTTGAATTTAGACAAGTAAAAATTATTATAAATACATTTTAGATAATTTTATAATGTTTTTTTTAATATAAATAAATCTCAAATAGCGATAATGATAATAGAGTGTTATCAGGCCTCAGTCCGTCTTGTGCCCAAACCTTGCCTCAGAACGCCCACAGTGGTGCATGGTGGCTCGTCCACACCTGCGTCAGCTGGAAGATGGCAAATCAGCCATGCGTCACTGACTATGTGCTTTATTCAAGGCATAAGATTGGGCACTTATTGTTACTCGTTGTCTCATAATCAAGTATTTTATATATACAGTAGAGATTGTTTTCATTGTTATACAATGTTGATTACTCAAGCAGCAATTAAAAAACACAAAACTTTGAAATTAACAAAATAAAACTTACAAGGAGCCAATATTACAAATGACAAATGGCCAGTTTGGACCAGTTGAATCCACCTCAGACCAATGTGCCAGTGTTCAGTGAGCGCTCTAATCTGTCCTTATACTGTTTCTGTCAAACATAGCTGTGCCACTCGTCCACCAGCCACTGTTGCCCAAAAGGCCACATTTCAAACCGCTCTGGTATACGACCAATATGTTAGATACATCACTAAAGACTGCATGGATGCACACTGAATTCAAACATAGCTTGTTTTCACTGCTCATGACCAAACACCCACCCACACACATTCACACAGGCTGCTTTGCAACGACGAGTGCTCAAGGAATTAAAGGATACAGTTTGAAGGTTGGAGGCCTAATGCTCTAAATATAAACACTCTGTTATTATGTAAGTGAACACATAAAACTTTTGCAAACTGATTTTCTTATGGTTTCAACTTTCAACACATGTTTGTAGCATGTGATGTTCACAGCACATGCTTATTAGAAGTTTAGTAATCCAACGTTTATGGGTGAAAGTAAGAGGCTCCTCCTGCACACTACAACGGATGTATTACATACGCCAAGAGGTCTCTTCTTGTGAGGAGTACTCAAACATTCTGGTAGCATCTTGTGTTTTATTTTTTTGGAGCTGTCAGTTTGTCTGAGAATAACATCACGTTTTTTTCTGAACAGATTCTTGGCATCAACATTCACAACAAGATGTGGTATTTTGTAAATGTGGTTCTATTAGTAATTTATTCCCCATAGTAAATCGTAGTCATCATACTCCCAGTTTGGAGAAGCAGTCAGGAACAATGTTTAACGTCTAACATCCATTTTAATGTGTGGTTCATAGAAAGAAGGCCCATATTTTCAGGTGGTCACATTGAAGTGCTTTACTAATCAACGCTACGTTCTAAGTTATATACACCAGAACGCTGGTATACATATATCAAAAGAAATGCATGCAAATACGTTTCATAAGCTTTGTTATTTCTGGTTAATAGCAACCATACATAACACAAACCATTTGTTATTCTCTAAACTGTGAGTGTGATGACTATTATCTACTGTTGAGCCCTTTTACAAAAGACTGGACGAGCCATCTAAATCTTTACATGTCCTTAAAAAGATTACTAAACAACACACTTTTTTGCCTCAGTGACACTTTTATCTGATGACACTTCAACGCTCCCTCAAAGATGCCTCAGCTCGGCTCACCTTAGAGACCTCCCTCTAAACACACATGCACACGCTCCTGACAGCGAAAGGCCTTTGGGTTTGCTTTGTCATTATCAAGTGACAAATGACCTTGTGAGCGGCTGCTACATTAAAATGGAATGTGTTTTGCGAAGCCTGAGGGACCGGAGTCTGCGAGCGTCAGTCAAGGCTAAAGGAATTTTGGGCAAGGTAGATGCAAACACGAGTGATGGGAGCCTCTCAGCCGGAGCGCACTGGATCATTGCCTTCACTTGCAATCATTTTATACTTCACATTTATCTATAAAAATACTTTCTTTTTACCTGACTCTGCCAAATAGAACTGCTCTACCTTCTGGGAGGGATCCTGTTGAAAGCATTTGCAAAACAGCAGGTACTTTATATTAAAAAAAATACCTGGTCCGTGATTTATCAACCGCCGTTTTATCAAATCAGAGCAGCTCCATGTTGTTTAAAAAAACAGTTGCAACATCTTTCCCGGACCTGTCGTGCTGCCACATCATTGGACACAACGAGCAGGAAAGGCCAGGATTTGGGCCATGAATACTTTGCTTGGACCAGTTCAAGATGGATTTTCAATTCCTGTCACAAATGACAAGAATTGAGCTGCAGCACAAGGTTCCTTTGCTTTGCGGCTAAACAAACTAAGATAGAGTTTGTTTCTCAATGACCTGCCACAAATATAAGACAATAGAAAAATTCAAAAACCTTAGTTTACATCACAGTGTAGATTTCTGGATTCACTCTGTATTCTATATGTCTAATATAGATTACAGAGTGTCTAATCTATATATAATAACTTCTTGTTATAAGAGCTACTTTTCTATAATTGATAGATAAATTGAGTCAACATAAATCACTGGACCCTCCTAGAAGCAATAAAATGCATATGCACATGGTCCCAATTGAGTTATTATATAATTTGTGATAAATTAATAATTTATGTAGGCTTTATGTTTTAGTGGCAAAATCATATAATGAAGCAATATTTGCAAAGATGTGTGAGCGACCTAAAACACCACAATATAATGTGAATTCAGAGAAATTATGGTCACACAGTGAGCATGGCATTAAATAAAAAAAAAACAATTATGATATGTTCTTAAGTTGCACAAACAGGTAGTCTTACAATAACCTTCCACATCACCACAGCTAAACTGGTTAGACTAGTGCCATTTGTTTCATCTTAATTTATTTAAATCTTTAGACTGCAAATGTTCTACATGGAAATCATCTTCAGAAATTAAGGTTTGTTTAAGTCCCTGTTCAGATATGAAATTAAAATGTGTCTTCAGTGTTCACGTCACAATCAACTACTCATTTTTAGATATTATTTTTGAAGATAGATTTGGAATTGGCATGAAAGACAGATGGTATCTAGTGAAAACAGGAATGTGTCCTGTTATGAAACTTTTGCAATTGTATATTTTTCAGCTTTTTTACAAAGATGAAAATGAAAATTGCAACATGTGCAGCCATTATTTAACCTGCTTCTCTGATTTGGTCTTTTTGTTACCTAATATGATAACATTACATCACTCATTTATGGATGTATTTATTACACTTCTGCAAGACTTGTCTATAAGACTTATCTACATAATCTAGACATCAGATCTAGACTTTGGAGCATGTAAACAGCCGGAACATACTGACATACTGTCTATGAACAAACTCAGTGGAAATTAAAAAAAAAAAAAACTCAAAAAAATTATATTTACTCTAAAAATACCTAAACCTTCAAGCAAGAATGTTCACTCAAAAAGAGACATTGGGATGCTTCTCCTGTAGCAGTGCTCACTTTAGTGCTTTGGGCAACTGTACAAACAGTAACAGGACGTATTGGTAAAAAAAAAAGGTTCTTGGTTTGGAATGGTTCTATAAAACTTTACAAGACTGATGACTGAAGCTTTCCTTTTCGGTCCAGTATATACTGCATCGTTTTATAGAAGAAAGACAATTTCAAAACCTTTCTCTGATTCCATACACGCACAGACCAAAGCAGGCTATGCATAAAATCAGAAAATAAGAATGGTCATTCTCTGCAAGTGAAGTGTCTTGTGCAAAGGGCTGTGTTGATCCCAAACTAGTTTCTAATCAGGCCTTGAGTTCTTTTGTCAACTGTGGTCTCCAAGGCCATAAAATGTCAACTTCCAAACATCACACTGAAGTCTACTATTATCACCATCTGTAATATGTTCACTGTAAATGTTCTGCAGAAAAAAAAGAAAGAAAAAATGATGCGATTACAGAATGAGACAATATGAAAGAAGCTGTGTCGTTTTGTTTTCTTTCCTTCTGTGGAATGTGTAAGATCCCAGGAATTTGCAAACCTCAGCGGGGAAAACATAAATTCCTCTTGTTTTCAAGACATTGTGAGGAAGGAATTTGTGAAATTTGTCAAAAAAATAAATAAAAAAAAGGCTAACACAGGAACGTTTGGTCAGGGTAAGCAAAATAAGAGAATGACAAACGAGGGCAGAAAAACACTTGAAGACTGAAGAGCCATTTGGTGAACGGAGTGGAATGAGAACTAGTTAGCAAGCTGAATGGCTTTATTCAATTATGTTAAAGAAAAGCACACGGCTCCTATTTGGGAATTTGCCCATGATATGCCAATAACACATGGATGTATGGACACGGTGCATAGCATAGACATATCAGATAAGGCTTCAGTTACAATTACCTGTTCTATCTTGTTAGCTTGTTTGTTTTCAGACTCGTGCTAATGGCGACATAAGCGTCTATTGTTCCTAAGCAGCGGCGGAGAGTGTCACTGCAAGAATGTGGGATCAGCACTCAGGAGGATTGGCACCTTTAATGGTGAAAATCGCTGGATAAACACTCTTAAGATTTCCAGGAGCTTTCTTAAAGTTGCCATCCCAGCTAAAATTTCTAGGTCACGCTCTGGAGGAGAAAAACAAGCCTCTGAGCGAAAGCTACACTGACACTGGCCGCACTGATCAGCTGATTAGTTTGGACTAAATCCGGAGCAAAAGACTGTTTTTTGCCGAGCGCTGCTGATTATTGATCTTTCTGCTTACTTGTTTGTCTCTGTTGGGTTGATTCAAATGGATCAGAAGGATGCTCTGATTTTAATGGGATAGGGATAAAAAGGGGTCTGGGCTCTTTTTGGCTTAGACCAAAAGTTTTGAATTGCCATATAACTCTTAAATAATGAAGTTCTCTGGAGAGAAACAGCAGCCATAGATTAGCCAAAAAATGTATCATGATATCATTACAGGAATATTATGTTACCTTCCAGGGCACGTGCCATCTAAGGGCTGCAAGTACTGTCAAACATATTGGCCTTTATTTATACTTTTCAATACTCTGAAGACGGCGTTCATTGTTAGGGTTAGCTTAACAACAAAGTTTGTATGACTTTGAGGCTAAATATGTAAAGGTAAAAAAAAAAAGAAGGAAATCTTGAGTCATTGATTCAATTCATGTGGTATAAAATTTCCTTTTAGTTTAAAGAAAACATTGCACTTTAAAGATAAGATGCTCTCTTTTCTACATAGTTACATATTGCATTTCATATCTTAAATATTTCTTAAGGTATTTCAACTATTTTTGCTGTTACAGTTTCTTACTATTTGGTGCCTTTCTTGTTGTCTTTGGGGCTCTTTTAAGTTGTTGTATATGGGATACCATGACTATTCTTGTTAACTATGGTGACTGACAATAGAGCGTAATTGAACTGCAGCAGCCTGCACTTGCAATTATCACATCTGTTGCCCTTAGAGCAAGCAGTTATTGTTTTTTTCATTTTATGCAAACTTGTTTTTTCAGTGTGTATATGTGCTATGAAACAAGTATGTAATGTTAAGGAAAACAGTGTGTTCATGTTCAAAAGTGCTGATATGGTTTGAGAATAGCTTCAAATGCTACAGATGCACTTGTTGCTTATCACCTGTTATGATCACACAGAGTAAATACAGAGGAAGAAGGGGATTGGGGCTGTCATACAAGAATTTTACTTCCATTGATTCAATTTAAAACCAAACCATGTAGAGTCACATAGTTTGTAACAACCGTTTATGCAATACAGCAATTCTTGTCCTCATACACAAAGAGTCTGTTTTGGTTTGGCCACTTGATTACACAAGGTGGTCCGCTTCATTGTCCTGTAAACTGGGAAGACGCCGTCTTCAGTGAAAACAGCAGCAGTCGAGTCTGGCTATACACACAAAAGGAAATATTAAATTAATTTTATTTGGCACCACAGTGTATTTGCCCACTGTTTTTACTGTCCATATTTACTCAAATACAAATAATTTTTTTGATCTACCTCCATACATCTTACATACCATATATCCATTGTGCTATGGTGCAAGATATAAAGGAAAGTATAAGAAATATATACTTTTGCTACTTGTAATCAATAGTGCTCTTCTGAGTAAAGGGAATGGAAAAATCTGCAGAAAAAATGAAGAGAATTCTCCAAGAGGCCTTTGGCAACAGATCGCCAGAGGTCCTAAGCACCATCTGTGGGAGGAAAGCTGCCTTAGGATGGTGCCTTTCTTATTTGAGTCTTTGAAATAACCCTCTGCATCATACACTTTCATAGAAACCCCTTTTGGAACGTTTTGATATTCAAACTTGCACACTATATCGTTCCATGTGGCCTTATTCTGCCATAGTGTAAAAAAGATATACAGGAAAAATGAAAGGCTATTGATGACAATGTGTCTAAATGTCACTATATCAAACAGTCAATTACAGCAGTAAAAGCTGAGCAGCGGAGTGTGTGATCCTATTTCAATGCAGGTCACACTCATACAAAAATGAGTTCCCATACTACAAGGGCATTTGATTTTCAATGAGGAAGAATTTAAATTATGTAGCTTTTCTCTTCTCTCTTTCTGGCCACTACTTCCTTCCAAAAAAAGCATGGCCACACAGACAAATGTAGCCAGGGAACAAAAACTATCAAAAAGAGTGAGTCTGCAATGGTTTTGATTGCCAAAAACTAACCCACAATGCTTCCAAGTGCATGTGTGAGCAAGGACATGACATATTCTAACATGGTACGTCCCTTTTTTCTAACCACTGGCAGTTAGGTTGACGGCTGGGGAGTTGAAATATGACACAAAGTTGTTTGAATAGTGAAATAAAAAGAACAGTGTGTCCCTCATACCTACACAACAAAAGAGATTGATCAACATTGACTCAGTAAGAAATGTAGCCATAAATACCTAAGATAACTCCAATCAAACATTCTGGTAAAGTGGCAAGGTCGAATAGAAAAGACAGATAGGAAGGCAACAACATCTTTCATTTGAAGTTATTGTATTTTTGTAATAAAGGCAAGACATTCTATTGAGGTGTACTTTGTAGGTTGGGTCAAATTGGAACAGTAAGGGCCAATTTATACTGTAAACTGGTAACACTACAGTCATTACACACAACTTGCTGTGTGTTGCCAGCAACCAATAGTTTTCTGACCAGATCAAGTGGTCTCTGCCTAAATACAAAAGCAGTAAATCCTAAATACGATATAATATATACAAAACATTGCAAGCAATACATTGCTGTACGTTCTGTGGTCTGCACACTCCATTAGTATTTCAGTCATCTAGTATTTGTGTACCTCATGGCGTGTCGGATCCTTCATGGGAGGCGTTTCCTAGAACAAAATGTGGTATGAAGTAAAGTTCATGAAAACAAGCGGCGTTTGTTTTTCGGGTTTCAATGAAGGACACGGACCCTGGGGATATTTGCTTTACTGCAGCAGTTTTCTTCTCATCAGACACAAAGTAAATAGTTCAAAAGACTAGCAAGTCAAATGATGTGTGCAGTGGACAAATATCTGGTGGGGATGCTAGAAGCTAGAGTGTCAAGCAAGGTGTCAGTTACGTCATTTCTTTTTGGGAGGAGGGAGGGGTGGGAGTTTGCCAAATATGAAGTTGACTCTGGCTACTCAACATGTTTATTGTGCCTAATGAAGTAGGATGAGTCAAGCTCTCGCTGCCATAAGGTGTGAGTGGCGGATGTTTATGTAAAAGCATGTGGCGGTTAAGTCAGCTGCCAGTTTGTTTGGTACAACCAGAAAAACCACAGGGAGCAACATAATGGTGCTACAAAGCATAGCACAATAGATACACATGCAAAACTCACTCTTGAATCTTAAAGAAGCATTATGCAAGATTTGTAAGCCACCCTCAGCAACACCCCCGTTCAAAGTGAGCAGTGATTTTGTGCATGTACTTATTCCTGACAGAATCTAGCATACTATGCTCATATTGTTGCACAAGCACTGGGTATACTGTGTCAAATAACTCCTAGAAAGACCAACGCTACCATTACATACCAGCAGGGATCACCTTGAAATCTGAGTCCAGATGCTTTTACTTCAACCTTTTTTTTTCAAGATGTCCTGGATGACTGAGAACCTTCCCAGACATACCAGCAGGGAGTTGTGTGTGAATACATACATGTCTTATTTTAAATAGTATAGCAATATACAGTATTTTGTGTAACACTCCTATCTACTCCATCGTCAGGCTGGCAGCTATAGAGTGTGCATCACTGCACACTCAATTTTACACCGCAAGTGCACTACATTTGTCAATGTCAGTCAGTACGTTTACATGCACAGCTTAGTCAAACTACACACAAAGCTTGATAAGGCCACTACTGTCTTTGTCTAAATTTATATGCACGGGAGAAAATTCACCTATTAAGTCAGCTACCCTTTACTCAGTCTGTTTGTACCATGTGACGCAAGAAGGTTGTGGGTTTGTTCCCAAAGCTGGCCGACATTGGAACCGTGCTGATAAACTCTAAAGAATACATCTAAGAGTAAAAATAATATCAAAACACACATTTTCAAACTAGATAAAACTCTGGCCATCATTGTTCCACTTGATGTGTGTAGCCAGCAGCCAATAGCTTTCTGGCACTCAAATGTTACTTTCACTTAGAATGCCATATTCAAAATTAACATGATGTGGAGTGTGATGGCCATCCTCATGTAAACGGATGGCCTAACTGAAATAGGATCTTTGCGTTTTGGAAAATTGTGTTGTCATGGATATAGCAAATAGGAAGCTAGAATAGCCTCTTGTTTCTATTTTCAACCCATCTTATGGCAAGTTTATCACCATTCCAATGAGATTTAGACATTTCCATGCATTTTAAGACTGGGTATAGTGAGACAATGATAATAATCAGAATTTAAATGTGAACACACCCACAAACTTGATATAAAGTGTAACTACATGCTGTTGTTTCAGACTGGTACCTTTAGCAAGTCTGTGTGGCTGAGCACTTTTGAAGTATTTAAAACTAACCAATATATTTACCATTAGTTACCATATTACCATTACCATATTAGTAATCACATTTGAAAGTTTTGATTCATTTTTTTGTTGTTGTACATACACAAATCATATACCATTGAATCACAATATATAAAACTGTCATCCTATGTCTGTAAATGGGAGCAAAAATAATATTGGCAGACATGTTTATTTAAGAAAAGAAGAAATTCAGTTTTTTATTCAGTCAAGTGGCAAATGCACTCGACCCAACTGTGCTGCCCAAATGTCCTTGTTTTAGGTCCAGCGACACACACTGCTATTTTTCACATCATTCATCAATAAGCTGCCTAGAATGGCTAAGTAAAAGGCATAAGAGTGCAAGGTTGAGAGCTCTTGGAGGACTTCAATGTGATACGAGCACAAACTGGGTCACCGGGAAAGAGATGCATGCACAGCTATGGAAACCCTCACAGTCTCCATGGCAACCGCAGTGTTGACACAGCTATTACCTCCTCATCTCGGCAAATATTCCATGATAAGAAAGTGACTGTGTTGTATGCAGGAAGAAAAAAGATGTGTGGAAGCGTGGCAAATTCACAATTACTACCTCTCCAGCGGTGCAATTCCTTTTTTGTGCTCGTATTTTACTGAGGAAATCAAGATCAATCACCGCAAAATAATTCCAGTGTGACTTTCTGTCAAGCAACGTGCACTGCAATGAGCTTTGATACAAGAAATCAGTATCACTTTATAATGTAATGTGCTCTACCTACAAAATGAATCAGAGACAGGGCAGTGTGAAACCTTGAGTTACTGTTGATGGATACTTTTTCCTACTTTTGTGAAAGGCGCATCATTTGAATAAGATAGCCTAGCTGTGTGGAGCTACACATACCGTACATCCAAAGACTTTGTTGGGGCACTTTACATCAAGGAATGTTCTTTATCATTGTTGCCACAAATAAGACAAAGCCAGGTAATGATTTTTTGGGGAAAAAGCCACTACCAGAGAACACTTTTCAATTTGAGAACAACTTTGTTCTCATTGCAGGTCAAAAATGAGAGAATGATCAAAAGGAAGCTTTTGATAATAATTAGAAAAAAGTTAGTTTTAGAACAATGAAGCTGTATGTAGTTAAAGTCTGTTCTATAATGAGAACTGAAAGTCAGAAAGACTATCATTACATGCAATTTTGAACATTCTTTTAAAAGACTGGCATCCTTTAACTCCCTGCAACTGTGATAATAGATAATTGAAATGCCCTTCACTGCACTGAGCACAAGACTGATAAGATGAGGTGTTTGAATGAACATATAAGTAAGAGCGTAACATAAACAAGTCACGCCCAGTGAATTTATAAAAGAAATTAATTATACAACCTATTTGCATTGCTCATAGCTCAAGACTCACAGTGAGAATGCATATCATTTATTTGATCATCACCAGGACACAACATCACTGGTGTCATGCCTAAACACAAACGCACACAGCAGACAAAAGCCCAGACACACAAACACATGCACTGGATTAACGTGTCATTTTCCCCTTCATTAGCGGAGCGAGGGTGTGACACGGACAACATGGCTTCTCAGTGATGTCCTCCTCCACATGTGTGACTAAGCGCGAGTGGGACGAGTGCGTGCTGCAAGTTTGTGTGTGACATGCGGGTCACTGGTCACAGAGGCAGAATCTGATTGGACTTGATTGAAACTGGCGGTTAATTCCAGGGCTTCCCACTGGGATTAGAGATGGGAGGGTGGCGAAAGGTTACTGGGGAAGTGATGGAGCAAATGAATTGGCACTAGCCAGTCTGTCTCACTGGCTGTAACAGTGAGGGGAACACAAAGCAGAAGGCGAGATTTATTTTGTTTGAACTTAAATAACAGTTTTGCAGTAGTTTTGCATTTGCAGCTGAACTTCTAATAGAACTGGTCAAATGTAGATCTACGACAGTACAAAAACAAATCCATTCTGCAACTCAGCTACCTACTGCTAATACACTACTAAAGCTCTGAGGCAAAAATATCATGGTGGATTGTGTTCACCGACAATGTTTTTGGTGGTATTTCTGAGCCCATGTTGTGATTTCCATTACAGTAGCATTCCTGTTTGTGATGCCGTGCCGTCTAAGGGCCCGAATATCACGGGCATCCAGTCTGGTTTTCCGGCCTTGACCCTTACACACAGAGATTGTTCCAGATTCTCTGAATCTTTGGATGATATTATGCACTGTAGATGATGATAACTTCAAACTTTTTGCATTTTTTCTCTGAGAAACTCCTTTCTGATATTGCTCCACTATTTTTTGCTGCAGCATTCGGAGAATTCCCATCTTGACTTGTGAGAGACACTGCCACTCCGAGAGGCTCTTTTTATACCAAGCATGTTGCCAGTTGACCTAATAAGTTGCAAATTGTTCCTCCGGCTGTTCCTTATATGTACATTTAACTTTTCCGGCCTCTTAATGCTACCTGTCCCAACGTTTTTGGAATGTGTAGCTCTTATGAAATCTAAAATGAGCCAATTTGGCATGACATTTCAAAATGTCTCACGTTCAACATTTGATTTGTTATCTATGTTGTATTCTGAATAAAATATTGAAATTTGAAACTTTCACATCATTACATTCTGTTTTTATTCACAATTTGTACAGTGTCCCAACTTTTTTCGATTTGTGTTTGTACTTCTTACTTACTAAGAATTATACCTTTTCTTTTACAATGTTACAATAGTTTTGACTAATAAGATGCAGACGAGTTTACCCTTACTACATGTTGATGAATTCTGAGAGATGTCAGTTGCTCTGAAACAGCTAAGTTAAGTTTGCACTTGTGTGCTGACTAGACTGGGTATAAATTAATGCTGTACAATACCATAGATTGTACAGACACATTTTTTTCCTGTTTACTTGCACCACTTCCCTGCAAGCTTTTTAGAAGAATCCAAGATCAGACATGAAATTAAAGTGTTAAACAATTCGAGAGTATTTCTGCAATGATAAAAGTGTAATCTTAAGTGTGAACAATAAAGAAGCACATTATTACGTCGGCACGTCAGATCATGTACACTCCACTTACTGATGTTTATTCTGCTTTGTTTCACTTGCAGGGTCATTGTCGGGGGAAAAATGACTATTGAAGATTATATTATAAAGTTGTGTGCAGTAATTTAACAATGCAGAAGCAGGATGGAAAGAAAGCAGCAGGGAAGAGCACAACACAGATCTGAGGTTGGACAAAAGTGTGTGTGTTTATGGCGCATTGTCCATTTATTCTCAGCTATCATCCCTGAGCAGACTGGATCAATATGGGCTATTATGTCCCTGTGAAACAACATTGTGTATACCAGTGCCAACATTGTGTTTGTGTGTGCATCTGTTAGTTACGTTATGAGGACATCCATCTGACTTCACTGTTATACTTCTGACGGATGTAGCCTTACGTTATCTAAATTAATCCCAACACCATAGGTATATTTAAATAGCGTTAAAGCTAATTTCTTGTATCTGATCATACAGTACAGACACAGGACATCTTGTTGCATCTTGAGTTGGTGCACAGGTTTTGTAATGGGCTCAGATTTGTGAATTTGTATTACATAAACTAATTTTTTCAGCCTTTCCCTAAACGAAAAAAAAAACCCTCTTAGTGTCAAAACACAGCCAATAAAGATGTCCAGTGTTACTCCAATTTAAGGGCACAAATTAGAGGCAATGTCCTAGGTTTTCTGTCCCATCCATTGCCCCAATTGTAGTGGGTTGACTCAATGTTCACCCACTCACAGCAGAAGCCCGGTGTGGCCAAACCAGACAGTGGCAGCAGTATTTTTAGACTGTCTGCACCCTTGTAGTGGGATTGTATCAGGTAGTTCTTATTAAAACCCTTTACACTGCATATAACAATGCAGAGAAATATTGTGACAGCTTGATTTTGAGGGCTGCTCCTGGCTGATGTCTAACAATCTGATAAACTACATGGCTCATGGCAATGTCACTCCAAACATCAAGGTTGCATTGCTTTTCAAAGACGGTTAGGGACTCGGAAACACAGTGGTTCCAAAGCAAAACAACAATAGCTACCACCGAACCCCAACTTGTGTCACTTGAAGGCAAATCATTTTTACAAGCACTGTGCCATGCCAAGCACGGGTTAGCCTGCTTTTACCATCACCCTCCCTTATCCACACTGAAAAATTTATGCATCTTCCCAGCAAAGAGCCAGAATGATTAAACATTCAGATTCCAACTCTGGAAATGGAGGCTGAAGTGCTGTCGCTTCTTCTCTGTGTGAGTGTGCATGTGTGGGCAGGCCAGGATGGCAAGGTTTCATGCTTTTTTCTGTGTTTCTTCTTAAGTTGGCAAGTAGTGCTTTACCTCACAAAAACAGTGCGACAGAATGGAAATGGGACGACAAAAAAAGGAGAGTAAAAGAGTTGATGCGCGACTTGAAAAGACGTGCGGGACTTGGAGATGAGGGAGCTGATGTGAACGTGCACTGGAGTGTTGATCAAGAGTGAAGCAGACCCGGAGAAGCACGTAGACACATTATGTACTCCCACTGTCTCTGCAGGGACAGGCAGTGACAACATCCGCCACTACCCTGCATATACTGTACCTTCATGCAAATTAGAGCAGCGCTAAAAATAAAGCTAATATGTAGCTAAACCATTACTGATGCTTTTGCCCTTTACAGTTTGGAGGTTGTGACTTTGTTGGCTGGTTATGCAAATAATTTAAGGGTGAATTCTGTTATTTATTTGCATTCACTGAAAGATTACATACAGTGCAACTTTATTCTTAAACTGCTTTCCAATAAATCCATTCATATTCTGGTTGAATATCTTGTCTGTGATGTTAAAAGATTGAAGAGGATTGAAAATCTCATGCTGAAATGAATGCAGTCATCTCATATTAATCACTTGAGCCTAGAGTGAGACTTGTGTGTGTGTGTGTGTGTGTGTGTGTGTGTGTGTGTGTGTGTGTGTGTGTGTGTGTGTGTGTGTGTGTGTGTGTGTGTGTGTGTGTGTGTGTGTGTGTGTGTGTGTGTGTGTGTGTGTGTGTGTGTGTGTGTGTGTGTGTGTAACTGTGACGTAGCTGGCTGTTAGCGGTTGGCGCAGTGATAAGATAAATAGCAAAATGGCGCGGTCCACAACTTTTAATTTTCAATTATTTATATTTACAAAAATAAAGTGCTCTATGCCATGGAGGCAGCAGAGCTGTGGCTTCTCCTGCAACAGCAGAACAAGAAGAAGAAGAACATACAATGATTAACAAAGGCGATATGTAACAAACAGCCGGTTTGTTACATATCCCCCTTCTTCTTAGACAGGCAAAGCCTTAGTCTTCTGTCAATCTTGACAGTCTGCCACAATGTTGTTCTTTCCCGGCTGGTACTTGACAGCAAAGTTGTATGGCTGCAGTGTAAGGTACCATCCAGCGATACGAGTGTTGGCCTCCTTCATGCGGTGTTGGATCTGCTGTACATGCTCCTGCATGCCCGTCCAGCGCTGCTTCTGCAGGGACCGGTCTTTTTCCACCATTTTGTCCCTTGTGGCCTGGGTTTCAAGGAGTGACTTCACCATGATAGTCAGTTCCTCCATTTTGTCTTCAGGCCCACCTGCCACAGCTCTAGTGCGCAGCCGATGATACTCCCTCATCTGGCTCTTCAGGAGTTTTTCCTTCCACCTCTGGTATTCATCTTGCTTCCCACAATGGTGAGGATCCCACCGCTGCCACCAAATGTGAGGTTGCTGGTCGTTAGCGGTTGGAGCAGTGAGAAGTTAGGCAATATATGGTGCAATATGTGTTATGTGTTTTGTGAAGGTATTTTAGGTGCTACAGTGAATTGTGAAGTTTGTGTGTGTTCTTACCTCACCTTTGTCTTGTGTTCAGGTGTTAAAGGAGTCCCTGGGAAAACAAGAGCTCATTTAAAGGTTCCAACCTGAAACAAGTCAAGGGAATGTGTAGGGGTAACAAGTTTAGGTGTTTAAGGGTTTTATGGGTTTTAGACTACATTAGTGTATTGTTTAAGGTTTAATATACATATTTGGGTTTGTATAGCCTATATGTTTATGTTTATGGTTTATGTTTATGGAGGATTTTAACTTAGTTTTAAGAAGCTAATGTTAATAGTACATTCCTTTGGGGTTTTAGTGGTATGATGCAATTAATGAAGAAGGTATTTAAGGCACCTTTTCAATTATTGTATGTTCTTCTTGTTCTGCTGTTGCTAGAGAAGCCACGGCTTTGCTGCCTTCATGGCATACTGCACTTTATTTTGTAAATAAATAATAAATAATTGAAAATTAAAAGTTGTGGACCACGCCATTTTGCCTCTGCTTGATGTTTATCTTCTCACTGCGGCAACTGCTAACGGCCAGCTACGTCACAGTGTGGCTGAATTAAGATTAAAAGTAGGACTATGAGACCATCTTTTCTGAGTTGGTTAGAAATACTGTAGTTATCAATACTTAGGCTAAAATTTACATTAATAAAAGTAACCCCATGCATAACTATGCACAACATATAATACTACAATTAATTAATAGAATAGAATATCTACAATACAAAGAAATTTGTTCTTGAGGTGACAAGAACAAGAAAAAAATTTGTTCTGACCAGGACATTCTCTACTTCACGAGAAACTCAAGCGCAGAACTCGCTTTTCCTCATTAACCACGCCCACTTCAGATTTCTGACCTATCACACAATAGTTCTTGAACACCCACAAGAAAATTGTTCTGCCTAGAGGAACAAACTCTAAAACCAGGGCTGCAAGAACAAAATTACGTCATTTTGTTCTCGCAACCTCCAGAACAAGAACACATTTCTCTGTTCTTGCGGAGTATGTAATGGCCTTTATGAGTACGAACACTGCATATTGCTGTGACTATAAATTGTTAGAATCTACACAGCATTTCAGATCAAGTGATATAATATAAATATGCACCAGAGAATTTGGTCTGAGAGTCAACAAACAGTTGTCCCTTAAATGGTAAAAATGACAACAATGAAAAACATATTTGTAGAATACAGAGGAATAAATGTGTCACATGGTGTTTGGGTTGGAGTTTGTAGTGTTCAAAGCACACTTCTGTTTTTTTTGGTATACGTTCATAATGTTTTCAGTTTCAAGTTATTAGGAATACTTTACTTTTGATCAGACAGGAGCAAGCGTTTCTTTACCTGCCGTTCTACTTCCTGTAACTTTTGTCAGAAAGGCTACAAGACACGTCACAACACCATCACGTGACGCTTCTGACAAAGGCTACAGGAAGTAGCCGAAACTAGTAAATTAGGTAGACAAACACTCGCTCCTATTTGATCAAAAGTAATAACCTCACAGTTCTTCTTGTTATGAATAAAACCATTCCTAAATACCCTAAACCTTCATGGGTGCTCAATGCGAAACATGAGTGTGATTCTCCTTCAGCAGTGCTCAGTTTGTCTCTTGTAGACAGTTGTATGGACAGTAAGTAATGGGACTAAAATGGCTCCCTCCACTGGGTTCTGTTGAGCTTTACATATTTAATTTTCCAAGATACACATAGTGTTATTTTGAAATAATTATACTTCTACATTGTATATGCATATTTTCATTCATTTGTTTTGCTGATGAATTTCAAAGTCAATGTTTTTAGGACAGTAAGAAAGAACAGCTGATACCAATGGTTGATGATTTGATAGTGACTTTTTATAAAAAAGCCAACACTGGCCTCTGCTTCACCCCGAGTAAGAGCAAAGACTTACTCGGGGTGAGGCCGAGAAAAGCAGGGAAAGCTTATGTGTTTGTGTGCTGTAGGATTTGATGGGACATGAGAGAATTGGGTAATCTATTAGCGGCCTTGTGCTCTTTATCGGCACAGTATTAAATGCTGACGTCATCAGAGCTGCAGAATAGTCTCAGATTACTGGGAATTAAGATTAGCCCTCAGAGTTTAATCCCAGGTGTAAGACACTGGATAAATATTTGCGGGAATGTGTGTCCACAATAAGTGACATGCCGACAGGATCATGCCACGTACAACAGCGAATGGGACGACATGGACTCAGCACAAGACAAATACAGGTCTGTGACTTAATCTAAGCCTTGGCAGGACAAACACACTCGTAAACAATGGTACTGTAATGTGTACTAAATAAATAATTAAAATTCAGCTTTCTGGTGTGAAATATTGAGGTAATGATATACTCTATTAGTATAAGTACAAATGCCAAAATTCATATGTCTAATCACTGGTGAATTTAAGTGCTTTATTGTGACCTCTCCATAACCTCTATAACCAGCAACCTTGTCAGTGGTTTTATAAAAATGTACAATTTGATCTTTACGTGTACTTTTCTTTCACCAAAAGCATGTCATAAGCTACAGTAAATTAGTTTGTTCTGCTTGACATTTTACAACATGACAGAACAAAATAACCAACAAACAGAATACCCAGTGGCATTGTGACCCAAAACATGTGTCTTTGCTGGTCTAAAAATGAGTGCGTATCAGACACTAGTTGTCGTCTTTTTCTCATGTGTTTATGTTTTACTCTGTTTCTCTGTCCGACCTTAATCGGAGTAAGCCGTACACATGCAACAGTAATCCGACAATGAAACACATTAGTACTTACTTACGGTTACTCCGTTTTTGAAAAAAATGACTGTACCCCCAATCGGAGTAAGCTGTTTACACACAGTTTAAAGCTCTGATCATAATAGGACTAAGGCAATCATCAACTTCTCTACCTGCGTGTAAACATACTGAGTGTACTGGAAACACAAGACAAACTGTGCTGCATTGACCTGCTCTGCACTGTACCCGTCAAAATAAAGCTTTTGTCTGTCTCTTGGAGGCCGTTCACAACAATGCCTTTTTGTGTTTTCTTCATTGTGATGTAAAAAAGGGATGACATCCTCAGTAAAATTCTGATGTCATAGCCGGGTCCCAGACAGCTACTTGTAGTAGTAGCTGTAGCTAAAACTGTGTTTTGGGCTTCAAAAAGTCATGTTAATTAGCACCACCCCAGAAAACGTCAAGTTTAAAAAATTGTCTAATTTGGAAGATGACCTGCCACATAACCTCTTCTTGTGTGTAATGACTGTAGGGTTAGCAGCAGACACAGATCTCGCAGATGGTTTTGATTGCAGTACGTGTCAGTGTTTGTGTTTTGGCAAAGTACTAATACTATATAATCGGAATTATACTGTGGACCCTATGTAAAACAAGGACAAAGCAAAGTAATTTTTCTACCTGCTGTCTACAAAATAAGTAGTGTGGGTATAGGGCTTGGTGCAGTTATTTAGCATGCCTCAAAGAAGTGAATAATGAAGCTATATCCTTTTACTAGGTTCAATGAAACCATTCAGTATGAATACATTAAGCTAACAACATTAACTCCTAAACTCATAAAAAGATGGAGAATAACTTTTGGCATCATCCGTATATGTTGATATTGTTTAGGTGTCTCCATAAATAATTAATCATATTCATGTCACAGCAGATGATGAAAAGTTTATGAGCTAAAGTAAAGTTGGCCATTGAACAATCCCCAACCATCATAAAGTAATGAAACTGCAGCCATGCAGAAGAAATGGGGGCTTGGCTCATGTCATAAACCTACACAATAACACTCTCATAAATCAACTCTGTCCTACAAATCTTTCATGAACGCTGTGGCCCTCCTTTCCCTCACACTGCCGGCTGATAGAGTAGTGACCAGCGGCTCAGAGCGGGGGTGAATCAACCACTGTGGCGTACAGACAGGCCAGTATTGTTTGCCGCTCAGCATAACAATAGCCGCTCTGTCAGAGGGGATCATCTGTTTTCTTGGCTAGTTGGCTCGTTAATAGGGCTACTTATGCTCTGCAAATATGGGCCGGGGCCAGCTCAGGAACAAAATGGACAAGTAAACACACAAACAAGCCGGCTGTTTGGCCACTGTATCAGCAAGAGAACACCAGAGAACACCAGGAACAGGATACACATTTTTTGAATGAATACAAATAAATAAAGTTAAAGTCAGTGTAACTTAATTGAGTCATTTTGTGTGTACCGAAAATGTTTACATACAGTTAATTTGTAGCGCACATTACAAACTCAATAATTATTTTCCTGTCTAACTTTAAATTTGATGACGCATGAAACATTAGCACAAATCTGGTAGGGATACACCCTACTTAACAAATTGGCTAGCTTACACTCAGCCAACAGGAGAAATATTTTACATTTGGGCAAATAAAGAATTTCACTGCACACAAAATTAAAAAGCATTGCATAGTGAGTTGAAAGGTTGTCCATCTCCAAGTGTTAGTCCGGGAATTAATTGGCTGTCCACGGTGTAAATGCCTCGCAAAGGATAAATGATAGAAAAAAATGGTTTGTTTTGTTTTAAGATTACTCCATCAACACTCTTCTGTGTTCATAACCAGTCAATCAGAGAGTGTTGACTTGAGTGGTGATTGAAAATTAGCACAACTGGGTTTCAGTGTTGCAAAAAGAGCTTAGGGGAAAGCCAGTTATGCTACAGTTATATTACAGTTGTGTCAGGATTCAAGATTTTGTGTGCTACCAATGACCACAAATGTTGTAAGAGAATACGAAATGTGTACTGTCCACCAAATAGTAACAGGCTATTTAAATGAGTAGTGCCCTAAAATCTAAAAGACATAAACAGATTGTACTAAAAATGTTTAAGTAGATTCTAAACTCTGCACTGGTCACATTCATTAGAAAGAGAATAAGGATAAAAGTGTTTTATATGGCGCCACACATTAACCTTTTATTGTTAGTGCAGAACACTGACAAGAGAAGACAAGCAAGGGACAAAGCCTAATGAACAGAGGGAACAACAGAGACTGAGAAAGTGAGAGAATAAGCACACGCCAAACATTTTCCAGGTCAGCCCAAACGCCGCCGGCCCAACTCGCCGTTCTGTTACTGTTTTTCTTCTCCCTTTTTTTCCCCACTCCTCTCATTCTCTCTCTCTCCCTCTCTTCCTCTGGCCCAGGGGCAAAGTCGGGCTGCAACAGGATTCTGCTGTTCCCACGGAGACCAGAGAGATGTCGCTGCCATGGCAACCAGGCATCGCTTGCTGGAGAGCTGCTCCACCTCTCTGTCTTCACTGCGTTGGCGCTCCACCTTTAATCCTGCACTCCATTGAAACCGTCACTTCTTTACCCTTTCCCCCATCTCGCAGCTCATTATTTTCCCACTAATTTACTTTTTACAGCAAATATATAATTAGAGCGGCTCTGTCTGTAAAAGTGCCATTATTAAAGAGGCCTGTCAACAGCACTTGTCATAAAGAGAAAGCCAGCCACTCATTCACACGTGTCACCTCGTACCTTTACTGAGTGGCTGCAACGAGGGAAACATTTACATCCCATTACTTAGTTCAATTACACTCCGCTGCTCAGTAGAAAAGGTGCTGGCAAAGGTTCGAGACTGCGACAAATGATGATTGTTCCAAGCACTTCTCTTCTGTCCTTTCACCAACCCCCTCCTCCTCTAAAATTAAATCTAGTATGGAAAATTTGCTGCAATCTCTGATGAGTTTAAATAACATTGAACAATAAGCACATTCCTGAAAGATGCACAACTGCTTTATGTGGTTGGACCTTGAACAAAATGCTTGGAAAAAAGATGAAAAAATAATTTCCATTGCAAATTTTGTTATTCCTGGCATGCATATTGAATAGACATTGATTAAAAATGTCTCATCACCTAATCGCCGACTTATGTTAAGTGGCAAAACAGTGGCAGTTTATGCCATGTATTTTGGCCTCTAATGTACATTCACAGCTATAAGTCCTTGATGGCGTAAAAAACTATAGGTTCACCCTGGTCTTTACCTCAGTAATTATTTCAGCATATGCTCTAAATGTGCAGCAGTCAAGAACAGCTTGTTGATAAAATGTAACAGCCTGTAACTTGAACCCAAACGTTGAAGTACATTTTCAGACCCACAGACTCCATTTCCTCTCAAGATTTCTTAACCTTATGTACATTAAATGAGGCCTGCTGCCGTTTTGGTCTCATCCATCAGTAGTCATTAGAGGCCTGGTTCACTGGACAGATGTGTGAGGTGCTGATGTGTGATGCCATGTTGCCGCTTGAGTGTGACACTTGATGTATAAGGTTCCTTAATGGAGCTTCGGCGAAATTGTGCATGACAGTGAGAGTCGGAATTTATGGATTATTTACACGGCTGTCAGGGACTCTCAGCGTCACACACACAGTGGGGTGGGGGCTGAGTAGGGACAGTGTGTGTTGTTGCCCCAAATGTAAAAAATTTAATAAAATAAAGAAATACACAACCCAAACCCCAGAGCTCCCTTCTCCATGTTTGCTGGAACAGTCTGTAGCGAATCATTAGGTTATATGTGTACTGACAGGCCTTGTAGACGCGACATGTGGTACTCACTCACACTCTCAGGTGTTGCTGAAAAGGTCGACTTTCTCTCTGTCTGATCCAATTCATCAGACCTGAAGCAGTCTGCTTACTCTCACACTCCTTTCTTATAGAGTATCGCTGGTGTGGTATTTCACACACAAAGACACGTTTATAGATGTGTACATCTCTAATGGACTCTATGGATTAATACATACAGTATATAGTGCACTTATATTGGACCCATTAACAGAAACAGTGTGACACATATATAGACATGCTGCAGGCGCCAATAAAGTCAAAGGTGCATTAAATCGTGTGTTCCATCAAAGACAGTGTGAATTTGATTTAACGATGACATTTCCAGCTATAAATGTTACAACTTGTAGACTGCCGATGATTATATTTAGAGCTAAATATTTGTTAGTGCATCTTTTGTATTTTATAACTTTCCTTTTCAAAGCATTACGGTCCATGTATTTAATCGTATGAGTTTGAAACTTTTCTTTCAACTTTTTGCCCAGTATCTTTACTCAACACAAAGCCTACAAAAGACTTTAACCAAAGAACTGTATGCACTCACACATTCATATTCATAAATGCACAAATGCCAGCACACGCACAGCGGCCCCCTGCTCGGCGGCTAAATAAAAATCTGCCGAGTACAGCGGATGTGCATCACCGGTTGTCATGGCCACCAAGGAATATTCTTCAAGGTTGCCCCGGCAACAGCTTGGGAAACTCTTGGACTTGCAGTCACTTACGTGAATGAAACAGTTTATAAAAGCAGACGTCTGTTTAAGTGCATTAAGTGGTGTGCATTAATATTCACATTTAGTACAGGTTACAAAAAAATAATATGGGATATTTTTAAGGGTTCTTGTACTGTAGGTCTATAGGAATGTGAGTGTGTCAAAAATCTGTGTACACTTTTGTATCAGGAGTGTTGGTGCTGCAACGGCACATATCAAACAAACTGCCACTCAGAGCGACGTCAAAGCCAGATAGGGGAAAGAGAAAGTAAGACCCAGTTGCCATGGTGATGCAATCAGGTTTCAGTGAAAGTGCTCATCTCTTACGTGCTGTCAAAATCCCATCCAACCTGCATAATAAACATGTACATGGCCACATTTGACTGCACAAACAAATCTAAACATGATCTATGCAATGTATCTCCATCAAGAGTCTGTATCAACCTGTAGCAAAGATTTACAACATGCAGATCATAACAACTAAATGGGTTATTGCTTTTTGAGTGAAAACACGACATTTCCCAACATTTTTTCCAAAACATTATCATTTAAAGTAACTATGTAAGTCATATTATACTATCCTACTCTCTAACTTTGGCAATTGTAATTAAAATAAAACAATGTTATTTGGCAAAAGAGAAGAGTAAAGAGCTTGAAAAGAAAATTGCCCACAAAAACAAACATCTTCAGGTAATTGCAAAAATGACAATTGTGTTGGCCAGTCTTCTGCCAATGTAGGTTTTCCTGCCATAAACCATGTCCCCTGGGATAATAGTAAGTATTGTTGCTTTATATTATAGGCCACAGCCCATTAAATAGAGCAAATTTGGCTGTTATGGCAAAATTGTTCTTTATGGCTTTTCATTTATGGTCATAAGTGGCACAATGTTACAGGATCAAAGACAAGGAATTATGCAATATTATGACCAAAAACTGATCAAAGAGAATCCTGCCATAACCATAGAACAAGACTTAGATTTACTCCAAGTTCTATTTGCAACACTCAAACCTGTTATTCATCTTATTCCAAACTATATGGCTGTTTTGAACTTTCTGACGCTGCCTGTAGATAAACAGAGTTGATTTGTAGCCCACGATGCACTCAACTTCCCTAATTGCACAGTGTGACAATTATTAAAGATGGAGGTCCTAACCTGTGATTTGTATGGTGTGTAAAAAAATCACCCCAGTTTGAGAGGGGCATTTGTCTTCTTTGATTATCGAGAAAAACAGTATTAGTGAATAATTACAAATAATGTGATTGTGATGGAGACCCCGGGGAAGACCTAGGACACGCTGGAGGGACTATGTCTCTCGGCTGGCCTGGGAACGCCTCGGTATCCCCCCGGAAGAGCTAGAGGAAGTGTCTGGGGAGAGGGAAGTCTGGGTGTCTCTGCTTAGACTGCTGCCCCCGCGACCCGGCCCCGGATAAGAGGTAGAAGATGGATGGATGGATGGTGATTGTGATGTGAAAGTTTCTCTCAGCTAGATCATGAAAGGTATATAGTATAGCACACTGTTGGAATACTGACTTTAGCCATGAAGTGAAACTTTAACCCACAGCCATTGTTTGTCATTTTTTTCACTGCAAAATTAGTTATGCTTTAATCAACCGTATAAGGAAGTTAATTCTTCCCGTGCACATTAATATAAGCCTGTTTACAAAACAGATTTTCTTCCTTTATCACTTATTTCCTAGCTCACTCTTTTTCCCTTTCTCTTGCCCTATATTCATATCTAATCCAGCCCAGTCAGAGTTCTTGTCTGACTACAGTAATCTTGTCAGGACAGATGGACAACACACACACACACACACACACACACACACACACACACACACACACACACACACACACACACACACACACACACATATAAACTCACATTCGCTCATTTGGTGACCCACATTGACTGCAATAAAAGATTGTGTCACATTTCACACCGATAGGTACATCCATCTGTTATTATGCCTTCTCCTCGGGACACTCATACACTCCTGTGCTGCATCTCACTGACCAGGTCAGGTGACATTTGTGGGGATAGGCTGCTGGCAATCAACAGGTCATGGGAACAGTAGAGCAGCATGCACAATGACGTAATGGCAAATAGCACTTTAGAATAATTTAAACAAAATGAACTGCCTGTTTGCACACTGTATGTTCATGTTTTTAATTTCATTTCGCACCTGTTGTTTTTATTTTATTTTTAGTGGATTTTAACAAAAATGGCTTCCTTCACACCTCTCTCAAACCATCTGGCCTCTCTGGCCAAAATTCAGACATTGCTGTCCTCAAAGGAATGCCCTTTTGTCTTTGATGTTGAATGTTGTGTTTGACTTTTCAGATAAACCAGACACATAAGGGATAACTACACCCTTCCCTTTTGTCTCTGGTTCCTGTCTGTTTGGTTTCTGTGTCCTCTTGGTTTTGTTGAATGTCCATCTGGGGTATCCACAGTCTCTCAGGGCTTCACAAATGTGTTGTCCTTCTTTACATTTGCCTTCTGAGTTTGTGAGCACCTTCTGTGCCTGGTAACGACTATGAGACCAGAACAGACTGGTCCAAACAGAATTAGTTTCAGGTCAAACTCCTCCCTCTAGAGATAAAAGAAAGAAGAGACAAAACGTCTTCACCTTGAAAACCTAGTCCAGATGCCGTTGAATATTTAACCTTTTCTTTAAGATGACCTGGATGACTAAGAACCTTCACAGACTTACTGTATATGTTGTATGTTTTAAGAGCATTTGCAGCAAAACTAATTTCTCCAAGTGGTACATTAAAGAAACTTTGAATTTTGTAATACAGATCTCACTGATCTCCTCTCTGTCACCTCTCAACAAGAAGGGTTTGACTCCCGGTTCGGACGGGGGCTTTCTGGCTGGAGTTTGCCCACCTCCCCCCTTATGCTTGGGTGGGTACTCTGGTTTTCCCCACCATCATCATCAACATCAAAAACATACTAGGCGCCCCCTGGTGGTGGGTGCCAACAAGGACTTTCCCCACGGTGATTATAAAGGGATAATATTAATTTAATGAAAAAGACAGCAATGACTCAATCAGGTGGTCATAATGTTATGGCTGCTTGATTTATTCAAATTTCTGTATTGGATGTCACTGTACATCAGATAAACACAAATATATAACTTATTAAAAATATTGCAGTATTTTAATACTAAATTGTAAAAATAGTTTCGCCAAACCACTCCAGTAAAAAGCTTTTTACTGAATACCATCATCCAGCGTTATGCCACTGCCAGGACACATAAACCCTGATGATAGACTGTTATCTTGACTATTTTAAAGCATATTCCTTCTGAAGGCCACAGTCCTTGTATGATCTCACAGCGAAAGCGAGAGAGTCGGAAGCAAAAGACAGCTGCTCCACTACACGGTGCACCTCTGATGGATTCTGAAATTTATTTATCAGTTGGAGACTTCATTAATGAGCACATCTACCCTTCTCTGCATATTTTACTCTTGCTGCTGCCGTCTCGCCATTACTCTGACAGAAAGCAGTTCCAGCACGTCCTCACACCTAATAGACGAAACTGTTCGAGTGCCAAAAAATTGTATGTGCTTCTGTACGATGATGGTTTAGGGAAGGAATCTACAGGCTGCAGGAGAATCAGAATGCATTAATAATGATGATATACGTATACAGTATAATGTAACAAATATAATGTGAGAGTAAATATATGATTATTAACATACATACAGTATAATTGGGGATGGTTATTAGTTGGTTAGAGTTAAATAATTTACCCAAAGCCATATATGAAAGTTAAATGTGCACTTGTATTTAATACTATGAAACAATTATGTTTCAAAGAGTTTCAGCTGCATATTTATTCTATTGCTTTTCCCACTGTCAAGCAGAATTGTCCAAGGTACAATGTGTAGTTTCTGATCTTAACTATTCAATCATTGCAGATAACAACCTTACAACTCATATCCCTCCAATTTAACAGCGTGTCAGATCTTACGGTAGCCCAGAAGGGACATGCTGTTGTCTATCCACAAACCCAGTAGAATAACGAAGTACAGTATAATGAATTTATTCCTCTACATATCCTAAGAATCAGTGGCGGCTACTGGTCTGTCAGAGAGGGGAAGCTCATTTTCGGCCTACATCATAAAATTGTCTATTTATTTAGAAGTAAATTCTGCCCTACGTTCCTTTTCAAGAAAATGGTCTGTGACCCTGTCGTGCAACTTAATCTTGCACATGCACTCACATGTTCATTGCTCTTTTCATGTCTTTTATATGCCCTATCAAAGTCAGACAGATCTCCAAACCCCACCTTTGACCAAACAACACATCCGTGAGATGGTTTCATCAAGAGGCATGGCCAGCAGTACATTTTATTTGTCACAGCACTTCCAGTCAGCCAGCTAACTTTGTCATACCAGGAGAGCTGAAAAGACCTGTTCTTTTTCCCTATCTTTTGCACTAAATCAATCTTAGGTGTTGATCTGCCCTGCTGTTTAATTCTAAGTTTTTCCTCGTAAGGAACACTTTCAAATGGCTTCGCCAAAATCAGGTCGACAATATTAGCACCGTGTGCCATCGTGCGCAGTTTCGACGCTAGCCTAACCTACTAACGTTATATGAATGAATGAATGAATGAATGAATGAATGAACGATCTAAAAAAAATATTAAACTCTGTAAAACTGAAACAAGGAATGTGGTGAAATGTATGATGAAAATCAAGCAATTTCGCCAAGCAAATATCAAAGAAAAACGTTGCAGCAGTTTTTATTTCGACTGAACTTGAGAAATCCGCGATGGGACTGAGCGCGAATAGCTTCAGTGATTCCTTATAGTACAGAATCGCTGTCAGTCAAAAGGAGATGCAGTCTTTCGACAGGACCCTCCAATCATCACGCAGAAGCTCGGAGTCCGGGCCAGCCCACTCCCCCATTCAACCCCAGAGACGCTGAGCGTCCGTGGGCGGGACATAATCGTAGCGTTTATCCAATGACTGTCTAGTTTCGAAACGCTGAAAAAAAAACGTTCAAAGCAGCCCCATTGAAGTCAATGGACGCTGGGCTTCAATAGGGAAATGCACTGTGACGCTGCGGGAATGTATGAGAAGGAAATCGAGTCAGGCGACCTGCTATATGTAACTGATTCTGAACAAACTCGTCTTTGAGATGAACGTTTTCTAACGCATTTTTAGTCAATAAAATGTTAATACAATAGTACATATTTGACCATTAATTTTGTGACATTATAAGGGAAGCCGAGCTTCCCTTGCAGTCTTAAATTGTTTGTTCAAAAAGAAACATAAATGCACTTCTCCTCTCAGCAGTGCTCAGTTTGTCCAGGAACAGAATCCGGAAGTAATTGTTTTCAGTCTGTATTTTTCCGACAGACAACTGCAAAAGGATGGAATTTTGAAGCGATTATACATTTTTGTATTTTATATTACAATTGTATAGAATTTGTTCCATTGGATATTGTGTAAACATTTTTCTTATTAGTATTCATTTTGCTTCTTTGACAAATATAATAAATCTGATCTACAGCAGGGTTATAGGTCACGTAAACATTAAAATATTCCAGTTTTTTAGATCGGCAGAGGTCTGTGAGGATCTCTGTGAGTGTATTTGTGCAGAAGTTAATGTAAAAGACCATTGGACCACTTGAAGTTTTTCTCCACCAAAGTAGTTCTGTCTCAAAGGGAAAGCGCTTTGCATTTTAAAGACATCCCCTTTTCAAAAGATTTTCACAAACACTGGTCTTTGCCCTTTCATTTGAGGTTTGCCCTCCCCCTCTGTGCCAGCTTTCACAATCCAACAGTCTCTTCCACACTTTGTGATGTGTAATAGTGTTGTGGGTGGTGTTAGAAGCCTTTTAGCCACATGTTGGGGAGTCCTTGACCCTGAGGTGACCTACAGTTCTATACTTAAAATGCCAACATCTCTTTCTTCAGAACATAGGATCTCTGGCTGCATTGACATCTCTGGGGATTTCATCAGCTGCTGAGAGGAAGGTGCACAACATTCTTCTATAACATTAAAAACACATAAGTGCCTTTTTTTTTTTTTTGGTTAAGGCTTGAAATAAGTAATCTTGTCCCTTCCAATTGTACTTGGAGATGGCCTCTGTCATTTTTAATCTTTTAGAAAAAAGTTACAGAAGTTCTAAAAGCTTGTGCCTAATTAGGTAATTGGACAAGAAGACAAAGTTTTTAATAAGCACTAAAGCCATGAAACCCAATAAAAGAGAGGAAACAGTGGAAGGGGTTATATCATGAAAAAAGAAGTGGCATACTTTTAGACTATTAAACTTGTTCTTATAATTTTCTAAATCACATTTTTCATTCCATGCTTTACATAGTTGCAAAGAAATAAAAATAATTTCTTTGACTTGTTTTTTTCAATTCACCACACCAAGCATAAGTTTTAGGATGTTATCTAACCTTGTCTAAAAACAGAAAAAGTACAGTACATCACTAATAGAGAGCAGCAGGTTTCAGATTCAAATTAAGAATGCATGTTTTCATAATGTGTTTTGTGCATGGTTAAATTAGAATCATTCTTACGTCTTTCTACACTTTATGTGTGAGAACCTTTAATATTACATACTGTTAATGCATTGCAATGAGATGTTTGACTTTTATACACCTGCAGTATTACCTGTAGTTTGTTTGGGATACTGTTGTAAGCCTTAACACCTCAAACTTCAATTGCATCTTTGTGCTGGTGCCAGCATTATACCGTAAGGAATTCTCTATAATAGCTGTGAACTATCGAGCCATTTTCTTGTTCTGAAGACAGCAGATGAGACAAGGACCAAAGCCCAGCATTGCCTTGAAACTTAATGAAAGAGCTCAGTGTAGCTTTAAAGTGCGGCAGTAAGACAGGTCAGTCAAGTTTGTCGGAGAAAAACACAGACTTCTAACGCTTCACCTGAGCAGAGAATAGAACAAGGAGTAGGCAAGGTAAAAGAGTGTGCTAATGGGTGACAGGCCATTAGTCTTTGCCGCTTTACCGTCCAGACTGAACCAATCAATCTGAGGATCATTTGTGTGTCCTCTGGTGGTCTGTCACACATTTCTGATGAGCTAATCCATTCACCAAGCCCGGGACAGGCCCACTAGCACAAGCAGTAGAACTCTATACATGCTCATAAGTGTACATACCCTGGCAGAATTTGTGAATTTTGGGCCTTTTTTCAGAGAATATGAATGATAACACAAAACTTTCACTCATAGTTAATGGTTAGGTGAAGCCATTTATTGTAAAACAATTATGTTTACTCTTTTAAAATCACAATGACAACAGAAACTACCCAAATGACCCTGATCAAAAGTTACCCTGGTGATGTTGGCCTGATAACATGTACACAAGTTGCCATAAACAGGTTTGAATGGCTACTAAAGGTAACCATCCTCATCTGTGATCTGTTTGCTTGAAATCACTGTGTGTATAAAAGGTCAGATCTGGGCTCCAGTTCAGGTAATTGAACTGATATAAAAAGATATCCAAGAATTGAGCAAGCCAATCAGCAGTGTTCAAACTCTAATAAAGAAGTGGAAAATGTAGGATTCTGAAAACTAACCAAGGTCAGGTATACCAACAAAAATTTCAGCCACAACTGCCAGGAAAAGTGTTTGGGATGCAAAGAAAAACCCACAAAAACGTCAGCTTAAATACTAAATATGATTTAGTAGTGTGGTTGTTTCAAGATACACAATAAAGAGGCACTTAAAGAAAAATGGTCTGCATGGTCGAGTTGTCTAAAAAAAGCAATTAGTACACAAATGCCACAAAGCATCCCGCTTAAAATACGGCAAACAGCACAGAGACAAGCCTCAAAACTTTTGGAACAAACTCATTTGGAGTGATGAGACCAAAATTGAACTTTTTGGCCACAACCATAAACATTTGGAGAGGAGTTAAACAAGGCCTATGATGAAAAGTACACCATTTCTACTGTGAAACATGGAGGTGAATCGCTGATGTTTTGGGAATGTATGAGCTACAAAGCCAAAGGAAACTGGGTCAAAACTGATGGCAAGATGAATGCTACATATTATCAGAAAATACTGGAGGTATTTGAACTTTCCAACATGACACGATCCAAAACACAAGGCCAAGTCAACCTGTCATTGGCTACAGCAGCATAAAGTGAAGGTTCAGGACTGACCATCTCAGTCTCCTGACCTCATTATCATCGAGCCAATGATAAACGTGCAGTTAATGCAAAACAGCCCAAGAATTTACAGGAACTGGAGGCTTTTTGTCAAGAAGAATGGACAGCTTTACCATCTGAGAAAATAAAGAGCCTCATCCATAACTACCACAAAAGACTTCAGTCATTGATGTTAAAGGTGGCAATAAATGGCTTCACCCACCCACTAACTATGAGTTAAAAAAAACGTTTTGTGTTATCATTCATCTTCTATGAAAAATGGCCAAACAATCACAAATTCTACAAGGGTATGTAAACTTATGAGAACAACTGTACCTACTCCTATGATTAGCTTTGCCCAGTTAGCAATGCAGAATAAAGGAATGTACCACTTTCAGTTTGGATGTGTCTTAAGTTAAATTTAGGGTTAATAGATAAGATAATATATGTAAGTCACTTTTTGAACTTGCTCATCATAAAAAATCTGGCTTTTAGGTTCTCGGTAGAACCCAGAGGACTCTTTATTACTTCCCGTTCCTATATAAGATAAACCAAGTACTGCTAGAGCAGAAACAATGTGCATTCCTTTCTCTCTTTCAACCAGAAAATTTGTCATGCTGTTTTTTATAAAAGTTTTTGTTTCCATGTTTTAAAACAAATTCATCTCATATTTTTATATTCATAGACAATAGCAATGTTCCTGCAGGGCTACCATAGGTCTAGAATAAGTGGTTATGAGCTGTAGAATTGCAATCTCTAATTCTCCCAGGGGACACTGCCAAAACAAAAACTACACAATGCACCTTTTAAAAAGTCTAATTGAAGTGAACAATTTTTTTTTTTTTTTTTTTTATGAAAAATTTGAATCTAGCATTGAAAAAAGTTACGCACAAATGCCATTTATGAGTCATTTAATCAAAATTCCCTGGGAGTGTCTAATTGAATTTACCTAATAATTTTATTTTTGGGAACTCCAGTGATGATTGGTTGATGGAATTAAATATACAAATATGTGGAATAACATAAAAATAATAAAAAGTAAGATGTTCTCCCTCAGATAAATGGCCACGTCCAGTTAAAATGTCAAACATTCCAAAGGCCTCGTATCAACAACTGTTTACATATTTTCTAGACATGATGTCACTATTTGCTTTGTTGTGTCTCCTCAATCACTATTACCACTCACAAAGTACACAGTCTCCAGTGGAAACACAAACCAGATCTGGGGCTGACATGATGAAAATGAACCCTAAAACACCTCTGTGTGACTGGTCTCGGTTCCTCTCCTTTCAGACACATTTAAAATCAAGAAGAAGTACAATTGGGTGTAATAGCCATCTTGGGGATTCAAGAGAAAGGCAGTTAATCGCTAGATAAAAGTAGAGCCAGAGGGCAGCGGTGGCCTTTAGCCTGATCTGTGATGGATCTGGGAGATTGGACCTAAAATAAGCCGGTCTGAGAGAACACCGGAGATTAACCTGGTATCTACTGTTGTAGTGATTAACAGGTTTGCCTTTTAGTAGTTTTATCAAGAATATCAGCACTCAAGAGGATTCCAGAAACTGACAGTTATATGTACAATATTTGTGATTACAAAATGTTCACAAAATGAATGAAGCAATGCCTCAGTTGCAAAGGCATACCCTCTTTGAGACACTAGACATTACTGTTTTTACTATTGGCTAACCCTAACACACGAGTATTACGCTGCAGAAAAGTGACCCTGAGTGGTTCCTAATGGACAAGTCCTATCTGATAGTGTTTTTAGAGAGAACCTTGGCAGAATTTTACAGACCGCATAGCAATCAGAATCCATAATGTTGATGATTTATTACTGTGAGTTTTACCATATAGAATAATATACTTCTTCCTAGATTGAGGCTATTTTCTGCCAACAATGTGGTCAATGTCATATGCAACCTTTGACTATGCAACACAAGAAGACGTCAACTGGCACAAACCGGACATCAGACAAAAGTTTTGTAGTCCGTAATCAATACAACTACTTAATATAAAAAAAAACCAAATAGATGCAGTGGCGTTTCATGGTGATATCAGTTGGCAATAGTGTAGATGGATGACATTACTTATTATTGAAAAATGCCATAAATCTTCATCTACATGTTGGCTCCAAAATAATCATCAGAGTGCTTCTCTTCCTACAGTGCTCAGTTGGTCCACTCTGGATTTATTTCCAAATCAACACTGATTAAAACAATGATAAATGATAAAAGCTTTCTCCAACTCATATACACACGTGGACAAAATTGTTGGTACCCTTCGGTCAATGAAAGAAAAACTCACAATGGTCACAGAAAAAAACTTTATTCTGACAAAAGTAATAATAAATAAAAATTCTATGAATGTTAACCAATGAAAGTCAGACATTGCTTTTCAACCATGCTTCAACGGAATTATTAAAAAAATAAACTCATGGAACAGGCCTAGACAAAATTGTTGGTACCCCTAACTTAATATTTTGTTGCACAACCTTTTGAGGCTATCAGTGCAATCAGACGACTCCTGTAACTGTCAATGAGACTTGTGCACCTCTCAGCAGGTATTTTGGCCCACTCCTCATGAGCAAACTGCTCCAGTTGTTTCCGGTTTGAAGGGTGTTTTTTTCCAGACGGCATTTTTCAGCTCCTTCCAAAGATGCTCAATAGGATTGAGGTCAGGGCTCATAGAAGGCCACTTTAGAACATTAAACCAATGTTTTCCTCTTAACCATTCTTGGGTGTTTTTAGCTGTGTTTTGGGTCATTGTCTTGTTGCAAGACCCATGACTGAGACCAAGCTGTCTGACACTGGCCAGCACATTTCTCTCTAGAATCCCTTGATAGTCTTCAGATTTCATTGTACCCTGCACAGATTCAAGACACCCTGTGCCAGATGCAGCAAAGCAGCCCCAGAACATAACAGAGCCTCCTCCATGTTTGACAGTAGGGACAGTGTTCTTTTCTTGATATGCTTCATTTTTCCGTCTGTGAACATAAAGCTGATGTGCCTTGGCAAAAAGTTCCATTTTTGTCTCATCTGTCCATAGGACATTCTCCCAGAAGCTTTGTGGTTTGTCAACATGTAGTTTGGCATATTCCAGTCTAGCTTTTTTATGATTTGTTTTCAACAATGATGTCCTCCTTGGTCATCTCCCATGTAGTCCACTTTGGCTCAAACAACGACGGATGGTGCGATCTGACACTGATGTTCCTTAAGCATGGCGTTCACCTTGGATCTCTTTAGAAGTCTTTCTGGGCTCTTTTGTTCCCATTCGGATTATCCGTCTCTTTGATTTGTCATCAATTTTCCTCCTGCCGCCACGTCCAGGGAGGTTGGCTACAGTCCCATGGATCTTAAATTTCTGAATAATATGTGCAACTGTAGTCACAGGAACATCTAGCTGCTTGGAGATGGTCTTATAGCCTTTACCTTTATCATGCTTGTCTATAATTTTCTTTCTATTTTCCTGCGACAACTCTTTCCTTCGCTTCCTCTGGTCCATGTTGAGTGTGGTACACACCATGTCACCAGACAACACAGTGACTACCTGAAGCCCTATAAATAGGCCCACTGACTGATTACAAGATTGTACACACCTGTGATGCTAATTAGTGCGCACACCTTGAATTAAAATGTCCATTTGGTCACATTATTTACAGTCTTTTCTTGGGGTACCATCAATTTTGTCCAGGCCTGTTCCATGAGTTTATTTTTTAAAATAATTCTGTTGAAGCATGGTTGAAAAGCAATGTCTGACTTTCATTGGTTAACATTCATAGAATTTTTATTTATTATTACTTTTGACAGAATAAAGTTTTTTCTGTGACCATTGTGAGTTTTTCTTTCATTGACCGAAGGGTACCAACAATTTTGTCCACGTGTGTATTTTTGTTGTGACTGTCCACCTCGAAGGCATTATATATCAATAATGGTTTTGATAAGCTTCACTGTTGTTTAAGTGACAACTTTGTTCCATCCGCACTCTGCCAGTGTCATCTGACGAGCACAGCTTGTTGACACTTTAGCTTCTTTGCTTTAGCATCATTGCCAGCTTCAACAAAAATTCACTTTGCTCGAGAATAGTATTTAAATTGGCCATGCTTCAGATTTGGCTTAATCCACGATCCAATCAGAATATTTTTTAAAACAGAGCTGTAAAATGTGTCCCGCTAAGGATCACAGTCAGTAGAAACTACATCTCCCAGCATGCCTTGGGCACATGGGCAACAGCTGGTCGACCTGATGGAAGCTGCTGCAGAAAAGAACATCTGGGCTGCTGCTATCACACTGTTGCCCATATAGAGTATACTGTTACTATAAATACTGGTGATCATAAAATATATTTGAGGGATGGAAATGGATTATTGGTTCAACAATTTGGTGTCAGATGATAGAGTCAACACTATTGATTTGCTTTTTCAAATACAGTCAGGATACAAAGGATTGGGGGAGGTGTGCAAACCAAGAGCTGGAGCAGGCAGAATGAATGAGTAATGTGAAGGTAATCACTTTAGTTGAGTTTGATACCCATCCCCCACATGCACCCCCTAGTGTCTGGAGACATAGACAAACGAAGACATACAGAGGCTGACTGATGCATGCATTACATTTGTGGCAAAATAGAAATACAAAATGGAGAACTGTGTAAACTGTAGACCTGCAACAACGGCAAGAGAAAAAGGGGGTGAGTTGATAATGGGGAGGGGGTGGTGGATGGTGGGAGACTCAGCTACATGACGTTTGTTTCCATGGTGATGGTCTCTCTTTCTCCCACACGCAGGGAGATGGTGCTTTAATGTGTATTTCTGCATGTGTGTATACAGATATGTGTCCTTAAGGGCATTTTATCAATAAATAACCACGCTCTTATTGTTTGCTTAGTGTGTATACAGTATATTTCTATCACAGTACAACCAGGGCAATGAACAATTTTGGTTTCAGTCTGTCCAAATGCGCTTGTTTTTTTATGGGGAAGTGAAGGCATGTAGTTTTCAGAACGCACAAGCCACAAACCCTGACAGTCTATAGTAAGACTCTAATAAGCGTAGCTTCAGAAAGACTAATCTTGCTGGAAGGAGAGATTCTTGTGCCAGTCACAAGGGACTCAATTTGCAGTGCTTGCATTTGTGATGTTGAAAAATGTTCATCCACTCAGTTGGTTGAACAAATGCTAATGGAAGACAATGGTGAAAAGAATAATCAGAGCCACTATTGCAGCTTGCAGCAGGTTGCAGATCTATTCAGTTTGCATACAGTCGGCCAGACAATTGTAATAAATCAGCTTGTTTTCCACATGGGCTCAGTGTCGTTGCCATCAAGCCTTTCTCTCACTGATGACTGTAATAATACACTTAAAAATAGAACTGAGTGGGCTGGTGTCTTCAGCATTTGGTGTGCAACAGCACCATGAGAGGCTTTCAACTTTATTCAACACAATAATGTGCAGCCTGCTCACACTGCGGTTTAATAACGACTGAAATTAAGTATGATGTGTGAAATACAAGAGCTTTATGACAGACAGTTCACTTGAGTGTGTATGTGGGATGTGGCGGTGGGGAGCGCTAGACTGAGGCTGATATCTGTGTGGGGCGTGACCGGCATGGAGAGAGGATCGACTGTCGCGCCAGAACCACGGAGGGGGCTGAGGGGAGGATGAGGGGGCCACTGGGGACAGGGAATGGATTTAGCAGGCAAGAGGGCCATCTGCTGTCCACATAATGCAACAGACAACATTAACAAATGAACAAAACGCATGTTAAATGTTGTATATACATAAAACAATGCACACAAATCAGCAAAACAGTGCTTGGCCACATGTTGCAATTGAAAAAACAATTCTGATTTTGTTTGCGATGGCGCTCACTTCTTTTACTCTACTGACAGTATGTAGGACCTACACAATTCTCCATCTGAACTAAATGCATTAGATCTGTATTGTCTTTGCAGAATTAAGCTGTTCACTCTTCCCTTGTTGCCGCCCCAGAAATAATTGGAATATAGCCTAGATTATTCAGTAGAGAATAAGACCATCTTGAGAAATATGGGCTTCAAATCAATCATCAGCTGTATCCGTCCAATTAATGGATGCACTTTTACCTTCATATATCATCCACACGTTCTGTAAACATGCTATGAAAGGTTAGATATGATGGACTGAGTATAAGGTGATTTTATGTAAAATGAAATAAAAAGCCATATAGTTTTCCATTATTTATTTCCCAAGGTTTATTCCTGGCCTTTTTATTGTACTGCTCAACAGCCACTAGAGGGTGCTCTTGGTTGGAGACTGAGCCATAAATGTCATCACTGGTTTTTCATTCTCCATTGTTTTCTTATAAATGAGCAAGTTCTACATTAACAATCACAGTGGGTTTACTATTGCATTTTCGGTTTATATTGATGTGGATGTTCTGCATGTGAGAATGTCACATTTAAACCAGAGCATGTACAACTTCTAGTTTTTAATAGCTTGTATGACCTTTAATTGTAAAGCCTCATTTGTTATTTCATTAGCTGGAAAACATTGAAACAAGGCTTTTGGTTCATTCACAGACATTGGACTTTTGTTTTTTTTTTACATAATTTTCCAAAATCATTAATAGTTGACAAATGATCCGTTAATGGCATGAATGCAAACAAAGAGACAAATTGTGTCTGACATCTCAAACATCAGACGTCAACATAAATATACTCAACAGCTTATATTACAATTAAGTCCCTAAGTGCCCCTTAAATTTGTTTTTTGTGCGAGGACTTGGCAAAGTTAATAAAAAAATCAAATCAGTACTTTGTGTACACATTTGTACTGTCACTCGGTTAATTTCATCTGAGGTTTGCATACACAGGTTTGCATAGTTATAAAGAGAGAGGAAAAGGCAAGTGTATGCTACAGCTTTTAGATTCTGTCCGCAGGTCTTTCTCAATGAGTTAAAACAGCCCATATCTTTTATTTCTTCTTCTCCATCTTGCGTTGTTGTTTCATCTAATTATTCATCATTTCATCTTGAAAATTCTGTGCTTCATTTTCAGAATGAGGATGCTGTTCTTTTATTTCTTTGTTCCAGGTAAGCAAATGTACATTATAGCTGCCAAACACAAAATTTACATTTATTCAGTGGTAATTTCAAGAACCTTAGATTCTTGAAAATAATTTCTACAAATAATGTCTGTATTGACGGAACATGCGAATAACACTGTATTGTTAACCCAATTGGTCATTTGGTTCCTAACAGTCTCAATGTGTTTCTTTACCATTACAGCTATGTGCACGACCCTGAGGCAATACCACTTCATAAAGGAGCCAAAGACCTGGTTTGATGCTCAGAAATATTGCAGAGACAATTATGCAGACCTCGCTACAATAGCAGACCAACAGGACTATGAATTAATGTTGAGTGTGAAAGCTAGAACAGAAAGGTACGCATGGATAGGCCTTTATGACGACATCAGCAAGTGGAAGTGGTCACTCGAGGATAAAGACTTCAACAACAACACTGATTTCAACAACTGGGCAGTTTCAAACCCCAACTTGCTCACTTACGGACATATTTGTGTTGCAATAACAGACGGGAGTTGGCACGACAGGTTATGTTCAGACACTTATCCTAAAATCTGCTATGATGGTATGATTTCATTCTCATTCAAAACTTTTCATCAGCAAATGAAATTAGGTTAAAAAAATCATGAAGCTGATTTTTTTCTGTCTAACTTCTTCTTCCAGAGTTTGGTACGCCCAAGTACAAAGCAGTACTAGGTCCGTTGACATGGGAAGAATCTCTTTACTACTGCAGATCTGCATACACAGACCTGGCCAGTGTGAGGAACATGTCTGAAAGTAACAACATTCCGAGAGCAAACAAAACATCTTGGATTGGCCTCCATAGATATTCATGGGCAAACTGGTCTGACCAAAGCCCTACGACCTTCACTAACTGGAACACAAAGCAACAGACAGATAACCTAATCATCACTAATAAATTCCATTGTGCTTTTGTCGACACAATGACAGGATTGTGGAACATTTCTCTATGTAATCGTCAGTTCCCTTTCTTCTGTCACGATACTAAGCAGTACACAAGTAGATTCAAGTTGACGTTGAAGTCGATACCGACCTGAATAATGCTGCTGTTCAGAGGCAGATCTTACAACAGGTAAGCCAGATATAAAAACATCATTTCAATGCATTTACTCTGCCTGGTCCATACAGGGCATGAAGTAAATGTATTGAAATATAAGCTCTCACTGATATTAAAAAGACTTCAGTCACATTGTTTTAGAATTAGAATTTGGCTGCACAATATTTTGCAAATGTTCTTGTTGTTGTAAAGAGAAGAACTGAAAAGAACTGCTAGAATTTCAGTAATATTATGGTCTTATCAGATAACGGTATGATATTTACTTTTTCCATCTAAAATTATTTAGTTTAACTTTTACTTTGACAAAGAGGACATTAAAAGGATTTGCACATCTTATCATTATTCCAGTATTCAAAATAGTTATCAAACATAGCTGTTCAAATGTCAATTGTTTGTTGTTTTTGTTTTATGTTCCTAAAAGGGCATATTATTTTGGATGTTATTTGGAAAAAAATGTGTTTCAAAATGTTAAAGTGGTGTTTTGTTTGACTCCACAGCTACAATGAAAAACTAGAGAAACAGAGGATACCCGACTTTAAACTGCGCTGGATTGAAACTGATGAGGAACCGAAAAACAAGAAGAAACGTTGAAGAAAGAAACAATTTTCTTTGGTTTTCTTTCCTTCTATACCCACAGTTTGCACAGTCCTGATGATTCAGTTTTCAATGATGCCCCATAGATGCACCTATGTAAATTCTTATTTATCTTGTATATTCACAATATTATGTTATTATGTCATGTAATTTTCAACAGTGTATTAGCATAGTGCATTTAAATGAGTGTTTAATTTATTAATATAGTTGTGAGTAATCACTGTGACATCCTAATTGTCATAAATAAAGGAGAGTGTTTGATTAAAACAATGTGGTTGTTCTACATTTAAGTTTAGGTCTTGGAGAAACTGGTCACAAAAGCAGACACAGAGATGTGCATTTAGGCTCCATGACTCCATATAAATACCAGAATAATTTAGCAGTGCAAACTATGGTCAGTCAGAACCTGTGCAATAACCATTAATGTGTATAGTGTCCTTGTGTCACTCTTTTTTGAATGTGCTCTTGGAATACACAGGTTGCATTTCTCTGCGATTTGGTTCTGTGGACTGCGAGGTATATACAGAAACTTGAAAAGAGCAAGACAAGCCTCATTTGAAAATAACATTAGCCATTAGCTCCACCTTTTAGAAATTTGGAAAAACAGATAAATGCCATTTTGGATTTCATTGAACTGCAGCTTTTAATTTATTATCTGCTTTTGTAAATGAACTCTTACTGTCCCACACTGACCTTGCAAACAAAGTCAAGTGGCTATAGTACATAGTGTGATACAGATGCCTTGAAACTCTTTGTAGTCTTTTTGGCAATTAAGGCAGAGGCGTCAAACTCATTTTAGTTCAGGGTCTATATAACCTATAAATAAAATAAAATACTTCAATTTTGCTTTTTGTTTAAATGTAAAAAAGTACAGGTACATTGTAATGTCAGTGCTTTCATCAATGACAACTGAAAAAGGCTAATGTTGGCAAAAGCCTTCAGGAATAATTTTTCACAAACTCGCACTCACAGTATGGCTTTGGCTCTAATGCTATTTTAACTTTCACTGCTGCATCACTGACCACTCAGCTAAAAGTCAATAGACCATCAAAGACAATCAATTTATCATTTTTTCTCAGTTGTCCTTGCAAGCTGTTGTATTTTTTTGCCATGACGAGTGTCATAATGGCGCTGAATATTATGTTCCTTGAGCATTAAAACTTGCTGCACACACACGAAGCACACAGGTTTCTCATTCTCCTCACTGCGCAGTGGCTCAGTGGTAGAGCAGTTGTCCTATCACTGGGAGGTTGGTAGTTCGATTCCCGCTCTCCCCACAGTTAATACTGTCACTGTGTCCTTGGGCAAGACACTTAACCCACCTTGCCTCCAGTGGTAACTGTAACACTGGTGTAACACTAGTGAATGGAAGCTCAATGTAAGTCGCTTTTGATAAAAGCGTCATCAAAATGAAGAAATGATCCATTTTTCTTGGCAAACCCTACACTTTGTGTCTACGTTTCTACTTTTTGGATAAAGACATTTAGGTAATGAGGGTGCCGAAGAGGTAAGGCAAAAATGCCATTTATGCTGTCAGTTCTAGGTCTCAGTGTTGTGTTATTTCTGCTTACAAACAGTGCAACATCCAGTGGACAAATGAGGGAATGACCACTGTTTTTATTGTCATCTTCACACTTTCTAAATTCATCCCGGATTGCACCCTCTGACAGGTTGGTGTTGGCCCTCGTGCTGTATGTTTGATACCCCTGATGTAGCCCAATAAAAGTTTGCCCATACCACATGACTCCAGTAGAAATCAAGTGCAATCAATATTTCAAACTGAGAGCTCCATGCTGGTAGAAACATTTACCTAATGATGATGATAACAATGACCTCATTTAAGTTCACACGCTCCATTTCACCTTTTTGAATTGTATGTCTCTGCATCCTGTTTTTGAGCAAATCACAGTCAGGTTTGCATCCAAGGTTTGCCTAATGTTGATGGAGGAAGGATAAAAAGAGAGATAAGAACTGCTGAGTACTGAACAAACTTCTAAACTGGACAAGCCAAGGTAAGTCATACACTTTAAGGCAACAGGATTCATCTTAAATATCCAGGTAGGATTTTCTTTATTATTTTGCCATTTCTTTCCCCCAGTTCGTTTGGTTGCTTTGATATGGTTATTATTGTAAATTATGATATTTTGATATTCCTTTCCCAGGAAGAGGGCAACAATGATACTCAAAATGTTTCATATAAAACTGTTCATTATCAGTATCTCAGGTTAGTCATAATTTTTTTACTTTCTCCAAACCCTAAAGAATGGAACCCTAATTTGCCACTTGTTCATTACAGGGATGTTAACTCTGCAACAATATACCCGCGTAGTGAAATATTATAACATTGGGCCACGCCTTGGGACATTTTCTTATGCTCAAGAAAACTGCAGGTTTAACTACATTGACCTTGTCACAATCACAAACAACGAGCAGAATCAATATTTGGTTGGGATAGCTCGACCTTTTGGAGCTTATGCCTGGATAGGCCTGTATGATAACAAGAGCAGATGGACTTGGTCGATGGATGATGCAGCTTTTGATAACGGCACTAATTTCAACAACTGGGATTCATTTGAACCCCAATTAACTATAATCTCAAAAATCTGTGTGTTGATGACACAAGAAGGGCTCTGGCAAGATGAATTATGTACAGAGCAACTTCCTGCTCTCTGCTACTATGGTAACAATCCTTTCCCAGCTTCATAAATTGAATTTTATAATTTAAAATTTTACTTCTCTAATATTCATCATGTTTTAATTTGATCTGTTTCTTGTGAAGATCCAGGTCCAGTCAAGTATATTCTAGTGACTAAACCCATGACATGGCAACAAGCTCAGATCTACTGCAGAGACAACTACACAGACCTGGTCAGTGTGAGGAACATGTCTGAGAATAACAACATCTCTGCACTCGTCACAAACCACACATGGATCGGCCTCTACAGATACGGATGGAACCAATGGTCTGACCAGAGCCCCTTAATGTTCAATAACTTCTTTCAGAACATATCCTCAGACCCAAACCAATTCAGCGATCAACACCTTACCTGTGCCAGCCTCGACACTTCAACCGGAATGTGGACCCAAGATTCCTGTGACTCTATGTACCCTTTTATTTGTTTTGTTAAAAATGTAACAGAATCATTCGCCCAGGGTGACAATGGAACAACAGTGTACCAACGTACATTTATGTTAAGGTTACAGTCAAATACAGACTTGAATGATCCTAGTGTTCAGGCTCAGCTCTTAAAGCAGGTAAGTTTGTCTTGTATGTTTACAGTGACAGATGTATTTATACTTCATCACAAGGCATTAATAATACACTGTTTGGTTTTCTATGTAGCTGCAAACTAATCTAGAGAAACAACTGACGGACTTCAAACTGCGCTGGATTCAAACTGAAGGACGGACATTTCATAAGGAAACAGCAAAGAAGGAGGGAAAACAAGGTGGTTACATTTAATGTTAGCTCACTTTCAAAATGTGCACTATTATATATTTTATTTTAAATTACATTTATAAATATGTTTTTTTTCTGGGTGTTGAGGCTAGGGTCCATTGGAGTGTGGCTGATTTACTGTGTTTAGGAGTTTAAAAGTCCATTCATACTTGTATTTTTGGGGTTCTAGATGTATTATGTTAATTATTATTGATATGATTTTGCAGCCTCTGTGTGCTTAATCTTCTATTGCAACAAATGTTTTCTTCCAGTTTTTATTGTTTAACTGGATGTATGGGATTTGAGTGTTGTGTTATACAGTATATTCTTTATTACATTTTGTGTGCTGTGTAATAACCTTTTGTCTGCATGTACAAAATACATTTCTCTGTGCATTGTAGCTACTATGTAAAACTGTGCATGAGACAATTAAAGTTTATTTATATTCTTGTATCTATTGGGTTTGACTCCTTTGTTTGTTAGCAGCAGTGCATTTGCAGACACAGTCTAGGCAAATCCTAGTTTAGTCGATCTGCCGAGATATGTACGACTAGATGACGAATGACTCTTGTCAATCAAATATGTTTATGTTATGTTTGTGACTCAGCATGTTAACACCCATGGCAACTGTCATTTCTACAGAAATGTGACGTGAAACAAACAAACTCATACGGTAGAGCCCTAAAACACAAAGCAACTCAGTGATTATGCATTTAAGCGCCAACTTCTAATATATATAAAAACGCCCACATCATAACAGCGGGGCTTCATGTTGTTATGATGGTTCACTAACCAGTCGAATTAAAACTAACCCTCTGCACTCTTAGTAAAATACACCCACCATATCCCAATTATAGAGTGTCACTGGTCTCCATGGTGACCTTATCTTTATCACAGTATAAGGCATGCCCGCATACAATGTGCTGTTGGCGGACATGTTAACACACAGCAATACAGCAGCTCTGTGTTAAAATTGACTCCTACTGTAATTATCATTTTGCATTAAACTCCAATATGCTTGTGCGGACTTGTAGTTTATGCTTCCCATTACAAGCACAAATAGCAAGTAAAGTTTTCATGGTAGTTATTTAACTCCACCTCATTCTGCACTGCAGCCAGCAACAACCCCTAGACACAAAGTGAACAAAATAAATAAGTTCCATCTCACCACCGTATTTCAGCAGCGCTATCAGCTGGCGCAAGACCATCTCTGGCAACACCCTAAATGAGTTCTCGTGTCCCCCTCGGCAAGATTAAGCATCGCTGATAAAGCAAGGCTGTGGGCCTCGGGTCTCTAGTTTACACTACTACTAAATCACAGTTTGTCTGCTGCACTGCTGTTGGCAAAAAGCTCAATAAGAAGATGGACTGGAGGCACAGAAAACACACTAACATCGGCAAAGATTGTCTTTTTTTATTTGTGTGTGAGTGAAGTGATGCACAAAACGGACTCTTAGCCTACCTTTGTGAATGCTGAAATAATCAATATTTTCATGCTAACAATACATCCAATGATTTTATGGAATAGGGGAGGTGTAATCTCCATTAGCCTTCCTGCAACACAATCCCAGACAAGTCCCCACATTTTCACGACATGGAGCATGCAGCTTTTGCTAAAGCCTGTTCAAAAACTGTTTTTCATAATTTGAAAAAAAAATGTTTAAACATATTAGATGTGTGCACAAATACTTCTACTGCTTGCTTGTGGTGGTGAAAAGCAAGGTTTTGAAGGCACATATGCCACTCTCTTATGCTCCAAAATGGGATTAATGCTTTATTGTGCAGAAATGTTCTCTAACATTAAAATGGCTTCCTCCTTTCACAAGTAGAAACAATTTAAGTAATCTGTTTTCCTCTTCTACCATTGAGCCATAAACAGGCATGAATAGAACTAGAAATGGATAACATTGCATCAATCAACATAAAATAAAATTTGGTTCCCATCTTTCCTTTGGGTTGCTGTTTAAAGACAGTGTTCAGCCACAGTGGCTTATTGTTTCAGTCCCTCCTGTTGGGGCTGATTATGACTTTAGTTAAATGTTGGCTTAGTGCACTTGGTCATTGGTGAATTGAGTTAATATGATGCAAATTACAAAGTAACGTCGCCCTTAAGTCAGTTGGCAGGCTTCAGTTTCAGCCCGAGGAAAAGCAGAGCTCAGTTCTGCCAATTCACATTTGAACACTGAGCCAACATTTTCTGTGGGACTGTGCACAAGAATGTGTGCCACAAAATAGTCACAATTACTATTTGAACCGCCAATTGTATTGAGCTAGGCTCTTCTCACTGAACTACTAGCACGCTTTAGATTAGGCATTATTGAACTGCTCTGATATTATGACAATTTTATTAGCATTTATTTTTTAAGAAAACATCCCAAAAACATTTAGCCTAGCCATAAGGATGACAAATAAAACACAGCTACACAAATTAGCAAATGACACAACACATTAAGCCAGGAGGCCACAGTCATGTAACCCTGATTAAGTCTGCTTTATTCAGAGTCTACGTAAGAAAGTGTGACATCAGAGTGATATAACAAACATGGCATTAGGAAAAATGAAAAAAAGAACACATTAATTGCCACCTGGCAGAGGAAATTGCTTCTGATTAGGAATCATCTATCATTTCTTCATCTTCCTCACACACTCACAGAGAAAGAATTCCACATTTGATGCTGAAAAAATATATATTTCCTTTCATAAGCCAAGTTCATTATCTAACATTAGCCGCATTGCAATTAAGCTTCATTTCCCCGGACTGTGCAAAATCATATCTGATGAGGTCTACTTCAAGCTGTCACTGCGCTCAGCCTAGACACTTCAAAAGCTCCTCTGTCTTAATTTGGTGAAAGCCTTAGCGTGAACTCCTTTGGATGAAGCATATGCGGCGTGCAATCTGCCTCTGTGTCACCTTTCACCATTCGGGAGTTTGACAAGTAAAAGACCTTTGAATGTGAAAATGAAAGCTGAGGTGCAGCAGTTTAGATAAAGTTTCTTTTGACGGTTATACTTCTGCGTCTGCTTGAAGTAGTGTCAAAATCTGTTAAGGTTTCATGCTGGTCTTTGTTGATGGATGACAGTGGAGCTGTGACATCTATTAATTTCTCTTTGCCTTAATTAAGACTTGCATTCAGGTGGTCCAGCTCAGAACAGGTCAGAACAGGTCGGTACATTCTAACCCTTAACAACAAGCAACATGGCTAGTATGTGTTGTTAAACAAATGACCAAGATTTAATGAATCAAAGTATCAAATTATTTTAGCGATAAAGAAAAGGTCCTCAAACAAAAGAAACATAGTTAACAGAATGTTTGTCGAACCCGTTTACATTTACAGTATATAGTCAAGATGTATATTATATGAGTAGTTCAAAATGTAGTTACTATCAACAAATTATTAACCTGTGAAACAGTTTGAACCATTTTTTACATTACTTAAAATACTATAAATATTTTACCACTGACAGACATTTTTTTTCTTTATGATGCAAATGACACTGATTCTGTGAGGAGTCTGCATGTCCACCCCGTGTTACCCTGGAATCTCTCTGGGTACTCCGGCTTCCTCCCACCGTCCAAACGCAGACCCTTAGTGAATGTGAGCATGAATGTCCATGTTTTATTGCAACCATAAGAAGAGGGATTATTCCAACAGTTTTAAATAATCAGCTGGGAGTTCACAGATCACAGCAGGTATGCATTTATTACAGGTCAGAGGGTGTCCTCTCCTTCACGAGCCTTCCTCTTCTTTATCCTGGAGGACGTGTGGTGATCGAGCTGGGAAAAGTAATCCATTGGGAACATCTGCTATGCTCGGTTATCCTTGGGCTAACTGTAGATATACCTTGGCCTATGTGTAAACGAAGGCTGGATCTTATATTCAATACTTAATTCTCAGGTTTTTTCCATGTGTCCTGTAAAACCTGAAATTAGGCATCGCTCCAAAACCCATATGAGCTGAAGTGATTGCAAACAAAAAGCCCTCTTCTCTTTTCAGATAAAATAAAAAGATAAGGAGGAAAAGTATTGAAAAGCATTCTTGGTGACAGGCATGGTTTCATGAAGAAGTGAAGCGTGTACATACATGCCTCCTGCTCTTAGTTAGTTTGTAGATCTCATGCACCATCACATTCCATATCATTTGGAAACACTAGGGCAGTGCCACAGACAATGGAGTCTGTAGCACTAGTTTATGAATGTGTAAGTATATTTGGAGATTGGAGAGTTCGTAGGCACAAAATGGCTGCCCCCTCACCACCACCAGTGTAAGAGTGTGGAGTGATTAGTGAATGAATAATGGACTAAGTATTATTATTGTATACTATTGGAAAAGTCAATCGTTACTGCCAGTAAAAGCCCTGCAGATATGAAGTAATGGTGTATGTCTTATGCACTACATTTATGCAAAGTGAATTTTAAAGAGATACCTGTGACACAAGCACAGTGTTCCTAGTGGCTGTGCCGTCACTGAAGCGCAAATAAAACAGTGAACACAGGATCATTAAACAGTAAACGGGCACAGTGCAGGGACTCTGAGATGATAATGATGCTATTGAAAATGGTGACAATAGTGGTAGTGATCTGAGTGCTCACTTTAAAAACAGAAGAGAGAGATATTTGTCCCTCAATCCGATGACGACTGCTGTAACTTATTTGCCCTCTAATGATGGCACGGTGGAAATAATGACAAACCCCGGAGCCATACCAGACACTGGGGTAGACTGTGTATGTGCGTTTTCTCAGTGGGACCGTTGAAGTGTTATAGATTGGAAAACAGGCCTGTGTAGCGGCCAGATTAGAAAATCGGCTTTGTTGTTCGTTCACTATGTTGCTTGTCATCAACTTGTGCTGGTGCCCAAGCGGAGAAAAAGAATCAGCAGTACAGGCACATAGAGATAGAGAATGACAGCAAAGGGGATGGCAAGAAACTATTTATCACAAAATGACATGTAATGAAACTCAAAAAGGGGTTAACTGTTTTCAACCATACAAGAAAGACACTGGTGGATACTAGTTTTGTGTTATCACAGACCAAGACTTAAAAACAATGTTCTCTGCAATGTTTTAATGTATGTAAGTATGAAATGATTTACTTTTCTTGCATCCCACTTTTAATTTTTACTTTTTATTTAGATTCTGAAAGACGTCCACGCCTTTGTCATTACTGCAGGAACGGTAAAATAAAATCCTGCAACTCAAACATATTATTTAAACGTAGAACTTCCTTACCGACAATATTATTCTGCAGAAATAGCAAAATTCATGTAACATTAATGAATGTTCTTAAAGATGGGGTTGCATCACACATCCCGCCTGGGTCTGAGTGCTGTCAGACTTACTGCTGCAGTTATTCATCAAAGCCCGTCCTTCTTTTCATCTCTCCTCGTCTTCTCCCACACTCCTCCACATACATGACAGAGCACAAAACCAGAACGCCGGTGGGCTGAAGAGACATTCAAATCAAATCTTCACAATCCAGTGAGATAAACTGAAATGAGCGGATGAATAATGTAGCGCTTGAAAAAAACAGTTAGGAATTTAAGTATTCCACGGCTTGTTAAGGGTCTAAGGTGTCGCATTCAATTGCTCTAATAATATTCAAGACACCATACAGTATCCTTTTGAGAATCTATAAATGCTGGATTAAAATGTATTACTGATCACTGATAAGCGTCTAAAACATTCTTATTCAGGGGTTTTAAAAAGTAACGCCATAATGATGATGTAGTAATGACCGCGTTGCCCGGGACCAAGTCATATCCCAGACCAGAGCGTACAGAGACCATGACAAGACCAAGACTATGTCAGGTCAAGATGGAGTCTAGACTAATACCGTGTCGGACAAGACCAGGTTAAGACCAAATCAAGACCAGAATAAGTGTACACTGTAATAGATACAAGACAACAATAAAAAAATGTAAAAGTCCAGTTTTCAGCCATTTCAAAATTCATGGCGGTTAGTGTTTGTTCAAGTAGGCAGAGTTACAACAAGAATTTTTTTCATTCATTTTCTTCATCCCGTTAAGGGTCGCGGGTGACTGGAGCCTGTCCCAGCAGCTTTGGGCCTGAGGAGGGGTACACCCTGGACAATGACCAGTTAGTCGAAGGCTGACACTTAGAGAAAGACACTGACACACCATTCACTAAGGACACTTTAGAGTTTCCAATTGACCTATGCATGTGTTTGGACGGTGGGAGGAAGCCAGAGTACCCGCAGAGAACCCACGGTAACACGGGTAGGACATGCAGACTCCCCACAGAAGAGTTGGTCGAGGATGTTTGAGGTTTGAACTAACAACCTTCTTGCTGTTAGGTAGGAGCGCTAACCACTCTGCCACTGTGCACCCCTACAAGATTTTTAAGTAAATTACAAGATTTTTTAAAACAAAATGACTGAGGTTTTCATTCAATCTCAAGAACAGACAAATGTGCCATTTTTGGTCTTGGTTGGTCTTGACGTCAGAGGCCGAGACAAGACTGGTTTTGACAAGAATACAGCTGCAACGCAAGGTAAAACTAATTCCAGCAGCCAGACAGGTTGGGGTGGTTGTTAGGACACCCAGGAATTGAGACACTAATGTAGCCAGACAAGAACTGTTCATAAAGGTCTGGTACTTGTTCAAATGACGCAATCCTGTCAGACTCACTGAAGCACACAAAATGGTGCAGGCTTTATGCAGTGATTTATTTCTTCGATTTCCTGGATGTTTTTTATATTGCATCATCACTTCACCTCCTGTTTTTTTTAGGTTAATCCAGTTGTGTTCAGAGTTTAATCCGTACCCATTTGTCCTGCTGATATACTGTCAGAGGAGGAAAGAGTAATACAATTTTGTACTCAAGTAAAAGTACTGTTACTTCACTGAAATTTTACTTAAGTAAAAGTAAAGTTACCAGTCTAAAAATCTACTCAAGTTAAAGTAAAAAGTAGCTCATTAAAAATTTACTCAGAGTAAAAGTTATTGCGTTACTTTTTTTTAAACAGCTGAGGTGGGGGTAGTGTAGTTAAAAAAAGACAAGATAATATAAATCCCCTGTACCTTGTGACCTTCTGGACTTCATTGAGGAGAAGAAAATCTTCATCTGATGAATGTTACTCAACTTGCTCCACCGCTGCCTCTGCCATCTGGTCAAGGTGTTGTCTTACATAGACCAGAATTTCAAAATGCATATTTGATATTTCTGTTAATACAGAAACTGCAAAGATTAATTTTACTACACCTACTACAAATATGATTTAAAATGTAACGAAGTACAATACTTCAAACAAATTATACTTAAGTAAAAGTAAAATTACAGATTTTAAAAACTACTTTAAAAAGTAGAAGTACACAAAAAAGCTACTCAATTACAGTAATGCGAGTAAATGTAATTCGTTACTTTCCACCTCTGCTACTCACCCACCTAAAAAACTAATTCACAATTGTGTTACCCCTGCTTCCCTCGCTTCACTTTCTTATGTTATATACTGCAGCAGTGTCAATAACATACTTCTCAACATGTGCCTTCTTCTGCACAAATCCCTCTTGCATATACCTTTTGAGAACCAGCTTTAGAATCCTCTTGGAGATAACCTCACCTATAGTGGCCCCTTTATCCCACGTTCTGAGTTGATGCCAAAAAAGCGTCTGAAAAACACAGTATTATATTTCAGTTGTTATATAGTTCAGTGATATAAAACCAAAAAATCATTTTGCAGACAGAACAGAGGATCTAACACACAATAACACAATTTATGTGAGCACCCTGGATTGCTCTATTAATAAAAAAATTGGATGGTTTCCTCTTCCTGCCTAAAACGTTGAATAAACTATAGCTATAGCTCAAATTAAAACACACTGGACTGAAGTTTGTAAATATTCACAACAAAGTCTGTTAACCATTGAAGAGGCTGACAACACAACTTACCTCTGAATGAATTCCATTGTACAGACCGCCTCCTCTTGAAACTGCAAGCTGCCTTACATTTACATTTACTCACGCACCACTGCGCCCCACGGACTGCGCTGAACTTGGGCCCAGCTCCTGTCCGAACTCCTCCCGGGTTCCCAAAAGACCAGACAGAATCCAGCAGCTAGCCCCACTGTGCGGGATTTTTCATGGCCATACTTTACGCTCACTCTTGGTGTAGCCAGTTGCTTCAAACTGCCAGGATTTCATATTAAGTTAATAAACTGAAATGGAAAATGAAATACAATATTTTATATAATGATTTGTAGCAACCGTTAGCCTTCTGGCTACACCGAGGATGAACTTGACAGTGTGTATCGCCATTCTTGAAATAATATATTTTAATCATAACTATTTGACCAGCATTTGGCTTATTAATATCAAAAACTATGTTAGTTTAACTTTTAACAATTCTCCCCTAAGATGCTTAATATTGGTAATAAACAGCCTTAAATTATAACGTAAGAAAATGCGGACCTAAGAAAAAGCTAACAACCTTTATACCATATATAAAAACACACAAATATTAACAAAAGTTTAAAATCTAAAAAAAAAATATTACTTGTTGAATAATGTTATTTCTGCTAAATAGTGCAGCATAGTAGAAAATTGCACAAGCTAATTGCTAAAGCTAACTGCTAGATTTACTGATCAGCTTGCATTTAACAATAGTAAATAAAATATAACTTTTTAATTACATTATTAAGCAAACAATATTCCAACTTACCGTGTGATTTATCAAATGCGTTGGATTGAGAATAATATTCCTTGAGAGGGTGAAATGATGTCAGAACTTCTCTGCATGTATGCTCTTTGAAAGTACTGAAGGCTATACAGTATTACTGTAATTTTACAGCCTAGAAACTGGTGATTCAAATTTCACTCCCAGAATGCAACACAATTTACAGTACTTCACAGTGTTTTTGGGAAAATGCCCAAAAGCCCTTAATGTTTCCCAGAATGCATTTCTATTTTCAGTAAGTTACTGTTTTTATAGGAAAGAGTAGCTACTGTCAAGATTTCGCCGTTTTTAAAAGCAATTTCTTACAGTGTATATACACACACACACACACACACACACACACACACACACACACACACACACACACACACACACACACACACACACACACACACACACACACACACAGTATATTAAATCACAAAAGAGAGCTCGTAACTCTTCAAAGAAGGGAGGATTATTAAATATGCTGTAAAATGTCTGTTTCTAGTTGACTCTCCATGCCCTCATTGAATAACTCACACATTCAGACAAATTGTGGTCTAGGCTCTTAGACAATTCTTCATGTTTTTATTGTTTTCTGTGTGTGTGTTCAAGAGGTAGAGGATCCTGTCTGGAGAAGTGTGTGGATACAATTTGAGAACACAGCATTAAACACAGATTTACAATTTCTGTCATAGTTTTTCCCATCCCTTTCTTTTGTTATCTTGCTCATTTTTTTATTTTACCACTCATTACATCTGTTGGTTCCAATGTCCTGCACTGCAGCTATACTGGTCATTGCAATAAAGGCAGTTACGTTTTTCTTATGGTCCCGGCTGCAATAGTCTGACAGAGCTGTTTAGCAGGGTGCTTGGCAAGAGGCAATAGGATATTGGCATCAATCCACCCAGTGGCCAAGAGTTGCAGTACCCTATTTTCTAAGTTTCTGAAAAGTTTTTTTCATGTTTTAGCATAGTTTTGCTGTTAACCTAACAAGTAATGAGAATCAGTAGCACATTTACCCAAATAAGGCAGTAAGGTACTGTGCATAAATCAACCACTGGCAACAAAACCTTGTATTGTGAAACACAGCTTAACTGCCAGCATCTTTTCACTTGATATGCTGTTGTTCAAACCCTGAACATACATGCAGCCCCTTTTGCTAACTTTAACACGTATGCCTGTGAAAATATTTCCACATAGCAGTAAAGGCCTTTTGAATACAGAGTAGTTTAACCATTATTTTTCATAAAACATTTAACTTCTCCCATAAGCCCTATTTTTCTGATTTGTTGAGGCTGGAGTAGCAGGCATGCCACATTTGAGAAAGAAATTGGATGTAAAATGTATGTGTATGGAACAGTCTCCTTCAACGAAGACACTACTAATGCTTCATGGACCTTTTTTCTATGTATACCTATGTGTCATGTGAGATTTGCTGGCATCTGATGCGACACACAGAAAGACCATCATTCTTTGTCTAGGACACGTGCCTGAGGTGTGAGATGCAATAATGGATATACTACAAATGTGTGTTTCACATTTACTGCAGATCTGGGTATACAATATTAAGTCTGCATTCAGTGGGTCACACTGATTTCTTCTCACACAACGCCAATGTCGAAAAATCACAGCTGAGACACTCTCACTCACAGATTAGAAGTGACATGTTGACTAAATACAGGATAGGATGCACACTGTTCAGCCCCAAGTAAAGAATGATCATGCATGACGTGCACTTTCACAGAAGCGTGGAGCATAACCTTTCCCCTGCTGATCCACATCTTGTTTAAGGCCCCTTTTGGCATCTGGGTTCCAAAAGGGGCCTTATACAAGATGAGGATCAGACCAGATCCACACCCAAACTTGAAGCCTATTGTTCTTTATACTATTTCATTGATTTGAGGATGAACTGTAAGAAAGTTTTTTGTTGCCAATTGTGGCAATAATTAGCTTTAATGTTTGGAATATCCACCCTTTGCAGCAGAGACTGCAGCACATCTCTCTGGCATCATGTCAGTATATTTCCTGAGAACTTCAACACTAATGTTATCCCATGGCTTCTTCTGTAAAGAAACACGAGTGTGTGACATTGACAGTAAAAGAGGCCTAGCTTGTTTTTTTGTTTGACACTATTCTATATTTTTAAGCAGATATATAATTTGTTTTATAGATATTTTAATGACCAGTTCAACAAAAAATGTTGAATCCTCTTAAATATGCCTCTTAAATATATAGTGTTCTAACCATTTTGGCCACCAATGTGTCTATACCACAAACCCCTGACGGTTCAAAGGGGAATATGTTGCTTTGTTAACTGAAACTTGTTGGTTGTATTTACATTGTTACTAAGTCAAATAATGCATTCCCAATGTAGCATAGCATAGTCCCATGTGGCTCTCTAATGAGCTAATTAGTATTCAAATAATAGGGCTCTCTTGTGCAACTGTCTGTGTTTATAATTGTGATTCATATTTTCAGAGCTAAAATAAATACTGCATTTTATGTAATCTGGCATTGAAGATAACAAAACAGGGAAACATAATATTCATAGTGGTCAGTAGTGTTCAATAATTTTTGTTTAGAGATGTTTCAACAATGCAGAGCAGAGGTGTAAAGTACTTAAGTAAATGTATTTCGTTACTGTACTTAAGTATTTTTTGGCTACTTTGTACTTGTACTGAGTATCAAAAATATAAGCAACTTTTACTCTCTACTCAACTACATTTTTGATTGAATATTTGTACTCTTTACTCCACTACATTTGAACTGACACTTAGCGTTACTCGCTACATTGTGTTTGTGCACGTCAAGTCGACTTTGTCTGCCGTGGCTACAGGCCAGCTGATGCGCACGTCCCACTTTAACTGGCTGCAGATGGTTTCCATTTTTAAACAGTTTTTTTCACAGATTGGTCTGGATTGTTTTATATTTGTTTTATCCCTGTAAAGCTAAATTTAAAAGTTTAAACATTTAAACTCAGCAAACTTGGGGTGAAAACAAATCTATGTTCAGCGCCCCCTGGTGGTATAAAGGAAGTAAGGTAGACCGTACTATTTTGTTATTTTTTTAATGTAATTGACTTTCTTTTTAACGTTTACTTAAGTTGTTTTCATTTTATTATTTAACCATTATTTATCCAGGAGTTTTTTTCCGTCCATGATAAAAAAATAAAATAAAAAACAATCCAGTTCAAATTGTTCTTTATTGTAAATACACAAACATTGTTAGGACCCCAGAGTTGTCATGTAGAAAAAACTTAGCTCTAGAGACCGGAGCCATCTTTTGTACCAGGCTGTAAACATGAGTTTTACTTTTGTAAAGTTGCCATTGGGTTTCTCCTTATATTTCCGCTTTTGGAGCCTGCCCTCTGGTGGACAGAGGTATATCGCTGTATTTCGCTGTAAAATCACCGTATGGCGGCGCCCTTACACGAGGATCATTTTAGAGGTTCCATGGGAGAGGCTTGATTTCCACCCTTCCAAATTAAGCCAGTTAATGGTTAAAGCAGTCTTTAAGCTGGCCGGACGTGCACTTCAGCTGGCTGGAAATGAAGCCGTTAATACCGAAAATATTTATTATTAATATCTCAAAAACTATAACAGCACAAACGAAAATCTTTACAGCAAAAAACAGCATAAACGAAGCACAAACGAATGACACCATTTTTGTCAATTTTTACGACAAATAGGGGGCTAGATGACATCATCGGCCGAAAATTAAACTTGTAATATCTCAAAAACTATAACAGCACAAACGAAAATCTTTACAGCACAAAACAGCACAGACGAAGCACAAACGAATGACACCATTTTGGGGTCTGGTCAATAAGTCTGGTTTACCATGGAATCATTAATAGATTTTTTTAAGCATAAGCTGTTGATGTTAGCTGTGCTGTCAGACATACAGTCTATAGTTATATATATATATATATACATATAGCAACATTGTTACTAGTATTGGGCTAAGAACTGGCCAAAATTGTTGCTGCATAGCCCTCTAGCACTGGGTAGTTGCGCCCCTGAGTGCCAGCCCTGATTCGACTTTTTTTATTTTGTTTTTGTTTGTCCATTTTACTGAAAATACCTTTTTTTAAATGTTTTACTTATGCCTTTTTTGAGCACTTGAGTTTGACTTGAACAGACTTGTTTAATCTGTGTTTTTGTTCTGCCGTGTCGAAATATTGAGGTATTCAATTTCTTTTCTATATTAGGAAGTAAAACCTCATAAAACAAACTTTCTTCTTTTTAACTGACCTACAATATCTCTTTGTGTTGAGGTCTAGTGCATCTTTGAGCCAACATTCAGTACGAGTAAAATACTTAAGTACTTTCAAAATGGGATACTTTAAGACTTTTACTCAAGTTGTATTTAAACTGGTGACTTGTAACTTGTACTGGAGTAATTTTTACAGTAAGGTATCTGTACTTTTACTCAAGTATGGCTTTCAGGTCCTCTTTACACCTCTGCCTAATACTACCTAATAATACTTTTCTTGGTCATACGTCAAATCTCAGGCCTTTTTTGGAACTGAACCCAATTTTATTTGGTTGTATCTATCCACATGTTTATGCCATGATCTTGGATCTTGTCCTTAAGTCCTGTTGTTGCTCAAGATTAAAAGTAGCCTAGGTGACTCACTTTCTTTGAAACAGCTTTAAATTAACTTACTACAATGCTATAATCAAACAGTGTGATTGTATTATTTAGTCACACATGGACCAGAGTATTCTTGTTAAAACTTGAGCTTGTTAAAACTGACTGAGCGCTCTCTCCTGTGGTCCAAAATGCTTCTGTATATGTTAAAAACACCTGTACGTTTTTCTCTGAGATTTGGCTAATACAGAGACTTGTGTCGTCTTTACTGCGGCAGACAGGTGAAAATATCTACACGTCCTCTGAGTGACACTTGACCACAAAGTAGTAATTACTCAGTCTTTACACTTACAGAAAACTTATTTTGTTAGGCAACTTATCAGTCTTTGAAAACAATTCAGTTCAAGTCATCAATTTTTGAAATAATACATTCTGTTGGTGAGTACAAGCCAACATTGTTGAGACATTTTGAAATCTCCAGGCCAGGCTGGAAGACATAAATTAGTCTGGGAAAAATAAGAGAACAAATGAAGAAATATGGAGGACTTGCAAAAAGGCAATTTTTACTGTTTTGCTGCCACACAACAGGACTGTGGATAGTTAATGAGATTGTGTTTTCCTGTGAAGGATTTTTTTAGTGCAGTTTAAACTTGGATCTCTGGAAAGGAATGGTTTGTCCCTATATCTACATTTCAGGCTGTAGAGTTGCCCAAAGACAAGATGGATAATTTGTTGTAAATGTGTAGTAAATTTGAATAAAAGCATGTAGCTATGTTGCTATGCAACGGTTTATGTCAGAGTCCAGAATGGAACATATGAATTTCACTTCACTGTGGTCATTCTGAGTTAGACACACAGAAGAGAGACACACACGTTGAGAGTTCGTTCCCTACTTTGTTTGAAGACAAGACAAACAGACGTTTCTTAACAAGATTTGACTTGAGACACAGCAATGTCATCTTTTGACGCCTATAAAACTTCAGGTGCATCAGGTAGAGAGACAAACAAATGCAAATGAAAAAATATCAAATAGAGTTATTTACAATGCAGTTATAAATTAAAGCAAGATTATGTAACTTGTAGTATGTACAAATTAGTAAAGGAGACAGATGCTGTTGCATACTCACACTGGACTTTTCTCTTTTAAAAGTTATTTTTTATATGTGATTGTGTTTGTGGCAGCCTGGCAGGACATACATGTCCTCACATGGTGGAGGCACATTTATACCTGTTTTTTTTCACAATTTCATGTAAAATAACAACAACATTAATTTAAGGATGTACGTGGTATTACAGTTACATAGTGTTGCTTTTAAATTATTTTTTATATTTTTTCTTCTATTCCTTATCATTTTTAATCTGTATGTATACATGTATGTTAGATGAATATGATAGACTCACATACTCATGATTTACAGCACTGCTGAACCTATCTGAGCTTGACCTTGGTCAGACGCTGCAGGGCCAGTCGTCAGCGTACTCCATTCTGGACTTCATTGGTGAAGGGTGTTTTGGCATTGTAGCCAAATGCCAGAATGTTGAAAGTAAGCAGACGGTGGCTGTGAAAATCCTGAAAGATGCTGAGCAAATCAAGAACATGAAGAGAGAGGTACAAAAGACATTTATTAATATTATTTGGCTTGCACTACTGCATTTAGAATGATTCTTTTACTTGAACTGACTGGCTGTGTTAAACAAGTAAAAACTTGCATTTTGTGCCCCCAGGTCTCCATGTTGGAGGAGATCAGTGTGCTCAATCCAGTCTGCACAAATGTAGTGCAGTTTTTTGAGTGCTTTGAGTATATGGGACTGACCTGCCTAGCTTTTGAAATGCTGGACACAGACTTGTATACGTTCATGCAAAGTCGGAACTGGATGCCTTTGTTTCTGAGTGAAATCCGGCCTATTGCACAACAGCTGTTGGTGGCTTTAGATGCCCTCAAAGGACTTGGTCTGCTGCATTGTGACATCAAACCAGACAATGTGATGTTCACTAACTTGCAGGACGAGCCTCTTGGGCTTAAATTAATAGACTTCGGTCTAACTATGAGAGCTTCCGAAGCACAGCCTGGGATGATGCTTCAACCTTACGGTACAGGTAGGAAGTGCTAATCTTTATAATGTGTCTTTTGAGCTTTAAAGTCTGGACTTAGATCTTATTTTAGTCCTTTGTTTTTGTCTCAGGGCTCCTGAAGTATCACTCGGCCTCCCGTTCAGTGAGGCTATAGACATCTGGGGGTTGGGCTGTGTCCTTGCATTCCTTTACCTTGCCGACAACCTCTTCCCAGTGAACTGTGAATATCAGATAGTAGGTCATACTCTTCAGATCAATGTGAGCTTTGAAAAAGAATGTCAGATTCTGATGCGGCTGTGTTTCTGTCTGCAGATGAAGTGCACAGTGGACCTACTGGGCTTTCCAGAGGACCGCCTGCTGAGGACTGGAAAATACAGCCAGTACTTCTTTACAGAAGTCCAGTCCAGTGAAGGCTCAGGATGGAGACTGCTGGTAATGTTGCCAAATATTCCTTTTTTGATCTGGTGGTGTGATCAAAATCAACCTTTAGGAAGTTGTTCTCACACACACACTTTGTTGTTGTTCCCTAGACTCCAGAAGAATATGCAGTTAGAAACAACATAACAGCTCAAGAGCGGAAGAGTTTCTTTGACCTGCCGAGCTGTCTGGACAACCTAGTCAATGTAGGTGCTTTTTCTGCTGACATTAAAAATTGAATGGAGGACAGTATATTGTCCGTATCTGTGCACCTCACTGGTTTGTGTTTTAAAAATGCAGATTTATCCAGAAATCCAAGCTGCCAAAGTTGAGGACAAGAAGGCCTTTGTGGATCTTTTAAAAGGGATGTTACATCTTGATGGGGAACAGAGAATTACTCCTTGTCAAGCTCTACAGCATCCTTTTGTGACAATGTCTCACCTGAAGGACCCCAAGTTCACTGGCTAGTAAGTCTATCTACATCTCACCTACAAAATAACATACAATCAAATTACATGGATACTTAATTGTGTGTATATATGTTTTAGTTTGATGAACTCAGAAGACCTGATGAGCATCTGTTCAGTAGCAGACCCCTCTGTGACCGGTCCCCCGGCTGATCTGCTCTGTGTCTCCACTAATGTGACCACCTCCAACCAGTCCGATGGCCCAAAAGGCCCTGTATCCATTGGAGAAGATTCCGGTGTCTGGTCTCTTCAAGGGACCAAAGACTCTGACTCTGGTGATGCATCCTCTGTTCGGTCATGTGACCAAGAAGTAGACCCCTCTGTGACCAGTCCCCCGGCTGATCTGCTCCGTGTCTCCAGTAATGTGGCCACCTCCAACCAGTCCGATGGCCCAAAAGGCACTGTATCCATTGGAGAAGATTCAGGTGTCTGGTCTCTTCAAGGGACCAAAGACTCTGACTCTGGTGATTCATCCTCTGTTCGGTCATGTGACCAAGTGGCCTCCGGCTGCTGGGATGAACATGAACCAGTTTATCATTCTCATGGAGAACTGCCTTTTAGCCTCTGTGCCGACACTGGCTCTATCTGGTTGTGTGATGGAGGAATCACTGAAGCTCCGGCTTCCTCGCGTTTCTCTTTTGGAGGATTCGCGATTCTTCCACCGAGTTGTGGCTGCGTTCTGCTGCTGTGTGGGTCAGCATGAGGAGGACTGATTTCTTTTCATTTTCATTTATTAAACACTGTTTAAAAAGAATAACCAGCAAAGATTTTTGTCTGTCTGTGCGTGGTGTCAAATTGTGGAATGGTCTGGGGGAGAATCACAAGCATTGCACATTATTCACAAATTTAAATTGATGTATAAACATATGGTATTGTCACATTACAGAGCTGAGGAACAGCTATAAAAGTCACAAACCAGGTTACTATTTTAATGTTCGAACCACCTTAAAATGGGACTTTATGGAATGGGCTAGAGTGGCCGTCCTTCAAACATCCCAAAACATTATAACATCCCGCTTTCCCTACGGTTCATACTGTTGTTGTGTCCTTGGGCAAGACACTTAACCCACCTTGCACACAGATTTTAGACATTTAGTGAGCAAATAAGAAACCATTGTCAAAATAAATTAAAATAAACTGAACAAACAAGAGTATTTACAGTATGTGAATTTGATTGAAGTACTTAGAAAAGGACATCAAAGGAAAAAGAGTCAGCACTTTACTGCTAGCTTGCTTTATGTAAACTACTCACCAGAGGTGGAAAGAGTAATACAATTTTGTACTCAAGTAAAAGTACTGTTACTTCACTGAAATTTTACTTACGTAAAAGTAAAGTTACCAGTCTAAAAATCTACTCAAGTTAAAGTAAAAAGTAGCTCATTAAAAATTTACTCAGAGTAAAAGTTACTGCGTTTCTTTTTTTTAAACAGCTGGGGTGGGGGTAGTGTAGTTAAAAAAAGACAAGATAATATAAATCCCCTGTACCTTGTGACCTTCTGGACTTCATTGAGGAGAAGAAATCTTCATCTGATGAATGTTACTCATCTTGCTCCACCGCTGCCTCTGCCATCTGGTCAAGGTGTTGTCTTACATAGACCAGAATTTCAAAATGCATATTTGATATTTCTGTTAATACAGAAACTGCAAAGATTAATTTTACTACACCTACAACATTATTCTACAACGTCTTAATCGTTCCTGTCAGTTTAGCGTGTTTGTTCTCCCGCCCATCAATCAATCAGTGGAGTAGTTTCCGGGGCGCAATTTATTTTTAATTTTTTTTTAACTCAGTAACGGATATGATTTAAAATGTAACGAAGTACAATACTTCAAACAAATTATACTTAAGTAAAACAAAAATTACAGATTTTAAAAACTACTTTAAAAAGTAGAAGTACACAAAAAAGCTACTCAATTACAGTAACGCGAGTAAATGTAATTCGTTACTTTCCACCTCTGTATACTGTATATAGATTTATAAATTGACTTGGTTATATCTCCAACAGGCCTCTTTTTCAAATAAGTTTAGATTAATGCTGCAGACTCTTTTCTGTATTACTCATTCAGCCTTTTGTATTACTCATTGAGACAAATTAATTACATTTGATTTGAGAGACTGGATTGCAGCCACTGTCAGGCTGACAAAATTAGAAATTACATTGTATGAGGATGATACCAGTAACGGTTTATTCTTAAAACAAATGCTGGTTGGAATATTAATATTTTATCGATTGAAAAAAGGGGCCCATGCAGTGCATATCTTAGACAATCTTGTTAGTTAAACTTTGCAATACAAGCTTACACATGCCTCAAAGCTTAGCCAGCAGTGTCCTCTTTCTTCTTAAACAGATGGGGTTTGCTCCATCAGTACTGGGCACATGTTCATGTCCTTGTGGGAGAGAGCCTTACACGAATACTAAGAAAAGAGGCTGACGTCAGAACGGCATCCATTGTCTCCGTCTTACCCTTTCACTCAGCTTCCCTCTCCTTGTGACACTCCTTGTGACACTCCTTGTGAAGAGGACAGTCCTCACGCGAGATGCCAACACTTCCATCGGAGCCACTTAAGGAAATAAGCTGCTGCCATTTTTTGCCTAACTTTTGATGACTCCAAAGTCATCAATGGGGAGGGGGCTGTCTCAAATAATAAAGTTTGGACAGTAGGAGCGTGTCATCTGAGGGAGTTTATGAAGTTTGTACAGTGACCTTGCCGAATCATGAAAGTGTCGACGGACGTGAGGACGCAGGCTTTGGCAGCCCATGAATTTAGGTGAGGTAAGATAAGGGAGGGTAATGTGAAAACCCACAGGCACCCATCACTACAGGAAACGTAAACACTACAACAGTAATACGTTTCAGGATTTGCACCCACTGAACTTCTTCATATCTTTACTGTTTGTCCCAGCCTGAAATGAGACTGATCTAATAGTGAACATAGACAATGCAAATGTGTTAAAATAAAGTGTCCTGCTGATTCAAAATACTAGATCATATTTTGAATAAGTTGCTTTACTGCACTACACCATTTATCTAAAGCAATACTGGGCTTCTCCATTATTCATGTTATTTACCCAAATTTTATGGACCAAAGTTTAAACACAAAGTTTGAACACACACTCAAACCTTCCTTTGAGAATATTGCTTAAATATTTTAGGTTTTCTGGTAAATTGTTAAATGATGTTAACTTTAAAAATCATGTTAACGTTATTCTCACAAAGCTACATATGTACAGCATACTATATCCAGTCAATGAAATGGTACATTTTAGTTTAAATGTCCTTGCCTTGTTTAATTGTTGGTATGGCTGGTTTGCGTTTGGTCACACAAACTCCATTTAGTTCAGTCGCAGTGACTTATCAGATGTGATATATCATTAAATTGAATTCCATTAAGGAATGTGCATGTGTTCTTTAGTTTGTTTGCTTTAACCTTTTCTTCAAGATAACCTGGATGACTGAGAACCTTCACAGACAAGTATGTGTTAATGTTTTTGTGTCCATGCAGAGGTGCAAATGGCTGGAGTTAAAATTGTTTCCAAGGTGAAAGGGACTAGATATTCATGAATGGGATAGATGTGATGATATCAACAGTTCCCTGGCTGAGTGTTTTTGGATGGTGTTCTTAGCCTGCACGTGTGCACTATGTGTGAGTGTAGTGTGTGTCACTGAGGATATGCCCTTACACTGAGTTGAATAAGTTCTGTTTTGCAGCAGACTCCTTTTAGCAAATGGACCCAGACTCAAGCAGACTTCTTAATCAGTTTTCCTTTTGTGTTCTCAGACTTGACTCGACTTGACAATCCGCCATTATGTTGGTTTGCATTAGTAACTACTTCTGGCTTACATATAGGGTGAAATAACATGTGAAGGGAGTTTGGAAAATGGCAGCAATAATGTAACCTCAAAGCTGCTGTACTCTGCCTCATTTCCCGCAGCTTCTTGTCGATTTAGACCACTTTTCTTCTGGCCTGAGTGCATCCCATCAGTTACAGTTACACACATGCACAGAGCCCTGCAGGCCAAATGTTTCAGCAATACACCAAGCCACGCTAAACACATTAAATGTTCATTATTGGATCTGTCAAATTTCCAACAGGATGGGTCTAGGATGTGGTTTATCAAGGTTACAAGTATTCTTGTCATTGAAGCAAGGAAAGAAAAGTGGTGAACTGACAATGTGGAAGTCAGAGACCTTAATGGTTGAAAATGATTTAAGAGACACGAAAAAATGTGAAGGATCATGTAAAAGTATTATGTAAAAACATTTGTCATGTGTTCACCAGTAAATCTGTATGGTGTCACGGAATGCCAATATTATGCCTGGTCAAGCAACACTTGCAGTCTTTGGCTTGTATAGTAAGAGATTGAAGTTAAAAGCCTCTTTCACATTCTGACACAGCAAAGTCCCAGCATTAGCCCAGAAAAGGGCCATGTGTCTAAAGAACTGATTTCAAGGAATATATGACCTGGACACTCCTCAGATCAAGACCTAGTAACATTGTAGCTGTGTTGTGAAAATTACTAGTACATACAGTGAACATACATCTACTTATGGTCTGCCTTCTTTTGTGTAGGTCTATACAGTCAGGTCCATAAATATTGGGACATCGGCACAATTCTAATATTTTTGGCTCTATACACCACCATAATGGATTTAAAATAAAACGAACAAGGTGTGCTTTAACTGCAGACCTTTAGCTTTAATTTGAGGGTATTTACATCCAAATCAGTAGAACTGTGTAGGAATTACAACAGTTTGTATATGTGCCTCCCACTTTTTAAGAGACCAAAAGTAATGGGACAGATTAACAATCATAAATCAAACTTTCACTTTTTAATACTTGGTTGCAAATCCTTTGCAGTCAATCACAGCCTAAAGTCTGGAACGCATAGACATCACCAGACGCTGGGTTTCATCTCTGGTGATGCTCTGTCAGGCCTCTACTGCAACTGTCTTCAGTTCCTGCTTGTTCTTGGGGCATTTTCCCTTCAGTCTTGTCTACAGAAAGTGAAATGCATGCTCAATCGGATTCAGATCAAGTGATTGACTTGGCCATTGCATAACATTCCACTTCTTTCCCTTTAAAAACTCTTTGGTTGCTTTTGCAGTATGCTTTGGGTCATTGTCCATCTGAACTGAAGCACCGTCCAATGATTTCTGAAGCATTTGGCTGAATATGAGCAGATAATATTGCCCGAAACACTTCAGAATTCATCCTGCTGCTTTTGTCAGCAGTCACATTATCAATAAATACAAGAGAACCAGTTCCATTGGCAGCCATACATGCAATGACACTACCACCACATGCTTCACTGATGAGGTGCTATGCTTTGGATCATGAGCAGTTCCTTTCCTTCTACAGACTCTTCTCTTGCCATCACTCTGGTACAAGTTGAGCTTGGTCTCATCGGTCCATAGGATGTTGTTCCAGAACTGTGAAGGCTTTTTTAGATGATGTTTGCCAAACTTTAATCTGGCCTTCCTGTTTTTGAGGCTCACCCATGTTTTACATCTTGTGGTGAACCCTCTGTATTCACTCTGGTGAAGTCTTCTCTTGATTGTTAACTTTGACACACATACACCTTCCTCCTGGAGAGTGTTCTTGATCTTCAACTATTGTGAAGGGTGTTTTCTTCACCAGGGAAAGAATTCTTTGGTCATACACCACAGTTGTTTTCCATGGTCGTCCGGGTCTTTTGGTGTTGCTGAGCTCACCGGTGCCTCGTTTTGCCCCTGTTTACCATTTAAATAGATTGTCTGCACAAACTTATGTGCACACAGTCACTAGGCAAAATGGATAGAAGGCCATCATAAGGGAATGCTTCCATAGGTGGTTCTTGATAAGTGTAATATTTCTGCTATATGTAATTACACTAACAATTCCTGCACAGCATACATAGAGTAAAGTTTTTTTATCTGAAGTTTTAGATACAGAAGTCAACAAATCATCACCCTTCTGTCCTATTGCCTCTTTGTCATTCATACAACATTCCCTTGATCCCCAGAGACACATCACATCTGCATGCCACTTCTTCTTACTACAGCAGAGACATTAACCTCTGAAGAGAGGTTTATCACAGAGTGGGATAAGTGATGAGTCCAACAAGAGGTGAGAGGCACGTTGGTGTTTGTCTGCTGGAGCTGTTGAAATGTAGGTCGTCTGAGGAGAGTTTGCACATTTAAAGCAGAAATGATGATAAATCTGCCACTGGTCAAGTGGAGAGATATGACTGTTGTCATCCAAGTCCAACCCAATAGTTATAATAACCTTCAGCCAAAGACATTACTGAGTGAATGGGGAGAAAGAATGAGAGTGGGACCTCATCCCATCCACCAATAGCTCTTGTTCAAATCAAACTCACGCACTGTTTAGAATTTTAATTGGGTATTGATCTGTTTAATCCATGGTCCACTTTTTTTCCTGTACTGATATGTGTGGGCATCCGATGCTGAACAAAACAGCGCCGGGACCCTGCGCACATGTTTTATATAAGACCATAATCTTTATTATACACCAGGAAAAACATTTGCAAGCATTACAGTAAATTATTTATTATTAATATATATATTTTTCTTGGTAAAAGCCAGACCTAAAGCTTGGACCTACCCCTTAAAAACCATTGACTATAAATGGGACACAGGCATACAGGATATCCATTCAGCCCATAGTCTACTGTTTATGTTACATGTCATGACTGAACAACTTACAAGCATAATGTTGGTTCAACTCTGCTCTAGGGCTGCTCCCGTGTTAGGAGGTTGGTCATTCATAGTTAACCTCTTATCACCATGTTTGGGGTTTTCAATATCCTGAGGTACTCTTTATGTGCATAATAAAATGCATGCTCATTTCATATGCATGCTTGTGTTTGGTTTTTCAGAGAGGAACTAGCTGCCTGTGTGGCTCGGTTGTGTCCTTGTGTAAATGTGGTGAGTATTTGCACTTGGAGCAGGCTCAGGCACCAAACAACAAGTACAACATATTTACAAAGCAGTGTTGGTGGCAAACATTGGTCCTATGAAGCTGCACATCGTCAAAATGCTCATGAATAAAAAAAGAACTAAAATTTCCCAAAAGTCCAAATAAAAAAAAACAGCAAAAAAATAAACTTTACATTCTTGGGCATCTATCTATATGGTTTTTTTTTTTTTTTTTTTTTGTAAAGATAAAGGTTAATAGACAAAATGGCCCACATTACAGTTTACATATGATTACAAAGTTTTATTTACACAATATCAGCCCAGTTTTTATTTCTTAAAATGATAACTACAGTTACAAGTGTTTGTAAAATAGTTTATTGGTTTAACATGGACTATACATCAGACATGTGCATCAAATGTGTATCAAAACTACTATATTCTGTCTCTTTGAGGTGGAGATGGACTGCAGATTCAGCTCCACCAGGGCTGCCTCTTCAAACAACAGAACAGCTTAGTCCAATCAGAGTTACTTTCAAGTAAAATCTCAGCTCTCTTACCAGTTGAAAAACGTCTTCACCTTGAAAACTCCAGATGCCTTTGCTTTAACCTTTTCTTCAAAATGACCTGGATGACTGAGAACCTTCACAAACATGCAAGTAGATAAGAACAATCTGTCAACACAAATGGAAAAAACCTTCTGTGCAGAGCTGGGAAAGCCTGTGAGAGGTCAAGGAATCTCAGAGACTCTCATGATGAACATATGAAACATGACCCCTTTGCCACCTTATTACTCTGTGATAGGGTGTTCATCTGCAAGGTAACCTCCTACACTGTAGCGTATTGGGCGACAGTTATCAGCTATGTTTACAATTAGATGGACAATGTATGCATGGAACACACTGAATTTGCATATGTAAAATAAAAAGTGAAAGAAAAAAATGAAATGTCTTTATAGTCTTTGCGGTTTTGCAAGAAAATTCTACGGGACCAGCTAGAGCTCATGACTCCATCTAGTGGTAAGAAAAAGTACCACTAGACTATATTATGGTAATTTAATATAGGCCTGTTGATATGTAAATGACTATTTGATCCAAACATTAGCTTTCAGAGGGAGAATTGTGCCCCTTTAAAAGTGTGTTGGCTCTTATTATCTGGACCTGTCTCATATTATTGATATTTTGTCACCAGTATTTTTCGTCACACTCCTGCTGTTGCTGTGAAGCTGCAGGTGTTTGTGTGCAAGAGAGAGACGGGGAGCTGCTGTGGTACGTTGCATCTGCAGCACTTGCGCACTGGCTCCACGCTCCCCTGACTTTCCGTGTAGTAAAGACCCTCTACCACTCGTCTCTTCACAGAGGCTTCTTAACTGAACAGTCTTTTATCCCCTCCCCTCTTCATTTGGCACTAGTGCTGCAGTCCGGTACAACAAGTCCCCTTCCTTCTCTAGAGCGGCGCGATGGCTGGACCCTGCTGCGGGTAAACGGGATATTGTCCATGGGCCGCGCACGATGTAAAGCCCCGCTACCACCAGCACAAGGATGGCCAAACCAGGCTTGTGCGCGGCTCTTGTGATGCTCCCGCTTGGCGTCCTGGCGCTGTCCGTCAGAGCAGGTGAGTTTTTTGGGGGAGAGCATTAGCGAACAAACAGGAGTTCGAGTTGATGTGGGTCCGTGTATCATCCGATCATTCAATTATTCAATTTAATCTGGCAAACCAAAAACGAAATAACGAATCAATATTTTGTTTTTCTGTTTTTCTGTATAAACCAAATATGAAAAACTGACGTTTGTTTCATCGCTTTCAGCTCAAAACGGGAAATATAATAAACAAGGAAACCAAAACGAAATAATGGATCAAATTTACGTTGTTTCAATTTTTTTTATTTGTTGTAGTAGGTCTAACTATTTCCCACGGTGCCGTCCTGCTTGCTTTGCGCATGCGCAGTGGATAGTTTCAAAGGAGTAGGTCGCTGAGACCGCGGTCGTTGGACGTTGGATATTCGGCTCCGCACTTTCAGCGGGAGGCTTAGATGTCTGTGTCCGACTAGTGTGTCATTATTGCGGGGAACTCACTCTCGAAGCACCGCCCTTAGCACGGAGCAATGAGACTTAGGGACCGTCAATAAATGACGATAACGGAACAAGTAAATAAATAAACTCAATAGCTTCAAGATAAACATTTTTTTTGTTCACCAAACTACTTAAAAACAATAGATCGAATCTAGTGGCACCATGCACAGCTCTTTTTTTCACTTTTATGTTTTTTTGGATTTTATATGAATTTTATATATACAAATATGGATTTTTTTCAATAGCTTTCAGGTCATGTGACCTAGTTTCTTCAATCCACTTCATATTCATAGCACTAGCCTAGTGGTACCACCGAAAGGTTACAAGTTAGAGAATTTGTCTACAAATGGAGAGAGTTTGGCACTGTTGCTTCTTTCCCAAAGAGTGACCATCCACCAAAAATGACAACAAGAGTTCAGCGCAGAATACTCATACTCACAGAAATCACTGGCACAGTCCAATATCTCTGTGCTTACATCAACTTTATGTATAACACTGGCCAAGAATGGTGTTAATGAGGACTCCTCGGAGGAAGCCACTGCTGTCTAAAAAACATTGCTGCAGGTTTAATGTTCACAAAGAGGCACTTGGACAGTCCACAGAACGTCTGGCAAAATATTTTGTGGACTGATGAAACAAAAGTTGAACTGTTTGGGAGGAACACACAACATCATTATTTGAGGAAAAACAGCTCACACCCACCGTGAAGCAGGTGGAGGAGCATCATGGTCTGGGGCTGTCTTTCTGCCTCAGGGCCTGGACAACTTGCAATCATTAATGGAAAATTTTATTTAAAGGTTTATCAGGATGTTTTGCAGGAAAAGCTGAGGCTGTCTGTCAGACAGTTGAAGCTAAAAGAGGATGGATGCTGCAACAGGACAATGACCCAAAACACAGAAGTAATCAACTTCAGAGTGGTTTCAGAAGAACAAAATACACGTTCTGGAGTGGCCGAGTCAAAGTCCTGACTTGAATCACATTGAGCTGCTGTGGCATGACCTCAAGACAGTAATTTATGCCAGACATCCCATGAATCTGACTGAAGTGCAGCAGTTTTGTAAAGAGGAATGGTCCAAGATTGATCCTGATCGATGCGCCAGGCTGATCTGCAACTACAGGAAACGTCTGGTTGAAGTTATTGCTGCCGAAGGGGGCAACCAGATATTAAATGTGATGGTTCAGTTACTTATTCCTCACCCTTCTGTCATTGTTTGCATGTTATCCTCATTAAAAATATGAAAACCTATAAATGTTTGGGTGGTTTTAGTTAAACCAGACACTGTTTTTTCATTTGTGTCATTTTGACAAAGAGCAGATCACATTTGATGGTGATTTAATGCAGAAATGTGAGAAATTCCAAAGGCATCAGATACTTTTTCATGCCACTGTATTAGAATCACACACACACATTTGAGGGGTTTTACTATTTACACTTTTTTATATAACCTTTTATATAACCAACACAGTATTTACAAGATAAGTCTTTTAGCAGTTTGCAAAGATTTCTTCTTGCTTAGCTATAACCATTTATGAAATAAACACGAAAGTGTAATTTAACTACTACTACTACTACTACTAATAGCTATGTACATATAAAGTAAACATTCATTTGCACAAAGAACAACTCCATTCATTTTTCATTGTCTCTTCTTCATCATCCATCCCAATACACTCTACATGGAACCATCTGTCACAGTTGTCACACTTCTGTTGTATGATAAAGAAACACTGTAAATCTGGAAATTTAATCACTTTATCAGTCTTTCCATCTTACCCAATCAGTGTTATTCTTGCTCCCACTTGCACCTGCAGATTTCTTTGGCCTGTTCGATGCACACATTGCACCGGGAGTCCATTGGAAACACTAAAAAGTAGCATTTAGTTTTGTATTAAGGTATTTCTTTTGATCAAGAGAAAAATATACTGGTAGCGTAACTCCTTTGAGGGTCATCAATGGTCAGAGGCTAGATTAGATACAAACAAACTGGTTAGCTTTCCCAGAGGTGTAGAGGTTTGTTTTTTCTTTTATCTGCACTCTTCTTTTTAAAATGTTTTTAATGTTTTCTTATGTTTCTTAATATAAATCTTGTAAATAGTCTTTTATTCCTGTAAAGCACTTTGAGTTACCCAGTGTATGAATTGTGCTATATAAATAAAATTGCCTTGCCTTGCCTTGAATAAAACAAAAATTGAATTGTTGCCACAATGCCAAGTCACAGCAAAAGTTCAAAGAAAAGTGGGACTAGTTGGAAGTCATTATTTGTGTAAAAAGTGTACTAAAAGTGTAAAACTGTAATTGTAAAAACTAATTTTGCTTTATTTTATTTGGCTTTAGAACCACACGTACATAAAGTCTGCTTACCTGATCCTTGAAGGATTTTAAGAGCCATTTCTATGCGCTCTCTTGCCATGCAACTTTTTTTTGTTAAACAGAATTTGGGGTTCAATGGAAAGTTCTCCATTATCTGGCCATCTAAATATAATATAATTAAATATCTTTAATAAAGGTGTTTTGTCACAATATTATCAAATATTAGAGGACACAATAAAACACTTTAACCTTTACAACTATGACCCAGCTGTTTTGATCCTGTTGAAAGGATGAGTCATTACTCCTCCTTTCCACTTCATGTCCATCCAGTCTATATTACCATCTTGCTTTTTGCCTGTAGGTATTCCCTGGATATGTATTTACAAAGTTTGCATATTGTTTTTCATTTTTGTAAGATGACATGTTGAAATAATTATGCCATTTTTTTTTGCCAGAGTTTTTATATCAAAAATTCATAAAATAGACAAAATTGGAAAATAAGTGGTGTGCATGATAATACTAGGCTAGTGCTATGAATATGAAGTGGATTGAAGAAACTAGGTCACATGACCTGAAAGCTATTGAAAAAAATCCATATTTGTATATATAAAATTCATATAAAATCCAAAAAAACATAAAAGTGAAAAAAAGAAGTGTGCATGGTGCCACTAGATTAGATCTATTGTTTTTAAGTAGTTTGGTGAAAAAAAATTGTTTATCTTGAAGCCATTGAATTTATTTATTTACTTCGTTCCGTTATCGTCATTTATTGACGGTCCCTAAGTCTCATTGCTCCGTGCTAAGGGCGGTGTTTCGAGAGTGAGTTCCCCGCAATAATGACCCACTAGTCGGACACAGACATCTAAGCCTCCCGCTGAAAGTGCGCAGCCGAATATCCAACGTCCAACGACCGCGGTCTCAGCGACCTACTCCTTTGAAACTATCCACTGCATGCGCAAAGCAAGCAGGACGGCACCGTGGGAAATAGTTAGACCTACTACAACAAATAAAGAAAAATTGAGAGAACGTAAATTTGATCCATTATTTCGTTTTGGTTTCCTTGTTTATTATATTTCCCGTTTCGAGCTGAAAGCAATGAAACAAACGTCAGTTTTTCATATTTGGTTTATACAGAAAAACAGAAAAACAAAATATTGATTCGTTATTTCGTTTTTGGTTTGCCAGATTAAATTGAATAATTGAATGATCGGATGATACACGGACCGATGTGACTGCATGGTGTGTGGCATGTGGTTCATTTCGATAGAGAGAGTCCTAGTGGAAAGACACCAGATTGAAATGAAAAGGATTTTAACAGCAACATTAGCACGAACTGCAGCTTTTTGTTGCCTAATTAGTTAACGTTAGGGTTAAACAGCTGTCATGTTAGCTTGAGCAGCACAAGCTAGTACGACGTTTTGAAAAAGATCAATAAGAAGTTAATAATTAAAAGCACGTTTAATCAAATGGATCCTAACTTTTTTGATGCATTACAATGTTTTACAAATCTGGGATAAAATAAGGAATTTGGGTGCAATTCTTTATTTTTATTTTACAAATTTTGTTGGTAAAGTTGGTATAAAATCGACTCTTACGATTACGTAAGTTAGATGAAGTAGGTCTATTTTACCTCCTTTTAACAATAGTTCTGTATATCTCTTTCGCTGCCACTGTTGTGACCAGTAAGATTTCACGTGTAAACAGCCTGAACTTAATAGACAATACCAGTTATGATTGAGTACAGGGTTATAACCATGGCCTGTAGCAGAATTTGAATTAACCTTATGTATATCATGGTACATGGCAGCATGGAGCTCATCTATTTTTGATTGTATTGTATACTTTCTAACCTGTGATACAGCGCCAGAGGCTTCTTTCAGTGTGCAGACTTATGTAACAGTAAATGGCATGTCAGGCTCATATGTAACTTGAATAAGGAAGATAATTTTGAATAGGTGCACTGTAGTTTATCAGAGAAGAATGTATAGCTCGTACAGCAAGGGGACAGAACTGCTGCAGTGTAAAGAGTCTATGAGTCATAAAGAAAAAAAACAGAGCGTTTAGAGTTTTATGTCTTTTTTCTTTGGGCAAAACACAGTTTGACAGGGTGTGCATGTAAACACAATGAGAAATAAGGCAAGTGAATAGAAAGGTCAGATGTAAGATATCAAGTATTCTACAAAGCGTAGAATTACAAAATACACTGGGCATTAATTGTGTGACAACTGACAACACCTGACATAAAACTACACTGTGCATGCCTCTCGTAGTCAGAACTAGTGATGGAACGGTGTGCAAGATTATCCCTTGTTCCCTGCCAAACCGTTTTGATTTCAAGACCAATTGCAGTGAAAAGCAACAGAATAGCAATACTTTCTTGTACAGTATCTCCATGAATGAACAGCAGTTGTATTGATTTTCACACACTATTATTATCCCTAAGGTAGTGCCAAAAGTCAATATAGTCAAATATAGAATTCTATCTAACTTGCCAATAGTTAAAGCTATGACTGGACAACTAACTTTAACAAATCCCATGGTGAAAGCTGTATGTAAAGTGGCCATTTTGATACCATTATAGTCTAGTATTATACCAGCTAACCCTACAGCTGTGTAAAAAATGTAGAAGTACTTTAATCTCCATCATAAAATCTTGGTTACATTCCACAGCTGTAATAAGTTGCCAGATGACAGATCTCATTGTGAGAAGCACAAATCTTGTCTCTGAGATCATGTGATTTATCTCTGGCTCTAGAGATGTGATATTTCTTATCTAATTTCTGGATGAATGCTGTTTTAAAGAGGAATTTTGTTTGGCCAGGCCAGCTTTTGGCTTTGACAGCAAATGGCTTCAGAATGTAAGGGAATCCCCAGTGCCATTATATTGTTAAAATGTCAATGTGTGGCTGTTTAAAGATAAACAGTGGGGGAAGCACAGCTAGTCACAAAGGGAGTTGTCAAAATAGAAGGCACACACACCTGAGCACACCACATACACTCGACATCAACAAACCAAAAGCCCTCAAAAACGTTTTATTTGCTCAAGAATTTTCCCTTGAAAAATATTTTTCAAGGAGTACATTGTGTAAAAGGCTGGTTTAAGTCTTGCACAGCGTTGATTCTGTTAGAATTGAGCGCAGTCATTGTTTCTCTCGTAAAGTAATTTTTTGAGTTCTCAAACAAGTCCAAAGCCCATGTACTGCTCAATATTTGCAGAAGTAGGAGACAATGGAATAACCTGATTGTAGCAAAGTGGTAGTGAGTTTTTGACCTTAAAACATCTCAGAGTAGAAGTTCATTTTACCTTTTAAAGTAGGACTATTTCAGAAAGTCTTTCTGTTTATTCTTCAACATTTAAATTTCTGAGCAGCAAAACTCGAGTCAGCAAATATAACTAGCTCAAAAGGAGCTTGAAGTAATTAACCATTTTGATTATCTTGTTAGATAATCTCTATAAACCAATGTTTCTCATTCCAAAGCAGGCATTTGAAACACAATATTAGTTTCCCAACCGTGCTCAGTATTGTCATATTTTTCTTTTTAACATTGCTGTTAATTTGAAGCACAATCCTGGAAGGAAAGTTGAGTTGTTTGCATTTTCGATTTACCTGCCTGTACATGCCTGTAGACACCAATATACTAAAAGAGCCTGTGCATGCAATAGGGCTATGAGACTGCATCAGGTCAATAAGTGCTTTCACAAACTAATTTAGCTTAGACATTGGTGTGTGTGTGTGTGTGTCAGAGAGTGCCAGTGAAATGTCATGGTCTGACGGTCGCTTTTACTGATCAGTGTTATGGCAAATGAAGGTCGGTCTGGGATCATGTACCTGCAGCATTAAAAAAAAATCTTTACAACCACCTACATAAATGAAAAAATACAATTACAGTGCATTAACATCATAGTTATGGCTTCTGCGGTGTCATTTTTCAATTGCCTTTTGTATTACAGTGTGGGTTGTGAGTTTTACTGTAAAATAAGCCCATGAGCCTTACTTTAATGAGAAATGCGTGGGCGACAGAAAGCAAAGACAAGAGAGAGGAAGATGTATTTGCAAGTAAGAAAGTGCAAGACAAAGACAGATGAGAAGAAGAGGCTTTTCTCAGCGGCACCAGGAGACCTGTGTGTGGTTAATTAGGCCTGGTATTAATGAAATAAGCAATGGTGGTGTGGGAAGGGAAACCAAGCAGGAAAAGCTAAGGGGGAAAAGGAGTAAGGTCTGCATAGTTACAGTTGTGGTCATAAGTTTACAGAGTTTGTGATTTTTTTTGGGGCCATTTTTCAGAGAATATGAATGATGACACAAAAACATTTTTTTCACTCATAGTTAGTGGTTGGGTGAAGCTGTTTATTGTCAAACAATTGTGTTTACTCTTTTGAAATCATAATGACAACAGAAACTACCCAAATGACCCTGATAAAAAAGTTTACATACCCTTAATACTGTGTATCGTTACCTTTAACATCAAAGACAGCTTGAAGTCTTTGTGGTAGTTGTGGATGAGGCTCTTTATTTTCTCAGATGGTAAAGCTGCCCATTCTTCTCGGCAAAAAGCCTCCAATTCCTGTAAATTCTTGGGCTGTCTTGCATGAACTGCACGTTTGAGATTTCCCAGAGTGGCTCAATGATATTGAGATTAGGAGACTGAGATGGCCAGTCCAGAACCTTCACTTTATGCTGCTGTAGCCAATGACAGGTTGACTTGGCCTTGTGTTTTGGATCGTGTCATGTTAGAACGTCCCATGCGCAGCTTCCAGGCTGATTCCGGGCAAATTTTCCTCCAGTATTTTCTAATTACATGCTGCATTCATCTTGCCCTCAATTTTGATCAAGCTTCCTGTGTCGTTTGTAGCTCACACATCCCCAAAACATCAGTAATCCACCTCCATGTTTCACAGTAGGAATGGTGTACCTTTAATCATAGGCCTTGTTGACTCCTCTCCAAATGTAATGTTAATGTTCCAAAAGTTTAGAGGCTGGTCTCTGTGCTGTTTGGCGTATTGTAAGTGGGATACTTTGTGGCTTTTATTATTTTATTTATTTTATTATTTAGTAATGGCTTTCTTCTGGCGACTTGCAGCCTATGTTTCTTCAAGTGCCTCCTTATTGTGCATCTAGAAACAGCCACACCACTTTTTTCAGAGAGTCCTGTCCCTATTTCAGCTAAAGTTATTTGTGAGTTTTTACTTTGCATCCTGAACAATTTTCCTGGAAGTTGTGGCTGGAATTTTTGTTGGTCTAACTGACCTTGGTTTGGTTTCAACATAATCCCGCAATTTATTTTCCACTTTAATAAAGTTTGAACATTGGCATTCTCATTTCCTTGGATATCTTTTTATTTCCTTTCCTGTCTTATAAGGTTCAATTACCTTTTCCCACAGATCCTTTGACAATTATTTAGCTTTCCCCATGACACAGAATACAGATATGTCAGTGAAGCACTGGATGAAAGATGCAATTGTCTGTCAGGAGAAAATAGAAGAAACTCACTGACCTTTTATACACACACACACTGATTACAAGCAAACAGATCACAGATGAGGATGGCTACCTTAAGTAGTTTGTGTCAAACCTGTTTGTGTCAACTTGTGTGCATGTTATCAGGCCAACATCACCAAACATTTGATCAGGGTCATTTGGGTAGTTTGTCATTATAATTTTTAAAAAGTAAACACAATTGTTTGACCATAAATGGCTTCACCCAACCACTAACTATGAGTAAAAGAAAAGTTTTTGTGTTATCAATTATATTCTCTGAAAAATGGCCAAACAATCACAAGTTCTACCAGGGTATGCTTATGAGAACTGTACATCTCCTGGATGTGATACATGATTCATCTTCTCCTTTTGTTTCCATGTGTCAGAGACCCTGCTGTCAGCGCCGCTCAATGTGACCATCAGAGATATTGAGGTCAACTCAGCTGTTGTCACATGGGAAATCCTGGAGGGAGACCCTGTTATTGGATTCGCCATTACCCAACAGGTACAAAACTGATCTTTAGTCAGATATGGCAACTTTAAAAAAATGAGATACTGTAGTATAAATCCAGATTTGTGTAGTTTGAAACAGACAGTAGAATTAATGGACCAAGTGAACAAAAAATACTATATTAAATATTATAATTTTTAGAGTTATTATTCTGATCTCAGGGTATTCATCTAATCACTTTTTTGCTTAGATGTCCTTCTGCATTCTATTGATCAATTTTACACAAGGGATGTAAAAAAAAAAAAAAAATAAATAAAATAAAATCCAATCGTATGTAATTTATTATAATTTTATAGAAATCTAAGACAATGGTTGTATTTTGTGGGGACAGAAAGATCTTACATGACCAAGATTGACAGCAGTGTGTACGGTTGTGTGTTACTTCTATACAACAAAAGAGCGAGACAAAGGTCTATCTGGTACACTGATACTGAAACTTCTTCTACTAAATATATCTTTTTTTTTCTGGAAGACCTACTCATGATGGCAGTCTTATGGAGTTTCCCCTGCCACTAAAAACATGTACAATATGTACCTCCTATGGGGCCAGGACTCCCATGGCAAAGAGATTTGATCAGTGGGACTTTCCTGGTTAAATAAAGGTCAAATATATAGATGTATGTGTGTGTGTGTATATCTCACAAGCCCAAGATCATATACTGACACTTTTGAAATCTCAAAGGTTGATAATATACTGACAATACAACTAACCTTATTTGACAAACATTATATTAAACTACTGCTCAGTGTTATACTGGAGCCAAACCAATGATTTCTAAAGTTCACTAGCAGCTACCATCACTAGATGGTTAGGATGTCTGTCTTTTCAGCCTCCACAGCCTTATCGGTCCATTCATTTCTACTGTCTACTGTGTAAAAGATAAATAATGTAATTGTACTTGGAAATTTGTATGCTTTTTATCAACCTATGATACAGTACATTTGATAAACTATTACAATTTCAATGGGTGTTCAACAGTAGTGGACCAGGCAAAGGTTTATTGTGCCATTAATGAGCAAAACCAAAACATTTTAGGTAAACCATGTACATATAGTCTAAAAACTTAACCTAAACATTTATGATCTTTAGATATACTGTTTACTCTGCCCATTTCTGTAGCAGAGGTTTGATTTGATATCTACATTATTCTTTGTGCATACATTTTAAACAAGCTTAGAAAAGTCTAGCTATAATTGCCCGGTAAATAAATTTGCCCCTGAGGGAACTCTTGGCCACCCATTGACCTGAGGCAGCAGTCCAAGCTGGATACCAATGTGAATTTTCAGTAGAGCGTTCACTATACAGCCTCAGTAATACTCTGCTTCCTTTGGCATAATTACACGGCAGTAAAAAAAGCTGGAGGCTTTTTTATACTTTTCCCCAAACTGTTTACCAAAAGACTGTTTTAATTTGGCCTGTATCAGCTCTGAGCAGAATGCCATTTGTCGAGTTCTCACTGGAGAGAACTTCTGCAGAAAAAAAAAACTTGCATCTCTTCTAACAAGGTGAACACTCTATTACAGTATACTGTTACAGATAAAAAAGTAAGGTCAAATCTGTAAGTAAATTAATAAAGTAGGCCTGATGCAGACTAATGCCTGAAAGCAGCTGAAACATTGAATAAAAGAAGCATTAAGTGGTGTTTTACGCGTCAGTGTAACCCTGACCTGTGACTTCTTGGCTGAAATGCGGCCAAAGGAAAGGGAATTTCTTTTTACGTAACAATAAAGTCTTGCATTAAGGCTGTGACTCATTTGTCCTGTGTCTCTGTGGCGGCTGCAGAAGAAGGACGTGCAAATGCTGCGCTTTATTCAGGAGGTGAACACCACCACACGCTCCTGTGCTCTATGGGACTTGGATGAGGATACCGAATATATAGTCCATGTCCAGAGCATCAGTATGGGAGGCAGCAGCCCCGCAAGTGAGCCAGTCTTCTTCAAAACCCCCAAAGAGTCAGAGAAGCTGGCGTCGCAGAGTCCAGGTGAGGCTCACCAAAACATACTTGTGATTACTTCCTTGATTCCATCCTCAAGAGATGTCATTACAAAAATACACGCCCACATGAAGTTTAGAGCCTAAATTAGACATTTTTGAGGTTGCGAAAAAAAAAACTTGTCATAGTCAGTTTTCTTGTATTATTTGCAAATGGCGCAAGAATGCTAAGCTAGCCTGCTGCATCCCTGAAGCATATGTGTGGGTTACTCTAGCTTATACACACCAAAATAACATCCATGTTTTCCAATGGGTTTTGAACGTTAGTGTATGCTTTGCTGCTTTAGCGATGCGCTTACCCTCATAATACGTAGATCTCAGTTTTATTTTTGTATTTGTTTTGTGTTGTTTTTTTTTTTTTCTTAAGATATATGTGGATGTTCTTAGTCATCTAGGACATAATGAAAGGCAAAAAATAATGATCTTAAAAAAAAACTTATGTCCTGCCTGCCTTTGTTGAAACCTATTCTTTTTTTAAGATCATTATTTTGGGGCTTTTTTGCCTTTATTCAATAGTGACTGTGTGTAGATAGACAGGACACAGGATGAGAAAGAGGGGGATGACATTGAGCATATCACCCAAGCCTGACTCAAAACGCTCGAGTATGTGGAATGCGCTTTACCAGGTGAGCCACTGAGGCACCCCAGGTAAACCTCAATTTAACATCTTTGATAAGTACATACAGATCCTAGAACAATGTGTGTATCACTTTGTACCTCCCATGGGGTGTTATTTGGCATTCTGTACATGTCCAGCATAACATACGCCTCCATTGACAGTGAATAGCTAAATATCAAGGACACTTGCCTACTCTACCTACTCACTGACAGCACATGCATGCATTCAGTCTAATGGCATTGGCCAAAATCATCTTGTTTATGCGAAATTTGCAGTTGTTTGGTGACTAATGCATTTTATATTTGCATTAGGACTCAAATTTTATTAAACAGATCATGTTTAGTAAAAACCTGCATGTGAGGTGGCTATATTTGTAAAGTACTACTAATACTGGTATGTTTCTCTACCAGCTTGCCATATAGAACTAATTTCACATACAGTACAGTGATTTGAAAAACTGGGTTGGGAAATGCATTAAACGTTATATATTTATGATATCAGGAATAAAGCTTTATACCTGGCACTCACTGGCCGAGACACTTCTGTAGGTCATTAAAAATTCAGTGGGATCAGGACTCTGTCTGTAAGGCAGGTATTCACAGACAAGATGGACGGATAGAGAAGCAGATACTGTAGTTGGCAGTTTGTAGTGCTGCAGTGGGCCAGCCGATAATAATATTGTCAGGCTGATTAATACTAGCTTAAAAAGGGAAGGAGATCTGAAATGGGAAGGAGATTTAATCAGACAGCTAATGAATGCCCCCATGAAAACACACAGGGAAACTTCTATCAAAGTTACAACTGACCAAACAAAACCCACACACAAAAAACATTTTCAAATTGCAAATATTGAGTGTGAAATAAGTGCAGTTATTTGGATGAATTGCCAAACAAATTTGATTGTAATATTTCTTCATTAACCATCATTACTGTGCTATTTTCACAAAGTAGTTTCAGTTAAACATTGTGGCCATGAGTGTAACTTTCCCTCTATTGATGCAGTTTATCAGCTCATGTGTTGCCTGTCCAGGACTCTGGCTATGACTCATTCTGCTCAATAGCCTAAAGGCGGAGTGATTGTACAGAAAGCCAAGCCCTCCCCCTCATCCTGCAAAACCTCAGCTCTTAAATGTAGTTCAGCTTTTTAAATGTTCTCCCCCTTTGCAGTTTGTCTTAAGTTGGTTTCATGCATTTGAATGGTCGGGTTTTGAGTCCCAAATCCTCGGACAAAACTAAAAATGCGTGATAAGTGATAGCAGCCTTATTCAAAAGAGAGGTGCCAGTTTTGTTTGTAGGACCTCAGTTTCTTGCAGACATCATCAGCAAGTCTTTGAAGGCCACTCTATTCTTGTCCTCAGCACTGGAAAAAGTTTTGATGGCTTTTTATTAGAGACTTCTTAACAGCACTGTCCTTTAACCAGATTGGTCAGTATTTTGTATGTGTAGATTTTGTTAGATTGTTTTGGATGACTCATTTATTCCCTACAGTATAGTTTTCGGCACACTGAAAACTGTACTGTAGTTTTCTGTTTCGTCACCAATGCAGTATAGACGGTCTGGGCGTGTTTCAGGTTTGAAGATGTAAAGTCTGTTTTACCGTTATCTCTGTAAACAACATGGTACTGCTCTGATTGGATAAAACTGTGATTGATAATCCATCAAAAACATGCTGGGTGCCGCCCATATCAGCCATCTATAGATGTCTTACTACATTACTGTCACAATGATGAAAGTTCGTTGTAAAAAAAAAAAAGATCACTGATTCTGCTTCTGTCTTTCCAATAAAAAAGGATGGTGGTGTGTGGTCTTGGCTTTTGAGCAGTTTTTGCAAGGGCATTAGCCAATCCACTAGCCAATAATATGACAATAGGAGGTTGGACAGGCCTGCAAACTGCAATACAATGAGGGATCACAACTGGCCAGCATATATGCAAAGTGTGAACACCCAATGCATCCAGAATGTGTCTTATGAACATCCTAGGAGGAAGAGAGGCTTGTTTTTAATGATGAGACTGACAATAAAACTCCACATTGTACCAGAGGTTGTATAAGAATCCTGAATGCCCCCATAGAGTTCACAAATGGAGCAAATATTCTACTGTTTCTTGTTTCTTTATCATCCTTGCTGCCGATGAGCATTTAGCTTTTGCCATGTCCCTCTAAAGCGGCTGCTCCTGACACTCTTAACTGGGTCGGACATGATAAAATTGGAAGTGCTGCTGCAAGCTGCTCCACATTAATGTTAGCCTTTGCATTGGAGAAATAGAACGAGAAGTAAAGGCCCTCACACACAAAGCTATGATACAGTTGATTCAATTAGGGAGAAAATATTCTTGGTCTTAATGCAATGTGCCTATGTGCTTCACAATATAAAGGCATTCAAGATGTATAAGCAAAGGTTTGTAAAGAAATCTAGTCTATGGCACAGCCTCTGGATTTGTGTTCATTAAGTAGAAGCCTAATTTAGGTTTACAGTGACTTTTGAATGAACTTAACCCCATGGAATGCATCATTTACATAACTGTATTTCATTACAATGCAAAAAGTTCCTTCTACATAAACATGGGAGTAATATCCACAACAAACCACAACAAGTGGGATTACATCCACTTCTATTGACTATTTTCACTTCCAAATTGAAATGAGCCTAGGAAAAGGTTCCACTGTTTTAAACATTTTCCGTAAAACCATGCCTATTACACCTTTTATCCTTTTTCGCAGTCTTATCAGAAAGAAAGATAAAACCGTACTACCATATACTGGAGCGGCATAAAGTTAACCATTAAGGACTAATGCTTTCTGAAAGAAAATAACATAATGCGCTTTGAGTCCCTTGGTCCCTTGGGAGAAAAGCGCAGTATACAGTGCCTTGCAAAAGTATTCGACCCCCTTGAACTTTGCGACCTTTTTTGCCACATTTCAGGCTTCAAACATAAAGATATGAAACTGTAATTTTTTGTGAAGAATCAACAACAAGTGGGACACAATCATAAAGTGGAACAAAATTTATTGGATATTTCAAACTTTTTTAACAAATAAAAAACTGAAAAATTGGTTGTGCAAAATTATTCAGCCCCCTTAACTTAATACTTTGTAGCGCCACCTTTTGCTGTGATTACAGCTCTAAGTCGCTTGGGGTATGTCTCTATCAGTTTTGCACATCGAGAGACTGAAATTTTTGCCCATTCCTCCTTGCAAAACAGCTCGAGCTCAGTGAGGTTGGATGGAGAGCATTTGTGAACAGCAGTTTTCAGTTCTTTCCACAGATTCTCGATTGGATTCAGGTCTGGACTTTGACTTGGCCATTCTAACACCTGGATATGTTTATTTGTGAACCATTCCATTGTAGATTTTACTTTATGTTTTGGATCATTGTCTTGTTGGAAGACAAATCTCCGTCCCAGTCTCAGGTCTTTTGCAGACTCCATCAGGTTTTCTTCCAGAATGGTCCTGTATTCGGCTCCATCCATCTTCCCATCAATTTTAACCATCTTCCCTGTCCCTGCTGAAGAAAAGCAGGCCCACACCATGATGCTGCCACCACCATGTTTGACAGTGGGGATGGTGTGTTCAGGGTGATGAGCTGTGTTGCTTTTACGCCAAACATAACGTTTTGCATTGTTGCCAAAAAGTTAGATTTTGGTTTCATCTGACCAGAGCACCTCCTTCCACATGTTTGGTGTGTCTCCCAGGTGGCTTTAAACAACACTTTTTATGGATATCTTTAAGAAATGGCCTCTCTTCCATAAAGGCCAGATTTGTGCAGTATACGACTGATTGTTGTCCTCTGGACAGAGTCTCCCACCTCAGCTGTAGATCTCTGCAGTTCATCCAGAGTGATCATGGGGCTCTTGGCTGCATCTCTGATCAGTTTTCTCCTTGTATGAGCTGAAAGTTTAGAGGGACGGCCAGGTCTTGGTAGATTTGCAGTGGTCTGATACTCCTTCCATTTTAATATTATCGCTTGCACAGTGCTCCTTGGGATGTTTAAAGCTTGGTAAATCTTTTTGTATCCAAATCCGGCTTTAGACTTCTCCACAACAGTATCTCGGACCTGCCTGGTGTGTTCCTTGTTCTTCATGATGCTCTCTGTGCTTTAAACGGACCTCTGAGACTATCACAGTGCAGGTGCATTTATACGGAGACTTGATTACACACAGGTGGATTCCATTTATTATCATTAGTCATTTAGGTCAACATTGGATCATTCAGAGATCCTCACTGAACTTCTGGAGAGAGTTTGCTGCACTGAAAGTAGAGGAGCTGAATAATTATGCACGCCCAATTTTTCAGTTTTTTATTTGTTAAAAAAGTTTGAAATATCCAATAAATTTTGTTACACTTCATGATTGTGTCCCACTTGTTGTTGATTCTTCAAAAAATTACAGTTTCATATCTTTATGTTTGAAGCCTAAAATGTGGCAAGAGGTCGCAAAGTTCAAGGGGGCCGAATACTTTCGCAAGGCACTGTAAATCCAATCCATTATTCTTATTCTTATTCTTCTTCTTCTTCTTCTTATTATTATTATTATTATTATTATTATTATTATTATTATTAATGCTTGTCTACATTGTTGTCAAGCACCATTTAGTATTTTATACGGGACTAAAAGTATCTTCATCTCCAGCAAATTGCTCAATGAGAACTGTATGCACGAGGGAGACAGTATGAAAGTAATGCAGTTGGTGTTGAAACCTTTAACCCCGTGATTGGTGTAATGCCGTGGCTGCCAGAGTGCTGTCAGTGAGTGATGGGGAGCCAGCTGTCTGTGTCTCTCGAGCGGCTGTCTCACTTAGCCGTAATTACAGCCAGGCCAGAGTGGAGACTTTATAGCCGCAGTCACTGCCCTGTCTGATTGTTTAATCTGCCCCTTCAGGTGAAGAAGAGTTCGCTCACGCCGCCCAGCTCCGGGCCGGGGAACTCATCATCATTGTGGTGGTGCTCGTCATGTGGGCAGGTATTTTCACCTCAGCAAAGCACATTCATCACAGCACGCAGTATAGCAGGCACTGGCTCTTGGGCAGAGCTCTGCCTGAGGTCCCATTAGGAGACATAAACACACTAGTGGGACAGTCATTTCTCTGTTTATTCCCTGCAGGGGTTTGGGATGAGGATATTGTGATCCGTAGACAGTACTATATCACATAAAATACAAGATGTGATGATATGCTAACAGTTATACAGAAATAGCCTTCATTAAGTGGGGTATATAGAGTATACCATATAAAGTATACTATTTTAATACATTTTTATTCAGAGAGAAATATGTACAAATTATTGAGATTTTTTAATTAATGCCAACATATTGTCTTCAGAAAGTTAGGCAATACTAATTATATATTTATTACTGACAAATAAATTGTTCTGGAGATTCCATTGGTAAATTACTTATTTGCTTGTTGAAATAATTAAATAGTCTTTAGAAAGTAAAATCATAAATTCATTTTTGTAGTGCAGGGAATTCTAAAATGGGATCCGGATCCGTACCAGGATGCTGTTTAATCTGGATTTAAACCTACAGCTACAGCCTAAGTAGACAGTGTTTTTGGGAGCCTATTTTAAGTAGTGCAGTTTGAAACTTTTTAAAACTAATTTAGAAACTATTAAAATTAGTTACTGTTTCCCCTTGTTATGTTGAGCCAATCAGATTTGTACATTTAGAGATGCAGGAGATAGACAGTTAATGAGAGAGACAGAAAAGAAACATGACTGCAGCTTTGTAAACATGGAGAGAATAGTCGGTAAAGTAATACAGTATGTAAGACATAAGGCTTGTTAAAAGAAGATGGTATTGAACTATAAATAAACTAAAACTTATTTACTCACACTACTGTGGAAAGTTTGATGTAATGTAGAATTGCTCATAGATGCCTTCACTAATGTAATGTTTTGAATACCACTGTTGTGGTACATCATTTTTACCAGACTCAATCAAAGCAGCTGAGAGCTTTAGAACAAGCACCTAGCATGAAAAAACAATCTATTAATAATCCTAGTCCAGTTTTAACATGGCCAATAGTGTATTGACCAAATACTGTATTTTACAGCAAAATGAGAAAGCATAACAACACTCAATGGGAAGGTTTGAATCAATTAATGATGATGATGTTTTCCGCAAAATGTTATATTCTCCACCCAGGTCTATGCTCTTGTCACTTCACGCCTCAACTACTGTAATGCCCTTCTCTCCGACTCCAAAATGTTCATAACTCGGATGCAAGAATCATCATCCGCACAACATCAATAGAACACATTACACCAGTCCTCATCCAACTCCACTGGCTCCCAATACCCCAAAGAATTCAATACAAACTCCTCCTCCTCACCTTTCAAGGCACTCCGCAACCTTGCTCACACATACCTGTCTGATCTGCTCCAACCATACACACCCTCCCGTGCCCTCTGTTCCTCCCCCTCATCTGGTTTCCAGTCCATCCCCTCGGTCAAAATGGAGGCCAGGTCCTTTATTCACTCTGCCCCCAAAATCTGGAACTCACTCCCCATCTATATCTGTCAGCTGGACCTTATCAACATTTTAAAATCACAACTCAAAACTTATTTGTTCAAATCAGCTTATTCATTGTAATACTTTTAGTATTTGTTAGTTTTTTAGTAGTTTTAAAAAAAATCTTTTTATGTCTTGGTGTTTAATTGGTTGTGTTGTAAGGTGTCCTTGGGTGCCCTGAAAGCCGCCATTAAAAAAAATGTATTTAAATACAAATAATATGTATTATTATTATTATTATTATTATTAATAACAACACATATTTACTATGCAAACACAAATTTGTATTCTGTATACTTACTAGGGATGGGTATCGTTAAGGTTTTAACGGTATTACTACTCTTACCGATACTGCTTAACGGTCCGGTACTTTAACTGTATTCTTATCGGTACTTTGTGTTGTGTGTTTTTTTTTTAAGAACAAGTTGAGAACAGAATTAACATTTCTTTATTTTTTTTAAATTAATATAACAATTATTTGTAGTGCAAGAAACAGCCATGTTTGAACAAATAGCTATTATACACACACATCCCACACATATATATATATATATATATTAGGGTTGTGCCGATGGCCGATATCATCGTCCATCGGCGATGGCTGACCAACATCACGATGGAGAAACACCATCGTGATGCCCCGCCCCCGCCCCGCTGCGAGTATGTGAGCGGAGCGGCGGCAATTTCCCCTCCGCTCTATGCATTCAAGAATCACTCCGCTCCAGCTCCGGGTTTACCATCTTCCGCTCCCCGCTCCACTCCCTATGCATTCAAGAATCACTCCGCAGCGTGCATGAGAGATCTCGCAGATCTCACAGACAAACGTCTTAATATGATCCACATTAGAAATGTTTGGTGAGATAAAATGTGCACGATAACATATTATTAAGCGAAAATACATAGTACATTAATTTTTTTCCCCTCCAGTACCGAAAGCAGAACCGATAGTGTCAGATCTTATTGATACTACGGTCTTTCATAATTTAGCCCCGGGGCCAGTTTAATACCGGGTTTCGGTACCCATCCCTAATACTTACAGAACACCCACTGTGAATGACACACAATGACACAATATGGTATAAAGACAAGTCAAGTCCAACTCCCACGGGAAAAATTTAATTGTTAGGTCTCTTCAAATAATAAATAAAATGACAGTTTTAGTTTACCTCTTTAACACACTTTCTCAGGGAGGGAGATGCAAATATACCCTCTTCCTAACCCACTTTCAAAGTTTAATGAGATACAAATATGGCCTGATTCCTGTATATAGCATACACATACTGTAATAGCGCCTACATGTCCCTTGTTAATTTCCCAGGAGGAGGTGGGGTAGGGGCACAGATGATAAGGGAGAACAGTTCAAATAAAAGTTGCATTTAAAGTGAAAAGGCTGAGCTATTCGAGTTTTGAAATCTAGCATAAAAACAAGACAGACTGGGAGTAAAAGAAAACATGCAGTGTAGGAGCTGAATAGTGTTTTGGAGCTTTTAATTGAGCCTGTGGGGCATGCTGAAGGGAAACACAGCCCCATATCCCATCATTCCCTTTGGTATCACTCTGATCAGATGAGGCTGACACAAACAGAATGTCAGTGCTGAGGCCTGTTTGGGCAGATTCCGTCACTTCATCTCTCTCCACTCACTCCAAAATCATGAATTATTCTCTTTTCCACAGCATCTCCTCCAGCTGTTGTCACACAGATATCGCAGCACCAGGCTCATATCTTCATTTGCCTTTAAGTCTCTTGGATCACATCCTTCTGCCATCAGATAAAAAGTGCTTTTAGCTTGAAATGCCCAAATTAAGACTACATTAATGCATAATGCATGCAACTCTTGCCAGATTTGGAATTAAGATCTGACTGTTTTTTTTTTTTTTTTAAATGACTATACAAGCAAAAATATTAATATATGGGACAGAGGAAAAAAATAAGATTCCAAATAGAATTTACCGTGAATAATTAATACAATTAATAACAATTAATGTCTTGTTTTTCAAAAGCATTCCATAAATGACATCTTTTAATTTAATAAATGACATTCCTTTAAATTTAAATTTAGATAAATGTAGTAATTTGTGGGATTGCTTTAGCAAGTCTGTCATATTGCTTATGGTCGTACGAGTTAAACTTTATAGAGAAAACTTCAAAATAAAGGTTATACCAATAAACATTCTGTATTTGTGTCCCAGGGGTGATTGTCCTGTTTTGCCGTCAGTATGACATCATCAAAGACAACGAACCCAACAACAACAAGGACAAAGCCAAGAACTCCTCAGAGTGCAGTACTCCTGAGCACCCACAAGGGGGACTACTGCGCAGCAACGTCTGAAACCAGCCCTGCATTACCTTCTGCAATAACCAACTTTTCCAACCTCAGGAAAGGTGAGGAACATGATTGGGATGTTTTGCATATTCGCAAGAATTTTGTTTCAGCTCAGTGGCTTCTGGTCGATGTTTGGATGTAATTACAGTTGACTCACAGCTAGGTTGGCCATACGTCCAGATTTATCATCTTTTTTGGAGTTGCGCTGAATCCGCCTAAAAAAAACAACCTAGAATCTTTATTAGGAAACAGCAGAGGCGTCTAATGGCATAAGATCTCTGGTCAAACAAATAATTGACTGAAAGCGGTGTCGAGAAAAAATATCTGATATATCATTTGTCAGAAACGTAAACAAGCCTCCACGTGCTGGCTACTTCATATCATCACGTTAACATGCCGAAACGTCAGGCCTCTGGAATGGACAAAAGAGCACAAATTTATAGCAAAAAGCAGTAGAGATGCTTTTCATGGATTTTGCACACTGTGTTGCTCTGAAGTGGACGTTGGTAGTCAAAGGAAAGCAGTCATTGACCGACATGCCAGCACGGAAAAACATGAAAGCTACCAACAAACTGCAGGTACATCTTCCCTAAGCGTCGAGGCAACATCACCTCAGGATAACAAAATCTCCACTGCAGGGCTTTGTAAAGTTTATCATGCAGTCAAGCATCACCAGGCTATTTCAGAATCACTGTATCATGATACCATCAATATAATTGACAAAATTGTATTGCGAGTACACCGGAGTCCTTGCCTCACTAAATGCCGCAAAGTGTACTCCTTTTAGGTGTTATGGATATGGCCACCCTACTCACAGCCTAAGCTCTAAACTGTCTTATCTTTGTGTCTCACTGATATCCCTTTCTTGGCTTTACAAATGTTTTACTGTGGTTGAGGGGTGATGGATGTGAAACGGCTTTAAGAACAACAGGCTGCAAATAAGTATTGTCTCAAATACAGCAACAACAGAAGGTTACAACTGTTGGCAGTGGTGTACAGTGCCAACAGGTCCCGATAAATAGACCTCATGCTTAATGTTTGCTTATATGTGCTTCATTCAAAACACAAAATCATCAAGAAAAAAACATGAGAGCATTAAAAACATGTGACTTTTATAAGCTTTATCCGATCTTCTCTCCTGTCGAGTTTACTCAAATGCAAGACGTGCATGAACAATGTTTGCCATGCACTACAGAACACTTAATGTATTTACTATTTTTCAAACAAGAGCAAGGTTATCCACGTATCCACCACACTTACCATGCTTTGTTGGTTGGGGATTGTTGAGGGGCTGTGCTTAAGTGAATCACATTTAGGATATATATTAGCCAACTCATTTTAGAATTTATTTTATTTAAATTTTCTCTGTGGGTGTCCATAAAGGTGCAACTGCATAGATCAGTAGTATCAGACCATCACTCCTGCCTCACCAAGAACCACCCCCCCCATTTGAGACTATGCCTCATGCTGTCCAAATGTATTGATAACATCCACAATATTACCTGAATGTTTTCCAGATCCTGAGACCAACAAAAAGCCATCACTAAACACCATTGTACTGAAGAACTGCTACAGTTTTTTTTTTTTTCTTTTTTCTCTTTTAAAGCAGACTTCAGTAGAATATTCAAAAAGGGAAGAGTCAAGGACAAATACAACTTCACTTTGCTGTGACCAAAACTGAGCTAATCCTACTTTTAAGTAAACAGCTGGGACTGGACACAACATATATCAGAAGTAGCTGTTGTGGACATCAACAGAGGGACGTCATTTCCCCGGGACAAGGTCAATGCTGTGGTTATTTATCATCGCTGGCATTGACGGAGAGAATCATCACACATCAACGGCTGAGTGAATTTTTTTTTGTATCAGAGTATGAGAGGAGGGCAGAAATCCAGGTTGGCCAACAACAGCTCTGTTCCTTTTTTGTCTTGGTATGACTCAGTGCCCTTGATCCTGCCTCTTGCCATCCCCATCTTTAATATACTGTACCTCTTTGAGTAGAGACTCACCCCTCACCTGTCTGTCTTTCTCTGTCTTTTTGATAAGCACATAGCTGCCTGGTGCTTCTCTTTTTGTGATGGCTTGAAATCTTAAGTAGGTGTATTATTCTCTCATGGGGCGCAATTATTTTTACATTCAGCACTGTCCTTCAAAAATTAAAATTGTGTATTTTCTGCATGCCCTGTTGAGTGAGTAACACTTTCCCAAGCTGCTACCACCGGTTCAGAATACACATCAAGTTTGGTCTTGTTACTGATCTTAAAACTTGTTTTTAAAAGGTCTCTTAAAGTTTTAATCTTTTTTTTTTATTGTTACCATATATGATGCTGGTTTTGAGCTTCACTTGGTCTAGTTCTGTCTGTTGTTAGACAGTTCTTTAAAGATATTAGTCTCTCTACACAGGCATGACGTGGTCTCAGTTACATGGTCTTCAACACAACACTTCAATGTCACACTTTCTCACACAGTTTGACTGGCATGGCTGACAAATGACAAAGCCCAGTTCATATAGATGTGCTTTGTTCATATCTGCATATTCAACACCATATGTCGTGAGTGAGCTGCAGCAGGATGTGCAGGGAATAAGGATGAAAGTGTCTAATGAAGTTTATACACTGGGCAAAGTTTGGCTCTGTTTCCAGTCTGTTTTGCATTGAGGCCAGCTGTATAGGCACGCGCCCAGCTGTGGGGATGCAATTTTATTTAGTAAATAAACGACTTTCCTTAAAAAACTACATATTGATTGGAATGTAATACAGTTTTAGCAAATCTTGTCCAAATGTGTCATCCAGATGAGATCATCCAAACTGTTAAATTATGTCAAAGCCAGACGTACTAGGTTAAACACACAGAGCTTGAAAACATTTGGTATATTTAATAATTTACAATATCACATCTTTTTTTAGTGCTTGGGTCAAGGCGTTCATTATGGTTTATTTTTGGCTTTTCCCAGTTTAGATTTTTTATAAAAGTCAGAAACTGCATAGATCCACAAAAAAAACATGATGACTTATTGGATCCCGCTCTCGTGTCAACAGTAAATTAGCCATTTGAATAAATTAAAAGAAAAACACAACATAGAGTTAATAATGGGAGTATTAGGATTGCTGACAAAACCAAAATAAGTTCTATATTTCAAACATGCATTCATTTAGAAAATTTATATTTGCAGGGATGTTTTCTCCATCAAATAATAGGCCTATAGCATAAATATTTATGCCTTTCCTCTTCTCTCAACATTTAATCAGCAGTTTTATGTGGAGTATCAAAAGGCTTCATCAGAGAAGATGAAGCCTCATTATCTTCTTTTGGGGCGTCCTATTCAATTATGATGTGTTATTTAAATCATTGCAAATATATTGGGCTCCAGCCTCTAGATGCTCATCAGATGAGTTCACTAAAAAGTCACACACAAAATGCTGTAAAGCTGAACTCAGCAGAGTTGCAGCCATATTAGAGATAATGAGAGAATGTCTGAATGCCTCGCTGGTAGAGATGACTGCAAATCAGCGCACACACACCACACAAAGCAGGATTTAAATACTACTCAGAAGTCATCCTCTGGTGCGAGGCATTTTTCACCCTCTTCTTCACCAGCCTCTATCTATCCCCCTTTTATCATCCAGACTCATCAGCTTATATTCCCCTATTTATAACAATTGAGCTTGTTCTTATAGCCAAGGTCTTATATGGCAGCGTTTGTTTAATGCCTCATCTTGTCTTCTCTTGATACTGAAGGCACCCTGTAGCATTCTGTGTTAAGCTTTTTTTTTTTTTAAAGTACAATATCAAAGATACATTCTAATACTTTTTATATTTACAAGAAAATTTTAGTGTAACCTACAATACAACCTAATTATCTTGTATTACAGAAAATAATTTGGGTCTAAACATTAATTCTTAAACTTTCCCAGTTGGTTTGATATATAATTGTACATTAGAAAATTGTTTTTGTGGCTTGTGCAAATCATAGGTGCATCCCCACAGAGGGAAAATTCACTTGTACAGCAGCTCTTAGACAGGTGAAGTGCAAAAAGTAAAAGAAAGGTTGTGCAATCTCAGTAGCTTTTAAAATAGACTAAAATATTAAGATTAAATTAAACAAAAATAAAGCTATCTAAATACATACTAACAACGTAAAGAAGGGAGGAACAAATGGACTGGGTTATTGTTACACATGTGAATTATAAAGTCTAACTGCAGTGTAGGGAAGAAGGACCTGCTCTGAGGGTGTCTCAGTCTGCCACTGAAGGAGCTGCTCAGAGCCTCCACAGTCTGATGCAGGGGGTGAGAGCTGTTATCAGCCATCTCACCCATCTCCTTGATCAGGTCCAGCCGACAGTCCAGGACAGAGCTGCCCCTCCCAACCAGCTTGTTCAGTCTCTTTCTGTCCCGTCTGTGTTACCCGCCCCCCAGCAGCCCACAGTGTAGTGGATAGCAGAGGCTACCACAGAATCATAAAAAGTCCTTAACAGAGGCCGGCACACTCCGAAAGACCTCTCTCTCCTCAGAAGGCAACTCTTGTTTTGGGACAGGTCCAGTTTATTGTTCAGGTGAACAATGTTCTTATTCAATGTTCCTTTTCTTAACAAAAAATATGTCTATTACTCTGAACTTTGTTTGGAATGGAATGGAATATATGTTCCTCAATGCAGAGGTTAAGCTTCAGTGGCAAAGTTGCCCTTTTTACTGACATAAAGAACAAGTTTGAGCTAGCTTGTCCAATAGCAGTGCACGGTTAACACTGGGGTCTACATTTCTACATTTGACTTGGTATAAGAGTGGTTACAGTCATACATTTCTCATCCTAATCACTGTCTTGCAGACCCTTACTTTTTTTTTTTTTACCCTTTTTCTGCTTTACTCAATCCTCCTTTATCTCCAGCCTCTCACTTTTCAATCATTTTCCCATTTAGGCAACCCCCTCTCTTTCTCATAAATCCAAGTGCTCCCATGTTCCTGCGGCTTCTCTGTACCATGGTCCTCATTACGTCCACTGTCAGAGCGCTGTTATCTCTGCCCACCCCTCGTCCTGGGCCCACTGTCCACACTGCACTCCTCTGCTCATTTATCTCATAGTGGTCTGAAGTCGCCCCAGAAGGACGAACTCTTTACCTGGCAACAAACAAGTGGGATCAAATAGACTAGAGAGGAGCACAGAAGAATCAATAGGTTAGAAATGAGTGATGGGGTCAATAATGAAAAGAGAAGCTATTAGTAAGCACATTTACAGTTCAAACAGAGTCAAATAATAGTATGTATCTTCTAAGGAACAAAGCATTACTGGTCGACTGGAAGAAGTAGAAGGGGAGTTTGAATGGTGTGTGTATAAAATGAGAATTTTCTGGTCTTAAAGCAGAAGAAGAGACAAAGGACTGTGGTGTTAAGGAGTGACAGAAGTAGAGTGCTTTGGCTACAAGTCGCGGCAGACTGTAGGAACAGGTGCGGGCCACAAAGTAGACAGCGTAATGATGCTTTTCAAGGGGAGCGTGGCTGGAAGAAGCTCAGTCTGCAGATGGCCCAGGTGAATGCTGTGAACAACTCCAGTCAGCACATTCAGAAGTATTTTTAAACTGGCACACTTCCATTCTGTTGGCTGTTAAGGTTGTATTATTATGAGGAATAGAAAAGAAGCAGACTAGAATGAGGCTATACGCACAGATGTTTGAGTCAGTAAACACTTTTTATAGGCCTGAATAAGAATTTACATACAACGTTGCATTCTTTTTAAAATGGATCCAATTCAGTGCAGGCCAATAATGTCTTCTGTGATGGTTTTCAATCCATTTTGACCAAACTTTCAAGCAACAATAGCTGCTGCAAGATCATTTACCAAGTTTTCTTTTACAACGCCACATAAATGCCACATAAACTACAACAGATAGTACCAATCAGTGCCAGGTGCTATAAAAAATAAAGCCAGAATGAAGGACACCGGTTAAAATAAAACAAAAAAAAAAAAAAACAGTGCATGTCACGTAAAAATATTAGCTGAGTATTGTCAATCAAATTGTCATTTTGCAGTAAATGCATATAAAGTGACCACATGTAGCACATCCACACAGTTAACCAGCCAACCATGCACCAGCACCAATCTCCCAACTGGCTGCCGTCCAAAGTGACCCAGCAGGAAAGCGGCAGAAGGCAGGTCCGAGGCAGACAGCTCGGTCTCTGTCGCTGGGAAACAGTGGGGACCCTCTCGACAGCTGCTCAAGGTGAACACTCAATGAGCCGCCTGTGAATACGGACCATGCTGGAGTCCGACAGCGAGACACAGAGACATTAGGACAGACAGTAGGGGGGGCGATGAGTCAGACCATCTCTGGGAGTCCTAACTAGAGTGACAGATAGAAATGGAGATCATTACGCCCGCTGGACTTTGGAGAGTCAGAATATCCAAGTCCAGGCTTTTTGTAGAAGTAAAATGCTCTTGAACTTTTTCAGGTTAAGAGAAGGAAGAGAAGGAGAGCATAATTTGACAGGATACAAAGACAGACAGGAGTACATACTGGAATGTTTTAACTGTAGGCACAAAATGGAGTCATGCTGTTCTTTTTTTGAGCCATTTTTTAACCTGATTTGTATATAACTATAGTTTGTTTAAACTGATCTTTTCTTGGGAATTGAACATGCGTCTGAAACAATTACTTTGCAAACAAGAGATGGGTATTATATATAGCATTCAGCATCTACCGTTTTTGCAAAGTAATGTCTGTTCTCTGTGTCTTTTTAAATGCCCCAAAATGCACTTTGAAATATGTTTACCATTGCTCACTCCATGGACACTCCAAGTGGCCTCTCCAAAGTGATATTATACTTATATAATAAGTCAAATTCTGCATCTGTTATCCCCCATAAACCCCAGCCTTGAAGTAAACCTTTGTAAAACATGGTACCACCGACTGTTTCCAATAACCACCCTATACATTATAATTAAGAATGTGGGCCTGTTACTTATGGAATATATGTGTTCTTTATGTGGACCCAGTAACCAAGAAGCATGGATTCAGTGTTTTCTGTACAATCATTGAGTCTGTTTTGAATCATTTTGATGTTCAATGGGATCAAACCTGTTCATGAGGGCTAGCATGACTCTGCTGATCACTTATGGTATATACTATTTCTATGAAAATATAAATGTCTACTTATGTATTACCACAGAAAACAAATAAAATATTTTCAATGCAAAATTAGTATGCAATGCTTTGGAACTATGTTTAATATTGAGTGTTGGGGTTCTTAAAAACAGACAGCTTTATACAATAAATAATAGCTTAAATGTATTATTTATGTATTATTAGTCTATCAGATACTGCATCTAAGGCTAACAACAAAGCATTACATGTAAATAAATAATAAAAAAAAGCCCTTATATAAGACAAAGATAGTGAGATTATTAAAATTGAATGTCACAAATCAATAAAGTATTCTTTTATGTCTGCCCTAAAGACAGCCTACACTACATATTTACAGATGCTGCTTTAGATGCTGTGGTTGTAAAGTAATAAAAAACCTGGGGCTGCACTGATTCACTGAACTTGCATGGACATTTATTTTCTGTATCAATTTAAGGTGTACAATAATCAATTCTTGTGTGTTCACTTTGGCATACCCTGGTTTTTGAGTAGTTTGTATGGGCAAATACTAATTTAGGGTGTGGGTGGTTCACTCCTAGCATATGGACTGTGACAAGGTTAGATTGCAATGGATGTGTCCCAGGCCTTCATATTCAAGGCTGCTCTATCTATAAGGTGGGATCATCAATATAACAGCCCCATACACACAAATACCCTGGGCATTCTGTGGAACCGAAATCATAAATTAGAGCCAGACTCTGGAGACTGTACAACCGCAGGTGTTTGGGAACACACACACACACACACACGCACACGCACACACAAGCTAATGGTGTTGTGTCAAATAAATGGTGAGATCTGCTCTGTAATGAATGGGGTAAATAGTGGTGGCTGATAATGACTCAGTGCAATGCCAGAGGAGGCTGATGCAGTCTAATGATGTTGCTGCTTTGTCCTAACACTTTGTGTGATGGGATCGTCACAACCTAAGACAAAAGGCAGCAAAAACACATTAGCAACTCTATTAAGGCCAAAAGTCCAAATGCAATACACAAATACATAAAACATCTATTTTGGGTTTATGATCCATGTGCCGTCAAGTTGGAAAGTTGGGCACCAATTTTTAACACAAGACTTTTTTTTCCCCCTTCTCTTTCCAGGACAACATGAATGCGGCATTACCCTACCATCATTTAAAAAAAAAAACAGCATACCAGTCTGGACCATTGCTCAATGTGGACACCAGGATTAGCTATTAGTCTCCTGGAAGTTCTGGAGATTGTAAATGAGGGGGGTTTTGTCAAAGGAATTATTTAGTTAAGATCAATAAGTGAGACGACGAAGACAGCAGGTAAAAGTATGGTCCGGATTAATTATTGCAAGAATGGAACAATTCATACACAGTAACAATAATAAAGAGTGAATTGCTCAAAGAGCTTACAGTACATGACAAGTTTATACCTTGTTCGTACAATGTTGAGAGGCATACATTGTTCACGCCTCTCCATTCCAGGTTCCCAGGTTGCAGAATGTAGACAGTGGTTGGTTATGTGTATGTCTAGTTTGAAATAGCAATATGTGTGTATTACAACAGAAAGACATGACCTGAGCAGGACAGAGAGTAATCAATAAGCAGTGACAACAGGAGATGTACAGTTCTCTTAACAGATGTCTTTTTGGTTCATTAAAAGGACCAGCATCAGCAAGTCAATAAAAGAGATAGCTACATGACCCTGAACATAACATAACCCCTGATACTAACATCTTAGACTTTTTACAAGTGCTGCCATTGTACACTGCTATTTAATGACATCTGCACCATATTCCAGGCAATGGTCATTTACAGATATGCTGCATTGAAAATATTATTGAAGAGGTTGAGTTAAACTTTAAAAATCTTAATCTATGGTCTTTATAAATAAATCTTGATCTTGATTAATGCCACTATTTTACTATACAACTGCCACAATTCATTACACATGGCAGGCTACATTATGCACAAAACTTATAAATGAAATAAAAATGCCATTAACTGCACCACTACAGATTAATATTCTGAGAATCTATTGCTTTTCTTAAATGTTTGTTCGATGCAGAGCCAGTTTTGCTGCAGTGCTCGCCTCAGCCATACAATAAACAGAGCACTGAGCCTCTTTGACCGCTACAAACTCTGTTTACCCATGAGGTTTGGCTGTTGAGTGAGGGCCAAAACCTTTCTGTGCAGGTCACCGGCTGCCTCAACACTTTGTGCCCTTTAGTGAACAGTTATTACTTTTGGTGTTCTTTTGCTAGAGTTTTTGTACTGTGTGCTACTATGTACACTGTTTGCTTTTTGACCATCCCTGTCTAATGTATAGGTTTTGGCTCAGTCAGTGCCCAAAGGGTTTCATGGCTTGCAGCATTTATCTAAAAACATTGGGGTAAAGATCTTATTACTGTTGAAGACAATAATTTAATCATAAAGTCTTAAAATGCTATGTCTCATCTTAGGCATTAAAGATTTAATAGGATGTTAAATGGCTGTCCTATTTTTAATCTGAACTAACTCCACAGTACCCTACTGTCGCATTTTCACTGTTCACAAAATGGTAGGAAAAAAGAGCTCATGGAGACTTAAAAGTGGCATGCACTTCATCGACAAATTAAACAAGTCAATAGTTTCAATTAGAGCGGCCAAATATACAGTAAATAGCTTTTACAACTTCTCTCTGTTCTGAAAAACTAGATCTTAGTGGCCAGAACAGTTTGGATACTTTTAACCTTCATTGTTATTTCAGCCAGCCTACCCCTGTGCAGAGGAGACCTTCGCTTGGCTGTGTCTATCTGTTCATGCCTCAACCTAACTCACACAGAGTGAGACTGAGGAAAGACTGTTAAATAATGCAGCTGGTTAAGTAAGCTTGTTGGGACGAATTGTAAAAAATAAAAAAGAGTCTGCTTCACTGAGCTGGAGCCTGTTAGAGGGGAGAGCGCGTGACTTTCAGCTCTCCAGAGTCCTGTTCACACACACAGGTCGCACTCAGAACGTGGCATGGAACGTGTGTGAGCTTCAGGGGTTGGGTAGCCGTGACGAGGATGCCAGACAAGCTTAAGCCAGGTTTGAGCGTCCCAGCCATTATGTCCGCTCCGCTCCTGATGTTTCATAGATTCAGTCTGAGACACAACACTCTTTGTTTCATTTCCTTTTATACATCAATGTCTCTCAGAGCAAATAAAGTAGAATTGATTGACCTCCGCTGTCACCTTGAATTTAGGACAACGGTAGGAAGTGGAGTGACTTATTAGACATCTTATAACATTATCTTCTGACAAAGGAGAGTACAAATGAGTGTCCCTCAGAGCTAGAGATGTGACCAGCATTAGATTCACCTCTGTCTGGTAGACTACATTACTTTACTTTGAGGGATAGTGCAAGGCTGCACCCTACTGCACATACAACAAACTGCACTTTAATTCTTTAGGCCTGGATTGAGAGTCATTCACTTTTACAGACTAGCATTATAATAACCTAAAGTCTAAGCCAGGTTTTCTTGTTGACTTGCTAATTTCTAATTGCACTTGACTTAGTTTTTACCATAAATGACTGACCAACTAAAGCAGTTGGAAGTCATGTGCTTCACATACTTTTTATTCCTCACTATTATAGATTAAAAATAAACTACTTCAGAGCCACACTAACTGAATTGATTCCATCTGGCATTCAAATGTAAGGAAGAGTAATAACTTCACAGATGTTTCTCAAACTAGACTTAAAGTGTGTATTAAAATAAACCGTAGGCCAGTCTAATCTCCACTAGCCATTTGCCTGTTTTCTTTTTTGACCAGCTTGCCAGGTATGATGTGAGAAATGTCTGTCACAATTCATAAAATGTTGCAACATGCTCGTCCGATATTGCCATAGCACTTTAAGTGAAACCAATAGGCTTAAACATTAAGGGCTGTCTTGTCCCAGTAAATATAAGCCCTTTAATCAGACTTTAGTTAGCTCTAGCCACTGACCTACAACTGAATGACAATAATGCTTTCCTCAAGATTAGTCCCCTAAAACAACCTTTGACAAGCTTAACAAATGTATTCTACTTGTGGAGGCATCATCACATGCTGTTGTATAGAAAAAACATTCAAACATTAGGTTTCATATCATCAATAATTTTAATTATGTACAGTTTACATGGAAATGGCCTTTACATGATCTTGGCAACTTTAAACATATAAAGACGTCATTCAAGAGAACTCTGTCACAGTGCAGTTAAATGCCTAAAACAGACCTGATCGACACATTAGCACAAACATTCATTCAAGTTCATAAATACAGTTTGTAGAAAGCGATATTAACATTGATTCTAACTTTTTTTGTAGAACTGATTGTCCTGCTGTTATTAGGGCCCATCAGTAAATCAGTCTAAACTACACATTACTTTTGTTTTCATTGTATAAAAATAATTGGACAACTACAAAAGTTTTTTTTATAAAACCATACAAAACACTGATTATGAATGCAAAATGAGAAATAATGTTAAGTAAACAAAAGGTTATGACTGCTGACATAATAAACCTGTGTTGTAGTAACAGTGAGTTATTGTTATTGCTTTGGTGTGCGTGGCAGCAATGTGTGCCAATTCCAATTGTCCATACAAAAAAGTGCAACAAGAACTGAAGAGGTCAAGCGCTACGTGGCACACCTTTACATTCCCTTGGGCTTACTGTAACCTTTTCCATTTATCAAAGACACCATCCCCTCAACAGGTTCTCGTTTGTGATTGGTGCTGTGGTCAGTAGGTGAAGATGTCATCTCCAAACGGGCTGAGACAGTTGAGATTGTTGTCAGAGTAGTCCCGGTTGGGTTGTATGAGCCAGTCCTGGGGCGTCACCCCAATGTCCAGGACCTGGGGGTTAGTACGTGACACTGCCAGTCTGAGGAGACAACAGACATGAACTCGAAAAACGGGTAATATTTTATGCATTTAAAACTAGATGAGACACAATAAACACAATCTAATGGACACAATACAGAACACAAATTTGGTAAAATGGTAATGTACAAAATACTAAAAGCTGACAAATATGGACTGACACATCTACTGCAACTACTGTATATTTGTTTCTTTTTTTTATATTTAAGCCTTTAATTTTTTTGTGCTTTTATATAGTATTGGCTTTACCACCACATATGAGCTATTGCGCTGGTGGCACTAATGGACTATAAACGCAAACATGGTACACTCCACATTTGAATGTCTAGGACATTTGATGGGCCAGTTCTAGAATACACTGGATCTCTTCTAAACTCCTTTTTGTGTCTAATGAGATAGGATAAGGCTCTATGCAAAAATCTATTTCAAACATTTCAGAATAAAAAAGTCAATCAATATTAAGTGACCATTGAGTAATCTTATTCTTATTAATATCCATGGACAATAAAGCAGATACTGTATATTTTTATTAGCACAGAGATGAGCAGTTCTGCCTCACAACCAAGCCTCTCCCATGGAACCTCTAAAATGGTCCTCGTGTAAGGGCGCCGCCATACGTTGATTTTACAGCGATATACCTCCGTTCCACCAGAGGGCAGGCTCCAAAAGCGGAAATATAAGGAGAAACCCAATGGCGACTTTTCAAGAGTAAAAATCATGTTTACAGCCTGGTACAAAAGATGGCTCCGGTCTCTAGAGCTAAGTTTTTACTACATGACAACTCTGGGGGGGGTGAATCTTTGATTAATATGTTTGTTTATGCTATCTAAAAACTATTGTTTTACTATGGAAAAAGCCCGGATGTAACGGCCATTTTATTGCCCAGTCGTAATGACAATATTGGTGAATAGGGGACCAATGGGCGGATATCATCCATATTTATACAATCTATGCTCACAACAAACAAAAAAGGTCACTGGTTCAATCCCTTAACCAACTGGTGACAGCTTTTCTGTGTACAGTCTGCATGTCCATGTGCCATGCTGGTAACTGTCTGAGGTGTACATCGTCACAAGCCCATATATAATATAGGCTCCAGCCCACCGACTACATGTTTAACATTATAAAGAGAACAGATATTATATTTTCACTGCTTCAGCCCGGTTCACAAAACACACAAATGGACACAAGGGATGGTTATCAGGAAAAAGATCAAGCAATTTTTGCAATGATTAATTGGAAAACAATGTAACATTTTTCACTGTGACTGATATTAAAAATGTTGAATAAGTTTTTTCAGAACCCTTTCTTCAATTATATCTATCTGGGAACCAATAGAAAATACAGAAAGCCATTTCACACTATTGAAACCAGCCACTAGTAACACTGGTGACCTGTACAACAGTATTATTAGGTTTGGCGGGGTGGGGGGGAATGAACTGGATTAAAGTTAGTAATTAGGACTAACACTAGAGGTTGGAACAGTAGCACACAGCTTTACCTGCACATGAATCATAGCTATCCAGAGCACAGCTGAAGACAAAACACATAATACACAGGGCAGTTTAAAGCTCACATGGCAGCCATTTTGTACCTCGTTGATTGCAGCAGAGTTTTTATTTCAGACTTAACTTTAAGTACAGAATTATTAGTGAGTGTAGAAAGAACAACTCTATAGTACATAGTTTTTCTTAAGCCAGTGCAGTTGTGCTCATAAGTTGGCAGCAGAATTAGTGATTTTTTTTCTGCCATATTTTAGAAATATGAATGATAACAATTTACCATCTGAGAAAATAAAGAGCCTCATCCACAACTACCACAAAAGACTTCAAGCTGTCATTGATGTTCAAGGTGGCAATACACATATTAAGAACTGGGGTATGTAAACTTTTGGTCATTTGGCTGGTTTCTGATGTCATTATGATTTTAAAAAGAGTAAACACAATTGTTTAATATTAAATGGCTTCACCCAACCACTAACTATGAGTGAAAGAAAGTTTTTTTGTGTTATTTATATAAATATTTAAAAACCAACTTATAAGCACAACTGTACCTGATGGTAAAGAGAAAGAATCATCATCAGGAATCAATTCAAACTTTAACTATTCAAATTATTTCTTACCTTGAGAAGGCTTCATCCAACCCATCCTCAATCCCCTAAAATAGAAAAATAGTAAAAAAAGAAATGTAAAAATATTGAAAGGGTTGCTATAATATTAATTTAGTAGACAACTATAAAAAGACACCACCTTTACTATATTAACAAAGGCATATTTGTCATTGGTTAAACCATAGTTTAGGAGTGGTTCAATTCAATCGTTTATTTTTCAGAGCACCCTACAACAACAACCACAGATTGACCAAAGGGCTGCACATCAAAATTCAATAGACACAATTACAAATAAATAAAAAACACATTACCACAATAAAAACAGAGCTGTGTCATAGAGCTGCTAAATGCCAAAAGCCTTTCTGAATAGGTGGGTCTTAAGTTTGGCTTTAAACAGAGGCAGGTTAGTGATGAAACGCAACTAAATGAGCAAAGAGTTCAGGACCGACCACTGCAAAAGAACAATCGCCCCACCGGGACCAGGGGGACATCTTCAGCAGATGTTGCCCAGCAGCACGTAGAGCTCTGCTTGGTCGGTAAAGGGGTCAGAATCTCACAAATAAGGAGCGAGGCCAATGATTGCATTAGAAAACAAACATTAAGTTTGTAAAGTAGATTCTGAACTGGACAGGAAGCCAGTGCAGGTAGTACAGGACAGGTGTGATGTGCTCATGTTTCCGACTGTTAGATAGCATACAAGCAGCAGCGTTTTCCACAAGCTGCAAATGGTAAAGAACAGTTTGGTTAACTCCCACATAGAGTGCACTGCAGTAATCTATGAAAAAAAAAAACAAAGAATGGAATGCTTTTTCCTAATCACTGCAGCTCAAAAAGGATTTAACTTTTGATAGGAGGCAAAGCTGAAAAAAAACACAGAATCTGTTTGCTTGTCAAATCTTAGATTACAGTCTAGTTTCTCCCCAAGGTTTTGACCTGGTTAAAGTAGGGGGCCAAAGCAACAAGGACAGAGGCTGAAACACTGGGCAGGTTGGATATGCCTAACGCTGGTTAGCTCAAAAGTCAGCAAATAATGTAATACTTTGTAATTGTACTGCAATTTAAATAAAATTGTATACATTTTTTTAGTGCAATCCGGTATGTTAGAAGAAGTTTAGTTGCCGAGTTATACTTGAATTGTAATTTTTGCATAAGGGATAAGAAGAACTGTCTTCACACAGGTGTGTGTCTGCGGTCAAGGGAGAAGACACACTTACCCACTCTGGGTTGTTGTTGGTCTCAAGGGGGTTATCGAGCTGATCCTCTTTCACATTCCCATTAGTCTCCAGTGCATTTTCACTGTCGTCAAAGTCCAACAGGTTGTCTGTGGCAACGTCTTAAAAAAGACAAAAGAATTCAAGTGTGATGGCAATACGCAATGCTTTTTTGAAACTCAAACAGAGCTTGACTCACCAGTTCCTTTCAGGCTGCCCAGGCTGTTAGATCTCTCTGAATGGGAACTATTGCTGGATTCTCCAGCAGAACCAGACTTTGCTTGCTTCCCTTTCTCTATAGACAGAAGATACACAGACGGATGATACAACCAGCAAACAGTAGTTAAGGACTTAAATTATAACTAAAATAAAAAATAAATAAAATAAAACTGCTTTGTGCTGAGAAAGTAACTCTTATATAAAACATGTTTTTTTTGCAATTGTACACTTAAGTTTGAAGTGATTAATTTTTAAATCATGTTTTTATATTTATTTTTAAAAAATAACTAAAATATGTCCTTGAAGTACAATTACTTCATTTATTTCTCTCTTTTTTAAATAATTACATCTGTAAAAAAAAAACAATGTACATTAAGCCAAAGCAGAGCTTTATGTCAATGTAGTTACGGTTTTGAAGGGTGATAGTACCTACCTTCTTTAGCGACTTGCCAGAGTTCAAAAGCTACTGTGAAGGCTTGTGCTACAGTCAGAGCTACTGCCTGTGCCTGGAGGACAGAAGAAACATAAAGAACAACTCAGAATGGTTGTCAACTGTCTGACACTCCCTCAGAGGATCATCTAAAAAGCTGCTAAAAGGGATAAAGGCCAGGGCATCAGTTGAAGACACTCATTGGACGTTTGACATTTCATTTGAACTGTCTCAGGTGTTCAGAAATGACAGATGCCCTGAACTGAAAAGCAACCTGCCTTAATGTGGCTGTATTTTTTATATATATATATATAATAATAAAAAAATATATATAAGAAATCAAGTTATATATATATATATATATATATATATATATATTATAATAATGCTGCCTATGCATTTGGCTAGAAATCCAAAAGAAATTCAAGAAATTTGATTGCACATTTTTTCAATCAGATACATTTTATTAATGAGACAGAAAGGCTATACTGTACTTCCACCAGTAGTTTGTAACAAATTTTTAAGTTTAAAAAGAAAAATAGTATTCATTCATTCAAAATATTGTATTTGACTGAAAATTATAACAATTATAGAATCATTAAAAAAAAAAAGAAAATCAAAGAAAATTCAGGACTTTCAGATTTTACAGCACACGTGGCAGTCCTATAAATTCAATATGTATTATTCAAAATAAAAGCAGTACAATGTGACTAACCAGAATAATCCAGGTTTTGCTACGTGGCAAACAAGTTACCAGAAGGTGCAGTAGCTTCTCAAAACAAACAAGATACAGCATTCATGATATGCACGCTCTTAAGGCTGTGTAATTGGGCAATTAGTTGAAAGGGGTGTGTTAAAAAAATAAAATAAATAGCAGTGTGCATTCAATCACTGAGGTCATCAATTTTGCAAAAAAAACAGGTGTAAATCAGGTGACTCCAATTTAAGGTGGAAGCCACCAGCACCTGTTGAACATGCATCTGAAAGCCTGAGGAAAATGGGTTGTTTAAGACATTGTTTAGAAGAACAGCGTACTTTGATTAAAAAGTTGATTGGAGAGGGGAAAACCTATAAAAAGGAGCGCAAAAAAGTATAGGCTCTTCAGCTAAAAAGGATCTTCAATGCCTTAAAATGTAGAGCAAAACCAGAGAGACGTGGAAGAAAATGGAAGACAACCATCAAAATGGATCGAAGAATAACCAGAATGGCAAAGGCTCAGCCATTGATCAGCTCCAGGATGATCAAAGACAGTCTGGAGTTATCTGTAAGTACTGTGACAGTTAGAAGACGTCTGTGTGAAGCTAATCTATTTTCAAGAAAAAAGGCATGTGCAGAAGAGGTTACAATTTGCCAAAGATCACATCAACTGGCCTAAAGAGAAATGGAGGAACATTTTGTGACTGATGAGATTGTTCCATTTGGCTCCAAGGGCCACAGACAGTTTGTGAGACGACCCCCAAACTCTGAATTCAAGCCACAGTACACAGTGAAGACAGTGAAGCAAGCATCATGATATGGGCATGTTTCTCCTACTATGGTGTTGGGTCTATTCATTGTATACCAGGCATTTGTCAAAATACTTGAAGAGGTCATGTTGCCTTCTGCTGAAGAGGACATCCCCATGAAATGTTTGTTTCAACAAGACAATGACCCCAAACACACAAGTAAACAAGCAAAGTCTTGGTTCCAAACCAACAAAATTGTCATGGAGTGGCCAGCCCAATTAATTGTGGAATGTTGTTAAAGAATCATAAGTGGAAGCAGCTGAGAGGTGCCACACAGATGTGAAGCAGTTTTAAAAAACTGTGGTCCTAAAACTAAATATTAGTTTAGTGATTCACAGGATTGCTAAATCCTAGAAACAAAAACGTTTGTACAAAATAGTTTTGAGTTTGTACAGTCAACAGCAGACACTGCTATTTTTTTTCCCCACACACCTCTTTCAACTAATTGCCCAATTGCACAGCCTTAAGAGCGTGCATATCATGAATACTGGGTTTTTTGTTTTCTGAGAATCTACTGCACCTACTGGTAACTTGTTTGCCACTTAATAAATAACGCAATAAAAATATACTAAAAACCTGGATTATTCACATTGTACTGCTATTATTTTGAACAATACTGTACACTGCTTCTTTGCTCTCTACACTGTGGTCACACTTAAAAAGCATCAAAAATAGATAATACACCAACTATGCAAAATACTAACAACCCTCTTTCAAAAATAGTGACTTTCAGGATGTAGTGCACATGCATTTTATTATCCTACAAGAAGATCGGTAAGAGGTAAGATGAGAGGAAAAATGGCTTTTGAGTTTCTTCTGGAAAAAGGAAGGACAGAGAGGTGACGGCAGGGCAAGGCTGTCAGACATAAAACTGAAAGAAGATACTTAAACACGTTTACACAGAAAAAATGTAAGATATTGGCTTAAATACACAGGGTATAGACAATTTGATAATAAGATGAACTAATATTAAAAAAAAAAATTGCAATTTAGCATCTGCTAAACTTACCGCTTTCCTCTTGGAGCAGAGGTAGGCGTGACACTCTAGAGTCCCATTGAGGGTGTTCTGAGCGATGTAAGCAAAGACTTTATCGTGCAGCTTGTCCACTGTGCAGTAGGATATTCTGCAGGTCACAAGGTCAGACACACAATGCACTAAATAGCTGAGCAGGGTAAGTGAGCCATGTGTCAGGGTCATGACCCCAAAACACAGCAAGTGAACATACACTGTTGGCTGCAGTGCACACACACACCTGTATATGGAGACATTTTCCAGAGGTTTATTGCTCACACGGTCGTACAGAGCTATTCCTTGCGGGGAAACTTTGAGGGAAACCTTTTGAGGTTTCTTTCCACTGGCTTTGGCCTGTCACACACAAATAAAATAAAAGTTATTCAATGTTTTATTAAGTGGCTTATTCCTGGGATTGACTACTGGGAATATTACCCGATTCTGGGCAAACATTAAAATTTAGCCGAAACCCACCTATTGATCACTTCCAGGAAACAAGCAGTTGGTTTTATTTTAACCCTAATGACTCATCCAGAATAACACAGCGATGGCTCAGTAATGACTGGACATTGTGTTTGTTTTTGTTGCCGTTTCAGAGGCAAATTAAACAGCAACGTCATTTGGTGGCTTATTTGCATTGATGAAAAGATTTGACGTGCAAAAGAGGCCAAAGTACAGCACATACATAATGACTTAATCAGTTGGCTACAAAAGTCTATGTTAAAAGGCCTGTTAATATAGGTTTCATAATAACAACCTATGTGAAGTTAGCTTGATATTGTAAGTCTAGAGTACTTCAGCTTCTATGTCAGAGGATTCGGTGACTGTAACGAGCCATTTATGACATTTGATTAACACTAGCTAGTAGCGTAATCAATATAATCTGCATTCACATAGCTACGCTCAGCTGTTGAGCATCTTAAGCACAAGAAATATTTGCCATTGTTGTTCCACTTGTGTGTAGCCAGCAGACAATAGCTTTTTAGAATGCATTTCTTTCCACTTAGAACAACGTTTGCCGTTTCTGTGAAAGTGCCGTAATTAAATTGATTGGATTTTCATGACGTAACAATGCCTTCTTTGTGTTTAAGACCAAAAAAGCAACCTACGCTATAATATGGGTAATACAAAATTCCAGATTGTTTTGACAGCTGTGAAGTACAAGTCCAGAAAGTCTTTTCAAAGTTTCTCTCCTAACCCGATACATTTCCAAGTCAGTGACACAAAACAATGAGAGGCTCCTCTCACCGTGGCAACAATCCTTTTGACAGCTGCTGCCGATAGCTCCTGACCCTTTGGCTGGTCAACTAATGTCATGCCGAGGTGTCGAAGGTTAAAGGTCATGCCTTCTAGAATGGTCTCCCGCGTGTCCGTCCAGTTCTCTGGGAGCTCTGCAGAGTTTGGAGGAAAAGTGGGTCAATAGAGTGTGCAACAGGAAGCTGGCTGATAAACACAGTTGTTGTACATGGAATTTATAGACTTCAAAACATTAAATATTTGTTGGCGTCAGCTTCACATATCCCTGCAGATCAAAATAAATTGCACTGGTTGCGAGAACTTTTGAAAAAACATTCAAATGTAAAACAGCCTCTGTTGAACTTGAAGTTGCGCCATTGCGCATGCTCTCTCCCTGAAGAAGAGAGCAAAACAGGCTATCTGGGTCAGAGGTACTGCAATGGAAAGTCAATAGTTTAGATTCCTAAACAACTTTAAGGGCTGTGCAATAACACTGACATGGAGAGTGTATAGACCAAGAGTATAAAGAGCCATCATTTCTTCATCAATCATCACTTCCAAGCTTTTTTGGCTTTTTACACATACTTGAACTGATGTCTTATGGTTGAGCTTGTTTTGCTTTTCACTGGAAAAGTGACACAAAACTGGAACAGTTACAAGCTTTTTCCCCAGGCACTTCAAAAACATTTTGAGAATGTGTAGGAATCCTGTAACAGACAACTAGCACATGACAGAGGCTTTTTAAATAAGACCAGATGCTAGATTCCAGTGACATGTGTAAGACAACTCCTATCGGCAGCATAACAAAGTTTGAGCTAAGAATGCATTATACAACTGTAGCTAAAGGTCATTTTATCAGGTAAAATGTCTGGCCCTTTTACACAGAAGAAAACCAGGGGAGGGGTTTATGACATGCAGAAAACACTGTTACTGGGAAATGTGCTTGAAGAATTCGGTCTTCTGGTATACACCACATACCTCACACGTGCACATGCTACAAATGACGGGCTGCGGTTTGTCATGTCAGCTTTTAAAACGTGCAGATTGATTTGCGGTCACTGTATACCAGGCACAGTGTACAAAGCTAAAAAAATAAAAATAAGGAAGAACATGAGTGAAAGGTCATCAAGCGTAACACGTGAAAAGAAACAGCTGTGTGTGTGTGTGTGTGTGAACTGAACCCAAGTGAGCCAATGAAATATACTGCAAATACAGCATTAGGAGATCTATTACTAGGAATACAAGTGAGGGCAGCCAAGGTGAGGGGTCTCAGATGACATAGACCGGACACATCAGGATATCTGTCCTGCAATGCAATACAAAAAAAAAAAAAGAAGAATGCACCATGAGAATCCACAAACGTCTGTAAAATGTTTCAAACTTAGGTTTATTTTACTGTTTAGTACGCATTTTCCCCCCCAAAATTTTAAACATGCTAGCTACCACTTATTTGGCAATTAATTAAAAATAGAGGGTTAGTATTAATGTTGATCCAGTGAAGCTGTTTAATGAATTTATTTATTTTTTTAACAATTTATTCCAAATTGTCCAAGTTTTTCATCACAACGCAACTGCTTCCTGGAAGAGTCAACACATTTATAATAATTAAACCTTGTTGTTTGACTCAAAAGAACTGAACAAATCCTTACACCACTGTTGTGTTGTCATGTGGCCACTTGTGGTAATGTAAGCAAAGGCCACTTCTCACTTTATTTCTGATCTTGGATAGATAACCTAAGATCAGAAATTACAAAAACATTGTGCCTCCATCTGAGAAAAAAATAGAATTTGGGACAACTGTGTTTTTCAGTTATCCCACTGACAGGCGACTGTACACTGTGCATCACAAGTCTCTGTTGAATACGGTTGTTTCAGCTGATGTGTAGGAACACAGCATTTGAAACAAACTCTCTCACCCTGGCTGATTTATGCTTCACTGCGTCACCGTAGAAACCACAAACTGTGCTCTTACAACTTCAACCAAATAATTTACGCCAAAGCGACTGCCACTAGTTTTCTTCCTTCAAACTTTACTTAACAGCCCAGTTCAGGAATGACACTTCAAGGAATTTATTGAAGATGATGTCATGGTTTAATGATGCACAGAAGCAAACAAATGAGAGATGAGGGTTTTTTGGGGGGGAGAATATTATGCAAATTGAAACAAAGGTTACTGAGGTGTTCTTTTTTTAGTACAGAGTAAATCACAAACAAAGGCCAAGGCTAACCTATAAAAGGCTGAGGTTTTGGTGATTATACCTCGACCCACCTGTGGTGCCAAGGTAACTGGAAAAATAAAAATATCCCCCTTCCCATTTCTTATTATAAAAAGGTGTGCTATTGTAGCATTACTCCACGGGCTTGGCCTGTAATGTCTCCATTTGCAAAGGGGCATTGCAATGGACAAGCACCCTCTGGCTGGTCCTTGACACTGGCAATGTTCCAATGCAGGTTGTCTGGGGCGACCAGAACAGGGCTACTACAGGACAGAGGGGAAAAAAAATAAATAAAAATTAAAAATAAGAACTTTGCCATTTGCAGTTTTAAGACAGACTGGTCTCTATTGGGATGAATAAATGAGGCCTAGACATGTCCCTTTTGGTTATATGCACCTAAATGTTTATTCATATTGTATCAATGTGGTTTAACTGTATTAGTTAATATCCGTTGGTGGCGACATAGTTCATTGCTATAGTTATGAAAGAAAACCATGCAGCAAACAGAAAAAACAACTGTGATGAAAAACAGAAAGACCAGTCAAAGTGGGTCAGTACAGGGAACACTTACAAGAGCTAATATATTACAATTACACTTGACATAGTTCCATAATAGCATTTTCAGGCAATCTTCACATGTTACAAGCAGTAGGGTGATCTTTACTGTATTTTACACTATTTTCAAATGACCCTTTGGAATTTAAAACAGAGGAGCTTGAACATGAGCCATGGGGCTGTGCACTGAGTGACCCGCAGCATTCCTGCATTGTCCACTTGGTTACAAGCTGGAAGCTTTTAAGCTTTAACCTCCTTGTTATTCCCCCAGAAATTTATGTGCAGGATCAAATGAGATTTACTTAACAAAGTGGCCCTTGAGTCCTACAATGAGCGTCAGAGTGGCCTCAGAGTTCATGTCCAAGCGCATGTGCTTCTGTCAGAACAAGCTCCTGTCTTGCTTAAGGGCCTCCGAGCAAGAAACTTAAAAAAGCTCTTGTTCAGACTTCTTCTGTCAAAAAGAAGCAAAGTTAAATTAAGAAGGCTATACCAACAACCAAATATTTTTTATAGCCTATGTTGCATTATGAACACATTGTTTACCACAAAATATTAAAATATAATATATTATGTGTTGTACATAAAGTAGAAACATGGGGTTTTGCCCTAATAAGCTGAGCCAGTTGGACATGAAGAGTTTATATTACTGAAATGTACCATTTTATTTTATTAAGACCTTTACAGCTTGAGGTCAAGAAGATTCCTTAACATGTGGTTGAAGCAGCCTATAATTCACTCTGACACAAGTGGAATACAGGGCTATAAAACTGTTTCAATGCATCGTAAGGATAATAGGAAACCGCATCTCAAACAAAGTGAAGAAAAATAACAGAAGTTCCAAAATGCTCAGTGGGAGAGTGAAGTAGGCTGCGAAGAGACAAAGAAAAATATCCACCTACAAACTTGAAAAACCGAAAGTAGACAAACTTTTGACAGTTTTTCTTATCGAGACATCTTAGCTGATATCCGCAGCGGTTAGCCAGAAGTTTTAATCAAACAAAACACACGCTTTCAGAGTTTCTCTTACTTCTGTGTCTGCCTGCAGTCCACGACTGTTTGGCCATGCTCGGGCTCCGGATTATAGCTCGTCCAGCCGATTTGAGCGCGTCCATGTCGGTGTTTGAAAGTGCTAAAGCCCGTTGAATTCAGGACTTCGAGGCGAAATGTCGTGGAGCAGACTGCTGATGGAGAAAACAGACTGGTGGTGCCTTCCTGTGTGTCAGAAATGCCGCTATTTACGAGCCCAGCACACGTGGGCAAGCCCAGCTGAGAGCCACGAGAGTTACGTTCACGTCACCTTGGAATATTTTCAACATATTTAGGTCCATATGGATAATGTGTTTTTGTTTCAACTTAGCTTAAAAACTTAATACTTTATTAAAACTGTAACTTTGCTGGGCATTTAATAACTCAATACTGACTAAATGCAAAAGTGATTTTGTAAATGTAAACTATAAATACATACAAGTAATTAAATAATTTACAAATATAGTTTACTGTTGAACTCTTATGAATGCGTTTAAAGTTTTAAGTGAATTTTCACAGTATTGATGTGAATAAGAAAAGGAAAGTCAATTAGAGAACTCGTCCAGACTCACAAGAGCAGAAGAGGAGTTTGTACTACACCTGGTTCTTGAAACATTTTACATTAAGTTTAAGTAACTTTACTCCGGCTTTTAATAAACTCTTTCACATAGTTTTGCTGCATCCTTTCTTTCTGTGAGCCAAGATTGGCTGAGAGCTAAATGTCCCTCTCATAACAAAGAGTAAAAATGTTACAACTGTTAGAGTGAAGTTTGGTTTACATGTACCTTAACCCCCACAATTATTAATGAAAATCTTTCATATTATAACTCACAGACTGGTTATCTTGTATTGCCACCAGCACAACTTTCTTTAATAGGTGATTAACGTGAAAGGTGACACAGCCACCATCACCTTAAGAAAATAAACAGTGGAACAATAATAAACAAAGCACTTTTTACTTTCTCTTCCTTCTAAAAAACTTGTTAATACAACTCAAATACTGAATTCACAACGCTCGAGCAATCAACAAACTACTTTTCCAGGTAGGCAACATGACAGCACAACAAATGGTCAAATGGTTCAGTGGTGACCATTCCCAACACAACATTCACAGAATCCTTCCTGATAGAAAATATAAGAAATCAACTGAACTGAATATAATAGCAAATAACAAAGAAGTGCCACTCAATAAAAAGCAACTAACAAATAAATAAATGAGCAAACACGACCTGTCTAACTGACCACCTGCTGCTTTATCATGATCTGCCCAGAATCCTGTAAACACAACACCATCAGAATATGTTCAAATGACAAAAATAACAGCACTCTTTTGGAAACATTATGCTAGCTACATTGATAAAGGTACAGATGGAAAATGAACATCAACACTTGGCACTTTAGAACTGAACAAAGAAAGAAAACATTCCTCAGTATATAAATGTACATTGTTGTAAACAAATAAATGCCAGCTCTCAGGCAATAGAGAAAAGACAATCAGTTTGGTTTGTGTTTGACATACCAAGACTGTGTCACTGGATATGTCTTTCCTTTGAGGCTATAATAAAGACATCCATATGTTTGATATACAAGTTGACATTTAATTATTTTAGCCTTAATACTGAATAGAAGTGTTCTGAATATGCACAGTATTCACTGAACATAGAAAAATAGTCAAATCATAGAGAGAAGGGGGATGCTTTTGGATCCCAGGATTGTTATAGATGGGGTTTCACTGTCTTAAAAAGAGAAATCACAAGGCACTATAAATCTGCAAATAATGGTAACAGCCTGTTACCTCGACATCATTTAATCCAATGATCAATATGGCCTTACAGGTTCTAATTTGGTCCGGAGGGAGAGGAAAGATGTCTGCAGCAAATAGATGAACGTTAATGTAACACATTGGCAGTGTCAGGTCCAATCTAGAAGTAGCATGTTGAAGGACAAAAACTACTCCACTTACTGATTCTGGAAAATTATCAATTCCAGCATAAGATAATAAATGGTTAAATGTGAACATATCTGTGGAACATTTTGATCTAGAACTGTTCCCTATTGAAATAAGATTGTAACGTGAAATTCTAAAAAACAATCACTGTTTTTTGTTGATGGTGATATCGAACATGAATAGTTTTACATTCATGTATTTGTCAGGGGCTTTACAGGCAATTATAAAAACACATTTTATCTCAACAGAAACCATAATGAACAGGTGACTGTTAAGCAAATTAAAAGGTAGGGTTTCTGCATATATAATTTACAACAAAAACACTTTTTTAGTAAACATTTGGCCAATAAATGGTATATTCCCTTCTCCTGCTTTTACCTTTCGAACTCATAATATTGTATAATGGCTAAATCCAAAAACTGACAAATGACACAACCTTCTCTAATACTCTCGTAAGAAAACCAAAACAATAAGACCAAGTACACTTATGCCTTGAGTGCTTTTGTGCACTTTCTATGTCAGTGTGTGGTACAAGAGATAAACACAAATGGCAAACTCAACTTAACCCAATTCAGAACACAACATTTTACCAAAACAAAGTAACAGAAAAGGTCTGTCTGACTTAAGTGGGTTAATCAGAGTCACTTTTTGAGGGGCTGGTAGACTGAGGCGTTGGGGTCCAAGGAAGAGGGACTATTGTCCATGAATTTAGAAGAGTAGTGTGGGGTCACTGGGCTGAGGCTGCTGCCATCTGCTGAGTAAGACAAGCTGGGCATCACTGCCATCACCTCTGCAATCTTCTGCTTCAGCTCAGCAATCTCCTGCTCCCTCTGGTGGATCTGGCCTAAAAGAGAGAAAAAAGTGCTGATATTTTCATTTTAATTTAAATATAATATTAACAATTGATAAATCAAACAGGTTAGATATGTCTTCTTCTTTTTACCACATGACTCCTATATATCATTTTTGATGTATTCCTACCTTGTCTCTATTTTGAATGCACCACAGATGTAAATTATTGCCACATGATGTCAGTTATTTTGGATTTAGTAAATAACAAATCAATAGTACTTGAACATATTTTAAAACCCAAATAAAATGTAATATAATGTAAAATTGCTAGAATTATATTTATTTTGACAAGCCAGGGACCTTTGAACTATTAAATATCCTTTCCATTGCACTCTTTCTATAGTTCTGTATACACTACAATTTTTCTATACTTACATACATCTCAATAATAACAATTTATTGTGATAATATTTACATTAACTGCATTTGTATAATGTTTTGCTATTTTTATTACAACTATATACAATTTTCTTTCAATAAAGGTAAAGCTAAAATCCCTCTGTTTTGCAGTTTTTTTTTAACACTATGTCAGCCTTTTTGTTATTATGTATACATTTTATTCATGTGTTGTACCTTGTGCTATCTCAAGCTGTCTTTTAGCATCCCCCAGTGCAGAGAAGAGGTCCAGTTTGATTCTGGTCTCAGCGCTAAGGCTATTTTCCAAGTGCTGGGTCTTCTCCTGCATGGCTGACAAGGCAGACATCAACACTTCTGTGTCCTTTTCATTCTCCTTATACTTCGCAGCTCCTGTGAGCAACATGGAATAATGAGTTGTACAGAGAGCAGTCATAGGGGAGTAATTTATGTAATAACATCAACCACTCCGAGATTGTATTACCGAATAAATTCTATTTGCACTTCATAGAAACAAAAACATCACACAAGCTGCACATGCATGAAAATTTATGATAATTGCACTCTCTGGAATAAATAATAGATTATTTATTTAAAAATCTTGATACATACTGTATATTTCATTCAATCTTACCTGGCACTTGCCCTCCAGATCTCGAATCTGCTCCTCCTTTAGTTTCATATCGATGCCAAGCTTCTTACACTCAGTCTCTAAATCTCTGATACGGCCTCGTAAAGTATCAGTAGACTCCACTCTATTGGGCAAAAAGGAAACACATTACCAATCTGTGGAATGTTTTCAAATAAGTAGAAAATAAAGTAGTTTCAATGCTGTAGAAGGTTATCGTTGGGATATCCATTTATTATTAGTAATGAATACCTAGTGGCAGCAGCTAATGCTACAGCTCGAGCTGCAGTGGCCTCTTCCATCTTCTTCCTCTTCCTCTCCTCAGCCAGCTGTTTTTCTGCCAAGGCCCTGGCCTCCTGCTCAGCCTTCAGCCTCTTTTCCAGCTGGGAGATGGTCTGCTTGTCCTTCTGCTTGGCCTGGACAGCACTGTGGAGCCTAAAAAGGGATGATATTATATGCAGCTCTATGCAGTGTTTCTCATTTCCAGATTCATTCATTTGTCTTCTATTGCTTAGTCCCGTTAGAAGTCAAGGGTGACTGGAGCCCATCCCATTTCCAGATAAACAAAAATAATAGTTTTTATTAGTTTAGTAAAAAAAACCTGTGTGGAGTTCTCTCTCCGGCTACTCCAGCTTCCTCTCACAGTTCAAAGACATTCATTCACTATAGGCAATATAGTGATTGCCCATAGTCGATGAATGTGAGAGTCCACTTTACTCATACCTGCATGCAGTTTATGCTAAAAGCAGTATGTCAGAGGCGATTTCTTTAAGACTGCAAGGGAAGCTCAGCTTCCCTTATAATGTCACAAAATTAATGGTCAAATATGTACTATTGTATTAACATTTTATTGACTAAAAATGCGTTAGAAAACGTTCATCTCAAAGACGAGTTCGTTCAGAATCAGTTACATATAGCAGGTCGGCTGACTCGATTTCCTTCTCATACATTCCCGCAGCGTCACAGTGCATTTACCTATTGAAGCCCAGCGTCCATTGACTTCAATGGGGCTGCTTTGAACGGTTTTTTTCAGCGCTTCGAAACTAGACGGTCATTGGATAAACGCTGCGATTATGTCCCGCCCACGGACGCTCAGCGTCTCTGGGGGTGAATGAAGTGGGCTGGCGGACTCCGAGCTTCTGCGTGATGATTGGAGGGTCCTGTCGAAAGACTGCATCTCCTTTTGACTGACAGCGATTCTGTACTATAAGGAATCACTGAAGCTATTCGCGCTCAGTCCCATCGCGGATTTCTCAAGTTCAGTCGAAATAAAAACTGCTGCAACCTATTTCTTTGATATTTGCTTGGCGAAATTGCTTGATTTTCATCATACATTTCACACAAATTATACACCACATTCCTTGTTTCAGTTTTACAAAGTTTAATATTTTTTTTTAGATCGTTCATTCATTCATTCCTTCATTCCTTCATTCATTCATTCATATAACGTTAGTAGGCTAGGCTAGTGTCGTGGGTGAAACTGCGCACGATGGCACACGGTGCTAATATTGTCGACCTGATTTTGGCGAAGCCATTTGAAAGTGTTCCTTACGAGGAAAAACTTGGAATTAAACAGCAGGGCAGATCAACACCTAAGATTGATTTAGTGCAAAAGATAGAGAAAAATAACAGGTCTTTTCAGCTCTCCTGGTATGACAAAGTTAGCTGGCTGACTGGAAGTGCTGTGACAAATAAAATGTACTGCTGGCCATGCCTCTTGATGAAACCATCTCACGGATGTGTTTGTTTGGTCAAAGGTGGGGTTTGGAGATCTGTCTAACTTTAACAGGGCATATAAAAGACATGAAAAGAGCAATGAACATGTGAGTGCATGTGCAAGATTAAGTTGCATGGGCATGATTATGATGTAGGCCGAAAATGAGCTTCCCCTCTCTGACAGACCAGTAGCCGCCACTGCAGTATGTGTAACAGCACTGTTCACTCCCATGTCCTATCTGGGGTAAAGTACAGGTGAGTGCTTTGTACCTAAAACCTTATGCACCCACTTGTTCTGGAGGAGCTCATTGTCCTGGCGGAGCTGGCTCAGTTCAGAGCGGAGGCTGCGGTCCTGGCTGCTCAGAGAAGAGAGCTGACTTCGTAGCTCGGACTCTAGCTGCCTGTTGGCTTGAAGATCTGCCTTTAGACGCTTCACATCCTGCTCCAGCCTTTTGTAAGAGAAGCTCATTAGAACAAAACACTTTATTTTACACTACACTTGATACATTGTATTTACCTCATTAAGTACAATGTAACACACTGTGTTTCAAACATAGATAGTATAAATATGGATGATATCCGCCCATTGGTCCCCTATTTACCAATATTGTCATTACAAATGGGCAATAAAATGGCTGTTACATCCGGGCTTTTCGGCTTTTACTCCATAGTAAAACAATAGTTTATAGATAGCATAAACCAACGTAATAATCAAAAATTCCCCCAGAGTTGTCATGTAGTAAAAACTTAGCTGTAGAGACAAGAGCCATCTTTTGTACCAGGCTGTAAACATGATTTTTACACTTGTAAAGTCGTCATTGGGTTTCTCCTTATATTTCCGCTTTTGGATCCTGCCCTCTGGTGGACGGAGGTATATCGCTGTATTTCGCTGTAAAATCGCCGTATGGCGGCGCCCTTACACAACGACCATTTAAGAGGTACCATGGGAGAGGCTTGGTTTCAAACTGTAATAACATGTAACTACATAGTACATACATAATGAAATTATGTGTACTTACATACTGTAGGTAGGGTAGGGTTATGGTATGTGTGTTACATTGTACTTTATGAGGTAGATACAATGTATCAAGTGTAGTGTAAAATAAACTGTGACCGAACAAAGTGTTTTAACCACCTCAGTGTAGAGTTCAAATCTTCAGAGAGGTAACTGAATTCTCTGGAGTATCTCTTACCGTACTAGGGCATCTGGCTTGCCCAGTTGGTTGTTGGGGATGCAGTTCTCCACTGGATCCTTCTGACTTTTCCCGAACCTTTCTGTTTCTTCTCATTTTTATTTGCTAGGGACCCTTGTGGCACACTCCCATTTGAAGAACTGTGATTCCGCGGAGATGAGTTGGAAATGCCACCTCCGCTGGCATTTTTGTAGTTCTTCCCTGTGCCCCCATGTCCTCTTTAGAGTGTGTAGTGTTATCTGCAAATGTGTTCTCCCCTGCTAGGTCGTTATTCAGTCTTTTTGTCCCAACGTAGTTTTCAATATACTCTGTCTCCTGCAGTTTGGAGTCCAGTGCATGTATAATACTGTTGTTATTGATTCCAATCGCGTTTTGTTTTTTGCCCTCCCGTTCCTTTGTACTGTCCTTTCCCTTTTCTCTATACTCCAGTTCAGGTAAGGGGACTGAAGTGCTTTTCTTTCCAGGAAGTGCTCCGTTCTGTGATATAACTGTGGGTTCCACTTCTGAGACCCCTTTGCTTATTACAGCTGGAAAAGAACAAACAAAATGTTAGAGCTACACACACAACCCTTTATAGTGACCCTAAGCTTTAAATTACTGCTTGTGTCTCATTATTGAAATGACAAATGTGTTGGAAGTAGAAAATAGGAAGCAACTAGATTTACTAAATTTAAGTAAAGTTTGTAAATTGCAAAGAAAAAGAAACATCTTACATGACTGAAAAAAATTAAATCAGATGTTTTACCTCATGTCCATCCAATAAATACCCGACTGCAAGTAGTGATTTTGCAGTTTGGAGATAATGATGACCAAATTTGGGTGTCTAGCCAAAAGTATGTTTTCTCTAGGCGGTGTATATGTGTCTTGCCTTCCTCTGCCTCTCTTTCTTGTCTCTGTTGCATCTGCTGCTCGGGCGGTAAAGCCTGCTGTAGTAGCTGCATGTAGAATTCATTCTCTTTTTGCACTTCCTTCTGTTTTCTCAGTCGCATCTTGTAGCTAACATAACTCTTAAAGCCGAAACCAAGAGTCACAACTGGATAGCCGATGCTGTAAATATCGAAACACAACACTCACAATACTGCTATACTAAACATAAAGATAAATGTTTAAACAAATTATACAAAAATATCTGCGCTTACCAGTGAGCTGCAAAAGGCCGACATAGGTCCACATGAAAATTCTTTAGATCTTTGAAACGAATAGCTGCTTCGATGTACACAAACAGGATCCAAAGGGATACAGTAGGTAAACAGACCCCTCTCTCTATGACAGCAACAAAAAAGCTATTAATTCTTTGAGTAAAATGTTTCTGTGGAAAAGGTGGAGGAATACTGAAAACTGTAAGAACAGTAAAGGAATTGACTAACCTGTGTGCCAGACGTACTGGACCCATACGTAGGTGCTGGCAGCAAAAAACAACCATTGGACAGGGATGAAGAGGAGGCAAATAATGTCTGATGTAAACGCCACACAAACAAAGAAGACAGAAAATGCCTGGATGTAGTAAAACAGAGAAATCTGATTATGGATTAAGCATTTATTTTTGGTTGCTCATTTTCTCATGATATCTTGTTTCTTACCAGCCCCTGATATCTGAAGGAGTCATAGACACTTCTAATAAAGAGCCAGAAGGGCCACAGGTATTCAAACCTGAACTCCAACACGAAGTCGGCCAGTAGAACAAGCACCCACACTACCAGGAACTTTAAGTACAGAAATGTACTGGGGGAGAGATAAAAAACAGAGATGACACAAGACGTTATTACAGAGAAACTACCTTCAGACAGGCTTTAGGCATTGAAATTCATAAAGATAATGAAACAGAGAAAGCATTTTAATTCTATTTTCATACATTTAGGAGTTGCAGAAATGTTGGTTTGTGATGACAAAGCTGTAGTGTAAGCATAACGCATAACTTAATGCCAATAAGCTATATGTCGAGAGGCATGCAAACAAAGGGGATGGGGTGCACAAGTGTCATGTCTGGACATGCACGCATAAAGCTTTCTGGTTTTGCATGTCTGTCTACGAATCAGTTCATTAAGAAAGGGCACCAATTGTATTTTTGGTTAAGTAATACCAATGCATTTGGCAACATAATATTATTTTCTGTTTCGACTAGTTAAATTTCGACCTGTGCCAGAAAAAGCACAGGTGAGAGCCCCGCTGACAGCGTCCAGACAACAAAACGAGCGCTTTTGCCATCGCTGCTGTCATTTCAAGCTACAACGTTAATATTCCCACACGTTGACCAGCGTTCAATGGCTTCACTAAAGACAAATGCAAAAGATTAAAATGACTCACTGAGCAGTTTCAAGCGTCCCGTTATATTTTGATAGATTTTAACTAAACATTTCAAATGAACTAGCTAGCAACATAATAATCATGCATACGCCGCCACTTAAGTAACACTAGGCCTATATTTCTAACAAAATTATTTCATGCTTATTTAGCTCTCAAGGAAGCCATAAATTAGAACATGATGAAACAGGATTACAGTAGAGGCAGCGGACCCCGGCTTGGCATATTCAGAGAGGCGCCATTGTTATACAATAACGTCTCTCCAGCCCCCTTTTGTACCTGCTATATATACCCTCGGTGATTCGGTTCCGTTTTATCGGCCGTCGGAGTTTGCTGCAGTCCGCATTGCGCCGCTTCATCCTCCCCTTGCTGATTCACTTGTGATATCGGTCCGGTTACTGTGACAGAAAATGTCATTCGTTCATTCTTCTATGCACACTTCTCCAATTATCCACAATTGTTGATGTTTTATGCACATGAAACAAAGAAATAAATAAAAACAGTCTGATTTAGGCCCGCCCCCCTTCACGACACACTACGTCGACCACTTACGTCTGACGTCACCGCGTCGGCGACATAGGAATCATGGCCGCCCCGTGTGTAGCAAAGCATTTCTTTTGATTTTAATTTCTCTTTAACATTTGTCCAAAAGTTGGTAAGTGTTCCGACTCATTGTTGTTGTTTTCCTAATTGTATTTTGTTGTCTACAGTCTGTTACAAGCCTTGACTTAGTAAAGTTTGTGGTTACACAACTAACTCTGTCATACCTACTCAACCACGTTTATTGTTTTTTGCTGTCTGTGGCCGACAATAATCACACAATTTTCAAAGTCTTTCACACTCGAGATAAGTATTTTAATTGGAGGACATGTATTAGAAAAAAGTTTGGCTTCTAAATAAAAGTGAAACGGAGCTTTCAACATTTAATTGAAGTTGAAGCATAATCCGTTCTATTAACTATTAAAATCACTAATTTGTGTTTTAATACTGTATGTCTTCAGCTATTAAACATGGAGCCGCCTCCTGAGGTAAAGCAACAGATGGACGAAGACGAGGAAGTAAATGACACAGAAGGAGAGGATGGTGAGCAAGAAAAAACAGAAACTTCAGCTGGTGAAAAGGACCAAGAAGAAGTTTCACAGACTACACAGAGCAATGTCCTTAATCTTAACAACGAGGTGGTAAAGATGAGAAAGGAAGTGAAGAGGGTACGGGCTCTGATTATCCGAAAGCTGACACGACAAATTGCTGCCCTAAAGAAAAAAAAAGGAAAAGACGCTGAAGTTGAGAGAAATCAGAGGAGAGCTGCCAGACTACTGGAGGAGATTCATGCAATCAAGGACCTTGTGCCTGATCTGGTAGGTTTCACAAATATATGTCAGGACAGAAATATTACATCATGTGAAGACAAATTAAATTTCAGGTACAGTTATGTGGGTAGAGCAGTGTTTAATTTAATGATGCACACAAGCTAATAAAGGTTTACGCACTAAATTATCAATCAAATAAATTAATAATAATAATTATCAAAACAATTTATAATAATTATCTTCCGTGTAGACCTGTTAGGGGTCGCGGGTGACTGGAGCCTATCTCAGCATCTTTGGGCCTTAGGTGGGATACACCCTAGACATTATCCAGTTGGTCGCAGGCCAGGGCTGACACTTAGAAACAGACAATGACAGACAACCATTCACTCTCACCTTCATTCAGTAGGGCCATTTTATTTTAGAGTTTCCAATTGACCTATACCGTGGGGTCTTTCTGGGTACTCTGGCTTCCTCCCACAGCCCGAAGACATGCATATGTAGGTCAATTGGCAACTCTAACAATCACATTTGAAAAAATTTTTTTTTTTTTAAAGCTCTGTTCTCCTTGGCAGGTAACCAAGACAGCCTTGCAGAAGAACCAAAACTTTGAACAAGTTTGTAAAAACCCCAAATGCACCATATCTGACCGGGCAATAGCACGTATTGCCACTCACCCGCAGTTTAGCAAGAAGATTGAAGAAATCAAAGCTGCTGTGAAAGCGTTTAAAGAGGAGAGGGTGAAAGGAGGGAAGTGTGGTGAAAAGTTCCAGAATAATGCTAATAACTTGAAGAAGAAGCCACTACACACTGATGCAGAAAATATGTCAAGGAAAGAGAAAGAGGAAGACGAACCAGTCGGACCAAATCAAAATGATAAACAGGACACTGTAGAGGCAAGCCATGATGAGCCTTCTCTTAGTATTCCGAAAGTAAAAGTAGAGGAAAACATTCAAAAGAAAGAAACACCAAGGACTAGCAATAGAAATGTGAACAAAAAAACAGTAAAAAGAAGTGAAGTTAAAGACACTGTGAAAACTAAACAACAAAGCCAGTCTGTTGAAAAGATACCGACTTTAAAATTGACCACAGAAGATCTTCCCAAAGCAGCTGTTGAGGCAGAGAGTGATTTAGAGCCATCAGATGATGATGAAAAGCCGTACTTTGATGACAGTACAGAAGAGCGTTTCCACAGGCAGTCCTCGTCAGACTCAGAAGAGAGCGACAATGACTTCTTTTTGGGGAAAGTCAACAAATACACAAAGAAGAGAAAAAACAAAAATGACAAAGCAACCCATGAAGTGAAAGAAAACTCAAATATCCTGCTCAAAGCTGATAAAGTCCAGGGTGAACTTGATGAGCTTGAGTCCAGATTAAAATCTAAAGCGCCTTCACTAAAGTCAGCTTTCTGTCCCTCCCTGGCTGGACCAAAGCAAAGTCATGGCAAAGGTGACGGCAAATTTGGAGGACAAGCTAAACAGGGCAGTAGTGGTGGAAATAAACCTTTTAGTAGAGAATCCAAATTTCAAAAGGAGTTTAAAGCAAAGGCAAAAGATTCAGGTTCAAAGTACAGTAAGCCTTTCCCTGGAGACATGCATCCTGAGAAAGAGGAGAAATATATTGGCAGAGGAAGAGGTAGGGGACGGGGTCGGGGACAGGGTAGAGAACATGTTATAAAACCAAATTACGCTAGAGGAAGAAGTGTGTTTTCCCATCAAGCATCACAGCAACCGCTGCATCCCTCTTGGGAGGCTAGTAAGAAAAGAAAGGAGCAACAGGGACAAATACTCGCCTTCCAGGGGAAGAAGATCAAATTTGATGATGACGACTGAACATTGTGTTTTACAACAAATGTGTCACATGTGGCATGTTAGTTTCATTCTTTATATTACTGTTAAATTTTGGGTTGATCTGATTTATTTGTTCTTGATAAAATGTGTTTTATATTTTCATCTTTTGAATGTATGAAATGTTGAGTAAAATAAATATATATAAAGAATACAACTGAGATGACTTTTTTTATTATAAAGATACATGGCTATGATGCTCCACATTTAAAATTACGACAGTAAATACACCACCTAAAATGTAATGCATGTCTCAAAGAAATGAGAAGAGCGTATTAACCTAGATATTAAATGTATTCCCTTCATGGGCTGTGCTCTGAGAGCCATAGAACAAAAAGGGGCGTGGCGTAAAATATGACGCCATGACGTTGGGTCCTGCTTAGCTCAAAGTAGCTGTTTCGTGGGTACTGCTAGCTTCAATGGCCAACAACCAACCTGAAACAGAAACACAAAACCAGCAGAGCGGTGCGTTATATTGCATTGCTCCCCGATGCAGAAATAATAATCTCGAAAGTAAAGTAACGCACGTAAATTTTTACACTTTTCCTGTAACGCGGGAAGCAGTTCTGCAGCGTTGGCTAGCAGCATTGGGACTTGTTACCCCTCCATCTAGCTCTATTGCAAGGATTTGTGGCGACCACTTTATTGAAGAAGACTTCTTGAAAGAGCAGTGTTTAGAGGGAGATGTGGTCACGGTGCGTGTGACTCTGAAGCCTGATGCTGTTCCTTCAGTATTTGACTCTCCTTCCATGGTAATATGTTACTCCCCACCTTAGACAGTCAAGATGCTAAAATTCAGACAGAGCCGCCGTGATTGTAGAGCATAACACTCTTCTTTCCACCTTTCAACGCTACTTGTGAGAGAAGCACGAGTGTAATAATATTGTAACTATGTAATATTCTCCTCGTGTTTGCTTGTTAGAGACACATTTTCACTGCTGTTTTTCTCCAGGAGCTGGAAGCAGGTAGCCCTACACTGGAAAAAGATGTTGGAGGTACCTTGAATTCTATGTGCCCAGAAGTTGATTGTAAGTTTCTCCATGGTGAGACCTTAAAAGTCAAATTTGCCTACTTTATATTAGATATCCTGTTTTACAAGTTTAAACATAGATGCCTAAGAGCAGTTCTTATTCTCTATTTGTTGCAAGTATTGTCAAATGGTGACAATCCCCTTATTTTCTTTTAACTTTTAAGCACAGCTATCTCGCTTTGATAACACACTTGGCACCTTGACACAACGGTTTGTGGCAATGTTGAAGTATTCTGCTGATCGAGAGTTGAACATTAATGTGGCTGCTGCAGAGCTTAACATATCAAAGAGGCGGATCTATGATATCATCCATGTCTTAGAGGGAATCTATCTCACCAGAAAGAAATCTAAAAACGTAGTTGAATGGCTGTAAGTATGATGCATAAATGTGTGCAACTTATAACATTTTTATGATTGAAAGAAAATTTCCAATGCACATTTTCTATCTGTCTTTTATTTTCTTTGCTAAATCACATTCTACTCTTTGTCTTTTTTTTTGTTTACAGGGGTAGCCCCTCAGATCTGAACGATGAGCTCAATGCTCTTGTTAAGGAGGAGAGTAGGCTAGATTTCCTGATCAAATGCTGTACACGGCAGATTCAGCAGATGTATGAAAACTTTCAGAATCGTAGATATCCTTTTGTTTGTAATTCAGCGTTTGTTTGTTTGTTAATCTCTGCCCAGTAACATAAGGAGTCTAACATTTATTTGCACGTTACATGAAATGTTGATTTGCAGTTTTTCTTGACTTTGTGAATTACTTTTTGCTATTTGACCTACGAGGATATCCAAATGATACCCATCTTTAAGGAGCAGACTGTGTTTGTGATTAAAGCCGCTCCAGAAACAAAGCTTGAGGTGCCACATCCTGCAGAGGTATACAAATTATACACATCTTAATCTGAAGTAAAACACTGGATGCATGGTTTAGCATTGTTTATTTAAAAAAATGTTTTGTCTGTTTCTATACATCCAGTCTTTTCAGATTCACATCAACAGCACTCACGGTCCCGTTGAAGTGTTCTTGTGCTCTGACGAGGCTGTGGATGTCTCAGAAAGCAAAAAGAATAAAGCCACAACGGTTAATGATGGGGACTACTCGTATGTTCCTCTGCCTTCCTCTGCTGCTACATCTTCCGAAGGTACGTTTTGCACTTCTAGGTCAGGTAAGTCACAAAGAAAGCTTTGACTTTTGAACTGTTGAATCTTTCAGTCAGGAATTTTTAGACCTACAGCATATTATAGTTTGCCAATTACCACAAGTTGAAGCCTGTTTTCTATAAAGTCCAAAGAAGATCAAAAAGCCATTATAGCTAATTGGTATATGCAGTAATATCATAAAATAAAATATCAAAATGTTAATTTCTGAACAGAAAATTATCCTTTGCTGTTGGGGCTTTAATGTGTGAATGTTATTCTGAATTATTATTATTATTTTTAACCCTAACCCGTTATTGATCACATTTAATAGTCCCTCTGAATGACGAGTCCCATCTACAATAAACTTCTGGTAACAGAGAAAGCAATTCAGGCTTTAGCTGAGTAAAGTAGGACAGCACAGAGAACTTAGTAAAGACACAATTTATGTATTTGTGTCAACATTTGCTTAGATTCATAGCTCCATTTTGCTTTGCGTTATACATTGGCAGCTCTAAAAACACCCTATAAAGTTTGTAAATGGTATTGGGTTTTTGAGCCGACAAGTTGGTTTTGGCAAAGCTTATGTTACATTTTGATGATGCAGTTGAAGAAACGCTGACATCTGATGTTGTTTACAACCCTTCTGTTTTTAACGTATTTGCTGTTGTACCACTTTATTAAACTTTGACATATTGCACAAAATGTCAGATTTTTCAAAATTAAAAGCCTAAAGTGTTCCGCACTGTGGCTTGCATTAAAAATACATTAGCTATTAAGACTCTATTTTGTGGTTTTGTTGAGAGATGTGATAAGTATGCACTATTTATGTAGCTCAGTTGTGTCATCATAAATTACTACATTAATTAGTAAATCATTTCACCTTTACACAAATAACAGTGGTGCAGCACTTTCTGAGAACAATATTTTACTTTTGTTACCATTTCATGCCTTTCTTATCATTTCTACAGATGATGCTAATCATAGTAACAGAAACAGCACTATCTCTGAACCACTATCTGAACCAACAAAACACATATTGCAAGTTACCATCACCCCTCTGACGCTGATCCCACTTCGTCCCAGCCACTTTCTGAAGATCATCCCAACTCTGCTACCCTTACCTCGTCTATGAAGGGCTCGGTCAATGAAGAGCAGTCTCATTTGAATCCTCCTCCAGATGGGCCCATGACTGACGATGTTGGTTTACATGAACACAACCAGTTGCTCTCAGATGTCCACATGGCTGATGCCTCATAGTGCTGCAAATACATTTTCTGCTCTACAAACAGAAAGATACCAAGTGACCGTGAATTTGTGGAAGATTAGTCTGCTGCTGACTCCTATTCTAAAGAGAAGTGTCTGGATTGACTGTTGCGGGACATGCAGTGCAATATTGTGATGGCTGTTTTTTTTATCTCTTGTATCTACTTTGACATGCAATTTTTATTTAAAAAAATATATATTTCCTGTTGAAATGCAAAAGTTTTTACTCAACATATAATTTGAGGCAATGCACAAAACCCTTCAGTCATGGACATTTGGGATTCTAAAATGAATACAAAAATCTGTTTGAGGCTTAGTACGAAAATGATAAGAAACTTAAAGTTACCCCTGCTCTTAGTTTTTTTTAGTGGTGTTTTATCAAGGATTTTCTGCACATTTGTAGTTAATGCAGTACTTTCTTGCTTCTGCTCATAATTCCTGCTTATGAAAAACTTATCTTGCTGCCTTCCCTTGGACTTGTTGACTGGCTCATATAGTTTTTATTACCATGCAGGGTATTGTAAATCAATGTTTATGTAATTTGTTTATTTTTATTATCTTTTTTTGTTCCAGGCCCTAGTTGGTCTGGTCTAATAGTATTCCAGTTCTTGATCCATTTGATTTGAGATCTAACATGCCATCAAAGCTGCATGTTTTCTAGTTCACCCTTCATGAGTCAGTCTTATTTGACATTGCGGTTGCAGCTACTGCTCCAACAAACATACATTATCATACAAATTCTGTCCATTTTGGAATAGGTGTTAGTCCAGCACTGTACCCCAGTGTGCCTTGTTCAATTTCAGTGCTAAAAGTTTTGAGCTAAATATGTTATGTTCTTCAGTTTCTAATGTTGCTATGAAGAAGTATTCAAACATGTTATTTGAAGATTGTTTGTGTCATAACCAGTTCCTCTGTTTCAATTAAAGGACTATATTTGCTGTGAACATTTTAATGTGAGCATTTTGTGCATGTTTTGTGGGTATTATAGATTGTTTTAGAGTACTGCAACATATCACAAATTATCACAATATCTGTATTGTGGAAAAAAAAAGGTTATGTTATTCTGTGTTGATATACTTTACATGTCAAATAATTGGCTGAGGAGGCATTTAAATTGAAATATTAAAGTTAGTTGGATCAGATAAGATTGGTCCATTTCAATAAAATTCTATTTAATAAAGGGAACATCCAGATTTCACAGGTCAAAATGGTATTGCAATATTCCAGATAGCTATTGCATATCAAATGTTTCCTAATATTCTGTAGGCCACATCAAAAGCACGGTCGTTGTCCAGGATCTACTTTAATTGTGCTTCTGTTGAGTCAGAATTTAGGAAGGCTTTGTGTTAGAGCGGAGTCCTTCAAGCGGAAGGTAGGTGGTTTGATTCCCGCTCTCCCCACAGTTCATACTGTCGTTGTGTCCTTGGGCAAGACACTTGACCCACCTTGCCTCCAGTGGTGTTCCAACTGTAACACTGGTGAATGGAACCTTAATGTAAGTCGCTTTGGATAAAATGTAATGTAAATGTAGGAAGTGTCAAATTTAGTATTTACTTAAATTTTAAAGTCACTGTGAATGAATACATAGAAAATGTACTTTTCTTTCTCCATCCCTAGTCTTGTTTCATCGTAACTCTTGTCTGATATGACACTTGGACATTGCAGTAAATCTGGCACAACTTTCCAGTAATAAAATCTGACTGGCCTTGTTGCAGTATATCTACAGACACTAGGAGGCAGTGTGATTCCACATTTTTTTATAAGATTCAAAACTATATGAAACAGTTTCTCTTCCCTCTGTGACCTTTGAGAATTGAAATTGCTTTAACTTTTCTTAAAACCTGTCTATGGTTGAGATGTCTCTTCACACTGGTACATTACCTCATGACCGCAGTGACCCTACATTTTTTTTTGCTGCTGAATACAGTCTCAAAAAAGTCTATTATGAGACAGACTTGCATGGGTGCTGCCAGTTTAAACATTATCCATCATTTAACTAGTTACCTCATTTAAACCTTTATGTGTAGGTGTGCATAAGTCTACACACACAAACTATGTGACAAGAGGAGATCAGAAAATATGTAATTTTCCAGCAGAGTGATTGCCTAATAAGTGTTTATGGAATTGTGAGCCCATATGGCAGTTATTGTTAGATAATGGTTGATCTAAATGAGATCTGTTAACTTAGGTGAAAATATGCCAAATTAAAATGTCACATTTTAAAAATGTTTAAGATTTATTTTTCTATGAAGCAAAAAGCAATAAAACTTTGTTGTGTAACCATTCATCCAACTCTAAGTCCCACCTCTCTTTGTCTGAGCAGTGGCATCTTCAAAAACACTTCACTGCCTTCAATATGATGATGTAATCCTCTGAGAGCCAGCAGTATGCTGGCCTGAACATAGATGGCAGTATTGCACCTTGGGATCCCACTTGAACCCATTCAACCCAGTTCCCCACAAACAGTAAGTGCTCTCTGTGAGTTCACCGACAGTCACTGGATCACTGCTGTTATTGATTCATTTGTTTCTCTTGTTGTTTTTTGTCCTTGCTGTGCTAGAAAGATTTGGGCAAAAAATACAGTGGATTCTGAACTGGGTCATATTGAGTGAGGCCTGACACTAGCCTACTCCTGTCTCACGAGGCCCAAGTTAAACATCAGTCAATATAGTTGTCAATCAACCAATCAATTGGTCAATACAGTTTCATTTTTGGAGTGCTTTTCCTTGTCACCTACAAAGAAATGGCGTACAGTTGGAGTTTTTTAAACTGTTGGACACAGGACACAGATGGCAGTAGCTTAAAGGGCCAAAATAGGAGCCTTGTAAGACTGACCCATGAGAGGTTTAGGAGGGCCTTGGAGCAAGTGCATTCTACTCAAAGTGTAGTAAGATGGCTTTGTCTAGATCTTCTTTGAACATGTGACACTTATGCACGATGGTGGTACACTGCGCTGTCTTGATCCCAGCTCTTGTTTTGACTGCTGTAGTGCACGGAGACAGGGAGCGATCACAAAAATGAGAGCTGGTTAAAGAGGGAGCATGGAAGCGTGAGGGAGAGAGAGAGGGCGCGTCTACTACTCGAATCTGACTGGCTACTGCCTGGCACACCGCCTTTTTGCGTCGGCCACTTTTAGCCAATCAGTTGCCCTTGTAATATTTTTGGGTTTGTGAATGAAGCGAGTAGTGAGAGAGGAGGACAGGAGTAGTTTGGATTCATCAGCGTTGGCAGGGTGCACCAAAAGGATAGGTGCAATGTTTGGTCTGTGACTGTGTGTAGGCCTTGAGATGTTTGCACAGCGATCAACAGATGACAGTACATATGCAAATTATAGAAACACGTTGGCAAACATTTACCTGTCACTTGTATCTAGGAGACCTGGGTAAACACTGTTTAAATTTATACAAACCTGTGCTGACAGAGTGGTACCAGAAAACTGTCTTGATTTCAAAATAACTTGACCTGAGGTTGTGATTAGCAGTTTTTTGTGAGTCAGACTGCTTTTAGTGGAGTGCTTTTCAGGTCAAAAAGCAGGGATGACTACGATCATGAAGTCATGTGGTTAGCACTTAGAATTGTTTGAACCTTTTTGTCTTCTTTGAGTTGCAACACATAAATGCAAACTCTTCTGTAAAGCTTTGTTGATACAAATTGCAACCTTCAGATGTGCTTGGAAAATTGGGTCTGAAATGTGTTTGCTGTAGGGCGAAAATATAGATGGAATGCAGGTTGCTGTAAAATAGTGTCCTAAGATCACTCCTTAAGTGGGCGTCATGGGAAAACTAGTTTGAGCATTCTGTTAAATAATGTGTGAATACATTTCAGATTGTCCTTATATATCAATCTCGTAGCGTGGCTGGGTTAGACTCATTGATACGCTTCAGTCAGATTGGTGATATCAGTCCTCTGTGTGTGAGGCACATGTTTGCTGCTACACACATCAACAAGGTCTGGGCTAGTCATTTAAAGTAACATCCACATGACTGCTCTTTTTTAAAGGCAGAGAAGTGAAAGCTTCGAGTCCACCACCTCCAGGTCACATACAATGCATCATTCAGCAACACTTTCCACTCATGACCTCGTCCACTGACCAGTATCAGGGGAGTTTAGGGAAAGTGGTGGCAGTAGACATGCTGTTTCAAATAAATGCTACAGCATCTTTATTTAATGCATATCATATATTAGCAACAGGAAAATAACACAAACAAATGAACTATATAGAGTTGATTTTTTCTATCCTTAAGACTATGAGAGTATGGCGAAGTTCTTGCTATTCTATCTAAACTACAATGGGAAAATTTGGTCTATTACACATCTTTTCAGAAAGAGAGAGTTGATTGACAGGTGTAAAGACCAATCAAACATCTGTCAGTGCAGGCTCTGTGCCTTTCACTTGTAGATTAATTTCTCCTGACAGATTGCTCAGTTAGGCTTGTTTAAATGACTTGATTTTCTACATTTATATATAAAAAAAAATTTACATAGATAAGTAACATTTTATTGACATTTTATTTGTCTTGTCGAATGCACAAACATTCAGTATTTTAGAAGACTTTATAATTACAAGAAACCTATTCATTATTACTGGATAGAAATTTCTTCAACACATTGCTCATTTGTCATTTTCTCTATATATTTTGCTTTAGTCTTTGTACACTGGGCCCTTGTAATATGAAGCCAATTGAACCTATACCCAGACGTGTCTCTCCTGCCCGCTTAGACAAAACCTAACATTTGTGGTCTAGATAAGTGGTTATCACAACGCGGGTTTCCAGCATGACCCTGAGTTTCTCTGTGGAGTCTGCACTAAATACCCGGTCATGTTGACAGAGATATGTTATCGGGAAGATTGAAAACAAAATGAACCGCGCCTTAGACTGAAGGAAGAGCACACATGCACCAAATAAATAACAACAACTACTTAAGTCTGGAGTTTACTCTTTAAATGTTGAGTTAAAATCAATATAATTAATCAGTGATCTCAATAATGCACACTATTTATTCATTTTAAATGTGTATGAAGCTATTGGGACTTGATAGGAAATCTATTAACAGAGTTGCTTGTCAAAATTTAATGCCCACTTTATGGCTTGTTCAGACACTTTTTCTAACTCTCCGACGCACAGTGCATCAGCTCATTTGTGATTTATTTTTCAGTAGACTGGGCTTTTATCCTCAAACTTGAACTTAACCTGCTTTGGCGCATGTTCAGTGTGAAGTTTTCTTGGAGATCCTCTTTGATAGAAAGTGAACCAGTTTTGGGATACAAAAACACCCAGGGTTAACCCCAATGGTACCTCAGTAACCTTCTATTCCAGCTTCCAAATGGTCTGCTGTGTGGATGACTAATTTTGATCATGTGCTTGTGGTCAGAATTCATAACCTTATTCATTTTACACTCCTACTTTAGACTTTGGATTTCCATGATTAATCTGCTACTTCACCTCTCAAGACTGCGTACAGAGAATGTTAAAGGATCAATGAACTGCATCTGTCCATCTCTATCCATACTGCTGATAAGTGAATAGAGAAAGTGATTTTCCTCTGTCGTGTGGTTTTCAGGGGCTTGTCTGTCCAAATGTCTAACCTCATCACAGTGACTATGGCTTTAAATATACAGTATGTCCTCTGTGAAGTGTGAATATGACTCCTGCCAGATACTTTTCATGTGGTTTGGATCTCTGGAGTGAATACTGTATGAGGCATGGGTCCAGATAATGTCGCCAGCACACACATGCATGCCAACAGCTGTGTCCTGGCATTGGCCAATGTGCAGCGGTCGGAACGTAATGTCTGCTTCCATCTTGTATTCTTGGTTTGAGGTTAGTATTTTTCCCTCTCATGAACCAGGCCGTGTGCTGTGGTGGTGCTATAATGCCTCAGCTGTTGCGATGACTGCCTCATGAACCCCCTGCACCACTCCGCCCCTCTCCAGTGGCTGTTTACGGTACTTTAGTTCCACTCTGATACGTCAATATTTGCATAGACAAAACCAGACGTGGACCCTGACCCATAGGCTCCCCACCCTTACACCAGTAGAGACACAAGACCGTCAGCTGTCATTTGCATGTAATTTGCATCGGCTCCCCCGTGACTGTTTGCAATGTCAGGAGGCCAAATTAACCAGTGTTCCGTTTTAGCCAGATTTGCATCTCATTTGCATTGTAGTGGCTTAACGAGGGTTACTTAGCCAAGTGACCCCTGTGGAAGCGCCTTGCCTCGCGCGTAGATGATGCACATAGTGTGATCGGCTAATTTCATTAAGCATAACAGCCGTTTGACTGAGAGAGCGCCTTTGGATGTAATCATTAAAAAGGACGAGGGTTTGCAAGCTGTTTGTAATCAAGTTTTTTTTTTTGTATTCATATGGACATTGTGTCATATTTACTGTAAGGATGAAAGATTAGGCGTGGAGGGGATAGTGGGCAGCATCAATCTCACTCAGCATCTCAGAGAGGGTACATTAATCATCCCATCTACGGAAAATCATCCTCATCAGACTCGAGCCGCAGTGCACACACATGGCGATGATGACTGGATGCAGGAAAGGACAGAAGGAGAGTTTGTGGCTGACTGAGCAGAAGTGCCACAGCCAATACTTCTTCATTGATCCCACAGACTTGGACCCAGTGTTTGACACTGTTTTGTCCTGTTAATGTGTTCATATGGCACTGCTTGGCTGGGTAAAATCCCAGCACACCCAAAGTGCTGGGTGGGCCAAATTGTTCCCCCATTTCCTCTCAGGTTGTTTAGTGCCTCCTTTTCTAAAGTGCCCTCTTTCCAAATAGTAAATGAAAGATTACCTACAGTATTGTTCGAAATGAGCTATAAGTTTATAAAGTAGGGGCCACACCCAATATATAACACTATTCTTCAGACATATCCCAGAGATCATGTGTGAAAATATTAATGCACCCTTGATTACCTAAAATCTAATGCCTAGTCTGAACAGGGCTTTGACAATTCAAGCAAGCCAAATCTTTAAAACAACTCTAGTGTTCTATGAGTACATTTTAGACTTTAATATCTGTTAGTTATAAACAATTATTAAACCAAATCCTTGGTCAATTGGATTGTGGTTTTTAATTAGCTTAATCTACCCAATGTCAGTGGTAATGCAGCACCACATCAGCTTGGATTTAAAGCTGTGGCTGTTGACCTTTGCTTTTTCCCATCCACTTCCAACCTCTATCCTGTGTTTTGATCTTTTTATTTATGGAGGGCCAGAGAGCTTTATGGGCTGATGGATTCCCTCAGTTATTATGTGGTGGATTTCAATAAAGAGAATCAATGCGGGGTTTGTTTGTGGTATCAACCCACACTAGACAAAAATACACAGGCGTCATCCCCAGCAATATATCATCTGTGGAAATTTCATTTCATGTTTGTTTGGTTGGAAAATATATCAGGCCCATATTCCACTAGGAATTGTTGCCAACTTGTGATTCTCCATGAACCTGAAAAGAATTCTTCATACAGAAAAAAATACACAGATTCTTTTTTTGCCAAGGATTTTTTTGATGATTATTGTAATCTCAGGGCTACACAGTATCTTTCAAATCAATTGTCATAGCAATTTTAACACTGACAACTACACAGCTGTTTTTACAGCAACAGTGTAATAGTCCATGTCCCAGGCTTTTACACTTTCATAATTGGCCATTCAGAGTGAACCTCACATTTATGAGCAACCAAATGAAAACATTATGGAGCCCAGTGTATATGTATATGTTAGAATTATACTCTTTTTTATGCTTACATTATCACACTATTCCACAAGAAACATCACCTACTGCAAGTATTTTTGATTTTCTACAGACCTGCATTCACACTGGACTTGTATTGTGTGCATTTTCTTTCCTGTTGAGTGGTTTTATTAGAAAACAGTGACTCCTTTTTTCTTTCGTCGCTAATCCCATCTATAGAGGGAATGAAAATACCCTTGTTGGCTAAATCTGCAATTATTCCCTCGGTAAGCGGACTAGCCGGCACTCACACTCTCATTACCAGTGTTTAAGTGTTTAGTGTTGGGTGAGGTGCATAGCCATGGACATGTACCCGCATGCATGTGCAAATGTACGCACAACACGCTGTGAGTTAGATGTTGGCTCTAATGAGGGAGAAGGCCTTGAATGGTTCCAATGCTGTGATGCATTAAAGCTTAATAACCTGTCCTTTCAGCTCGCTCTTAAGAACATGCTCTGCCGCTGATAATTAGAAAGATATTTGCGTCTTTCTCTTGCTCTCTCTTGTCTAATGGCTGCTCTGTTTTCAGTTCAGCAGGGTCTATTATTTGTCCTTGAGTGATTATTCCTATTTTTCCTCAATTTGTGTTTTGGCTCTTACTTCATGGTTGAAGTGAAAGTAGAATGTTTGGTTTAGTAGTTGATGTCTCTCAACATCTGCCACATTTGGCCTTACTGTAATGATTAATGAATAGATCTAGTTGAGAAGTCAAAGTGTCATTAAATATTGCTTTGATTATTTTGAATTAAAACTGCATAATCTATTTTGCAAAGTAACACAGTGCTAAATAATGACCCTTGAAGGCTAAGGGCATACAGTGTATTTTGTTGGAGTTCCTCTTCATAAACTTGTAAAAATAAAGAAATGCAAAACCAAAATGCCAAATATCTCTAACAACTGTGGTTCCAGCATTAGACCATTATATTTAGCATTTGGCTGGTATTAAAGGCACATTATTGCATTTAGTACCTCGGCTGTGAGCTTGTGTGACATTTATTCAGCTGCTGTAAACAAATAAATAAATATAACCAAATAATTTAAAAACAACTACATGACAAAACAACAAGTCAACTAAAAGCCTGTGAATAAAAGGACCTTTATGTGATATGTAACAGAATACACAAAACTGTACTGAAAAATAACTATAACATCCTACCATTTAGTCATTCAGCAGACGCGTTTATCTAAACCAACTTACATTAAGCTTCCTTTCACCAGTGTTACAGCTGGAACACCACTGGAGGAAAGGTGGGTTAACAACAGTATGAACTGTGGGGAGAGTGGTTATAGTGGTTATGGGACGACCGCTCAACCACTTAGCCACTGCGCCCATACCATGCCTATGTGGTGTAATGGCCACACTGTGATGTCAGGTGAGAAAATTTTAATCTACATTCTATTCACAAATGTGAAGGGTGGGTGTCCTCTTGTTGCCAAGGAGCCTGTTGAAAGCTGTTTAAAGGGTGACACATAGTGAGCTGGTTGCTCATGGATGAGCATGTCATTACTGATGGGAAGTTGCACTGTGTTGTTATAGAAGAGGAACCTGTTTTGAAAAGCCAAAAGATTGTATTTGTCCAGATTTGTATTTCTCATGAATTCATTTTATGATTTTATAAATCTGAAACAATGCAGAGGAACAATTTTGGCATGACAAAACGTGCCTTAGGTGAATAGTCTGTGTTTGACCAAGGCACTGTCTTAAAACTGGGATTAGACCTGAGGTATTCACATTGGCTGTCCACTTATCCCAATACTTACAATGGCATTACAATGGCTTAAATAAAAATCACGGTTTCTCTAGCAACCAAATGGTTAAACTGGATTGCTGTAAGCAATCAGTCAGTAAAACTGTCTCCTGGGGCTCTACAGAAGATTTGTCAAGCCTAATAGAATTGTAACATTGAAGGTGAGCTTGGGGTTTAGGATCACTTGTTTGGAACCATAGACAGTAGCATCACTAGCTATTCTCATACAACTTTTATGCTTGAACTCTGGCCCTTTGCTATTATGGCCCCATTGATGATTTGATAATGATTTACATAGATTTTTGTTTTTCTTTTAAAAAAACTCACCTCCTTGAACTGAATACCATGCATAATTTCATGGTCATTGACCTTAACCCGACCACCACTAGCGCTTATTGGATATTGGATGAGCAGATTTCCATCCGCCTAAATGGCCATGTTCTTTACTACTTGCTTCCCAGACTAGTCTCAGACTAAACCATCACAACACAGAATATGAAGCAGTTCATGCAGTACACACCAGTGACAACTCAATGACTTGCAAATACATTCGATCTCATATATATTCCATACCATGTCTTGTATGTTTTACCTTCCAATGTTTATGCCCTGAGCGCTGGTCCTATTACTGATGAGAGTTATAGTTAACATTCACCATCCTCCGCTGGCTTCTTGGATGTAGGTCTCTGCTGGTCCATATATGCTGAGGATTACAATAAAGGACAACTTTATGTGTTGATGCCCTGAGCAGTGTCTGTATGGCTCACAGTATGTGCCTAATGTGTGGTCACAGTTGGTTGAAGCCTGACGACATTGCTGCGTCGCCATGGGGCCGAGGACGAAGGCTCTGCGGCTGCCTGTTTAATGCGCTCTGACCCAGAAACTTGCGCTCTGACCTCTTTAGCTTCTACTTATAGGAAGTCTCCACCCCCACCTCGTCCTCCCGTTCCCTCTGTTTCGCTGGCTGTCCTCTTGTGACGTGACATTACACCCTCCGCTGTCCCCTGGAAAACCTGTCTCACTGAATCACTCTTGGACTTTGCACATTTCTTTTTTCATAACACCTCTCCCACAAGTCCAATCTAGTTTCTTGTATGGTATATTTTTTTTTTTCCTGTGGTCTGTGTTTATATTTTTAAAATTTGAAGTAAGAGTGCTTAAAAAGTCGTATTGCTCCATATGCATTTTCATTTTATTTCATTTTATACTTTTGATATATTGGTGATATATTGCCTCTGCAGTACCACATGTGGCCACTAGTGTAATTGGGGACTTGCTTGGACAGGAACAACTATTTATGGTTGTTTTTAATGAATTTCATATAAGCATTTGATGTGTTGCAGCTTCTACAGCACACGCAATTGCACTCAAATATGGTAAATGGAAATTTTCTTCACAGATAAACAGCAGCCACGGCTAACTAAACAAAAACACTCTTGTCTAGATAGTACATATACATTCCTGAGTGTTAGTACAGCATCAAAGAGTGTCCTAAGATCTTTGCTCGCTGTTCAAACTCTCCCCACAAGTCCTCACATTCACACCAACACTCTTGTTATGCCCTCACTCACCCCGGCTTCTGTTATTATGACTTACATAAGCTGTGTTACTGTTTCTGTTTGACCTCTCACTGTGGTGACAGTTAGTGCTGTGAGAACGCCGCTGAGTCCTGTTAAATCAGTCTCACAAAATGGGTGTGTATGTGTGTTTGATCATGTATAGAAGTGAAAGGCCTGCTGAAATGCTTAAACAAAGCAAACAAGTAAAAGTTGGCAAGAAATACTGCTGCGGGGAGAGTACAAAAAAAAAACAATAAAAAAAACACAAGAGCTATGTCAATTAAAATAAAAGTTGAAGCAACACACAACTTTAGACATGCCCTTAGTCTATGAATTTAAATTAAGAAGTGTTGAAAAGGACTTGCACAGTTTACATTTTAAACATTTTGAGGGTGTATGCATATGTTTAAGAGCAGACTGTTGTGTGAATAGTTTCAATTTACAGAAGTAGGAAGCGTATACATACCCACTCAAGTTAAAAACTCTTTTCCTTTTACAAATACAGAAATTTAAAGTGGACTTGGCAATTTGACAAATGGAAAGAAAATCTGAAGGGAGTAAGAAGTTTTATGACCTCAATGTTCCAATCCATAGGGCAAAAGGCCTTGTTGAATAGTTGAATTAATATGTAAATGAGTCAATCTGCTGCAAAGCTTTTAATTCTCACCTGAGCACCTATGGGAGATTATGGAACACTGTACTCTCTACTACTCTATGCATTTGGATGGAGTCTGTTGTGCTTCAGGTTTTGCTCTTGAATTTTGCTATCATGTGCATTTAGTACCTTTTCATGCCTTTAAAAAACATTGCATAACATAATATGAATGTGCTAAGTGTAAGGACCATACAGAAATACAGACAGACTTATGGGGGAAAGTTTGGCCCATTTGAAGCATAGACATTCACACATTACAATTACATGCACAGTTCAGTCGGTCTATGCTTCAATAGATCAACTGAGCTGTTTAACTGGACTTCTGTCTTTGTCTAAATTTATATGCATAAAAACAATTGAATTGAATCTACAATGCTTCAATCAGGGTAATGCTGTAACCTGACTGCCAGACAGAACTGCTCACCGAACACAGTCTGATTCACAGAACCATCTGGGAAGGCTCCTGTTGAAAGCGTTTGCAAAAGGGAGGCGCCTTCTGTTGGAAACTTGGTATGTGATTGGATGAAGCACCGACTAGTATCCGTCTACCACAAGATTTGTTTTATCCAATCATAGCAACAATTCATATTGTAACCAGAGTGCGGCAGATATGGAGACAAACTGTAACAGTAACAGTTTTTGCAAAGTGAATCTGTGAATAAAAGGAACGTTAACAAACACAAAATTTGTAAATGAAACAAGGACATTGGTCGATGAAAGGAGCGTGTATGAAAGACAAGATTTAGGATGTGCCAAAGCTAGTAGGAAGAAGAGCACAAACATCTTTTCCTTCCAGAAAGTCCCTTAGTGTCACTTTTTTTGCCTTAGCAAAAGATATTAGCATCAACGCTTACGTCTTTCAGCGTAGCCATGTTGGTAACAAAGTGGAGAAGAGGACGCTTGTTGCATTTGTCAAATTAAAAACCTTCTTACCTGTTTGTACTGCCACATCATTGGTCACAAGAGGCCAGTGAGGCCCATGGTTTGACTCAAGCGGTTGGCTTGGCGCAATACAAGATGGATTTACACAAGTTTGGAAACTTTCAAATCTTGCGAGAATCAACCTGCAGTGCAAGGTTAGTAATGCTGCAGTCTTGGAAGCTATTTATTATTAAGGGAGAAAAGGCGCTAAACCTGATGTTAAACTTGATGTGTTTACTCGCTATGTTGTGCCACCTTGTGAATCTGGAGCATGCTCAGAGCATTGTCTGAATCACAGATTAAAACAAAAAACAATTGTATTACTTTAATTACTGCTATTGCAGTAGCTAGAGATAATGATTATGCTAATAGATATAAATGCACTGCTCAAATTCTTAAAACATTAAAGAACCACATAGGGCCTGGATTGATATGAGTAACCAGTCATAGTGGCAGTATAATAGTCACCAGTTTTAGTCACTTTCAAGTCCTCGGTGTTCGAGTCACCAAAGGCTAGTAGGAGTTGAGTCCGAGTAGAGTCATCATTACTCAAAGTACAAGTGAGAGTCCGAATCATCCAAAAAATTTCAAGCCGAGTCATCTTCAGTTAAACTGCAAGTCTGAGTCACAAACAAAAATCTGAATACTGTGGGATTGATTGGGATTTTAGTTTTGTATTAGCAAAAACATGACAAGACGTTTAATTAAGTTTTGATTACGGCATATTAATTAAGGTTGTGGCCTATATAGGCCTTTATTTTTGTGTTTATTTATTTAGGCCTAACTTCACCACTGGGTCACATTTAAGGGCTGCAAGTTAAATGAGAGCGGCTCGCTCGTTGCACCAGCACATGCAACAGGCCATTGTGCTCAAGTCTAAGTCTGAGTTCTCAGTTCTCAAGTCTGATTCAAGTCTTGAGTCCTTGGGTCCAATAAAACAGTCCAAGTCTGAGGCTTAAAAAAGCATGTCTGAGGCTTACCCCATAGATTGTATAAATATGGATGATACCCGCCCATTGGTCCCCTATTCACCAATATTGTCATTACGAATGGGCAATAAAATGACCGTTACATCCGGGCTTTTTCCATAGTAAATCAATAGTTTTTAGATAGCATAAACAAACATATTAATCAAAGATTCACCCCCCCAGAGTTGTCATGTAAAAACTAAAAAAAACTAGTAAAAACTTAGCTCTAGAGACCGGAGCCATCTTTTGTACCAGGCTGTAAACATGATTTTTACTCTTGTAAAGTCGCCATTGGGTTTCTCCTTATATTTCCGCTTCAGGAGCCTGCCCTCTGGTGGACGGAGGTATATCGCTGTATTTCGCTGTAAAATCACCGTAAAATCACCGTATGGCGGCGCCCTTACACGAGGACCATTTTAGAGGTTCCATGTGAGAGGCTTGGCTTACCCACAAGTTGAGTCACGAGTCACAAAAATGAGCATGATGAATCAAGTCCAAGTCCAGGACTCGAGTAACGTTACTCCATTTCTGCATAGTGGAGGACTTCCTCTTAAATCAAGCCACTCTAACGCTCTAAAAAACATCCTTGAAGTTAGTGGCAAGTGGTAATCACAGTGGTTGTACAAGCTCCTCCTTTAAAACCTTGAGGAGCTTTACAGATGGACAATAAAGCTAGAATTGATAGGAAAAACAAATTTAGATTCAGATATATAATTCCAAGCCACAACAAAAGATGTAACTTTACTAAAACTGTTTATCTTATGTAAATTGTTGTTGGGGATTGTTTAATGCTCATGACAGTGTGTGTGTGTGATCATGTCAACATGTGTTTTGTCTTCACTTTAGACCCCCTGTCTGGCCAATCTTAAATGTCAGCCCCCCATGCTGTAAATGTTATACAACTTTATCGTGTCCACTCCACTTTCTCTGGTGTCAACAAAGCCTGCTGGCTGTGGATCTGTCCATGGCAGCCTGTTGTTTTTGTTATTTCTCTTCGGTCCCTGTCTCTCTATGATTACAGCAAGTTAATTATATTACCTGACATGTACTGCTTGGTGAGAATTACATAGGCACGCTGTGCCCAGATTCAGCCATCTTGCATAGCTATGACAAAGAAACTGTAAAGGAGCAGGTTTGAGTGACAGACTTCTGTCTATTTGTGTGTGTGTCTGCTGTGACTGCAACTTGTGTGTGTGTGTAATAGCTGTCCTTATTCTAGTCTAGCTCTCATGCCCGGCTCGGGGATTGCACTGTCTGATGCTTTCCGAAGGCCCAGTTCTCTTAACTCGTGCTCTGTTTATAGCCATGCAACCAATGGCCTGGTTGTTGGGTTCTTGTGCACTGAGTTCACCTCTCCCTCTGCCTGGATGAGTCACTGCAGGATAATCAGGCCCAGAGGTTTATGAGGATAACTCAGCTCAACAACATGGACACGCTTTAACCACCATTACCACCCCTTCACAGAATGAGAACGAGAGGGATTGATACAGAGTTGCTGCGGGTCATAAAAATCTGACAGAAATATGCTTCATTTTCTAAGCCTTAAATTGTCTTAAATAGTGGGTTAGCATTTCTTAAAATGGATTGGATTATGACGTTAAGTAGCAATAAGTTTATTCTGCCTCTTCAAAGTAAACAAACATGGAACTAGAGAGCCCTAATCCCAATCATTTGCAGTAATGAGATTTTTAAATGAATCACCGTTAGCAAGGTGGCCAATAATATAGTCTATATTAATAATAATATCCAAAATATTATAACATGTCACCTCCACTAACTGATCATAGTTTTATTTGAAACATATTAGTGTAATTACATTTTTAGTTTGAGCCATTATGCGCAAGAACAGGGAAAAACTTTCAGCAAAATTCCAGTGCCAGTCACTAGGGGGCAACTAGTACATGCATCCATTTTCTATAGTGTGTATGATCTAAACTTCTAGGCAAATCAAAGCACACATATACTGGTGTTTCTGTTAATGTTACATTTATTTATTCATATTAGATCTGGATTAAGAATGTGTCTTAAATGAAATTCATATGTACTGAAAATGTTGCTTAAGTCAAAAGCTGATTGGTCTTAAAAAGAACATGAATTGATCAATAAACAGATCAATTTAACTTTTGTGTTTTCACTAGACTTGTCCACTGCTTCTATTTATGCAAACACCTGGGTCTATGTGTGTATTTGTGTATAACAGTGTTGTTCTCCTGCGGTTTCTGGTAGGTCACTGGGTGCAGGAAGTTGGCACATCAGGGTTTTCCCCAGGTTAGTGCCAAGGCCAGTGCCCAGGATAATTACGGTATTATTGCGCGTGCCTGTGTGTATGTTTATTTTACCAGAACATTCTCCCCTTCTCTTCATTCCCCTCACATTCCCGCTCTGTGCTGCGTCCAATGCCAGTGGTGCCATCTGTCATTTGTGTTTTGTTTCATAAGGGAAGAGTTTATTATGCAAATTAGAAGAAGAAGGAGGGGAGAGCGGAAGGGCAGAGAGGAAATAGTGCAATGGAAATTGTTGAGTGCGTGTGTTGGTGTGTTGAGTATCTGCCCGAGAACTTGCAAAGTCAGCCATTAATTTGACCTCTTCCTGGCAACGCAGTGTGTTGTGGTTTGACACGGTGAATGTGTGTGAACCTGAAAGCAGCATGTACCACCCGTTCCTTTACTGGAATCAATCTGAGGAGTTGGAGTTAAAGCCAGCCAAGTGGCATTCGGTGTTCAGGGGTGGAGAGAGCAGTAAGTGGATCATAGAAGTGCAACTTGTATTCGTTAATAGTATATACTGAACCTTATTAACCTTACTTAAATCTGGAAGAAACTGTCTTGTTTGTTGTTGTTTTGTGAAATGCAGTGACACAATGAAAAGTAAGTGTGCAGCAAAACCCACGCAGTAAAGAACAAAAGTGTCCATTCAGCACGATTGATATTGTTTGAATGCAGCTGGCCAGTTAATGACATGTATGAAGCATCTGCTTGCAATCAGAAATGAAAAATACTTTCATTCAAAAGCATCATTAGTTAAATTACAAAGTTCAAGTAGACAAAATAGTTAGCTGGTCACAGTGAGAAGAGTCATTGAAATTTATGACTTCCATTCTGGGATCGGGCGCCAACAACAGCACCGCAACACATGCCCTGTTTGTTGCTCCCAGTGGCAAAATGTGGTTTGAGCTTCAGTCATGCCAACCTCACATCTTACAGTAAGAACTCCTCAGAGTTAGCCACATCCGCGTGATGCAGCACTGAAGCCATTAGCACTTTGTTGCCTCTCTTTCCCAATTTAGAACCAAGGGGTAATTACATGAGTAGCAAAGTTTTTTTGCACCGCAAAAGTGAATAAATGTTAGTTGAAATGTATACAGTGTCATCCTGACCGCTGAGCACCTTTGACATACACTGATGTCAAATTAAAAGAAAAACATGCTTAGAAAGGCTAAACAAGAGTGATTGCTCACAGGTAACAAGTGTTTACTGAAAAGATTAATGAGAATAAAATAGAATTGTTTGACCTGGCCTTCACATTCACCAGATTATCCCTAATGAGCACAGTCATGCATTTGTAGCTCACTGTTGCTTTATGAGCAAGTCATAACAGAACAAAATCAGCAACCTGAAAATTCACCCACAGAATGTTAAGAATTACACAAAGGAGGAAAAACATATAAATGTAAATTGAATCAACATATGTGTATAAAAAGCAGTGCCACTTTGTCATGATGGTATTCTAATACACTCCCCTTCTTCACATGGAAACTTGGAACTGTCCTTCATCTTCAAGCTTTGTATATTCTGTGAATTCAAAAGCAAGAATACTGAATTGGAGGTAACAGAAATGTATTTTTTTTTTCTTTTTGTAAGGACACATTACATAAAAGGCAGTGGTAGAATTTGAGAGACATTATTCCTGGAGAAAAGATGTGCTGCTGTAGAGAGTCACATTGCTGTAGCTTGTGGGTCAAAGTGTCATCTGACTAACCCACACAGTCTCTCATGTCATGGCCTTTTAACTTCAGCTTTCCCATGTCAGTGTTTATAACATTATTTCTAGCTCCGTGGCATAACGATAATGCTCATCATGTCATCAACCTTTTTGCGTCAGTTGTTTGTGTAAGAGCCTTTTGAGCTAAAGAGTGCATCTGAAAATGTGAAATGAAAAACACTTAAGTGAAAGAACTGCCACAAAGATAACATCAGTATTTTGTCTTTTTAAATAATTTATCTATGGAGTCACATTTCAGTCTAGAAATCCTTGAAAAATCTCATTACGTTCTTCAGTTTAACAGCTATATTTTGTTAATAGTTGAAGCCCTAATGCATAATGCAACAATTTTATAATGTGCATAAAGCCTCTATCACACTGTGTGAAAAAAGCAATTAAATAGATGTGTCTTTAAATAAGTGATCATAGGTCACACAGTTGTGACAGGATTAAAGATGAGCGATCTCACAGTTGTACAACCAAAGATTGCCTTTAAAAATGTTTTTGAGTTCATAAACTTACTGAAATCCATTTTGTCCTGCTGTCATTAGATGTGATTTCTTCCAACTCAATGCATGTTTGGACCAATGGTGTGGCAGTACTGGCAATTATGGGCATGTTTAAGATTTGGCAAAAAGCGACCACCATAACGTTACTAAAGTAAAAATAGCATTGCTCTGATTGGAACTTACCAGGTATTCATCTAAAGGGCACAGTGGTAGTAGAGCAGTTGTCCTATAATCGGAAGGTTGATGGTTCGATTCTCACGCTCCCCTGTTTATTTGATGTTGTGTCCTTGGGCAAGACACTTAACCCACCTTGCTTCCAGTGTCTGTGGCACTGGTGTATGAATATGTGGGTGTGTGACTGTGGAGTGAATGAATAATGGACTCTGTGAAGAGCTTTGAGCATCTTGAAAGGCGCTATAGAAATCCAAGCCATTATTATTATTATTATTATTATTCAGGCCCGAGCCGGTGATGACCAGGAGGGCCAATTGTTTTTGCTCGAGTTAAAATGACTCAGTGGCGAGTTAAAATGACTCAGTGGCAACCCCTAGAAAAGTCAAAATACATTGTGTCTATGGAAAGTGAAAGTAAGTTTTTTTCAATGTAGAAATACAAAACTTGGTACATCCATAGGACACCTCAGGGCCATCAGAAAAGTCTATGACAGCCACACCCTAAACTCAACAGGAAGTCCGCCATGTTGGGTGGAATGCGTGACCACCTAAATCGCACCCCTTGTGCTAAAGGCTTTTCATCTAAACAGCTCCAAATTTGGTGAGTAAGATTTAGACACGTGTGCCAAAAAAGTTATCAATTTGTTTTTTGATACATTTGTGGCTGTGGTCATAATGAGTCTGTGAAGAGGCAGCCATTTCATTGGGAAATAAAAGCCATTTCCCAATTGCCAGGATCCTTCCTTTAGAGGAGGCCCCTCCAGAGCCACGGCTAGAGCCTTAGAAGACAAGACAAGACAAGACAAGACATATTTTGCCTTTTTAAACAGCGGGGTGCAGCGATTCCTGAGTCATCTTAAATCTTCAGCCAGTACTTTGTTTTTCTCGCCTTAGCCCAAGCATAATCTATTATTTTCAAAGGTTCAGACAGCTCCCAGGAAAACCAGGGATTGTGGAGACCTTTAACTCTAAATTACAAGGTGGTGTAGCAGGCCCCAGCAGTAGCACAGGCCCAGTTATTTGACATTACCATGAAGTTTATGCTTTAAAGCACGAAATGCAATCCTCCAAGTGCATGTGTCCTCGCGGTCTCAAGGGAGGCGAGGGCCTTTATCGCTGCTTGCGGCTTTAATTATTATTATTATTATTATTAATAAAACTCTCTTTGCAGCACAAACCCAACCTGACCCCGTTGCTCAGGAAGGGAGTAAAAGCAAATAAAAATACTAAATTATATTTAGTATTTTATTTATTTCAGTCAAAAAGTATACTAAGTATATAAAAAAATAATTTAATAGTTTGGATCTGAATTTTCACATTTCCACTAACTGGCTAAAGTGTTTTGTCAGTGGAGTCAAATACAGTCATGCTCTTTTACACAGAGAGGCATACAGCACTTGAATTAAACTGGCATCAGACCGGGTCAAGAGCTAAAGATGTTAAAACAGTACTTCCCTTCGCTGTGTGCAAAGATTAGGATCAAATACAGCAGGAAGATGTAACTGCAGCAGTGTTGGTGGTGAGTGTCTGCTGCTCAAGTCCCTTACTGGGTGGGCAATATTTTCTCATCCCACAGGACAGTCTCTTCCATATTTTACCCTCTGCAGGAGGCGAGCCACTGAACAGGCCTGTAATTGTGGTAAACATGGAAATGGAATATTCACACCAGGACTGCTCGGCTCACTTAATGGACAACTTCTGTCATCTGTCTCACACGCCTTCATTTTTTGTCTGATCTTTCAGCACTGGACACTGTGGGGTGCCAAATGGCCTAGTCATCACCAGCACTCTTTCTTCACATAAAAATCCATTCTAATTTGAGATAAGCGATGAGCCAAGAGCAAAGAAATAGGGAGGATACAAGAGCATTAAAAGGAAAATAAACAAGCTCCCCTGAAAAAACTAAAACAAAAAACAACAGCAATATAGCACACAGAATAGAATTTGTCCAATAACAAAAATTTAACTTTTCTCTTCTTTCTTGGCTGCCCTATCAAACAGAAACAAAAAGATGTTAGCATCTGGGGTAAGCAATGTTAGCCATGCCTCACTTTGACACATTGACATCACATTGACATTCCCCTCAATAACATTTTAACCTGCCTTAATCTGCCTTTTTTATACTGAAAAGGTACTGTATATGCTGTAATCTGTCACTTTCATTGGGTCTTTTTGGACAAATCTAACAGAACCTTAGGAAATTGTGTGACTTTTAACTTTAATCCAACCTGTGCTCAACTATAAGGAAAAAAAGCTCCGGTCGCTTGGCTATACTGCACTGTATAGTGTTTCTAGTCAGATATATCTAAGTTACCTTCACCATAACAACCTGACCTGAAGAATGTGACTGATAGAATGTCATGATAAATTAGAACATACAATGGTGAAAACAAAAACGCATTCTTCACAGTTCATTTGAAATTTAAATTGCTTTAAAGGTCAGATTTATGTAGGCTTTTGGGCACTCAGCATTTAATCCACTGTATGAAAGACAACAATACATTTATGGAACATAGAGCTGCTACTTTTATAAAGATTGGTCGACATTAATAGTATTTATATTAATAATTTATTTTTTTGTTTTGTTTTGCAATGACAAGAAGCTGACAAACAGTCACTGTGTAATCTGCTGGTAAATTCTTTGTGAACAATATATTTTGATTGTATTCATGCTCTGCACCCATCAGTCTCGTTTCCATTCATTTTATTGTCTATTTCTTCCTAGATAAAAATGGCCCTGCCTTACTCTTTGTTTGCATGCCTCATCAGTCTTTTTGCTCATTTTTTAGTCAACGGGATGTTTAGTTTTGTAAATTGATTTAATTGACTTTCTTATTTTGGCGTATTTTGTTGAGTGGATTTGTTTCTTAATACGTTTTTCCATTTCACCATTTTCAGTTTTTTTGAGTATAGAGGTGGTTTCCTTGTAATGCACTGACATTAAATGGTAATCATTTGGCAATTTAGCAAACTTGACCCTTGACCACTTGGCACCAAATCAGTTTGTATCAAATGTCAATGCCAGATTAAAATTTCATCATCTGAAATTGGTGCCCTAACCTGATTAGGGCTGGAGACTAAGTACAATTGCACACGACAGAGTCAACTCCAAGTCCATACTCCAGGTCATGTAGCATCTCTTGCTTTCTGTCCTTGAGCAATCAAAGCAGTTAGAGTTCCGTTGTGGGTGTTGGGCTACTAGGCATTTGTATTCCTCACCAGACAATAGCTTTTTTTAGTCAGTTTGTTGGAAGCGCTGCATTCAGACAATGGTGCAGAAAAGACAAAGTGAGCAAAAGTTAGCCTCCACAGAACGATGAGCTCTGCTGTGAGGCACTCATCATCATATCTGATGCAGACACAAGCATTCGTAAGTCTGAGATGTGAAGGAAGGTGTGTGTGTGTGTGTGTGTGTGTGTGTGTGTGTGTGCACTTCCACCGTGCGTCGAACCCTGATTCCTGATTCCGATCACCGCCCCAGCATTGTCTTGTAGTTACCTCTTGAGAAATAAAGCAGGAAAGATAAAAATGATGGCAGAGAGAGGAATCCTAATTAATTGTGATGAATATGCAGATTGGGTTGAATCCTCTGGATAGCCGGCTCTTTTCACCACGATCTGCTTCAATATTTAGACAGAGCTTAGGGACAAAGACGAGTCTGCGCCGAGAATACAATCAGCTTCAATTTAACTTCACTGCTAGTTTTAAGACTTGTGTGCATGCATTCTGTTTTTTACTGGTCCTCCCCCTAACTCCTCTGCTTTCCTATCCACTGCAGAAATTTACATCTTATCAAATCACTCTTCGCTTTTTATTTTGTCCAGCTTACAACTACAAAGAGGCGCCAGGCTCTTGGTTGACATTTGAAACAAATTTTTGTCAGTGTGTAATGGATTTGGGGGGTTTAATCTCAATTTAAGAGTACTTCTTATTCAAATTTCCTGCAAGTCTTTGCAGGGGTGTGATCTGACATTGAGGATGCTTAATCAACTGAAAGCACACAGCAGGGACAGGACATTTCAAGCTCAAAGTGGGGATGGGATAATTTCACGAATGTCCGAACACATCAACTCCAGACGTTTAAAGAATTTAATGTCATTTTGGTGGAGAAGTGAATTTAGCCCATTTCAAAAGTAATGCCCTTAATTTATTTGCAAGGCTGTGACTTGATCTTTTTACAAAACCTGATGAACATTTAGTTTGTTGTCAAGATTCAGTTATGGACAGTGTGTCATCTTTAACTCATTGCATATTTGGATAGTTAGCAAAGCATGTGGATTGTAGTTTAAGATTTACAGTGCACATTTGTATACATGCTGAGCTGAAAGTGGATAGGTTATTGAAGGAAGTCATGACATAATATTACTTTTAACAAATCCACAGTGTAATAGCGAGGTTGGTTGGTTAGATTGGTTGTGTAGATAAAGTCTAATTTTCCTCTTGTAGATTGATAATAATTAATTATTAGTGATTAAAACTTAAACGGGATACATACGACAATATAATATTACAGACATTAATTAGCGACTGGGCACCGGGCCCCACACTGAGTTACAGCATTGGTTCTGACTGTATTCTCAGTGACATCCATATTTCAAATTCCCTTTCTTTTCACATTTGAAGTCAGCCACAGCCAGTTTTAGTTTTGTCCATTATTTGAGAGGCATGGACACTCAGAATTGATTTAATACACACAGAAATGACTAGATTAAATGTTTCCGTGTTTGTAAGGTGCTGATATTTTCTATTGAACGGATTATACGCCACCCTCTGAACCTGATCAAATATTCTTTCTGATCCAACCTTTCTTCTTCTCTTTGAGGTGCTTATTAGTGGAATATATGCTCAGTGTAAACATAGTCTCTGTGTTTAGATAAGCTTTATAGATCTCTCTGGTTTTCAGTATTTATTTTGAAAGTAGTTTTCAATCCAGAGATGACACAACAACAGTTTTTTTTTTTTTTTTTACTGAACTTTAAGGTTCACTGCGTGCTTTCTTCTTTGTAAATCTTTCAGTCTATATTACACATTTAATTTGGTTACATCGACCAACCAAAAGCAACAGGGAAACTGCAAAAACAACTTTTGCGACATCTGGGATGCATGAAAGGGAATTAAAGTAACACTTAATTTATGAAGCTACAAAAGCGTTTGTTTCTAGTGTTTATTTTTTATTTAACAGATGCCAAGGAGAAAATGAAGGCATTGTAATAAATCGGAAGATAACAATTTTGAAAAGGGAATAACAACGGCACAACATTGTAGAATATTTGTAATTTTCCAAGAGCCTTTCATTTAAACCACAGGCTTATTATATGGCACAGTTGTTGAATTGTATTATGTACATGTATGTATATGTACATATACATGTATTATGTATGTTTATTGTAGTTGTAACGCTATATGAGATGTATATCCAAAACAAACAAAATTGAAGTGTGCCAATAATATCTCAAATATAGAAGTGAGTAAATTGTCATTGTTTCTGGTTTATCCCCAGCTTTTTAAATTTCAAATAGGAATACCTGGAGAGCTGCAACAGTTTTCTAGGCACAGTCTCTTTAGATAACCTGACATTGCCAGATAGAACTGCTCCACAGTACATACATACGTATTCTTCTCCACCATCTGGGAGGGTTCCAGTAATAAAAACTGTTTGCAAAAGGGCAGATACTTTCAATGAATACCCAGTCAGTGACTGGATTAATCAACCGCAGTTTTATCCAATCAGAGCAGCTCCATGTTGTTTACGTTCATAATGGTAAAATGGTTGCTATGTTTTCAAACTGAAAACACGCTCAGACCTGTCAGCACATTCAGATTATTAATCGCTCGGTTCAAATAGGCCACAGTTTGGCCGCAAATACTTTGCTTGGATCAGTTCAAGATGGATATCATGACTTTGTAAATTTCCAAATCTTGCGGGAATCCAGCTGCAGTGCAAGGTTACACTTTCAGGGCCAACTCCAAAACTACAAACACTGGCTTGTAACAAAACCAGAACCTTTTGTGTTCACACGCATACTCTCATTTTTGTTATACTCAAGCGTTTACGTCGTTGATTTCACTGAGGATCTTGTTTTCACAGTTTAAACAACAAAGACAGAACAAAACTCCTCAGACAGATTAAAAGTTTGTGTTTTTGTGGAGTGAGAACGGCGCTCTCATGTAAACAAGAGGCCAAACTGTAACAGAGCGCTTTGGGCAAAATGTGTTGTTGTGTAAACGGCTTTTCCATGTCAGGGTTGGAACCTGGACAATGAAGATAATACATTAGATGTTTGCATTATTTGAGTTTATTTGAAGAGAACATGTTAAGCATTTTTTCTTTTTTAAATGGACTGCCTTGGAATGGTATTCCTTTTTCGGATCCTTTATACCTACTTTAAATTTGAAAACGCTTCTAAAACATGTCAATCCGAACAGCACTACTGCCTTAAACAACTCTTCTCATATGAATTATATAAGTACAATGAATGAGTGTGGCAGAGAGCTCTTTTCTTTTCCCATTCTGCAGTGCTGGTTTAAATACCCATTAGTGTGTTCGTAGCTTTAGAAGTGCAAATGAGAAAAGTCTTTGAGGTCACTGGGACCCAGACCCAACCTTTTACTCCTTTCATCATCTCCTTCAAATGTTATCTCTTTCATTCTCCTCTTCATCTTGCACTTGAGCTATAGACTGACTTCATCTTAACAAATGATAAGGTGTGTGTGCACATTCACACCGCCGCACTGAACGGTGAGTCATGTTAATGTCTGGAAGCCTTGTTGTGATCTCTGAACCACATTCTGGCCAACAAGAGGCAGCTAAACAGTTGGTCATCTGGTGTGGGCTGTGATATCGCAGGCTGGCTGTTAAATTGGTGTGTGTTCGTGTGCGAGTGAGAGACATGCAGAGTTCCAAATGAGACTACTTTGATTGGCCACCTGTGTACAAAAAGCACAGGATGTTATCTCATGTCAGGAATGAACACGATCATTATCTTAAATATAGGTGCATTTCAATTGACTGTGGTGTAGACAACATAAAAAAATCTCATATACATGCCTTATGTAAATGAATCTCTGTTCAAAATATTCACACATGTATGCATATAATAAATATATTACTCATGAATATGTTATGCCTGTATAGTCTACAAATATATAGTATTTCTAATAATAGCAATACAATTCTGAATGCACATAGGGGGTACTCCGTAAAAAATTAAATAAGATATCCTCAATCTGCGAGTTAAGGCCCGTACACACCAGGACGAATATCGGCGCGCGTTATTCGCCAGCGTTTTTCAACGCGTTTTTTGTGTTCACACCCAAGCGATTTTCGCTGACGATGAGCCGAGTGAACATGCAAATTCATTCCCTGACATTAGATGGCGCTTAATGTAAAACAGAAGTACCCCGGTGAAATGAATCTCACCATCAAGGCCCATTTGCTGTGCAATACCACTCCATAACAGTTCTCTTTTATCAAGATTTTTGTAATCGCTGTCGCGTTTGTCATATATTTCTTTGTGTTCCGACACCAACGAGACCAGCAGCTCTACATTCATCTTGCCTTGCATCTTCTTCGTCTTATTTCTTCCCGGCAGTGTAGACGCTACTTGGCGTATATCTTCTTCGCTGTTACGTATGTGTGCTCGGCAAGACCGCTTTGTGTTTGAGCGCCCCCAAGTTGTGTTTTACTGTAACTTCAGAAGCTCCAGACACGTGAGCAAAAGCGGCTGAGGCGTTTTTTAAAAACTTACGCTTTTACGCGTGACATTTTTCGCGTCGGTGTGCACACTCAAATTGCCGCCCTTTTTTTTAGTCACGAGGCGTTAAACGTTGGCGAATATCGGGCGCTTAATTTGTCCCGGTGTGAACAGGCCTTTACAGCTGCAGAAACCATATTTTTAAGGAGTGAATAGGTCATATTCAAACAGAATATGTAATTTATAATGTAAGAATAAGAACCGAAGACAAGGTGCCATTGCACAATATAAATCACTGCAAAAACATTTGTGATAGTACAATATCTATTGTGGGCAGCTATGGCCAGTCTGTCATATCAGGGAAAAACTGGAAAAGATTAGCAGATGGGATAAGTATGTTAACTATGTCTCTGAAAATAACATAATTCTTAAAAAAAACAAAAAAAAGAGTTTACAATATTCTTTTTGATACATGTTTGTGCAGCTGAACTCATTTTTAGTTCTCTGTCCCAGATATTCAACTGTATTTATTCTTCCTCCTTGACTTTCAGGGGATGTCAGGACAGGGATGTTGTGAAAGATGCAAAAAGCACAATAGTCAATAGTGCTTCTTTTAAAATGTTCTTTGTATCCACAGTGCAAGTCTCCTAGAATGCGTTGTTTTACAGTTTTAGTTACTTAATGTGGTATTTAGTGCAGCAGTTTAACTTATTATTTGTACCTACACTAACTGTAATTGTTTGTTGAGTTGACTTGTGTGAGATGGGATCTGAGATTGACATTGGCATCCTCCGGCCAGATGAGAATGGAGAGTGACGAAAAGAATCACATGGACCCTCTGCAGCTGAGGGCGCTTTGAGATGGAGGACATTCCCCTCAATAATCCCCCAAAGCCAACTCTAGTGGAGTGTTGGAGGACCGCAGTGGTCCCAAGCAGATCAATTAGAGTCACAGCTACAGTAAAAGTCAAAGTTAGGTCTGTATCTTGTCTAATGTCTGGCAAAACATCTAATAAATGGAGTTCTGTGGCTCCCGGGTCTGAAGAAAAAAACTAGGATCTTTAACAGCTGGCAAAAGTAGGGTTCCCACTAGTGTAGGAAAACCTTGAAATCATTTAAATTTTGATTTTATGTATACTACAGTAGTAAGTCTAGTAAATTGCATTGGTAGGGTAGAACATTGAACATGTTGGAAAAAATATGGTTGTTGTACCTTTAAAGTAAATTGTCCGTGAAGGTTCTCAGTCATCCAGGACATCTTTAAAAAAAAGTTTGAAGTAAAAGCATCTTGATGTTTTGTCTCTAATTCCAAGAGACTTCAATTCTGAGATCAACTGGTAAGAGAGCTGAGCTTATATCTCTAGAGGGAGGAGTTTCCCCTGACTTTCTTTGAGTAGTAGATATTCAAACCAATTTTGGGTCAGTTGGTCTAATAATAGTGTACTTCATTGTTTAACACAGGGCCTATGTTATGACTAAGGTCACTGCAACCAGGGCCCTACACAAACACACTGAGGACATGCATCATGACGTTGTCACAGCACCAGGTTACTATAAGTGCTTTTTGTATTTGTTGCTACCTGATTTGAACTGATTTAAACAGATGTGAACAGCGATAAATAACACATTTCTGAATAAGTGTAACGACAGAACTAATGATGACTGACTTTTACTCTGAATGCATACAATTGTGTAATTAGACATTTGGTTAAAGCCATTGTACACTACAGAGGAATTAACTGAAAGCAATTTATTTGAGGCTTGAGCGAAGTGTAAATAATGTATATTATATGCTTAAATCATACAGCATGAAAATTACAGTTGACAGTATATAAAAAAATACTTCTACTTGACAAAGACAGAAAGGAAAACAGGTCTGCCATTTTTAACTAGGCTCTACCGGATGTTGTCTTACAGAAGTCACTTCTTTTAAAACAACTTTGTAATTAGGCATTATGGGTATGCACTTAATGTAGCCTTGACAAGTTTGTGTGAATACAACTGCTGTTCTAAAGTAGATTGACAGGTAAATGAAACAGGTGACATTGAAGTAGTTATTATTTGTGCTAAAAAGCTGTTCAAAACAAAACCCTATGTAGTTCTAAACTGTGAGGATACAATACAACAAGGACTAACGTTGATTGTGTGTGTGTATTTTTATAGAGCGTCTTTCTGTTTTTCAATCCTTTGATGTAATTATGTCTTTTCCCCTATGCCTCCCAATCTGTTTTTCATCATCATTATGCTTTTCAGTAATGAGCACTCTACTTCTTCTGAATAAGGGAAAACGTGCTATTTGGCACAATTGAATATTTAGTAGCGTTATATGTCCTTGGATGGGTTTGCTCTTCTAAGCTTGAATGCTTGAATACAATTTATTGTGTGTTTGTGCGAAAGAGAAAAAGAAAAAGACGGAGAAAGAAATGAGGCACAGCAGGGGTTAAGACCTGAGATGGGGTGAGTCTAGTTGTCGTCCCTGAATTATTTAGTACTTGAGGGGCTGTGTGAGAGATGCAAACCCCTGCTATCCTGGGAGACAGTTTATGTTTATATATATATATATATATATATATATATATAAATATATAAATATAAATATACACACAGTTGTTTTCATTTCCAGGCAGAATTTGTAAAATTTTTTTTTGCCATTTTTCAGAGAATATTAATGTTATCACATAAACTTTCCTTTCACTCTTAGTTAGCGGTTGGGTGAAGACAATTAACTGTCAATTAATTGTGTTTACTCATTTTAAATCATAATGACAACAGAAACTACCCTAATGGCCCTCATAAAACATTTACATACCCCAGTTCTTAATACTGTGTATTGCCACCTTTAACATAAACAACAGTCTTGAAGTCTTTTGTGGTAGTTGTGGATGAGGCTCTTTATTTTCTCAGATGGTAAAGCTGCCCATTCTTTTTGGCAAAAAGCCTCCAGTTCCTGTAAATTTTGAGCTGTCTTGCATGAACTGCCCAGAGTGGCCCAATGATATTGAGGTCAGGAGACTGAGATGGTCAGTCCAGAACCTTCACTTTATGCTGCTGTAGCCAATGACAGGTCAACTTGGCCTTGTGTTTTGGGAAAACGTGCTATTTGGCACAATAGCACGTTTGTGCCAAATAGCATAGTATTAGTCATGTAGTCATGTTTCAATGTCCCATGCGCAGCTTCCAATAGTGCAATATTTTCTGATAACATGCTGCATTCATCTTGCCATCAGTTTTGACCAAGTTTCCTGTGCCTTTGTAGCTCACACATCCCCAAAACATCAGCAATACACCTCCATGTTTCACACTAGGAATGGTGTACTTTTAATCATAGGCATTGTTGACTCCTCTCCAAATGTAATGTTTATGGTTGTGGCCAAAAGTTTAATTTTGGTCTCACCACTCCAAATGACTATTTTTTTAGATGTTTTGAGGCTTGTCTTTGTGCTGTTTGGCGCATTGTAAGCGTGATGCTTTGTGGCATTTAAGCAGTAATGGATTTCTTGCCCATGCAGCCTATTTTTCTTCAAGTGCATCTTGAAACACCTACACCACCTTTTTCAATTAATTTCACGTTGTTTGTGGGTTTTTCTTTGCATTCCGAACAATTTTCCTGGCAGAAAACCTTTGTCTGTCTACCTGACCTTTTCATTTTCCACTTCTTTATTAGAGTTTGAACACTGCTGATTGGCGTTCTAAATTTCTTACAAATCTTTTCATATCCCTTTCCTGTTTTATACAGTTCAATTACCTTTTCTCGCAGATCCTTTGACAGTTTTTTTGCTTTCCTAATGACTCAGAATACAGAAACACTAGTGAAGCACTGGATGCCAGTGGTATTCCAAGGTACTTGTAGCTGTCCTTCAATGTCTGGTCACCATTCGACTACACTTCTTAAGTCCGAATGACATTCCGATGTCATTGCTGTAGATCCTGGTAGTGTGCATCAGTGAGTCAATGTCTTGCTCGCTCTTGGTGTACAGCTTGATGTCATCCATGTAGAGGAGTTGACTGATGTTTGCCCCATTCCATAGCCAGTCTTGGTGATTATTTGGCTGAGGGGGTTCAGACCTATGCAGAACAGCAGTGTACCTAATAAAGTGGCTGGTGAGTTTATATATAAATATATACAGTATAGTAGTATATATATAAAAAATATATCTTTATTTTCTTTCTTAGACTCAGAAAATTGAATCGCAACATTTCTGTGAACTTGTATGTAATGTGACAAGAATCAGTTATCATCACTCTTCACTGCACTCCTAACTTGGTCTCAGTTTGTGCAGTCTTAACAAAACACTGGCCAGACCTTGTCTCAAGTTTTTGAGTGTGTTGATGAACTCTGAAATGCTGCATGGTGGCACAGTTAGCACACTCGCCTCTCAGCAAGAAAGTCCATGGTTTGGGACCTTTCTGGGTGGAGTTTGCATGTTCTCCCTGTGCTTGGATTGGTTTCCCCCATCAACATCAAAAAACATGCTAGGTGCCTCCTGGTGTGATTGCCGACTAAGAATTTTCCCACGGGGATAATAAAGGGACTATAAAAAAATAATAAATAAAATGAAGATGCCATTTTAAGCCATACTTGAAACAGCATACATGTAAATTGATCAATCTGGCCTGCAGTAGTCACAGGAGAAATGTCCTCAGATCATCAAAAGACTCAGCCATTGACCAAAAGCCTGTTTGGCCTCTCTTTGCACTCCTTAATCCTGTCATCAGTTTCTCTGAATTTGACAGAAGGAACAAACAAGCTGAGAGCCACATGAATGTGTGATCTTTTCCTGGTAAAGCCTCTTACCAAGCTTACATTACTGTCAAGTGATTTGGGTTTTTGTGTGGATTTTTTGTTTGCTTTAGAATGCCCTCAAAATGATAAACAGTTACTGGAAATCCTGTAATATGGTGATTCTAAAAAAAGTTCTCCGGGTTGTGGCATAGATTCGAAGTTGGATTATTACAAGGCCATGCAGCAAGTGGATTGTCCTTACAGGTATACTAGATTTTAAATTTATTCCACAGTGTTGGAAGTCCCTGAACTTGTGAACTCTTCCTTTCACCTGAGACCCCCTGAGGTTTATAAGGCACACATGAACACACAAATCTCTGCCCCACTGGCCCATAAGCTTCCTGCAGGTATCTACCAGAGCTGTGAATGTGTACACTTCCAGCATTCATTCACTGTTACACTCATTATACTGACATGACCTGCAGCCTGGCTACTTTTTCACCTTCAGCCAACTCTTTGGTGCTTTTAGCACTACTGGCAGATTTTTATATATTTATTTTAACTCCATCATGAAATGTTTACAATAAACTTGCCATGTAAGAGACCAAACCTATAGGCTACAAATCATTTAACATAACAAGACACACCCCAGCAATGTAATGTAATGCTTCAGACTAAAGGAAGGCAGGGTTGAAATGTTAAGGTATAATGCTCTTGGTATGAACATTGGTTGGATAAGAACTTAAGACTTAAAGAAAATTTATTCTTTGAGAAATTTAGGACAATGGTTCGAACACCACTGCAACTTTAGGACTTTGTAAAACAACACTGAGAACCCACTTTCTTTTGACAAACCCAGTCAAGTTGAGACTTACTAACAATGCCTGTTTGTGATTGAAAAATCAATTCACAACATACTCACCTTCAAGACACAGTTTAGAGCGGATTTGAGTTGTACAGTGTGGCATGAAGTAATCTAATACAATTAAATCATCACAGTGTAACAGAGGCTTTACCCAAACCTTTTGCCTGTTATAAAACTGACTGTAAATTAAGCAGTCTTTTTAAATAGATACCCTCTATAGACAGTTTGAATGTGGTAAACGTTATTATCCAAAATTCCTGGGATTTGGAGAGTTGTGTACAAAACATTCTTTTCCAAGAGACGGATCTGACTTTCTGTCGGCCTCTTTCTCCCGGCCCACCATCCTGGCCCATGTTGGCATACAAACACTGTTTTTAGAAAGCAAAACATCCCGGGGAATATGACTGGAATACGCAATAATCTCTCTGGGTGGCTGAGTATCAAATCCCCCGGCTAACCACTGAGGCAGAGAGAGAGAGGAACTGTGTTCATTTTGCCAAGGCCAGATGGTGAGGGCAGCTTTGGTGCCGCACGACCTCTCTGCCTGTTAGGCCATGACACACACAAACAGACATGATTACCTCAGCCTGTTTGTACAGCAGAGCCGGTCTGTGCGTGCCGCCACACTTATTAGATTAATCTTTTATTTGTTTCAGCACTGTTATCACTGTTTTTCATCTCAATGTGTTGCTAGGATTAAGAGGCAGTAGCATTCGACTTGTTTGGACAGTTTTTAATCTGTCTGTGTTGATGTGGGTTTTTCACTGTGTGTCTCTACACATCCTTTTAGAGAAATACTTTTCTAAAACTTCTTAGGGCGGAGGTTACTGAATTGAAAAATGTGTTTTGCTTAGTAAATATAAACTTTATATCAAAAGTGATTCTTAACCATGACTCTAGTGCTGCACTCACAAAGAAACTAGAAAAACATGTTTATATTTGATGTTCTTTAAATTTGAAAATCAAATCATAGAAGCCAACGTTTTCATGAAAACATCTTTTCCTGTAAAACACCAAGAAAAATTAAGAAACATAAAAAATAATTATGTTACAAACAAATTTGTTATAGTGTTGTGAATAGTTGTTTCAATAAAACTATTGAAACAGTATTATCTTAGCATTAGCTTAAAATGATTGACGTTATGGTTGAGGTGTTAACTGAGGTGTCGATACAGTTCATTGTTTAATTTATTGTTAAGCCCTTCTTTTTAATATTGGACCCTTTTCTCCTTCTTTAAGCTAAATTTGTACTCTTTCATAATGTGTATATTTTAATTTAGCCATGTGCTGTCCTGGCTCTAGCATAATGATTTTAACGCAAAATGCTTTTGTTGTGGTTGTAAAAAATTATAAATAAGCTGGTATATTATTCATTTGTTAGTAATAATTCAGGATATAAACCCAAATAATTGAGAGAACATTTTATAATATATAATTATTTATTTATTTTAAATATTTTGAATGATTTAAACCAATAATTGTATTTAATAATTAGCAATTTAGCAATTAGCAATTAAATATTTTTATTTTTTCTAATTTTATACCAGAGCATTTTCACAATAAAAATATATATGTGCGTGTCAATAACGTCTCATCCTAATTGAATTTAACAATGTCTGCATCAGTCCGTGGTCCTGCACCTAAATCAGGGGTGCTCACACTTTTTCAGCACGCGAGCTACTTATAAAATGACCAAGTCAAAATGATCTACCCACTACAAAAATGCAAAACATATATTTATTTACAAATATATTAAGGAATCTTTATATGTACAATGTATGTTGGTGAACCTTGCAAATAATACTGCACAACACAACATTATTAACTATGTACAGTGCTTTAAGTGGACAAAAATACAGCAGTCAACAGACGACCTTAAAAAAAAATCCTTTTATTAGTTTGTGGATTTACTTGAGCAAGAAAGAGCTACTAAACATAAATAAAATGTGCAAAAGGATTTTGAAAAAATACCCTTAGAAAGAGCCACTGATCCTAAATGCACCTGCAATGGGCAATAAAGAACTAACACACACTATTCAATGACTTGTGCTTTGATCAGCTGTTGTACCCGTCTACGCCTCGCTTTTTACTGCCACCCCTCACAGCGCTGACTGAGTTGCAGACGGACAGGAGGTAGCTGCATCGGGCACAAGATAGCAAATATACCCCAGTCTTGATGATCGCCAGGCCTGCGCCGCCGCAAGATACAGCCCCTTGAGTTCTTTTTTTGTACAAACTCGGCATAAAACAAAAAGCCAGTGATTATCACCCTTCGCTCAAGTTACAAAATTAAAACCTAAAAACATTTAAAACATTTTCAATGGAACCAAGCTCAAGGTAATTCAATAAATAATCTTTTTGTGTATCACATGTTATTCCTTTAATTCATTCCATTTGGATTCATTGACTTCTTTTGGAGAGTGGCTTTTAGATTTCCACACACAAGTTAACACAAAGCCTAAATTAAAGGTTAATTAAGGTGTACTAAAAAGATTTGTTTTACTCTTTTCTATGGCTTCAGCTCTAGCTCAAGGGCAGCTTTTCCCCAAATCTATTCAACCATCTTTGTCTTTCGTTATTTTTAACCAATGTTGTGCCATGAATACATCCAAAATGCCAACGCCATGTAGTAATATAACCCTATCACCTCTTCTTTGTGCCACTTTGCAATTCTGTAACAGTTTTACAACTTATTGCCAGGCCTGTTGCCACAATGCACAAGCAATGATTTCAACCAACCTGAAATATGAAAGAATAAATGGAACTATTTCTCATTCATCACAGTGGCAACAAAGACAAAGAACATTCACTGACCCTGGGTGTCTCACCATGAATGTGCCTTAGTTTGTAGGAATGCAGCTTGAGGCGTCGGCGCTGCTGTGCTCACACGGTAGGGGAGACTGGGTATAGTTGTAACACCGGGAGAGTTGTAACACTACCATTTCCACGAATCAGGGATAAGATAGGAGTCATGTGACAGTTTCAGTTTTTTCAGAATTCCTTTTTGATCCTACATGGAGGTTTTGCTGTCTGTGTTGCCATCTCTCCTGAAGCTACAGCCAAAAATCTAATTCTGAGGTAAGAAAGTAAAAAAAAAAAAACAAGATAATTTTTTTTAGTACTTATACTGTTGTAGATAATGTTGTATGAGTTATATCAGGTCAAACTTTAGTTTCTCTAGTAAAGAATGGTGTATCAAACTCCTGCTAATTTCAAAGCACCATGCTAATACAGGTAGCTAAACAGTGGGTGATAGTGGTGGGGTAGGTTGTAACATGTGTTTGGAAAGTGTTACAACCATCCCCTTACATACAAATAAGAACATTTTTGTGATTTTAACAATTCTACAGAATGCCTAGAACTTGGGTGAGAAAAACAGATCGTGGAGTCGATGCCAGTCTTTTAAAAAGAGCAGCAGAGGAAGTTATGAAAGGAAATGGTAAATGGTATGCATCTTGCACCCTTCTCAGGCACCCAAAGCGCTTTACATCGTGCTTCCACTCACCCCATTCACACACATTCACACCTGGGGCAGACAGAGATGGGGGCTGCCATACACACGGCGCTCAACCTTCTCCGACCACCACCAAACACACCTCTACAGTCACACATTCATACACCAGTGCTACAGACACTGGAGGCAAGGTGGGTTAAGTGTCTTGCCCAAGGACACAACGACAGTATGAACAGGGCAGAGCGGGAATCGAACCGCCAACCTTCTGGTTATAGGACGACTGCTCTACCACTGAGCCACAGTGGCAAAAGTCCATGGAATCTGCCATGTCACCCTGAACAGATATTGGCAGAAATATAGAATGTAGAATGGGGGTAAATATGTTTGTTAATTTGCAGCTATTTAACCCTTTAAAGACGGACGGAGCGCCCGCGCTCCCATTTGCATACCTATTTTTAGATGCCTGTAGATTTGCAACGAAATAAGATAGAGCAATAATTTTTTTTGCATATGAAAGTGGAGAAGTTATACTTTGATCTCACGCTTTCTACATGTCTCAGACCGCTGTTTCGTTCCTCTGAGGAGTTTGCAAATGTCTAGCAAAAACCGCTCACAGTAAAATCATTATAACATACGGAGCACGGCTTCTCCAGGTGTTCTACAGCTCTGTATGCACTCACAGCACTTCCTATGTAGGAATATACGTCTACAAGTTGTGAGCATAAACTATTATATGATTGGTCGTGGAACCGGAACCGGAAATCAACGAATTTCCCGCGGGTAACTTTCTTTTTAGCTCACAGTACTTACTACGCGGCAGACTTCTGCAGCTTTTCATTCTATATTTCACTCTTTTACAAAAACAAACATCACACATACTCCAGACACTCACCACACACGTTGCACTAACTCCCCACAACATCACGGATAATTATGGATCCGCGAAAACCCGGCGCAAATGGCACTACCCCTCGGCTGAATCTGGTAACTGCGTCGGGTGATGAAGACGGGTTTTTTACTCCTCGTCTGACCCAGATAGTGCCGACAGTTATGAATAAGTCCACTTCACTGAAGGAATAGATCCCTTCTATGACATGTAAGTATATATTTCATGACATGTTTTGAGTTTGAGTTGGAGAAAAGTAGTGCCAAATGCGCATCATTGTTTTATTGTTGTTGTGCGTAAGACGTCTAATAATACGTGTAACTTCAGGTGTGTTGTGTTCAAAGTATATATAATGCCACTGACAAACTTGTCATCATTTATATTTTCAATTCAACTGCACTTGTTTATATATAAATCACAGTTGGAGCAGGTCCAGGCCAAACTCTTGAGATTTAGTTTTACTGATAGTTTTAGGTTTAGATCTAGTTGCATTAGTGTATGTATATAATCAGTACTGTTGTGTTTCATATTTATGTCTTATTCTGTCTACAGTGTTATTGAGGAGGAGAGAGGGTCTTGTGCTCCCCTGCCCCACCCACTTCACTGAGGACAGGCAGAGGAAGGAGTCTGCAGCAGGCACACAAAAGCAGCACTCATTCAGATGCACTTCCTGGAGCTGGAAGAGCCAAGAGGAGCCTGATAGCTTGCCACACCCCATGCCACATCCTCCCTAAAGACAGCCAGGTGTGCAGCCACCTGTCACAATGTGTGGACATGCCATATCCATCAGAACTCTTCAAGATGCTCTTTGATAAAACACTGTGTGAAAACATCAGTAAAAATCCAGCAAAAAATATTGCTGTGGCAGGTAAAAGATTCAAATGGGCAGAGCACAGAGAAGATGAGCTGCTCCAGTACACTGTACATGCTGTATCTGGGCATTTTGGGAGAGGTTGGGGGAAAGTAGACACCAGTGGAGGGGCCGGTGCCATCAGCTGTGAAGGACTACAACAGTTCATGAGGGAGTTGACTTCTCTGATCCGCTGAATCAATTTGTCTTTTTGGTTGTTTATTGTACTTTTATGAATGAACATGGTCTTATACAAAGTTAGGTGTGCTCCTATGTTTCTGTTACACTTAGAAATTTGATTGTAGTATTGTAAATAGTATTTTGTTGTACATGCTGGTTTTTTTGCAAAGTGTGGAAAAATATCAATTATATTTTCGTTTTTCACAGTTTATAAAAATATGTCTATCTCAAAAACTGAATTAGGTAGACACTTCAAATAAAATTTGTGGAGTTTGAAATGATATTCTGCACATTTTTCATACTCAGATTTTTGAGGATATAGCTAGGAAATTTCTTTTTTTGGAAAATATGTGAAAATAAAAAAACGATTTTAAATTTTTTTGTGGTTAATTGCACTTTTTATCAATTTCTTTAGTTACTATAAACTTAATGCTCAGATATTCTTAAAATATGGGATTTAGGGATTGTATTGATGTATAGATTGTTAGAATACTCCAAAAAATGGCCCAACAGCCTGTAAAAATGTAAGAAATGCTCTGGCGGACTTGTTTATATGGCAGTTAATAAGGGGTTAAAATAAACTGTTGTTGTGGCATAACACTTGGAGTACCCTTTTTTTGTGTTTTTGTGCATTTTGTCTACCTGTTACAACTTACCCCAGTATGTGTTACAACCTACCCCAGTAGTGGGGTAGGTTGTAACAAAGGACCACCTTGTATTTGTCATCATCTCAAAAAGTATGTGAGATAGTTGGAGAAATTTAAATTGTTTCCAATTGTAGTACACAAGTGTGGGTACTTTGCCTAAAAGTTTCAGACATGTAGCTAAAAAAAAAAAGGTAGTTTCTGGTGCTGAAGAAAAAAGTGTTACAACCATACCCAGTCTCCCCTATACATTAGGTTTGTAATGCGGGAAGGAGGACTCAAGTGCGCACAAGACAGTGAAGGTAAGTGATACTTTATTAAAGTACAGATAGTGATAGGAAGCTGGAAAGATGGGCTGAGAGTTGGAGTTGAACCGTGAAGCTGAACCGAGACCTGGTGCCGAACCGGTGACTGGAGACCAAGCTGGAGAGCTGGGCTGAGAGTTGGAGTGAGCCGTGGAGCTGCGCCGAAGCCTGGAGCCGGGTCGGTGACTGGGACCAAGCTGGGGAGCTGGGCTGAGAGTTGGAGTGAGCCGTGGAGCTGCGCTGAAGCCTGGAGCCGAGTCGGTGACTGGGGCCAAGCTGGGTAGCTGGGCTGAGAGTTGGAGTGAGCCGTGGAGCTGCGCCGAAGCCTGGAGCCGAGTCGGTGACTGGGGCCAAGCTGGGTAGCTGGGCTGAGAGTTGGAGTGAGCCGTGGAGCTGCGCCGAAGCCTGGAGCCGAGTCGGTGACTGGGGCCAAGCTGGGTAGCTGGGCTGAGAGTTGGAGTGAGCCGTGGAGCTGCGCCGAGCCTGGAGCCGAGCCGGTGACTGGAACCAAGCTAGGAAGCTGGGCTGAGAGTGAAGTCCAAACCTGAGACTTGGAGTGAAGGCTGGAGAGAGGACTGAGACAAGAGCTGGAACAAACGCTGGAAACATTCACACAAAGTATGCTGAACGATCTGGCAGGGAAGAGGTGGACAGGAGAGGTTTAAATACCTCACTGATGGTAATAGGTTACAGGTGCTTGGGACAGGTGGCAGTGATGAGATGAAGGAGAGAGAAGGAAAGTGGAGTGGATCCCTGAGAGACACGGAGTGGATCTGACAAGGTTTGTATGTACTGGTGGCAAAGGTTTTTTGTCCATGCAACACAGGCGGCATTGTCGGCACTGTTCTACTTGAAATTGCTTACACTGGCAAGGACTGTTTACACTGACTTTCAGTACAGAGGAGTATATATATATATATATATATATATATGTATATATATATACACATATATATGATGAAATATATATACAGCTTACAGTTAACTTTACATTTATTCATTAATTTCTACCTCTTAGTCCCGTTAGGGGTCATGGGTGACTGGAGCCTATCCCAGCAGCTTTGGGCCTTAGGCGGGGTACACCCTGGACAATGGCCAGTTAGTCGCAGGGCTGACATTTAGAGACAGACAGTGACAGACAACCATTCACTCTTACATTCATTCACTAGGGACACTTCAGAATTGTCAATTAACCAATAGGCTACATGCATGTGTTTGGGCGGTGGGAGGAAGCCGGAGTACCTGGAGAGAACACATGGTAACACGTGGAGGACATGAAGACTACTCACAGAAAAGCCTGAGTTGGCCGAGGATTTTTCGAGTTGGCCAGTTGTTTGAACTAGTATTTGAACTCACAACCTTCTTGCAGGCAGTGCTAACCACTCTGCCACATGCACCCCTCCATTCCATTAAAATGTTTATAAAATTTTAAACTGTACGTTTCAGGTTTTTGAAGGCCAAATTGTCATATAGATTTGGTCAGGCTAAAATTGAGATTGTTATCTGACTCCTATTACTAGATAGATTTGGGCGCTGATGAAATAAAAATATACACAACTTGCTAACACAAAGTGCTACAAAAGCTTAGCAATAGCTCATTGTTGTTTTAAAAGAAAATGCAATATTTAACAGACAACACCATTTCATGCCTTTAGACAGAGAACTGGCTCTGTTGTGTTCATTACAGCTGCTTTCTCATCTTTGAGTCAGCTTTCTTACTCTATTGTCTCTATTGCATTTCTGCTCATCTTCTTTGGTGTTTGAAACTTTCTAGTCACTTTTTTGGTCTATAAGCAGGCCCTGGTCTTACCTGTTGTTTTCTGACGCATCCTGGTTCAACTTTGCTGGCTCAACAAAGCCCCTCAGGCCCTGAGAAATAAATAGATATTATTTGTAATTTCTTGGCCACAGAAAGCGCTGTTTTTGCAGTGGTGGTGGATATTGTCTGTTCAGCCTTGTGTTAAGTGCCGTCTATGTGTGTATTATATTTGGAAGGCTCTTATCTGATCCGTTTCTTATTCCTGCCTTTTTTCGGCTGTATTAAATCAACACTTGGCTCAGCTTACACTGGATCACCCGCTGTAAAAACACTCCTTTGGTTTCTCGCTAATGCAGTTTTAAAGCGTAGACTTCCTAACCCTCGTTTTTACAGTAGATAAAAGCTCTTTCATCTCATCTGAAGTATCAGTCACTTTTTAGTGCAGAACAATGTCCTGGCACTTTTGAATCACAGTAGGGTCGTGTCTGCAATGCATAACTGAGCTTAAAAATAGCTGGGCTCATTCCCATTCTAGACGGATAGGACCAGGCCCAGGGTGGTGTGTAGCCAGAGAGAGAACTGGAGTGGGGACACAGCCAAGGTCAACTCAGGATACACATTTATCTAGAGTGTGATGAACCAGTCTATGTGACCCTGCACTGACCCTAAGAATTATTGCCAATAGAGTGAAAGTGTGGGTTTTTATGTATGTCTGAGAGGGCTGTGAGAATAAACATTTGAATGTAAACTAGATCCTAGTTTATCCAAAAAGGTTCAGAGTATCACAGTGATATTTAGATGATAATTACACTAATAAAAGCATATTGATCCTGCTGTTGTACCAGTACTTCTGTTATATCAGAAACAGTTCAGACAGTTCAGACGGCGTCATATGAGGTCACCAGACTCATTCACTGCTCTGTTCCATTATTAGGCTTAATACATTTTTTACTTTCTTGCTACAAACCATTTATTTTCCTTTCACCTGAAATACCTGCCATTTATATTGAGCTAGCTATTAGTTATTTTTGCCATTTTTCTTTTCACGTTTCGCATTTCTTATTAAATTTCAGAACTTTTAAGTTTTGTCTTATATGGTAACTCCTCAAAGGTGGGGTGTGTAGTTTTTCACACCTCACGCACCTTCTTGGTAGACAGAGGCCCTGTAGGGACATGCAGTTGTCTCTGAGCAAACCCTGTGGAATTCATTAACAAGATGAGCTTAATATAAGGCAAGGCAAGGCAAGGCAATTTTATTTATATAGCACAATTCCTACACTTGGTAACTCAAAGTGCTTTACAGGAATAAAAGACAATTTACAAGATTTAGATTAAGAAACATAAGAAAAATTAAAAACATTTTAAAAGAAGAGTGCAGATAAAAAACACTTTAGGTTGTAGTGTAGGCGGAGCTAAAGAGGAAGGTTTTTAACCTCCCCTTGAACATTGTTAAAGTTGAGGCTGTTCCAGTTTTTTGCTGCATGAAACTTAAACACTGCTTCACCTTGTTTAGTTCTAACTCTGGGCACGAGCAGAAGGCCTGTCCCAGATGTTCTCAGAGTCCGAGGAGGTTCATAAGCAACTAGCATGTCAGAAATATATTCTGGTGCTAAACTATTAAGAGACTTGTAAACCAGCAGTGCTGTTTTAAAGTCTATTCTCTGAGCAACAGGAACCCAGTGCAGAGATTTTAAAACTGGTGTGATGTGGTTGTACTTCCTGGTTTTGGTGAGAACCCGAGCAGCCGCGTTCTGAATAAGCTGCAGCTGTCTTAACCCTCGTTTTGAGAGACCAGTGAGCAGGCCGTTACAGTAATCTAACCTGCTGGAGATAAAAGCATGGATAAGTTTCTCTAAGTCTGGTTGAGACATCATCCCTTTGACTCTGGAAATGTTTTTAAGGTGATAAAATGCAGATGATGTAATTGACTTAATGTGACTGTGGAAATTCAGGTCTGAGTCCATGATGACCCCTAGATTTCTAACCTGATTTTTACATTTTAGAGAAAGAGACTCGAGGTGACTGCTGACACTTTCTCTTTGTTTCTGTGGCCCAAAGATGATTAGTTCAGTCTTGTTTCTGTTGAGTTGGAGAAAATATAAACATCAGTTTAATAATCCTGAATGTTTGGTTGTTCAAACCATAAATCGAGTAAGTCTTATTTCCAACAGTGCTCAGTTTGTTTGCTCTCGGCATCTGTAGGAACAAATAATAAAACTTCCAGTGGATTCCATGGAGCTTGGACATGTAGATATGCAAGAGTGTTATTTTTGAGTTGACAGAATATACTGTATACAAAGTTTCCCACAATGCACTTTATAGACCTTTTTTTTGTTCTTTTACTGGTGCTGCTGTAAAAACTTATATCTGTATTTTTATACTATTGTTACAAATTCAGACACAACTTAGAAGGAAGCAATGTGTGCTAAATGATTTAGTTATACAGTAATTACTATTCTCTTTGAAAGTGGCTGATGGCAAGCTGCTTTTTACGTGGCCTATATAGAAATTATTCATGTTACTGCCAAGTTAATGTCATGTTAGCTAATAGCTGCCTTAGCCGCTTACTTTTTTTTTTACATTTTTATTGATACTCATTGTTCATTTTTCGTATCTGTCAAGCAAACTGATGTTTATGATGGATTTGCTTCTGTAAAGTGATCTGAATAGTCATATTAGGGTAGATTTGGTTATTAATCCATACATTTATACACACTGTAAATAAAAAATAGGAATCAGAACACAGATTGTTAACGTGCCATTATTTTATCACCCCTTTGTACTTCTATTAGTGTTCTATTGGTTCCCGCAGTTTTTCATTCACTGTTGCTGAGTTCATTTTCACTTTAGATAAGACCTCATCCCATTGGTTTACAGTACTTACATTCGTGCTACATTTTCTTTTTATATTCAAGTGTGTGTTTAACAGAGAGTAGTGTTAATGCTGTGTCTTGAGTAGAATCCTGTTGGTTCAAAGATAAGCTGCGACCTCTCTAATTGCACTGTGATAATTCCGGAGGCGAGCGTCTAAATGAATCCCTTTAGTACTATGGAAGTGACATATGGTAAATTAACAACAGTTGAGCATTATATTAAACAGAAGTGGCAGTGCTTTATTGTAAGAGTAGACATTTTGAGATCTACTTTTAATTTTATTTAGAAAAACATATAGTACAATTTAATATTTATAACTGTGTGTAGACAATCCACTTTGTAACAGTCTGCAAAAGGATTAAATACAAAGAAAAACGCAGATTCAGTTGGATGGTGGTCTTTATCATTCGACGTTTCAGACTGCATAAAAAATACAGAGCCCAAGATCTATATGTGGGGCTTAGCTATCAGGGTCATCCTTTTATTACTTTTTGATACATGTCAGCGATATCAACTCAACTTTTACATCACATACCAACTCATATCTGTATTTCTATTAATTTCTTTGGACTTAGTAGTAATAATATTAGGCTATTACGATATTTATGGCTTCCTAACCACCACTGTGGCTCAATCACCAAGCTCAAAGACTGTTTTGCTTCCGTCAGCCTTGTGTCCCAATTATGTTTCAACAGCAACACAGGCAAAAAGGCACTGTATCCAATCATTCTGGGTCCTAGCATTCTGAAAAAATCAATGCCACAAGTCACAAGCGCTTTTCACAATGAAGCAAAGAGAAAAAAATGGCAATAAAAGTGTTAACTCAAAACTAAAATGTCCATGGCCATAAACTATTTGCATAAAAAGGGCAATACATTTTTCTTTCTGGGTTGCAGGAGGCCTGTCCTAGCTGATTTAGCCAAGATGCTAAGTACAGTATTACCTGAACATTTACCAATTAATCACTGACAGCCTTTCACACTGACATTCAACTGGGCAATTTCTGGTCACCAATTTACATGTACATGCATTTCTTTGGATGGTGGTCTTGTTGTATGGCAAGAGCCCAAACCACTGTGCCACCATGCACCCAACTGCTCAAATCTAAATTACTAAAACCACTAACGTTTCCTGAATATGATATGATAGGTATGTGTGTATGTATGAATGTATGTATGTATGAATGCTAATTACATGCATGCACATGTTGACACGGTTCTGTGTTTATAAAGACATGGTCCTGTGGTGATTTACCTGGCAGCACATGCAGCTGTCCTGTACATTCAAAGTGACCTTTGATTTGATTCACTGCCACATTGATTGAACATAGCCTCAGGTCTGTGGCTGGCCCCTGTAAAAACACATCCAGTCTGTGTTATGTTTAATTCAGAGTCCTTCTACTGGAATGGAACCAAACTGATCAAGACTTCTTTACTCTCTGCCCCCGACAAGCTCTGGCCTACTTTTAACAACTTCAGTGCCCTGCAGTTAAGTGAATGCCTTCATGACCGACGGATGCTGCATGTGTGGCATGTGTTGCTTTGCATGTATAATACACAAGTCCTCAGCTATAGATCATTGCTGTACATCATGAGGCTTGGAGGAGGGAGTTATCTTCAGAAGCATGCTCTCTAAGACCTGGCTGCACTGCTTGTGTGTTTGCCTATCTCTGGCCAAGTACATAAAAATATATTTTTCTAGTATTTCACAAAGTATGTCCCTACCAATACTCTACATAGTCCTAATTGCAGCATGGTGGGTACTTCTGCCTCACAGCAAGAAGGTCCTTGGTTCAATTCCCATCCAGGGTATGTGTAGATTTCCTCCAGGTAGTCCGGTTTCCCCTACCACTAAAAGATGTGTACAATAGTACATTTGTAATCTCAGTGGGACAATCCTGCATAAATAAAGGTAAAAAAAATACTTTTTTAATGTTTCTATTTACTTTACTAGTAAGTTGGATGATGACCCTTTAAGTCATAGTTTTACACACATCAATCCAGCCGACTGTTCATCTTCTTCCGCTTATCCGGTGGCCAGGTCTTGAAGGCAGCAGTCTTAAGCAAAGGTGCCCAGACTTCCCTTCTACCCAGTCACTTCAACCAGCTCTTTCAGGGGAATACCGAGGTGTCCCCAAGCCAGTCAAAAGACATAGTTACTACAGGGTCTGCAGTGTGTGAGACATGCCCGGAACAACTCCCCAGGGAGTTCCAGAACAGAAGTACTGTAAACAGATGCCTGTTCTACCATAGCTTGCTTCTCTTAATGCGTAGGAGCAACTATATATATATATATATATATATATATATATATATATATATATATATATATATATATATATCCCATCTAGGTTATACAAGTACCAAAGCCCAAAATGCTGCCTGATGTATATTTTGCTGAAGTGAAATGGTTCACTGGTCCTTTAAAGTTTCTGAGCACATAACCTATGAGAAACCTTTGTGCAGGACCAGAGATGTCCTGCTGTCCACCTGTCTTTAAGTTTCTACAACGTTAAAAATTCTTAGGAATCTCCACTTTGTAAAGAATTTGGCAGATTGGAAACATTTTTAAAATGGGGAATGCGTTCATCTGAAAAAAAAAAAAAAAAAACTTTAAAAATAGACTTTTTTCTTAGGACCTCCTTTGGTTCTGAGATCTCCATTACTCAGAAGAACATAACTGGTAGCTATCCACTTGAAGGCTTACAAAACAGCCCGATAAAGCACATGAACATTTAAGATGTTTTAAAAGAGCCAGACTTTATCAGTGATTGCGTTTTCAAAATTATGGCTGCATGTTAGGAGATTTATATAACTTAAAACATATACTTTGTACATTCAAGTACAATCAGTAAGACTGCCATCTGTCACTTTGAACGTCCTTCTCTATCAGTCAAGCAGTGAATTGACAGACATACTGCCATTTAAGCACAGATTTAATGTGTAGACTGTTCTGGACAATTTCTATGGAGCGCTGTGGGTGTGTTAGTGTGTCCCTGACAGCTCTCTGCTCTAGCAGGCCCCATAGCAGAGGAGATACTGGCCAAAGATTAGGATGTAATTACACGCCACTTTCTGCTCCATCTCTGTGCCCGAGAGACGAGGGAAATAAATGTAGAGAGAGAGTGTAGGATGGGTGAAAAAGGGAGGAGGGGTTAAGGCAGTGAGATAAGGCCTGGGCCTAGTGCTGTGTGTGTGTGTGTGTGTATGTTTTGAGGGGTATGCGAGCACCTTAATAAGAACAGCCACCCTACCCCGTTTTCCTCCAAATGAACCCACCTTCCAAAAAAAAAACTTGCTACAGCTCTTACCTCAGAGATGGAGCCCCATTGTGTTTTAATACTGCCTGTCTGTTGCCATGGTAACATATTGAACACCACTGTCCCATCCAACATATGCGATGGAGGGTGTGCGCGCCACACTTATGCCCCGAGCGTCAAACATTAGGATAATCCCTTCTCTCATTTAAATGTAAAGTCAGCAAAAGAAAACTCATTCTGGAGAAGTGTTAGAAATGTATGAGTGTAGTTATATGGAAGCCTATTTGTACCATACTTTCATGAGTAAAGCATTGCATCTTAAAATCTTATGAATTTAAAATAAGAAATTCTGAACTATGCATTTTTACTTGGCATTTCAAAAGTTAAGTTCAATTGAACCCCGAAACCATGACTAGAATCTCAAAGTACTTACTTTACATCATCATCCATCTAATCCAAATTAATACATTTCCATATAATTGTCTTTTTTTCTGTGGATTTATCAAGAAAGGCCTTACAAAACGTAAATCCATTAAATATTGATGAAATTATTCTTTGAATTTAAGGCTGCAAATATATAGCAGTTTTAATGGTATTGCATTCAGGGATCTGCTGTTTACTTGCAATAATATTTTTTGTATGTTGAAACAATTGGCCAATCAGATGAAGCCTTCAGTTCTCATTCATCAAATACTGTTGTTACTGAGTTGTTAGTGAGTAGTTACAGCTTTTAACAACCTTATTGCATATCACGTTTTTCCGCTCTCACTACTTAAAACCTGTCCTTAGAGGAACCCAGAGCAAATAAAAAAATCTCGACGTAACATCCACTTTTGTCTTCTTTTACTGTCATCCAAACTTAATCAAGTTATGTCTCACAATTCCAGTTCTATTTAAAAGGCGAAACAGAATCTTCTCAAAAATAATAAGCAGCCACTTCCCCAGTCAATATTTCAGGATGTCTGATTATTTAAGGAGTTACTTGAAAATGCTAAGCCATTATTTTGTGATACTAATTTATGTGGAATACACCTCTCATTATTTTGAAATACTGTGTCATTGTATCATGCTGATATCATTATACTGTACACAGCCCGCCACTGTCTGCAGTGAAGAAATAAGAATTCAGCTTTTTGTAAAGAACCCAAACCCATCTGGGGAATAATTTGCCAAAAAGAAAAAGCTCTAATGGTATCAGTATTTTTTCCCGCTTCCCTGTTCCCCTACTTTAATATTCCCCTCTTTTCTTTCTGTCATGCTTGCATACTGTGTTTTCCTCTAGTTCCTGTGGTGACATTTTTAGGTCACCCCTCATTCACTTTCATCATCTTTACCCTGGCATGTTGCACGCACAGCTGCGCTACATATCTGCACAGGGTGAAGCTGGTGGGATGTGGGAGTGGGATGCAGGAGGAATCCCTCTGGGGAACATCAGCCCGTCGCTGATCTCCTGATCTCCTTAATACTCCTGCTGGCTCCCTTTTGAAGGTGGGAATGCCGGTGTTAGGGGAGACAGCTGTCACAAACACACCTATAGCACAGTTCAGCACCTATACACTTTCATATATCCTGAGTACGCCCTGCCACTGTCAAAGTTTTATTCGACAAAGAGATTGCCCTAATAAGAAGCTACGTGGATACGACAGAGTTTTTATCCCACTTCTGAGAGAAAGAGGGAGGAAAAAAGGGGAGTTCCACATTTCTGCAGGATCAAAAGCTTTCAGGGGATTTTGGAGCGTGGTGCTGGTATCTGTGTGTTTATATGTGGACGTGGGGGGTTGGGGGTCCAGTGGGGTTTGACACAGATGTGAATATAGAAAAACAAAAACAACATATGCAAACCCTTGGCATTCACACATGCGCTTTGTATAATCAGACACATGCACTTTATTGTAATAACATCTTTACCAGTTGTCCTCACATATAGTACACACAAGGAATTATTATTTTTTGAAATATAGGAAAAATTAATTTGATATCAAATAGCAAAGCCTGTGCTTTGTTACATTATAGGTAATTTTTATTGTTATTAAAAGCACAGGTCAGATGTAAATGTGCTTCTATGAGGTCCTTATGGAAAGTCAGTGTTGTATCTCCAGTAGATCGTCTAGGTGTATGTATCAATACAAAACTAAACTATGTACTGATGGCAATGGTGCTAATGCGCAGAAATAAATTGATGTCCATTTCACCAATCAACATCAAAAGATGCTATTGTCCTTCACCCTTCGCGGGTGGTCTCATCCCTCGAGCTCGGGTCCTCTACCAGAGGCCTGGGAGCTTGAGGGTTCTGCACAGTATCTTTGCTGTTCCTAGTACTGCACTTTTCTGGACCGAGATGTCTGGTGTTCTTCCAGGGATCTGCTGTAGCCACTCTTCCAGTTTGGGGGTTACTGCCCCGAGTGCTCCGATGACCACAGGCACCACTGTTGCCTTCACCTTCCAAGCCTTTTCCAGCTCTTCTCTGAGGCCTTGGTATTTCTCTAGTTTCTCATGTTCCTTTTTCCTGATGTTGCAATCACTTGGTATTGCAACGTCAACCACAACGGCCTTCCTCTGCTGTTTGTCCACCACCACAATGTCTGGTTGGTTCGCCATTACCATTCTGTCAGTCTGAATCTGGAAGTCCCACAGGATCTTGGCTCGGTCATTCTCTACCACCTTTGGAGGTGTTTCCCACTTTGACCTTTTTATACTTTTCCTTATTAAATAAGATTTGGTTCAGGTGATCACCTAATCAGCCTCTCATTCAATTGAATGAGGTATGGATTCCATACTTGTAGAGATGCTGATGAATTGCAGTGGTCTCTTAATTTTTTCCAGAGCTATATATATATATATATATATATATATATATATATATATATATATATATATATATATAAAGTTTAATTTCATAGAAACCCGATAAAACAAAATCTGGATTATCTATTCTTAAATCTCCATTAAAACATCACACATTTGCACATATTAGCTCTAAACCCACATTTGAAGTTTACACACACATGCTCTTTCATCCAGCACTTACACACATCAAAGCACCGCTTAACTCCTGCCCTCGCTATTTTGACATCATGTTAAAATCACGAGTGGATTACTGTGGAGTTTCTAAATCATACTGAAATCATGGCTGGATTAATTCCATGTGACATCAGCTCGTCTGCAGCTCCTAAGCCATATTTAGTTGATGATCAAATAGCTTAACCTGGCCAGTTAATCCCATCCTAATAGTCCACTAATCTGTCCTCAATCCAAACTATAACAAATCAATGGTCTGTTGTTGTTTTGTTTTTTTCTGAGTTTTTACTTTTGCACTTGAAGGAAGTTTTCAAACCAAGACACCTGTTAGCGTTAAGGAAGTGTGCTCTTTCCTGTTAATATCCACCACAATGACTCAGTCTCACTCAGATGTTGTGATTGTAGCATTTACCCAAACAATGGATTAGTGTCTTACCATAATAAAGACTTTCATGTTTACATGTTGGCGAGGTTACGTTTCCTGGTAAGGTTCTTAGGCCTTACAATAAGCAGGTGACATCCCCAATATTATTCATTCTGCAGATGCTTTTGAAGAGCACTTTACTTGATGAAAAAACTATGTACAACCTCCTGCTGTCGCACTTGTTTGTTTGGCACAGATCAAATGCCATAATCAGATGAACATTTGCCACTAGACATGGTAAAGGAGGGGTCGGCTGCAGGGATGGTGAATGCGCTCATGAGATGGGTCGATACTGTAACTGTTAAGCTTTACTGACAAAGGAGATTTGAAGAGAGAGTGATGGGAAAGGGGGCAGCGGAGGAAGTAGAATTGGTTGAAATGATTGTTTGGTGGATGGTAGTTGGAGGGTGGACAGTCTCAGGCCAGACATATCAGTCTAGTGCTGGGCTTTTATTAAAAATCATTTATCAGCACGTCAAACATGATGGATATGGGTCATTGTGATTCATTACAGATTTATTGGAAATTGATCTATGTCTGTATTATCAGTTGGAAGCACTCTTTCTAGTTTTGCTGTAAGCAACTACAAAGTAGATAATTCAACATCTGAGATGCATTACCCAAAATTTTCTTCGATCCTGTTTATCAACCTTACTCACCCTAGCGTTTCACCCTTTCCTGCATTAAATTGCATTATTTCATTAAAAATGTAAATCTCGACCATTTTTCTAATTAAAATTCATTTTTGTTTACACAGAAATCTGCTTCAAGTAAGAAACTATATAAAAGAACCACATACAGCCGTCGTCCAAAACTTAAAGACGCAGTGTAAATTCTGAAGGGAGTTTACACATTAAATGTGTATTTTGGTGTTTTTTTATAACTAAGGTGAGAATTATCATTTGCATATATTATCACTTTTTTGTTACCTATATGTGTGAACAGATTGTAACATAAACTACACCTTCCTATTATAACATGTAGGCTAATCTCTATGTTTAATAAATAGTCTGTGAGTTAGTACGTAAGTTTTGTAAATAATATGCTCCTTTACTATAACTAACCATATTAGTTGATGTTGCTGTCTAAAAAGTGTTGTAACTATTTGTGGGGAGATGAAATATATTCTGTACTCGATAAACCCTTGTTGGAAAAAATAACTTAGAATTATTGGAGTAGGCTAGGGCTCTATATTGGAGGCCATCTGTGTTGTCAGCATAACCTAGCAGTGGTGTGTGTCATTGTTAGCAAGTCGCCTCATTTGTGCAGTTTTCTTTTTTCTTTTACTGACAGGCTGACTCAAGTTTATTTCCTTTAATAATCCTACTATCTTACCTGCAAATAGTACAATATGCTGTGAGTTTAAATTAATGAACTGTAACATACTGTAACATAAGGTGCTAATGGTTTGGAGTAATTAGAGGAAAATTAGCTCCATAGAGCAGAGAAATCTGAAACTCTGTAGTGCAATAACATACACATTATTAAGTAGCTTGTATGATTTGTTTGTGAGGTACTATTGTAAAGGCAAGGCTGAATTGACTCACTCTCTCCTGTCATATTGCTTTAATGTATATTATAGCTTTTTGTTTAGAGTTTTTGAAAGCATTCTGAGGCTTTTTTTTATTTTCCAAAACATATATCTTTATAGCAATAGGCTTCTATGTCAATGCTTCTACTTGTGTCTGCATGGGTGCCAGAGACTATCCCTTTACAGCCCGGAGAGTGGTAATTGGTGCTGTCATTAGTCATAAGTGATTGTCTGCTGTATCTTTATTGGCCCACATGACCTCAAAATCAGCAATCTATTTAGCAAAGTATGTATTGCTATTTTCCATAAAAAAATGATTCAGTTTTCAAAGTTCTCATCAAACTTGCATTTTCAAAACCTCAAATGTTTCATTTACATTCTGCCTGTGCTCTGCAGAGTTTAAATTAAAGCTCATTTTGATGCAGCACCTCCGTCTATCAGATGAGACGCTCAAACCCAGTGTGGCCGAACCCTATAGCAGATGGTCCTGTGCTCATTGGGGTGGGAACATAAATTGATAGGATGAGAGCAAAAGAAGGGGTGATGAGAAGTGACCTATGGGGGTGGGATTTCCAACAGTTTTAGTCTCTGCTTGTGGGCCCAGATGCAGATTTCTCCAGATGGAATAACAACCTGCCAAGTGAATTCATGTACAATTTGTTACCAAAAGTTGGACTTGTTACTCGTTTCAGATAACACTTTACTGGAGGGGGTCACAGTGTGATTTTGAGCAGGCAGTAGATGATTTATTGAATGTGGAATAGTATATCCCCACTGTGCAAAATTGTTCTGTTTTTAATCTTGATAACAAACAGGGTTTTAGCTGTCAAGTAATGAGCATTTGCTGCCTCTAGGCTTCCTCCTATAATTAAAAAACGTAAAATTGCCTGTCCAGGGAATAGGAAACTTGTCATTTGGTAAAGAAGTTTACCGTTTTGTATCTAAACACCTGCAACATTCCTGTGAAAGTAGGCGTAGCTTTGTTTACGGCGCTTTGAGCTAAAAGCTTGAATGCTGTTTTATAATTTGGTGGCATTTACTGTTCAAAAAGAAAGTTGAACGCACTACCTGCTGTGTGCCCAAACGCTCTAAGAAAAATGGAATGTTGACAAAAGACGTCAAAATGAATGCTGCTTTTTGAGTCATCTAAGAAGCCCCTATTGTACAAACAAATCTTCCTTTTGCTGCTCCCTGAGATGTTTACTTAACAATTCTTTCCTCACTTTCCTGATGAAATGGTCAGCCCTGGCGATCGATATCTCATGATGCCTCCCATTAAGGTTGTGTGCAGTGTCATTGCAGCTCATTGGGTGTAGTCGGGGGTTGGGGGGTACACAGCTTGGTCAGAGGAGGGGTCGAGGTAGCCCCATCTGCACCATCTGCGACAGATCCCATGACCCCATTCTTCTTGAGCATCCAATAAAAACGCGTCTCACCCAGACTCAGTGGGCTGTGTCCCACTTGGTCATATGTCATAATGATAAGTCACCAGAAGATGATCAGGATGCTCATTTCAGGTTGATGAAGAGTGTGACTTCTTTAAAAAGGGAACATTTTGTGATTAAACTTTATCTGCCCTCATGTAGTAGCACAATTATTTTGCCTTTCAACATTGTACAAATTCTTTTCTACTTTTTTGCGGCTTTTCAAATCTGTGTGCATTCCCTAAATCCCTGTTTCTCCCATATGAGGACCCCCTAATACAAATTGCAGGCACGTACTAAATGCAGCATGTTTTGGACCAGAATCTATAGGATTGAGTCCAATTCTAAGACTTTGGGTTTTTGTCAATCTGTGTTTTATATACAGAATCCTACTTGGGAAAACATAGTGGATAATTCAACCATGCAGAGCGATATAGATTGAGCTCCAACCCTGGGGTTAAGGGATATACAGAGCAAAGTTCTCATCAGCAGTAATGCAATGATCAGGCCTGGATTAGTATAAAAGGTTTGATTGCATCATACAGTCAAAACCAATTGACTTAACATCTGCTGTGTAGATTTTGTATGTGTGTTTTGGTGTGTGTTTGCACCTTAGTGAAGAACAAGCACATGTTTTAGAGATCAATCAATGCTTTTTTTGTATTGACCGCCATCTTTCCTCCACAACTCAATATTACTATATGCATGACTCAGGAAAATGGACAGGGGGTGATTCATTTAGGTGTGACAGATGTGTCTACAATATAGCAATGAGCCTAGCATGATGAGATTAGTCTCATTGGACACCTCACTCTGATCCATGTGTGATTTGAGTAGGATGGCTCACATGTGTCAGTCAAGACGTGTGCATGTGTGTTTTTATGCACATGCTGTGAGCTTATCACACAGAGCAGCCGTGTGTCAGCCAATAGAGCATCTGCTTGAGCCATCCGTGTGCTTATGGGCCATACTGATGACCTCAAATTAATAGCAGTCAATAATGATATATTTGATATATATAAGTCTGATATAATGATGCTTATTGAACGGATTTGGAGCGTTTTGCCCCATTGTGATGCTGTCTGTATCATTTTGCAATTCCTTGCATTTGATCTGCTGCATGGAACTCTGTCAACAACCTCTTTAAAAAAATCCAATCAATGTGACCTCACCTCAGCCATTATCCCTTTAAAATCAATGCACTTAGCTGAAGTTTATGGCAGATAGAATGGTGCACTATGTAGGATTTAAGGGTTCTATTTGCAGAAGTGGAATGTAATGCTCACAATGTTTTCAGAGTGTGCCGGAATTGTGTTTTATAAAATCTATGGTCTTCAATTGACAATTGATGTATTTCACTGTGCTCTGATAATGATTCAGTTCAAGGACACTTTTGTGTAATAATGACAGCATCTGCTGCATTCTTTGTACAAATATTTTCTTAAGGACAATGCAGCCAAAAGTATTTCTGAGTGAATTACCTTTTATATAACTTACAAAATGTCTCCTGTTTACCATGTGTTGGTGTCTAGATATTTAATTATTATGAATTATGATGGAGTTCAGTTCAGTTTGTTTTTCTGAGACTTTCTTGAACAATTTAAAATCCTTTGCACTCAACAAAACACTTGTCACTGTGTCTGTTTTTTAGCACTATTTAAGGCACTCAAGGCACTTCACAATTTAGTCCATTACATTCATTGAGTCCACAGACTACCTCTGTACCTCTGCCCTGGGGCAGATTGACGGAGACGTTGCAGCCTACAACCTCTCCGGCCACCACTGATAACACTTACACATTTATACATTTGTACGCATCTGGATATGTCAAGGTCATGTATGCATGTATGAATATACTGTAGATTTTCAATTCTGTTTTGCCACATTATGAGATGACATTGCTTTTCTTAACTTATGTCTTATTTATTTATTGTGTGCTTTGTGGTGCTGCAGCATTGCCCCTTTTATCCAAGACAAATTTCTCTAAGGGGAGAAACTTTAGTGCAGCTGAAGATGAATTTGGCCAATATTTGTTGGCAAGCAGCAATAGTATATTATTAGACAAACATGCACACATTATTATAAAGATTCTGTAAAGTCATCAGTTCTTTATCATTTTGTAGATGTTGTCTCCATTGGTAAGTCACCCACCTCTAAATCTACTTGTGCTTATGCTAAGTCCCAACACTTGTACACACTAGATAAAAAGGTTCCAAACAATAAATGGCTTCTATCTTTGTGTGTTTTGCTCAGATATCATGTGCATTTCAAACAGCATAGGGAGCAAGTGTACCATTATCTTGCTTGGAGTCTTTGAAGTGTTGTGTTTTAACACATGTGTGTGTATGTGTGTGCGCAAAACATCTGTGAAGCCCTAAAGTAGTATATGTTCTCTTCTGCGTAATTGGATTACTGAATTTCTCGAACGTGCTTGCTGAAACCCCCGAGTACAATTTTATGCCTCCTCAGCAACCTCACTGCTCCCTTCTTCATCCTCTGCTCTCATTTTAACTTTCCCCAAGACATTCACAAAAGACACCCTGTCGATTTTGCACTGAGCCTCCAGAAGCGCTGACAAGGACTTGTAGGAGCATGGACGACTCTAATTCTACTTCTTTGACCCATTTCCTCAGTATAAAATGAGAATCTCCTCCCATTCGCTTCCAATGTTAACTTCCCTCTCGGTCTGATTGCATCAGCGTACTGACCTATACTGAAATGTGTGTGTCACTTTCCGACATATCCTTTAGCTTCTGTGTCAAGGTCAACACTTATTTTATACAACCTCATCACATTCCAATTTCCATCTAATTGATCTCCAACTTCTCTGGAATATGTGTGCGTCATTGCAAGCTTCACACACCAGTCTAGAGGCAAGGTAATACCGACGGATAAATCCTGCCAAAATGGGAGGGGAATGATTTAATAAGCAGGGTGTAATAGAGGAAGGGAGAGAGGGAAGCATAGGATGGATGAATGTTTTGATCAGAGCAATAAAGAAAGACCCTTCTCTCTGCAGGATTTCTTTGCCCTAGGCTCTTCCTAACTATATATTTGTGTGTGTGTTGCTTGGGCACTTCTGCGCTAACAATGCAGCGGGATGTGAATGAAGGGAGACAGCCAGGAGAATAGTGTAGAAAACAGAGAGACAGCTCCGGTGGACTCCATTCAATCAGTGCAGCGCCGGACCGAGCTCATCTGCTCTCCTCACAATGGTGGGGTCACTATGAATTAGAGCCATGCACAGATTTGGGAGATGGAAGTAGGCGCGACACACACTCGTAGACAATACGGACACATACATCGGAGGAGGAACTTCTCTCTTATTTCCTCCACGTCCTTCCACCTCATTTCCCAGTTTCCATCTCCGTGTGGGCCTTTTTAAACAGGTCCACCAACAGGCTAAGCATTGTGCAATGCCCCAGAGACAGAGTGTGACATTTAGTGCGCTTGCTTGCATTTCCACTGTCATTATTGGCTGTCTATTCTGCTGTGCTTTCACGACAATAGGCGCTGTCTCACTCCAAATAGGCTGCTGCTGTTGATGTCCGTTGAGAATAGGACACGGCTCTTTGTAAGACCACAAATAGCCCCTGGTTTCCTGATGAGATGTATCGACTGGGCATTTGATTTAGTGCAGGCCAGTTGATACTGAGGTATGGTGGGAAATTTGTTGCTGAGGGCTTGGTTGGTTCTCACTTTATGCCACTTGTAGCCAGGTTTTGTATGTGTTGTTTTTTAGAATTGAAATAACAATCAGAGGCTTTTCAGTGAGTTGGCAAGTTATTGAACAGAAAAAAAACATTCTAAAACACATTTATTTTTTTGGGGTACAGCGTCAACATCTTACTTGCAATGTTAAAAACTGATTTCTACAAATGTTACTAGTCAGTCCCAATCAAAAATGATAACCCTTATAGAATAAGTTAAGAAATGTTTTCTGGTAGGGATCAGGAAGTCATAGCTGCTAGATAGATCTAATTTCACCAGTGGTCACACATGGTACTGCCAGATATCTCACATCTGTTTCTTGAGACAGATGTGTTGGAGAGCGACAGCGCACTCTATCCTCCAGACTTTTGTGGAGGGGATGCTTTTATCATCAGAACCTCCAGGTGGGTGTCATGTAAAAACAATATCACATATGTTCAAATAAATGTATTTACTGATATTAGCGCATTAACTGTGTTGCTGTCATCAGCTTCATGTAAACGCAGAGATTTCAACAGTGGTTGTTACACAATATTTTCCGCTCTCACACACTTTCCCCTTTCCCCAATTAAATTGTTCAAAATGTTCAAAATCAACTGAACTGAACTTGCATGTCTGAATGCACAGGTCAGGAGAACAACTTTTCTTATGCTTTCTGTTGGTTGATCACATTGGTCAAGGCCAGAAAACATAACACATTTTTATTAATTTTAGATTTATACTATATTAGGCATTTGGAGTGAATATTACACCTGCCCAGGGAGTAGTACATTGATGTCTTTAATGCTTCATTTATTTATTTAAAGCACAACAGACAGAAGCAAATCCGATTTTCATTTCCTTTTCTTGGCCAGTGATTTACAAACCCCTTAAACATGGAATTGCTTTTAGCCCAAAGTGAATGAGTTTCCTGATCGCTAAAGAGTCTGTTTTTTGAATTTTTGCCCAAACGTGTCCAGCTGGGGAGATTGGAATAGTGTTAGAGTTTTACAGCTGAATCTTTCTTTTAGCAGTTTTTCACTCCTGTAGGGGATCTTAAGACTGATATAAGGTTATGCAGTAGAGGGTCTTAGCTAGAGCCAGAACACGAGCCGGAATGAGCATTAACATTGATGAAAATACTGCCTAGATTTTACGTAATGTATGCACATGGGTGCTTGACAAATAGAGGTGTAACAATTTTTTTTTTTTTAAGAAGACATTATTTTAATCAAGAACAATTTAAACAGTAAGATGTAGAATAAATCTTAATAGTGAAAAGATTTGTGAGAAATAATTATAGAACAATAAAATTGCATTAATTTAAAATAGTAAATACATAAGCTTATTCAAATTACACCTGCAAAAAATAAATAAATACAATGTAAAAGTTGGCACATGTTTATTAGGAAAAAAACACTATCAGGGCTGTGCCAAATATCAAATTTAATGTTACATCACAATAAAATTAATGTTGATCTCGACGATATAACTTTGGACACTTTTATTCCATATAGACACTGGACATGCAAGGCACAGGTTTAAGGTGACTTTAATGAAGAGGGAGCAGTCCTCATCCTCTGTTCTCAGCTGAGGAGTGAGGAGTTACAAGAACATTTACATAGGTGTCGTGTCACTCAAGATATACAGGAAGTACAGCCTGCTGTTGCGGGAGATTCGTGTGTTTACGATTTTATTAATTTGTTTTCCTTAATTGTTGTGTGGGCTGTTGTCCTACAACCGGAACAATCAAATAAATAAATGAATAATAATAATAAAATAGGTGAAACAAATTTTAAAACAACAGCTATGTAGTATCTTGTAACGTTAGTGACTTGTGTATGTCACACCGTAGGACACCACATCGGAGCCATTTAAAATCATTTTTACACGTCTCATATATCAACTGATTGATTCCTGAATAAATACACCATTAACCTTAAAAAAGATCAAACATAATACTGACAACACAAACTTGAAACATAACATACAATAGTTTAAAAATATTAAACTAACACTTAATTTTTACTTTCTGTTTATAGCCAAACTCTGAGGGTCTTTTTGGTCTATGATTGACAGATGGGCTCCTTTATTCTGTTTGTTACTGCCTGTTTAAAAATGTAATCCTTCATGTCACGCCGCAGGACTTCATTTTTAACACAAATTTTTACTTATTGTTAATATTATTGTTTAAGTCAAGTGCATTTAGTAAAGTAAACATATGTGTAAATATTGCTCACCAATGACATCCTAATATTTCTGTTCAAGCTTGAGCACATGCCCTGAGTGCAGATGAACAATGTATTCTTCAATGCAGTGCCAGCATAGTTTTACCTGATTTATAGGCTTCTATTTTACTAATTGAGGTCAGGGCAGGAGCAGTAAAAGAGGACGGTCAAAAGAGGCAGCGCTGATGGAGGTCAGTTTGTTCTCCTAGCCTTGTTTACCATCTCTCACTGTCTCTAGCCAGCACTGCTAAATGTACACACAGACCACAGACAGTATGTGTGTGTTTATGTGCACTCGCAGAGGCCTGTTAAGCCGTTAAACACATTGTATATATTTATCCTAGGGGATGAATCCAGGGCATCCAACTGATGAGTCTTGGATTTAGCCTTGATCAGTCTGGCTTTGGGAGGGCGCAGGGAGGAGGGGTGGAAGGGGAGTAGAGGGAGGTAGGGCAGGCTGGGGATGAGTCACTCTTATTCAGCCAGTGGCTAGTGGTTAAATGGATATATAAGCATGGAGCCTAACCCTGTTGACACGATGTGGGTTTAATCTGCACAAGTGCGCCAGTGTGCGTGTGAGAACCACAGAGAGAGAGAGTTAATCAAGTAAAATGCAGTCTCATCAACATGTACGGGAATAACACGATGATAACAAGCACCCGAACACAAATAAACCTTTCCATTGGCACCGTTCCGGGGAATACAGTAGGTAGAACTCAAGCTCTAGTTTGCCGTAAAAGGCTTATTTTTAGAAAAGCAGGGGTTGGTCGTAATGTTCAAAGGGGATACAGAGGTCAGTAAATTAGATTTATCCTAATTAAATCTGCCTTTGTTTGAAATACAGCACCACCTTGGCCTGGAACAAACCCTCTGACCCCTGCAACCATAGTCCCACTGTCAACCCTCATTTTTCAATTCATCTCACTTCCCTAACCCTCAGCGAAGACTTAGGTGACATTTTCCGAAATTTTGTGACATTTTATGACTTAACAGACATGTCGCTGCAAATCTTGTCTAGTGTTTGAGGATTCAAAATGTCACAGTAGGATTATGTCAGGTTTAAGGCTTAGTGTCATATCCAGACCCATGTACACTGTGGATGTAGACACTGTGACATTGACCATTGTGTTTATGTTGGATTTTGGAACTAATATTGTAGAATTACAGCCTTTTACTGCCTTTTGTGGCTGTGTCATCAATATTTTTTCTAAGAAGCATCGGTCAAAAAACATTTAACATTTAAAGAAAAAAAAGAAATTCTAAACTTCCATTGTCCTTTTGAGTAAAATAGCCAAATTATTGTAGCTGCACCCACGCTACATTTTGCTCACCTCCAGGAGTACTCAGTTTGTCTACTCTGGGCAGCTTTAGAAACAAGATCAAGATAACAGTTTTTTCCACTGGGCATTATGAACTTATGAACATTAAATACATTTTATCATAAAACTGGAGGTGTAGATTCTTTTGTTTTGTTTCTCTTGATGCTAACAGGAACTTATTCAATAGTGTTATGCAAGTATTTAGTCTGGAAGTAGCAATTAAGCTGTACAACATTACAAATCATAACAGTAGAGGCCACTACGTTCTTGTAAAGCTGTTTTGTTCAATCGCATTTCTGTTTCCATAGAAGAGCATAAACAGCTCTACAGCTTTGAAATATAGCTACTGGAGATTGTATTGACTGACAATATCAATACCAATGTATGCATTATTCACACACAATCTATCAAACCTGCTCCCTGTATTAATAATGATTTTCAATGGGAACTAGACAATTATTTCTCCTGGCTGTTCTCTCCTTAACTTTAAATGCAGAAGCAACTTATTAATCAGTCAAGGTCCTGTTAAATGTTTGTGAGGAGCTTTTGATTGCACATCACTAATATTTCATTCTCACATGTAAAAAATGCCCTAAAAGAAACAGCTTTGGATCAGATGTATGAAAAAAAAATGTAATAGCCTCGTGCAAAACAACTTGGGACATCCTCGTAATCATTTTGTAATTATGTTTTTGGAGTTTACCTTGATGACAGTAACAATGGCGTGAATAGCCACAACCTAATTGAAGTTTGGTTTTATAAATGTACAACAATAAGCAATTGGACAGCATCACATGGAGCATAAAACACTGTCCGGACATTCTTCCAACTAACTTTTCTTTTCTTTCCCTCCCTCGCTTTCCTTGAGCTGTCCAAATGTGTTTGTTTGTGTTTGCCTCTCCAGGAAGTTTGAACAAAATGCTGCCATGCCTCCCTTTCCTCCCCTGCCTCACCCTCCCTCGTCCCAGCTGTTTCCTCTGTCCTCCCTCTCCGTGCCTCAGCGGGGCGCCCTCCATCCTCATCCATCAGTCCTAATCCCTAACCTGAGTTTCTCAGCAGGGGTCCGGGTCGGTACAGGGCTCCCAACAACTCCCCACCCTGCCACAACATCCATTCCACAATGCCCCTCATTTCCCTCCCAGCATGCCCAGCGCTTTCCTGCCCTGGCACCCTGGCGCTGTAGTCTGTTGCCTCCTGATTGGCCGATGAGTGCTGCATCACAAAATACTGAAAGAGAGGAAAAAACAGTCATTTCCCTTTGACAAACAGATTGGATTTTAACTACCAACCCACCGGCTGTTGAGACATACCGAAGTGAATATTCTTCTACTTCTTTTGAAGTTTTTATAGCAGCTAAGTCACTCGGGGTTATGTGACCAGCTGTTGAATGCATGCAAAACTGTTTACATCTGTCTCTGTGTGTGTGTGTGTGTGTGTGTGTGTGTGTGTGTGTGTGTGTGTGTGTGTGTGTGTGTGTGTGTGTGTGTGTGTGTGTGTGTGTGTGTAAGAGAGAGAGAATTCCAGGATGCTGGCGCAGTTCTGCCACCAACTAGAAACCGGAAGCCTACGTCCTTCCCGCATGGCACTGTGTCCCATCCAGCCGACTCATTGCTTGTGTGTCTGTCATTCCTTTATCCCCAAGGCCTAGTCACCAACATTTGGGTTCATCTCATCCTGTACTGATACTGACAGAGTCGATATGTGTTGATGTTCAGTGTTAAACCACTTTATTATTTGTGTATGTATTATATAACCCTATGTAATTACCAAGGCCTGATTTGCTGAGAGCTATTGTCCTGTACTGACATATCCTGCATATATGTGATGCTGCACTCTACACTATTATTATTCATATACATTGATATTCTGAAAAAAGAAATGGTAGTTGTAGGTGTGGTGATTGAGACCAAAAACACAGAAGCACTTTTAATCAGAGGGAGAAAGGGTTAAGAAAATGAAGAAATCAGCAAGGATGAAAACAGAAAAAAATTAGTCTGACTTAAAGTGTAAGCTCTGCTCTTCCAGAACTACAGAAGAGTGTACCCCACCCTATATCCGTGGAATGGGATGCCAACTATACTTATTAATTTTGTATTCCTGCAGTTTCTTTTTACTTTCATAAAAATGTATTGTCAATTATACATGCTATTATTTTCAACTTTTTGATTTCATATAGTTTCATTGTTGGTAGAAGTGGGACATATGGACTCATTATCATAATGTATGTTGAGTTTTACTAGTTTGGGTAATAATAAGCAGAAGAGGTTGTGCTAGTAAACAAACTCTATGATTTGCGGACACTCCATGATACAAAAAGCCTGGATGACTATGTAGAATGCCAGAAAAATGGCCAGCTTTAACGTATTCAGGGACGTAATTATGTAAACAGAGCCGTTGCCTGGACATGAGCTGAAGAGATTACAGAGAACAGGCCCGAGGATGGTTTACACTGCGGTGACTGGCAGACAGCTCTGTCGGCTACCTCAGGTGACCTGCTGGGAGCATTCATACATTCTATCACAAAACACAAGCAAACACAGATTCCTCAGAGCGGACACAGACTGCGCAAGACACCAAGCAGAAGACACAAGGAAAAAAAGGCAGCATCATTAATATACAGCACATAAGCCTCTCGGACTGCATTCAAAAGAACACAACACTTTCTCAGATCAACAGCGTAGTAATACTTTTCACGTAGGCAATGTATACAAGGGCAAATAATGTTCCCTCAGGCATGCACAGGTAATATAGTGTCGTCCAAGTGGGACTGCCAAACAGGCACACAGACTATAGCTCCAGGGCCCAAGATCACTGAAGCACAGTAACAAAAGATAGGTGACGAAATTGAGTTTTTTGTCATATTGTTTGCACAGTCAAAAACATTTACACAAACCTAATTGAAATGCCAAATAGTTGTATCGTAAAAATTTATACAAAAAGTAAAATTGTCTTTGGAACTACATTCATTGAAGAAATTAGGATTTATGATATGTTTCTCTATGATATGTTGTGTTTAATGATTCCCAAATGCTTAAAACCAACACTTTAATCACCATTAGCAAACTATCACTTAATTATCCTTTTGAATCATTTGTCTTATCTTAATGTAATATAACCTAGGACACGCTGGAGCAGTGGTGGGCAAACTAAGGCCCGGGGGCCACATGTGGCCTGTTAGAATGTTTAATTTGACCCACCAAGCATTTACTGAGGACGTGCAGCTGTGACAGTATTGTTTTGCCTACTGTGCCGCCCTCCACCAGAGTCCCATGTTCTAATGTGGCCCTTGGGGAAAAATAATTGCCCACCCCTGCGCTGGAGGGACTATGTCTCTCGGTTGGCCTGGGAACGCCTCAGTATTCCCAAGTTGGAGCTGGAGGAAGACTCTGGGGAGATTGCAAGTCTGTATTTCTTTGCTGTCCCTGCAACCAGGTCACAGATATATGGAAGAAGATGTATATATATATTCCCACATAATTTTCTACAACTTATACATTTTTCTAAGTTTGCTATACAACAACTGTATATGGAACTACTGTAGTACGCACAATATATGATCTTCTGTGGTACCATGCTATTGCTGGCCCAATCAGAGGATGTTACAGGAAGCACAGAGGGTTAGTAGGAGGGGGAAGCAGGGAGTCTGTCAAATGGAGCCTAATTTTAGGCCCGAGGGCACACTCACAGCTTAATCTAGTCATAGCTATCACCAAACACCCCCAGAATGTGCACTCAGTGTTAATCAACACGTCCTGGAACACGTGTTCAGACACAATGCCATTAAACTCATAAACACAAACGCAAGGCTATCACTCTTGGTAGCTTAAATGCACAGTCCTAATGTTGTTCTTTCCATCAGTATCTCTTCTGTGTTCTTCATATTCTGTTGTTTCTTGGAAAGACTCTGTTTAGATAAAAAAGAATTATGGTTGGAGGCTAGCAAGCATGGCAGTGGGTATAAGTTAATAAATTAACTTTTTACCATAAAATGTAAGAGTGGTGTTTTATTATTCAAAATCTTTACGACTTTGGTACCTGGTATTAGGATGCATATATTTGGAGAAAAAAAATGACTTAATAAAAGTAAAGTAAGAAATTTAACATGGAACATAAAATAAACAATCATAATTAAAATCCACAAGACTCCAATAAGGTAACTCTTTAGATGGACATCCACTTTACAGACTCCAAGTCATCTCATGGTGGCAGTACAAGGAGTTCAACCGTGATTTTGCTTTTCATTTGGGATTTCTCACTGCTATCCATTTGAGAGTCAAACAAAAACAGGATATCCCATCTCTAGCCCTGATCTGGGCCTTTGCAAATGGGTACATGTGCTTCTGTGTTTGTGTTTCTCGTCTGTGATGTAATGGTAGTCATGCCTGTTTGTTTGGCCTACTTTCCCTCTATCTGCTCTGATCATCTGGCTGGGGGAGTGGGAGGGGGGAATCCCATGGTTCCCTGTGATGGGTGGGGTAGAGGGTCTCACACCTGAGCCTGATGATTAGTTGCAGTCCCCCTCCCTTTAGACACGCACACATGGCCGATCCCCAGGTTAATGACAGTGACATGAAGGATATTTGCTCCCTGCTTCATTCCCTCAGAGATCATTAGGCGCTGTTGTGCGACCTGATTCATCTTCCCCTCTGCTGCACGTGTCCACTGCCCCACAGTTCCACCAGATGTATGCCCTGCAGCAAGAGTCGCATCGCCATCTCTCACTGCTGCTGTGTGTCTGTGCTTTTTGGCACAAATCCCACCTCACCTATAGCTGCGCACATGATAAGGAATTGGGGTCACCATTACAGGGGTGTGCATGGGATTACTGCCTCCATATCTGTCCATCCATCTTCCCATTCACCCATCCATCAATCCATCCAGCCAGCCAACCTCTCACCCCAGCCTGCTATCCATCTAGGCACCCCTTGGTGGCTTGCGGCTATTCTCATTACTTGCCAGGGTGCCAGAAAGAGGGGATCATGTTAGCAATGGTCCCTCTTTATCTCCCTTACTGCCTGGTCTCTCCAGGGATTGAAGGAGAGACTAGACGAGTATAAAAGACTGAAAGAGAACAGGAGATGATGGGGCTTGGTAGGGTGTAAATGGGGTGAGATGACAGACTGGAATCAAAATGGGGGGTGGATTATAAAGGGGGAGGAAGGAGACTTAACAGAAGAGGGGATGGGGTGGGTGTAGTCATGGTGACAAGTCGCCTTGGAAACAGCCCATCCAGACAGACAGACATAAAAGGGGCTGATTGCCGAGTGTGTGACTATGACGGGGGGTGTGGGTAGGCCACACCCATGGACACAAACAGTGCTGTAAATATGGAGAGTGGCATTGTAGAAGGTAGGAAATGGCTTATGCGCAAACAAATTCAAATTTTAACAATCACCATTGTCAAGTTGTACCAACAAAATGTAAATGATTTGGGTTTATTTCACTAAACTCCGGTACTATACCCAGTTTCAAATGGTCCAATGCAACTTTGCCTAACATAGACAGCACAAGTCTCCCATTTCTGACTGACAACCATGGCCTTGTACTTGGAAGTGCTGATTTACATCCCAGTCGCTTGCCTGCAGACCCTCCCAGTACAGGCTGAAGGCCTTAGTTTGATAGAACCCACAGGACAGCATCTTCAGAAAGCAGAGTTTAGATCACGTGGTTCCCAAACTGCATTCCTTTCTATAAATAACAGAATTAGTGACAAAGGGCAGCCCTGCTGGAGCTACATGCACCGGTAACATATCTAACCTACTACCCTCAATGGGTACCAAGCTTCTTTGGTTGTATAGTGACCAGAAAGCCCTTAGCAGAGGATCCCCCTGGATCACATACTCCCAGAAACCCCCCCTAAAGGAACGACGACAGGGACGCGGTTAATTGCCCTCTCAGATCCACAAAACACATGTGAACAGGTTAGACAAACTCAAATGAACCCTCCAACACTCTTGTTCATGGGACTTCCAATCAGAATACTGATATGAACAAATAAAGCAACTAATAATCTTGTTTTTGAATCCAGAGCACATATGTGCAAGACAAGACCTAGCTGTCCAATGCATCCCACTAACAGCGGACAGACTGACAGACTGAGTCTCACATAAAAACAGAATAACAGAATTCTTTGCTACTTCATCTTAATACTAACAGAGATTCTAAGGCATTGAGCTTTTTAAGTGTTATCATTCAACAAAAAGTTTGGGTTGCACCATCTTGTGTTTACATTTGAAATGTAACTTGGTGCCAAATGTTTTGCAGTGACACATTTAAGATAATTAAATCAGGAAGAGAAATGAAATGTTCATTTTTATTGCGGAACAGGTTTTATGCTGCTTTCTGGCATATCCTGCACTAACGTTCCTGTGCCAAATATATATGATGGAAGCATTTTACTCCCTTTGCATGATTGTTTCAAAGAGTCTTTGAAATGTCTGTAAAATGTGTGCACAACAACCTCTCCGAAAATGTCTACATACCATCTGTACCATCTGTTGCACAATTTATAAAGCACCCATTTGTTTGCTGCATGACCATCACTCTGTTTTGCTCCACTACAAAGTAAATGCTTTGTTTTTTGTCTTTGAGCAGTGTGAAAATGGGCCAACAAATTTGCTCTTGATGAGTCTTTAGATGTTTCCCATGCTGTTTAACATTTTAGAAACTTACTCCGACCAGGTTCATGGAAGAAGTTCAGATTTTTTCGTTTTACTTTGTTCTCCATCCAACCCCTTTGGATTAATTTATTCTCATTAGCATAACAATAACATTTTGGAACAGGGTGAATGCTGCCCTGCGGATCAGTTAGATTGGCATGAAGTGATTTCTTTGAGCACGAGAGAATACAAATCACATCTCTCCCACTCCTCTCTGCTCACTTACCCTCAAATGTGAGTTTGTTGCATCAACATTTCATAAGGGTCTAAATAAAGAAAAGCAGGCCCATAAAGTCTGAACAGCTTGATTCAGTGTCACACTTCTCATACACAGCCTAGATCCTAACCAAATAATATACTGGCGGACATAACTGACATGTTTGGAGCAGAGAGTGCATTGTTATGTGACCCGTACATGAGGTCAAACAGGTTAAATGTGTTCATTATCATGTGTCAAACACAAGGCCTTTGTGTTAAAGTGGTGCTGATGGCTTGTGCTGACAGTTTTTACCTTTCTTCATCTAGTGTACACACACCACAGCATGTTAGATGTGGTAAACACACTTGTAACATGATTTGATGAAAACCATGCTTTATGTTTCCTCGTTCAAAGGATTGATGTAAAAACAGTCCATGTAACACTTTGCTTTTAGGTTCTGTGATCGATAAAATAAACAGCCTAACTTATAAAACAAACAAATCCAATGTTGATGCAGGGTACATTGGGTGTGTATTTGGTCTTTTATCAAAACCAATTAAAAGCATCACAAACCTATTTATTCTGGAATTATTAGCATTTCCTTGAACATTTATGGGGTTTTAACATTAGCTTAATAGCTCCCAGCCTTAGTTGAGTGCAATCCCCTAACTGCACTATGTACTTTCTCTCTGTGTCATTATTTGCCACAAATTCATATGTCTACATACAGTATGTTGCCAGTATACCAAATCTGGCATCAACATTCACCTATTGTAGGGGAAGCCAGAGTACCTGCAGGAAACTTAAACTTAAACTTACAGATACAGGGAGAACATGCAAACTCCACACAGAAAGGCCCTGCTGTGGATGGGAATTGAACCCAGGAATGATCGAGCCATCTTGATCTGTCTTGTCTCTTTCTAATTGTGGGCACTGGATAGATAAACATTGCGTTTATGCTTCCTTATACCACTATAAATAGCATACATGGGAATTTTTATAAGTTAAAGGAATATTTCAAACACTCACGAAAGTCATTGAGATTACAAAAGTAGATTTGCCATAAACAAATCTAGAGTACATAACTCATCAGAATATAAAGATCGACTCTATATTTGTTACTGTTGTCAACTGAGGTGTGCAAATGAATTTAAAAGTTTGCAGAAAGTGCACTGATCAGTCTGACCTGCACTTGCCACGATTTATATTTGAATTGATGCCGAGAGATAGCATCATGCTCAGCCCTCACATACATACTTCATTTCCAAAACATTAAACAAGCATAATGAGGTCAAACTTTTAGCTGTCTGCCAGTTGTGCATTGTAAATGTCTTCTTATCTATGCTTGAATAAATCAAACCAAGGACTTTTCCACTCATTCCCTTCACTTGTTAATATAACGATCTCATTACATAGAGTTCAAACCCGATACGCCCCCCCCAAAAAAAAAAAAAAAAAAAATCTTGAACTGTTCCTTTGAGAATCCCACTACTTCTTGTATTATTTATTGTACAGTATAAGTGCACTGCCATTGAAGCATACCCCATGACTCATGTTGCTAAGAGTATTAATAATAAACTCTCCCACACAGGTCTAGCTGGGCAGATCATCACATTGCAGCACTTCAATAATGTAGAGCTCTGATATCCTAATGAAGAGTTGCAGCCATTAGGATGTAACTCATGCACTTCAGGTTAACAGCCTGTGAAGTGAAGTGAAACGCACCAATACAACAGCTCTGCCGTTTGCTCATCTTTACTGCAGTGATTCACCGCATATAAGGCTTGTTCTGCTGCAGCATGGGGGGAGAAAAAAACAACCCACGTGACTATGGAGCCTGTCCTCGGGTCACCTCGACATAAGTTGCTTATAGACATTTTTAGAAAGAGTCCCTCAATTCATGTCATCACTCCTGCTGCTCACTTTTCCCTTTAATTTGCCATGTTTGTATAATTGTATCTGGAAAGCATCTCAATTCAATTGCAAAAAGGAAACAAATGTAAATGTATCTCTCTGTGGGCATGTATGCCACTTGATAACTTGTTTGACCACGGGAGTGTAAACATATCTTTATCTCAGTCTGCAGCTTTCTCCTTTTTTCTCTTTTTGTTGTTGTTTTTTGCTGCACTGGACTGAACTGAACTCCAGTATCCCGGTTTCGCTTCCCTTCCTCCCTTCCTCTTTTTCCCCTTCCAGCGTCCCACCTCGTCCGCCCACGTCTTCCCTCGTCTGCCTCTCACTCCTCCCTTCTCCCGCACATATACACCTCCATTTTTCATCTCACATTGCCCTTCTATCTTTCGGCCTTGGATCCTCCTTTTCCTCTTTAGTCAATATCTACTCAAAGATTCCTCAAATTGAGGTTGTGTGAGGTAATTCTCAACAATCAGGTGTAGGTCAATTGCACGGTGGTTTGTATATTAACAGTTTGGAGGAGCCGACAGAAGCAGTGAACTGGAAGTGAACATTTATTGCAGAAGCATAAATTAAACTCGCTTAAAGGCGAGTGTAGGTTTTTCTGTAAAATACATGGCTTGATGACTGCAAATTAAACCGAATGCAAGTGGAATAAGTAGTAAAACTGATGCATTGAGCACTATTGAAAGTAATTACTCATGCATCAATTTTGAAAATGGATTTTGTCAAGAGCTTGCACAATCGAGCATATACCCTATGGATGCTTTTGCCCTGTCCAAATCAAATGCAGACTCTAAGCATTTGCCTCAGTGTTTGAACAAATGCTGATTCAGCACAAACAAACTCTGCAACCTTTCTTACCACAGACTTCTTTTCACTTCAAAGCAACCACAGAGGCCACAAAACCCTTTTTTATTGTAATTTAACCACATTTTATTGTTTCTAGTATGTAAGTGCAGGGTTGGCAATTCCAGCTCATTCTGGATATCAAGCTGTTGCTGATGCATGTATGGTTTGGTAAAATGTTATTTGAACCATTGAAACTTCCGTAATGCTCCTTTAAAACTGTATTACCCACAAACATCGTCAGTTTACAAGTGTTGTACACCAAGCATCCATTTGGGGTATTCTATTTTCGAAGGTTAAGGCCAGGGGTCATCACCTAAATTTGCTCGAGGGCCAGCTTGTTTCTTTACAGTGCTGTAGGCTCCAGACTTTCAAACTAAAATATATAAACACATACATTTGCTTTTTTTTTTTTTTTTTATTAGATTTCTTCACTGTTAAATTTCTTTTCTTGTTTTGCTTTTTTTACTGAAAACTTAACTAAAATCCAACTCTACATGAACCTGTACATGACTTTAAGTTGGACACTTACTGTCTTTACTCTCAGTGGACCCCGTTTATTAAAGTGGCGTAAAAATGAATGCAGCTCTGTGTCATACGACAAAGCCCGTGGGATTTATGAAACTGTGCGTACCAGCCAGATCGTGGCGTACGCACAACCGCCTGTGGATAAATCCAGAGGACTGAAACTGGCCTGATTTGAGTAAAACACCCCTTAATCACCCCTGTTCAGGTGGACGCGCCTACGGAGTTTACGGCATCGAGGCATGAAATACGGCAAAAATAGATCCTTCTTTGAGCAGGAAATGACAAAGAAATACTCCAAGATGAAAGATTATATAAATTTTTGAACGAAACATTCCAAATGTTTTTTGTTGACAACCAAACCGCATTTAAGGCTTAAATATTTAAATGTGTAACTTTTACGTACACATGTTGTCATAACTTATTTTAAGGAAAATAAATTATAATTATATTACGTTAAACAAAAAACATGTAAAAAAAAAAAAACACTGGAGAGCAATGGTTGTAGGTCGCACAATGTAGATGTAGATCGCAATGCGATCATTACCCAATGTGACACTTATTTTTGTTGTAACACCAAAAACAAGTGTTGTCCAAAAGGCATCTTGTAGTACAGCAGTTAGCTAGATGTACAAACTCTATTGTCTTTGGATCTCTTCTCTAGCCTACACTTGTTGTTTTTGAAGGCCCTGTGGTTTGTAGGGCAGTTGAACCATAGCTGCACAAAAAGCACTCGGCTTATCTAATCACAAAGTGTGACAGTTATCAAGATGCAGGTTGTAGCTGATTTGGGTCATACAGAATGACATTTACATGATCTTATCTTATTGTTAGACTGTTTACTACAACATTGCTGATTCTGACCAGTGTTGGGAAAGTTACTTAAAAAAAGTAATTAATTACTTGTTACTAATTACTTTGTCAATGTTGTTTTTAAAATACATTTCTAATTACTCTGTCTGAAATGTAATTTAATAACTCAATAAGTAATTTAATTCATCCCCATTAACCCTGGCTGGATAGACAGAAACAAAACTCTAACTATTTGAATACGAGTCAAACATGGAGCTCTAATTTAAGCTCAATTTTCATGTCGGTGTAGCACTTATCTAAAAAAGAGGAAAATGTTTTTGGATCAGATAGGGCTGCTTTTTTGCTACACACAGAGACTTTGTATGCGCCAAAAAGACAAAGATTCTAAAGTACGCAGCGGTAGCATCTCTTCCACTATGTAGCCTGCAATCCTTTTTTAAGCTCACATTCTGCACTGGCAATGTAAAATCAAGTTATGTATGTTGATGAACATGGATGACTCAAAAGTGTTTGTCTACCTTGTGAGGTGTTTCAGTAGGTTGCTTGTGCTTCAGTAGGTTGCTTGTGCTATTGACATCTGTTGATAGTTTTTTTCTTCCCAGGAACTGCAACTGCACTACAGCTAACAATTTTCAAAAAGGCAGCTTCCACTTTTACCTTAAGACATTAAATTTAGATCTGAATTCAATGTTGATTTACACTGAGCTTTTGAGCTAATTTACAGTATGTAACACAAATACATTACAAGTAACTGTAATAAAATTACCTAAAAATGAACAGTTACTTAGCAATGCGTTACACCTAACACTGATGCTGAATGGTTTTGTCTTGTATAGCAACAGTCAGCATCATTTGGGTGAAATGGCTTTGGAGAGTGTCTTTGATTAACGTCAGACCTGGCGACCTGAAAGTAATCACAATGAGCTGATAAAATTGTTTTCATATTGATTAGCTGCCGCTTAGCTTCTGGCATCATTTAGAGCGGTGCATTATTTTGTTTCTACATGCCACACGTGTTTACCTCTCTAAACCGGAGGCTTATCGACTGCTATATAAAGCATGCACTGTAAACAAGCCTACTGTATGCACATGGTTCTCCCCTCCTCCCTTTCGCCTCTCTAGCTTAGTCATAAGAGTTTATGTGAGGTAAGGAGGGCAGAGGAGGTAAAGCAATGTGAGACCAGACAGTAGAGAGGCCCAGAAAACCAGGATGGGAAAAAGGCATGAAAAAGGTATGAAACAAACTGTGGATGTGTGTGTTAAAATGAGCAAGTGAGAGGAAAAAGAATAGAAATTATTTCCAATATGCACTTTGCAGAGGCAGCCCTGGATTCACTCAGTGCAGCTCCCGGGAGAATGACCGAGGCTCTCTCACTCCTTTTCCCTCCCCTGGATGTTTAGCGCTGATAAACTGTTTGCATCCAAAACAAAAGCACACAGATAAGCCTTCTGCAAAAATCATCACTGCCTCTCATTCTTTTGCCCTCTCCCAGGCTTTGTTTTCCCAGAGTCATACTTGGCTGTCTGGCCAATGGGGATTAAGTGGCTGGTGAAACAGTGCAAACATAAGTCCTCTTATCTCAGCCGTCCCTGCAATACCTCCCAAAATGTGTGTGTGCTTTTTGTGCCTTTCTGTGTGCCTCTTTATGCATGCCTAACAGCGCTGTACTTGGACTGGTGTTTGAATTCATTATGAGTTAGAGACACTGGGTCACGGCGCCTTTGCACACTCAGCACATTTACATTAGCAACTATGTCTGCGTTCTTTTTCATATGTATGTATTCTCTATTATGTATGTGTCTGCATGTGATATTTGACTCTATTTTCAATTACGTGTGAATATCTGGGCCTATGTTTGGCTGTTGCTGTTGTATATCTCGGGGGCTTTGAATGATGCCTCTGTCTCTGCTTTATAAAAACATGCAGGTATAATGAGACCAAGAAGGCTGTGGGGTTGCGCAGTGTAAACAACAATAGAAGAGAAGGCAATGGGAACAGTGAAAATTAATGCAAATGTATAGAGTCTAAATCTAAATATTATTACCTAGATCTTCAAACGCCAATAAATGTACTACCACATGGAGAGAACACTCATTCAGCTCCTGTCTTTACACCACAATATCATAAACAGAACATTATTGAATGTGAAAATTAGACACATAATCAAATTTGTTTAAAAAGCAAAGAACAGCAACCTCAGTTGTTCACCTGGAAAAGCCCCACTCTATAAACTTGAGTCTTATTATTGTATATAGAGACATGACAATGACATTTTTGATTGTTTGCACTTCCAAATTCACAATCTCACAGTAGATTTCTTAGAAAAAAGGATGGCTGACATGTTTTTATGAGCACATTAATAGTTCTTGCTCACCAGGTCTGTCACCAGTGTTCACAGTGACCACTTAATGAACTGCCACAATGAAAGCCAACAAAATAAAAATACAGTTTAAGGCAAAAAAATAAATAAAATGTATTTCCATATAGGATAGCATATAGCTTTTCATCATTTTTTTAAATTTTTATCCCATTATTATCCCCGTGGAGAAATTCATTGTCGACAGCCGCCATCATGTCTCTTCCCGGAGACTATAGGATGTTTTTATCACATGACAGAAACAGTTGACAAAAAAAACATCCCACCTTATGCTCATTAACATTTCCCAACTCTACCGTTTCTATAAATTATTTGTAGTGCAATATTTCAAAAAAGAAAGGTGCCTCAAAAAAAAAAACATGCTCTAACTGCCATGGAACATGGGAATACGCCCAAAGTGCAAAATCTTTTTTGTTTGGCGTGTGTAACTATAAGCAAGTTTCCATTGAAAAATAAACAACAGGCATCCTCGACTCTGGGGACTTCATTAGAACGTACTGACATCATTTCTAATACTCCAGTAAAGAGGCTGTTTTGATTCTCCAATGCTGTTTTACAATGAAAACACAGACATAGCCTGAGATAACCCTAGTGTTAAACCTACTTCTAGCACTTTCTCCATTCATAACTGGTCCTACACCAAGTCTTAGATAGAGTTCTGCCAAGAGCAACTGAATGACTAAACAGTATTTTATTGTACAACTTTTCTATTGCCCAAAGGATTCCTGAGTGTAAAATCTGTCTTGATCCTAATGTGTCGAGGCTGCTTTTGTATTGATTTGGAGCTTCATTTCACATTCACATTTAAGATGTCAGTGAAAACATATCTGCACAAATTGATGTCAACTATTTACAAATAAATAAACGCAAAGTGATTACAAAAGATTCTGCTCTTTAAAGTCCATATTTATTAGCGGCACCTCTGGCAACAATTACAGCTTTATGTCTGCAAGGATAAATGTGCACAAGCCTGCATCTGGACTTTTAAACTTCTCTCATTTCTTCTCAGTAGTAAAATTTGTCTGCTTTTACATGAACCAATTGAATGTGTTCTGAAGTCATTTCTGCATGGCATGAGTTTAAGGTCATGCTGGAAAATGATTTTTCCTTGCAGTGTATAACCACATTATTGCTTATTTGCTTTAAATATCACAAAATACAAACTCTACATTTAGATTAAACCTTTGAAAATCACTATCTTTCACGTTTGACAGCTCCCACCGGCTGTACAATGAGTCCTGAGGGGAGTTGCTATGATTAGATTACATTTTTAGGTAAGCCCGGCGCTGACAGCGAGGACTATAGGTGAGGGAAGCGAGCTGCTCTGATCTCCCATGGCTTATTGGATTAGGTGCTTGGTGCGTGTGACTCGGAGATATTCACGTACATGCTGTGCAACTTATTGTGACTGTGTCGAGCGTGTTCACTGAGACATTCATACTATTTTTACTGAAAGTGTAAAAGTGTGAAGCTATGTTGGCAAACTCGAACAGAGACATTGGTACACTACATGTCTGCAGACTGGTTTGTATTTTGTCCTTTTTACTGTACGGACCAGAGAGCAAGTTATTTCTTGTACTTATTAGGGTTAAGAAGTTTTGCAAATGTAAGCATGAGGTTGTGCAGGCAGACTATAAAATCTCTGATTCTGCTTCTTTTGGATCTTCCAAAGATTTTATAATGTTGTAAATATGTTACAAACTCTTCTAATGCATTTACATTTAGTCATTTAGCAGACGCTTTTATCCAAAGCGACTTACATTCACCAGTGTTACATTTTACAGATGACGCTTTCATTTTAAAGCGACTTACATTAAGGTTCCATTCACCAGCTGGAACACCACTGTAGGCAAGGTGGGTTAAGTGTCTTGCCCAAGGACACAACGGCAGTATGAACTGTGGGGAGAGCGGGATTCAAACCGCCTACCTTCCGGTTGAAGGACGACTGCTCTACCACTGAGCCACTGCCGCCCTATTTGATACATTTGATACATCTTGAATTGAATGCACATTTATAATTTATATTTACAGTTGAACCAATAGTGAACTTATTGGTTATTGGTTCATGTGTCTATAAACAAGTCAAGTTTTTCAATTCGGTTTTACAACCTTACAATCTGTCAAAGCAGTTTTACAAGCTTTTTTTTATATTCATATACTGTATAGGAAAAGTGCAGTGACACAAGTGCCCACTGGGTGAAATAGCTGATGCAGCAGCCGAGCAAAACAATACCAATAGCTGCAAACTATCCATCTCATGTAAAGACATGTTTTCATTGTAGCTTCCAAAGTGCACTAGAGGCTTAAATTTGTTCACAGCTTATGTTGTAACTATGGATGATGTTTTGAAGTGTTAAAATACCATCAGCATACTCAATACTTTCTCAGCCTAAACTTAAAGATGCAATGGGTACTTTATGGTGGCAAAATTGTAGTTTACAATTCTGCATCTCTACAGTCTGTAAGCATTTACGGTATCCCTGCAGGGACATGTTGCTCTCTGTGGACAAACCCGGAGGAATAGGTCAGATGATGACTTCATCGTTAGAAAATTGGAAACACAATCAATTTAGTGCATGTAGGCTACTAGACCCTTGTATTAGATTGTCTCTCCTTTAGCATTGCTGTTTGTCCACTCCTGGGCCCTTTCTTTATTACTCCAATAATTCCTTTATGTTATAAAGACCCTTAACAACCCTTTATTTAATGAAAAAAGGCAAAAGCAAAAGTGTTATTTCCATGTGATTATTGAAAACCTAGGTCTGACTAATTTGTTTCTATTTAGCACCACTGTGTTTTTAAAAATGTACCCATTACAGCTTTAATATATTTACATTTACATTTAGTCATTTAGCAGACGCTTTTATCCAAAGCGACTTACAAGTGAGGATAACAATGGAAGCAATTTTAACAACACAAGGTACAAAAAGCACAAGTGCACAAAAAACTAGTCAGTTTAAACCCAGCGCAGTATACAATGCTAAGGATAAGAGATTTTTTTTTTTTTTTTTTATAGAAAGGAATCGATAGAAAGGAAGTAGGACTCAGTGTTTGTCAGTCAGGTGTTGACGGAAGAGATGTGTTTTCAGGTGTTTTTAAAGATGGCTACAGAATCTGCTGATCTTGTAGCAGCAGGTAGATCATTCCACCAATGTGGAACAGAGCCAGAGAAGGTACGTGAGAGTGATTTTGTACCTTTTTGGGACGGTACCACCAGACGTTGTTCATTTGCAGAGCGCAGGGATCTGGTAGGAACGTAGGTCTGTATTAGTGAGTGGAGATATGGGGGTGCAGAACCAGTGGTGGTCTTGTAGGCCAAGAGCATAGCTTTGAACTTGATGCGTCAACCGGGAGCCAGTGTAACCTAATGAATAGAGGAGATACGTGCGCTCTCTTCGGTTCATTAAAGACCACTCTTGCCGCTGCATTCTGGATCAGCTGCAGAGGTTTGGTTGTGCAGGCGGGGAGTCCAGCCAGTAGGGCATTGCAATAGTCCAGTTTGGACAAGACAAGAGCCTGGACTAGAATTTGCGTAGAGTGCTCTGATAGGAAAGGTCTAATTTTTCTGATGTTGTAGAGGATGAATCTACAGGACCGGGTGGTGCTGGCGACATGACTTGTGAAGTTTAGCTGATCATCAATTACCACTCCCAGATTTCTGGCAGTGCTGGACGGTGTAATGGTTGATGGGCCTAGTTGAATGGAGAGGTTGTGGTGGGTCTTTGGATGGGCCGGAATCACAAGCAGTTCTGTTTTGCAAGGTTCAGCTGCAGGTGATGGTCCTTCATCCAAAGTGAGATGTCGCTCAGACATGCCGAGACGCGAGCAGAGACCGTCCGGATCGTCCAGGATGAAATGACAGGTGGAGTTGAGTGTCATCTGCATAGCAGTGATAGGAAAAGCCATGCTTCTGGATGACAGAGCCAAGGGATGTCATGTATATGGAAAAGAGTAGCGGTCCGAGCACTGAGCCCTGTGGCACCCCTGTATTGAGATGTTGGGACTCAGAGACCTCATTTCTCCAGGATACTCTGAATGACCTATCCGAGAGGTAAGACTTGAACCATTGCAACGCCATTCCAGAGACACCCATCGCCCTGAGAGAGGACAGGAGGATGTGATGATTAACAGTGTCAAAAGCAGCAGACAGATCCAGTAAGATGAGTACAGATGACTTTGATGTTGCCTTTGCCAGTCTCAGAGCTTTGATGACTGAGAGCAGGGCAGTTTCGGTGGAATGACCGCTCTTGAACCCAGACTGGTTCTGGTCCAGGAGGTTGTTCCGTGTGAGAAAGGATGAGAGCTGAGTAAACACAACTCGCTCCAGAGCTTTGGCAATGAAGGGAAGGAGGGAAACCGGTCTGTAGTTTTCAAGCAGAGTAGGGTTAAGAGTGGGTTTCTTCAGTAGTGGTGTGATGCGGGCCTCTTTGAAAGCTGTGGGGAAGGACCCAGTGGAAAGAGATGAGTTGATGATGTGGGTGAGAGCAGGCACGACAGATGGAGAGATGGCCTGAAGGAGATGTGTGGGGATGGGATCCAGCGGGCAGGTAGTAGGGTGGTTAGAACATAATGATATATCTTACTAATAGATGGTTGGCAAACTCTAATTGCAAGAAAGTTCCTAACGTTGACACACCATACCATACAGTTACCCAGGTATCACTCTTGGCAATGCTAAACAAGCGTCTAATTAATTGGACGTTGTTGATGGGACATAAGACTGAGAACATACTCGCCATAGACTCAATGTTTGTTGAACACATTTAATCAAAACACATCCAAAATGCACTGTAGTCTCTGAATATGACCAATTACTGTTGTTAAGATTTGGAAAAGGGACCTCGGGCACTCCTGAGTGACAGCCCACTGCTCCAATGGGTAAATGGTAAGAACAAATTTCCCCATGGGGATAATAATGAACTTAAACTGTAATTTGTTAATGGAAGTGGTTATGGCTGCCTAACTTTAAATAGAACTAGAAATATATCTCTTGGGATTGATGTTTTCCTTCCACTACTGCATGTATGATTAATGATTAATAAGTCCCTTTGAATATGTTTTCTCCATGACCTGCTTCTGTCTAGCACATGCAACATCTGAGGTCGTGACCTAGTTTGGCCTTTCAACAGCAGCTTTGACCTGTGTTCTTCTTGTTCCCTGTTGCCCATATAAATGTACGCAGGATAACAACCTTCTTAGTAGCAATTAACAGCTGCCAGTTTTGCTAACAATCCCTTCAAGCGGAGTCTAATGAAAGCCTTTGCACCTCTTAAGTGTCTCTCCAACTGTGTAACAAGCTCTCTTCATTATCAGACACCGTAGCCACATAGCATTGTGCTAATTACGGGAAGCTAGGGTTCAGGGGTCACTGTCGCCGTATTGGCTCAATATTGGTCAGTTAGAAGAAAAATCTTTATCAAGTTATAAAAAGATTTCATTTAGACTTCTCTTTTTTGGCTGAGCACATAAATCAAAATGTCAACCTTTAATCTGAAATATCTGCCTCGTCTTATCAGTCAGTCCACAAGGTCTTTAGTGTGTGTGTATGTGTGCACACAGTATCCCTGAAGAGTGTGTTGTTGGTCCACACCAAAGCCTGGGATTTGATATAAGGCTGCAAAGAGGAGCTAGATGGGATGTGTTATCAGCTGAAGCCATGGGTTGAAGTGAAGACATTCCTCGGGTTAGAATCAAACTGTAAGGCAGATTACATTATCATATTCCATCAGAACAAACTGCATCTTGCCAGATTATCATGTACTTCATGTGCAAGGTTTGCCATTGTTCCTGGTGTGCTGCGTTCTGTTGCTCACACTCTTTTTCCGTCTCGTAATGATTTAGAGCACCGCGAGGTCTCATGGGGTCGCGGAAAGCTTCTGCTCAGAATCTAAACAAGGACGATGAGGTAAAGCACTGCAGTGTGACAGGACATCAACAGGACATAGCTCAGCCAAGCTATCCATCACTTTCCCTCTCCAGATTTCACATTGTTCTCAGTCTTTCTCACTAACTTCCTGTCGTTCACCCTCCACACATTGTTACCTTCACAATCCTCCGTCCTTTCCCTTGAGTGAGCCAAAAGATCTCTATCTTACTGAATGCGCAAAGGCCTTGTGTTAAGCACCCGGACTTACTCACTGTCATTTAGTTTGATACACTTGTACATACCCTGACATACTAATCTCATAGACGCTAATCAGATTCACACTAATGCTATTAAACAGCTCTTAAGGGAATATCTCTTATTGCTCTTTGTGTGTCTGACTCATTGTATTGTTTTGTCAATTTGTCGAGATTAAACGCTCACTTCTAATCTAATTGGAGGTAAGGTTTGGTGCATTTTTATCTTACTGAATCCACTCAGTAAACAAAATTACATTTCTCATTCTGTTTCACATGTTGTGCCATAGAGTTTGTTCCACCATCTGACTGACTGTTCATTAGACCTCCGACTAACTGGCCATTGTCCAGGGGGTACTCCGCCTTGGCCCAAAGCTGCCAGGATAGGCTGTCACCCCAACAAGAATAAGCAGAAGCTAAATCTCATCATAAATTATCCCAACTTTACACAATAACTATCAGCAGCATGTCGAGTCAGCACTGGATCTAAGCTCAGTTTTTTTGTCAAAAGCATCAACTTGCAATGAAAAATATCTGAGTAACTATGCTGCTTGTCCCAATTTCTGCAGTTTCTGTGCATTTTTCTAGCCTGTACAAAATGTGATTGACAATAGCATGCATGTTTTTAATTCTCAAAGCTATGTGGATGGTTGCTTGACATGAAACAGAGCCAGTATGTCTCCCTCAAAGTCAGCGCCAGGTCGGCCGCTGAGAAACTGTAAATTGAGGTGAGAGACCCAGAGTCACAATGTCTTTTTTCGTTTCATGTAACAATTAATAGACCCAGTACTGTTCAATTCAAGGAAGGATTTCAAGGAAGATGGATGCTGACTGCAGAAGTATCCAGTGTGAGTGGTAATTGTTAATTTATACTCATACCTCTCTTCCAACAACTCCAAATATTCAACTCCACTCAGCACACCTAAACATCACTTTAGTTGTTTTGTTTGCTGAATGCCGACAAGAGAATGAAAAGACTGCAGACTTTATTATTCAGAGTCACAATAGAGCATACAGCCTCTCACCACAGCAATGCATCGCACAAAGAATTATGCCAAAGGTAAGAGAAAGTCAAGTGAAGCAGGAGACAGAAGTTACTGTGTGGAGGAGGGACACAGTTGTGGATGGATGGGTTACACAAAGAACTGGCTAGAGTTTACGCTGGGTAAAACTATAGTTATAATTAAGTTCAGTAGGATTCTACTCAGGATATCAATACAAAGCTTCTCTTTGTAATAACTGTTATAATAATATATTCTGTGGGCACTTTACAAGGACATGTGAATTTTCAGTCTCGGTTCTTTATTAGTCACAATTAGTCTCAATGTCACAATAGTATGACTAAACTAGAAATGGCGCTTCTTTAAATGTGTTACAAGTAAAGTACACAAAATGCCAAAAGAGACTGGCAAATATGGGAGTTTGGCAAATCACCTAAAACTTTAGAAATCTTTTGATCTTAGAATATTCATGAGTGTTCTACCTGAGGCATCACAACCACAAACATGGGACATGGAGAAGTTTTGTTTAGGCTTTTTAAAAAGTAATGCCAATAGCTCCAGCTTTCTACAAATAAGGTTTAGCCCAAATAAAAGCTTGATTCTTTGTAAATACCTGTAGATGCTGGATAACATTAGAAAGGTATTCAGCATGGAATTTAATCACGCTCAATGTTTTAAACACTTAAGTGGTTTGGCACTAAATACTTTTAAGGCATTTTGTTTTATAAGCAACAAAATACCAGAACTAGTGCATTTGATGTTAACACAGCATGGAGGAATAGTTTATTTAAACGTTTATATTGGTTAGAATCCAATGAGTGCACAAATGCTGAAGAAAGTCAGAACATCCAGCCTTGTTGATGTGTGTTAAAAGAAATCTGTTGTGCAACTCAAGAGAGGTATTGTACAATTTATTGATAGTGGCGACTAACCTGTAGGGCTAGTGAGAGACTGAGCATGAAATGCATTTCAACCTGGAAGGACTCAAACATGAACGGATGATGATGCATTAATGTGATGTTTATTGAACAGCTTTGCATAAATAAACTTTGGCACTTAGACTCCGGCGGGAGAAACATTTTGCGATGCGTGATGGGAGAAGAGCAATGTTATGTTTGCTGGTCTTCCCCCCCAGGGCCAAGACACTGGTGGTGGGTAAGAGATGAGAGTGAGCGGATGCTGAGGATGAGAAGTGGTCTCCGCCTGAGGTGTTGACGGGGTGGAGGAGGGTTGTCGCATAAGATGAAGAGTGAATGAGGAAGTTGAGAGGGTGCTTTAAATGAGTGCTGCTTAGCAGTGATTGACTGCAGGTGAGGAGCTGCATGAGGTAGGTGCAGCAGCTGCATCAGGCCGAAGAGGGAGAGAGTCTTCCAACCTGTCAGCTTCATAAGCCCTGAATTATTTGTTTACATTCAGCCAGGTCAGAAATATAGGCTCATGTGTCTCACTTTTAGGCGCTATTGGTGCTGTTTTTTTTTTTATTTTTTTTTTTATATTTTGAAGATTAACTGTGCTATTACTGCCTAATTTCAATTTGGTAAAATAAAGTTTAATGCACTTTAAAATGACTACTTAAATAAATGCTCAGCTCTGAATTGGACCTGCCCTTGGCCTGGAATTGATTTCTGAAAACAAAGTACGTGTGATTCTATGATCAGTTGTCATATACCCCTTTTAGCTTCTAAAATGGGAGCTATTTATGGCTTAACCCATTATGTCAAACAAATTAGCTAACAGCAAATTGTTTTATTATATTGCTGCGCTATGAGTCAAAGCCAGTAAGCACCTTGGCTAGTTCGCCTCACATGCTAGAGATTAACTTTTACCAATACTATCCTCATGTGTTAGCTTGACTTTAAAACATTTTTAAATATGATTTTAGTTAAACTAAAGCTAGGTGTTTTAAAGTCACTTTTACTATATGAATATAATATATGAACTAAATATGATGGATTTTGTTTAGACCTAATGTTATTATAAATGGGTATTACATGATATAAACATATATACATATATTAAGTACATAAACACCTGTATGTTTGTATGTTATTATATAATGTAAATCTGCTCTGGACTCAACCTACCCACACTTTGTATTTTAGCTTTTTCTTTGTGTTTCGTTAATTAATAATAATAATGTTAATGTTGATTTAAAAATGATGATAAAATCCCAGTAGCACAGTATCTAATCACAGTAGCAATTGTTTTCTAATATTATGTAAACACATTGTGTCTATAGATGTGTTTCAGTCAATTGTTGTTCTGCAGGGGCAGTCATAACAGGAAGAAATGGCCTTCCACTCTCTCCAATGCCTTTCTTTCAATGTCAACCTAAACAAACTCACAACAGGAAGTCTCGTCATTGGAAATACAGAGCAAATATGTGTGTGCGTGTTCATGTTGTAACTCCAGCTTGTCTTGTCTACTTATGTGTGTAATGCAAAGAGACAGCTCAATCTGCCCCCTCTAATCACATGGATACTTCAGCCTTTGGGAAAAGACACATCCTATTTCCTGTGACATGGCTGTAACTTCCTGTCGCTCAATTTTCATGGACGCTGTCCCATTCGTCCTTTTGATTAGCTGGCGTGAGAGCGTGTGTGCACAGCGGAGATAGACTTCTGGCACTTGGTTGCTAGCTTTTCTCCATCTGAGCTGACGAGTTGATTACCAAGACAAGGCTTAGATTGTATCAGTCTGCACTCTGATGAGAACTGTGTGTGTGTGCACACTTTCATCTTAATAAAGCACAAATGTTCTGACTGTGATGTATAGGGAATAACAGGAAGGACATTGTTCATAGGTATAGGCTGGGCTATATGGTTATATACAGTAGGAGTTTTCTTTCTTTTTATTAGCTTGAGGTTGATAAACCGACTAAGTTAGCATCTGTCACTAATATAGGGCTATTTAGCTGTTTTGTAAGAGGTGGTGCTGCTTAAAGCTGAGGTCTTCCTCGTTCAAAAAGCCAATTTAATTTAATAACAGTCAGTAACTTTGCTCTGGCAATGAGAGGCCATTTACACAACAAAATGATCTGCCCAAATAAAAAAGATTCTGTTGAATTTAGCCATTCATCTGGACAAAGATGATTTTCTTACTCCTCAATTGCAGATTTGTTAATGCAGCCAAGCAGGTGTTTTAATTTTGTTTTGGCACCGGCTGCATTGTTGTATTAACTGTAAATATTCCATCCTCAGTGAAAACAGGGTCTCAAACATCTATGTGAATGCACTTTGTATTGACTACGCTACAGCCAAGCGTTTGAATTTTGGTGTTCTGTAAATGGCCCGCGACTATGGCAACACCAAAACTGCTACAGTTTACATAAGCTTATGTTATCAGGGTATAAATGAAGCATCGGAACATAACTTTTTGCATTTGTTGACAATTTTAGTGGTTAGCTTGTTCTGTGGGGTGATTGTTTTCCACTGTGAAAATTAATTTGAACTTAAGGTTGTGGCAGTGACAGGGCACCACTGGTGAGCAGATGGCCCAGTCTCAGGCTTCACTCTGTCAGCTGCTTGGGCCGGGACTGTAACATGTGGTGGTCCAATGTGTTCTTTTTCTTCTTTCATTCAGCATTCAATCCTTCTGTGATTTAAATACTGTGTATCATGTGTTGCAACTACATCCTCTTCTGTTTGGTAAGCTGTTTATCTGGTCGTGTCTTGCACAATTCATTTCGGTTTTGAGGAAAAAAATGATTTCAAATCTACTTCTCTGTAAATTCACTCATTAATTTTCTTCCACTTAGTCCCGTTCGACTGGAGCCTATCCCAGCAACAATGTCCAGGTATAGTTGTAGGGCTAATAATTAGAGACAGACAACCATTTACTCTAACATTTATTCGCTAGGGATGCTTTAAAATTGTAAGTTACATGCATGCAGTGTGTGTGGCTGGAGAAGAATGTCTTGGAAACTCTCACCATCAGCAAAGGAGCTCCACAGGGCTGTGTACTTTCTCCTCTACTCTTCTCCCTCTACACCAACTGCTGCACCTCCAGCCAAGATTCTGTCAAACTGATTAAGTTTGCGGATGACACTACCCTCATCGGGCTCATCTCGGACGACGATGAGTCTGCCTACAGGAGGGAGGTGGACCGGCTGGTGTCCTGGTGCAGTGGCAACAACCTGGAGCTCAACGCCCAGAAGACAGTGGAGATGATCGTGGACTTCAGGAAAGTCACAGCCCCCTGCCCCCCCTCGCCCTGACAGACCTCCCCATCACCACCGTTGACTTCTTCCGCTTCCTCGGTACCACCCTCACTCAGGACCTCAAGTGGGAGCCCACCATCGGCTCCCCTCATCAAGAAGGCCCAGCAGAGGATGTACTTTCTGCGGCAGCTGAGAAAAGCCAAGCTGCCAGTGCAGATGATGGTGCAGTTCTACACGGCCATTATTGAGTCCATCCTCACCTCCTCCATCACCGTGTGGTACACTGGAGCCACAGCTAGGGACAAACAACGACTGCAGCGCATTGTGCGCTCTGCAGAGAAGGTGATCGGCTGCAGCCTTCCATCACTCCAGGACCTGTATGTCTCCAGGCCTCGGGGACGAGCAGGTCGGATCACAGCCGACCCTTCTCACCCTGGAGTGACTATTTGAGTCACTCCCTCTCGGGAAGGAGGCTACGGTCCATTCGGACCAGAACCTCCCGCCATAAGAACAGTTTCTTTCCCTCTGCTATTAGACTCTTTAACACTTGTCACTTTAATAAGCACATAATATCAAGAACTATCCATTGCACTGCAAATTTAGCACCATATCCAACAAACTAAATGTAAATTGTGTGTATATATTCAAGTTTTAGTCTGTATATTTTTGTATTTTATTTTATATTTTATGCATGCCCTTCATGTTGCACCTTATCGCCGAAGCAAGTTCCTAGTTTGTGAATCTTGTTCACTGACAATGGCAATAAACATTTTCTGATTCTGATGCACAAGGAAGTTTGAGTTGGCCGGCTGGGTTTTGAACTCACATTCTTTTAGCCACATGCACCGCACTTCTCTGTAAGTTGAAAGCTCAATTTCTGCCTCAAGGGAGTGTGTAATGCTGCCCTGAAGCCATGAATCAGGTCCAAATGGGTCCGTCTTTGCAGCTTTCTATCAGTCAGATTGAACCAATTGTTTAAGTTTAAACTACATCTATACTGGGGTGGCAGGGTGGCAGTAGCTCAGTGGGTAGAGCGGTCGTCTTTCAACCGGAAGGTAGGCGGTTCGATTCCCGCTCTCCCCACAGTTCATACTGTCGTTGTGTCCTTGGGCAAGACACTTAACCCACCTTGCCTCCAGTGACTGTAACACTGGTAATGTAATGTAAGTCGCTTTGGATAAAAGCGTCTGCTAAATGAATAAATACTGAAACATGACTGAGAACTTTCTTGCTGTATGTTGTACAAATTATTAAGAGGCAGCTTTACTTTTCTCTTTCTTTTTGAAGAAATTTTGCAATTAATGGCCCGACTGCACTAATTCTTTACAGCCTGGTTGTTTGACTATAACATCAACAAATATAAAGTAAGTATAAGTGAGATATAATTAAATATACTACAATATTTAATTCTTCCATGCATTATCTTTTATTTGCCTAATCCTAAGGCTAGCTTTTGGATTCCCCTGAGATTGTGGGTTTTTCTCCCCCTGTTCCCTTCCTCTGTACACACCCATCTCCCCCAGTCCACCCCTCACATCTACACCTTGTTATTGGCACGAAAGCCTAAAAAGCTTGGTTGCTATAGCGACAGCCTTCCTGTTGGAGACAAAAATGTGTGACTTGGAGGTGCCACAGCCATTTTCGCGGCTGGGAGAGACACCATCGTTCACAACTCTATACCATCTGAGTCCTGCTTTCATTAACACTAGTGCCCTTCCGACTGTACAATTTAAGTTCATTAAAGCAAGTGGACAGGGAACTTAATCAACATGCTTAATCAGCACTTAAGCTTTAATGAACACAATCAGAGCATATTTTCAAAGCCCCTTTTACCTTACACACATCGAGACCTAAAACTGGCATTTGCATTTCTATAGGAAGTTCCACAACTTGAGTTTAAACGTCAGATGGAACATAACATGGAAGGGGTAATTGGATACGTCAAATCTGAAAATAATGTAAATAAGACCAGTCAAGTGTGGAGAGATAAAAAATTCATAAAGTTATCCTTTGAGCAAGTAAAGGACAAGCAGCAAAAGGCATCCATGCAGAAAACACTACTGGAGATGTGAGGAGTGGTACAGGGCCAACAGGCAGTGAACATAGAGGAGTATGGACGAGGCAAGTAAATATGTGAGAATATAAAATCATTTGATACAAAAACGTAAAGAGCTTTATTTAGACTGGATGTAGCGAGGTAACTGCACACCTTACTACCTATTTGCAAGATCATAATATGAATTTGACATTGCTTTTTAACACTTCATCTGTGGCACAAACCAATGCCTTTACAATTATGAATAGATTACGTCAGCATTTAAAATGTTAATATAATTTGTTGATTTGTCAAAATTATTCTGACAGCCTTATCTACCTTAGCTTACTTTGCTCAAATAGCACTTAATCTTAAAAACTCTTAATGGTTGGCCATTGTTAATACTGTCTCCACACCTGCCAACGCTTATTAGGGGCATGTGAACAGCTATGGCATTCAATATATAAGTCATGCTTTTAAATTAAATCTTATTTATAAGATTACTGGTTGTGATGATGATCATTATTGTTTTACAGCAAGTTGTCTTCTAACTATGTATCCAACAAAATCACATAATTGACAATGTTACTGACCAAAATCAAAGTGGCCTTGCTTTGAAATAAATGGTGTTACTGGCTGTTCCAAAATGTGACAGATGTAGGCAGCCTGCTGTAAAAAGCCTGCTAATTCACTAAGCCATATTTAACCATAGTGTATGCTCTCTACTACTGATTGTGACCTCGAGGTGCAACATGGAAGTGTTTACACGTTTCACATATTCCTTATTATTATCTATTTGCAAAAGGACTGTGAAGTACTTTGCACTACAGATTGTCTTTTGTACTAATGTCCCATAAAGGATTCAAATACTGTTAGTTTGATTTCTTATTTACAATGATTTACACAAAACGACATTTTATAACCTCAAAAATTAAAAAGGATGGATTTATTCCAGTGTGACTGAAACCAAAGCTTATTTTTTCCATTTTTCTGAGTTGTGGTTTGTATGAAGGGGCTTGCAAAACACCATCTGCACCATCGTCAGCCAAGCCAACACTGTGTATATATGAATAGTCAATGTCAATTAACTTGTTTCTCAAGTGTTCTCACTGGCGGTAAGACACTGAGAATTCACACTAACTCTCTCCAGGACGTGTGCACATGTATGTGTTCCATGCAGTATCCACGTGGGCTCAAGGGGTCTTAATTAAAACAGCTAAATATGTGTACGGATAAGGTTTTTTGTGGGGTAAAATCAATTTGCAAGGAACATATGGTGCCCCAGACATGACTCACGCCCACGTAATACATCGAAATAAACACTTCCCTTGTTCAAAATATCAATGACACACCCAGAATTGTGCATGGATGGATTCTGGGAGATAATGTTGGAATATCATTATTGCCTTTTCCATTTGGGAAGGTGTGTGAGAGAGTGATGATTTGAGGCAGATGGAGGGTGTCGTGGCCCCTTCTGCAGGGTCAACAGGGAGAAGTTAACCAGCACAGATTGTGGCCCCTCCTTCCTTTTCCCCCCTTCTCCAAATGATCCCCTGCATCCTCCATCACCCAACCATTTTTGGTGTTGATTTGCCATTGAGATTCAAGTGCAGCACAGAATTTGTTGCCCTGCATTGTAGAAAACATGCTACATCTGGGTTTTATTAATGAATCTCTATGTATAAATGTAAATAAATTAGTCACTATATCCCCAAAGGCCACAAAATTCTGCAAATAAAATATTTTATAAAAGGCACAATGCAAAAAGAAACAAATGAATAACTGCTGACAACACAGAGCTTAGGTGCACTGCTTAGTTGGACTATGCTCATAGTTTAATTGTACCATCTGACTGGACATCTGTCTTTGTCTGAGTTTACATTTTTAGGACAAAATCAATATATTTACCCCACAGTGCTCCATTTAGGCTAATGCTTGATCTTGATACTTAATAGCATTCAACCTTTGTTCAAAATACAAAAGAGCCTGTTATGTCTAACTTGTTTAGAGTATTAAATGCTGTTATACAAAGGCTAACATACATTTGTTTATTAAAAGCAATGCTGACACAACAAAGTTGGAGAAAGGACTTCCTGACTCAGCAGCTGCACTTTACAAGAAGAACATGAATGCATCATAGGCTTCAGTACACAAGCCTTTTCTTTTTTTATTCTTGTCACGAGAGACCAAAAAAAACCGACAAGCCCGAATAATGAATAGCATTATTCTGGCTTGTTAATCCAAGTAAGAGAAATTTGAACTGCTGAAATTTCAGTCAGGCTAAAGACATTCACATACATTTGAAAAGTCCAGTTTTTGACAGACTACATGTTGAGTTAGAACTTTTGCTGTACGCCCCCGGACATTTGCAGCACCAAAGTTAGTCAAGGTCATATCTTATTCATTGAAATAGAAAATGTTTATTGGTAAATTAAAGTGTTCCAACCCACAAACAAGGCCAAGCTTTAGATACACGTTAAACTACTACTTTTACATAATGAAAATACTTAACAAGCCACTTTTTGTGTTATGGAATTATTATTCACATTCTCGAGTTGAACTGTCAAAGTACATTTTTCTCAAATGTTTACTTTATTAAATTTCTGAGTACTGCAGCACTAAAGGCAATATAAATATATATTTATTTAAATAAATTAAGAAAAGCAATGTGAATGATTTGATGAATTGTGGTAAACAAGTCAAAATATATAGAAGAAAGATTTTCCTCCAAAATAGTTCTGTAACATTTCTTTTTATCTGTACTTGATTTTTTTTTTTTTTTTTTTTGTGTTTTTGTTTTAGTGTGTCCTTTCTGTGAGGAGTCTGCATGTCCTCCACGTGTTACCGTGAGTTCTCTCCAGGTACTCTGGATTCCTCCCACCGTCCAAACACATGCATGTGTAGATAAATTGGCAACTCTAAAGTGTCCCTAGTGAATGAATGTGAGAGTGAATGGTTGTCTGTCACTGTCTGTCTCTAAATGTCTGCCCTGTGACTAACTGTACAAGAGTGTACCCCGCCTCAAGCCCTAAAGAGACTAAGCAGTATAAAATGAATGAATGAATGAACAGTCCTAAAAGTCCTACATTATCTGTAAAAACGTGGAACAGAAAAATTGCAAATGTAACAAATCATTAATTAATTTCAAAAGGCAGGACATACTTACCATATTCTATATTTTTTATTAAATACCAAATTGTAAATTTCCATTTAGTTGTTTGAGTTGAGACATTGTTTTCTGAAAAGAATGAGAAGAAGAGAAGTGAAGCAGAAGCTAAAATAGTCCTTGGTGCTGAGAACATGTTGCTGAAGATGTAGTTCTTCACTTTCTTGCATGATAGCATGACTATTTCCAGCGCTTACACTGGAGTATAGTGGCCAAATGCCTGGAGCTAAGTGCGGCTAGAATCCATACGATAATGGACTTAAGACATCCACAGGCCTTATCACGTCAGCCCATATGTCTTAGTGTGTGTGTGTTTACTCTGTTCCACCTACATGTTCCAACCTGAGCAGTCCAGAGACTGTGGAAGCCATGCAGAGGATTAGGACTTGGTATTCCCAAATCCCAGATGCTCGGTTCTCTTCCACCAATCACACAGCAGGCAGCATTTGCCTCCTGGTGAGCTGTGCTGGGGAATCCTGGAACAATACTAGTCAGGGCCATGCCTAAGGGGAATGGATCTTGGATGCGACTTTCTTTGATCCCAACCCCATAAATGTATCTTCAAAAACTCCAGAGCAATGCAAGGGAAAGAAATACGGTACGGAGGTATTCACAAAGGATTGCATTTCTGAACCTGATGTTTACAGCTGAGCCTTCTCGCTGTCATGTCAATTTAACTTGCGTGCCCACACACAGAACGCCCACATACCTGTAGGTAAATATACAAATTCAACTCTAGCGGGTGGCAACATGCTTCAGTTATCAATGTTGTTGGACAATGAGCAACTAGACTCACCTATGTTTTTCTTCCTCGACTTTAATTCTTTATCTCCTACTTCCTGTTATTCTGGCTTGGAGGAATAACTCTTGATAAACACTTTTGTCAACACAAACATTCAGAATGGGACTGAGTGTGTGCTCACACTTGTAGTCCGCTTCATTAGTTTGCACCAAACAGAAAATGATCCATTTAGTTTGGTTTGTCAGCAAAAAGACCCCGTCTGCTAAACGTTCCCAGCTGGCATTTTAAACTGCGGACCAAATGGTAAAAAACATGCATTTTTTAAGGAACACACTAGAGGATGCTAATGAAGCATGTTACCGTTGCATTTTAGCTTCTCAGTGCTATATGTTGGCTCTCTGCTCATTTTATTTAGTTCGACAATATTTATTTTTATTTTTTATTTTTTCCAACCTTGGGGAAACTAAGCATTATGTGATGTTTTTGTCGCCAAGTTATGACTGTTTGAGCTTGTCTATGTTCTGCCTTGAGGTTTACACTTGAATTAACCCATACCAGCGTTTACTTAGAAGAGCTCCAAGACCTTTGTTTTCATGGGGTCTCACCATGTATGTTTAGTGAACAGAGCAACCGCACCAGAGTCTTTTTAAACCCCACCAAACACGGCTAGTGTAAATGCACCCTGAGAAGCAGCAGTTTGACCCAAACTGGCTATCCCCAAAAAATCTCTGGTGAAGTTATTTTATCTAAATCTGAAGTTTAATTTATCTTACATCCTCTGTGAAAGGAAATGAAAAAAAATCAATTCTCCCAGCCGCTTTGGGGGTGACGAAGAATACACCGGCAAAGTTCATTAAAATAGACAATGTAATACATTGGCAGTTTAGATTCACCAAATCGCAGTGGCTCAGAAGGTAGAGCAGGTTGTCTAATAACCAGAAGGTTGGCAGTTTAATCAGCGCTCCCCCCAGTTCATACTGTTGTGTCCTTGGGCAAGACACTTCAGCCACCATGCCTCCAGTGTCTGTGGCACTGGTGTATGAATGTGTTTGGTTGTTTGGTGGTGGTCGTCGTATGTGACTGCCACAAAAATACTACATTTACATTTTGCAGATGCTTTTATCCAAAGCGATTAAATTACATTAGATTACATTATGGTTCCATTCACCAGTGTTACAGCTGGAACACCACTGTAGGCAAGGTGGGTTAAGTGTCTTGCCCAAGGACACAACGTCAGTATGAACTGTGGGGAGAGTGGGATTCGATCCACCTACCTTCCGGTTGAAGGAAGAAAGCTCTTACCACTGAGCCACTGCTCAGTGGTAAGATGGTGTGTACACTATACTGTATTTAGCAACTATCCAAACCCCTCTAGCGACTCTTTTTCAAAAAAGCGACTAATGACAAATTTAATGACATTTCCTGGTGTTATTGGAGACTTTGTTCTTACTTTTCTCAATGAGTAGCGGGTGCTGCCGTGATCCCCTCCCCAGTTCCAAAACACTCACAGACGACCCAATCCGCGCACAGCAGTACCCCCCCAGCTGCATTCAGAGTAGTGAGATGTTCACCTCTCTGACTACGTCCAGAGCATGGATGTATTATGAGACCGAGACTCACAGCGTCAGTCACTTTCTCACTTACCTTATCCACTGTGGGTGTTCCTCTCTGAACATCTAGCTGGCTGTAGCTCATCATGTCTCAGTCTAAACTGTACACTCAAAAATACAGAAAGGAGTGGGAATCAAACCCTGAAAAAGGCTGATTGCTATGTCAAACTTAGTGATGTAAAAAAAGAAAAAAACACATAGAGACTCAAATATCATCTTGAAAAGGTAAGGTTACCCAAACCCAAGTTCTACCCAAACAACCTGCAATTTATAGTTAAATCTTTTTTTAAACATTTTTATTTCTCATTCTTAAAGTATCCAATACAATTATATGAACATGGAAAATTGTGCAAATTAGGCAATGACGTCATTTAGCTTCTTCTGCCAAATTTTAGACTTTCAGACCGATCAATGCACTCGGGCTAAACTGAACTCCCTGATATGAGATGATGGACGTTCTGTTTGTAACCCAGCTTTTTTTTGTAGTCAATGTATTTTTTTTTGTCCAGTTAATGTATCATGGTTTGCCAAGTATTGCTTTTTTTTTAACTGCAAACGTGCATCTTCTTCCACGGAGGAAGAGAACCTTTTTTTACACATTCTCCTGATGTGGAGTGAGCTAAACTACTCTTTAGAAACAAGCCTGGTATACCAGACTGGTCTGGTCCTTTTCTCACAGCAAATCCCTTCTCTCAGGAATTTTTTTGGACAGACCAATCACAAGCCGTTTGTCTGCAGCAGGGTGGGGTTTGGTTGCCATGTCGTACATAAGTAACTCGGCTCGTGCGGCTAGTCTAAAGCATTTTAGGGGCGCAGTGGCCCAGTGGTCATCCTTCAACCAGAAGGTAGGCAGTTCGAATCCCACTCTCCCCACAGTTCATACTGACGTTGTGTCCTTTGGCAAGACACTTTACCCTCCTTGCCTAGTGGTGTTCCAGGTGTAATTGTGGTGAATGGAACCTTAATGTAAGTCGCTTTGGATAAAAGCGTCGGCTAAATGACAAAAAATGTAAAAATGCATTCAATATGGCGGAGGCTGCTACCAAGAGGCTGTTTATTTCTGGTTGTTTTTTTTATATAACCACGGTTATTTATATAACCAACCATATAACTTTGCTGGTTATATAAATAATGTTTCTCTGATTGTTTAACATTACCCTTGAAATTGGAAGCAAGCAACAGGGTACCAGACTAACTTTGAATAGAATATGATAAGAGTTAGTTGCGACTGGTTAGGCTAGGAATGTGGTGGTGCTGGTTAAACATCTGATCAATGGCAGCCCCATTTTTTAAGTCATTGGGCGTTAAGATTTATTGTTACCAAATACTAAAAACACCTACAGATTTATGGTGGCTTATGAATGGTTTGGCTGATAATAACATTAACTACATCATGTTGGACTTTAAATGGTTTCCTTCTTTCAGTTCAGTTGTAATCATATATTCAAAATAAACACTTTGTTCTTACATTAATTAAAGCTGAGGCATGTGAGTTGGCTGTAAGTTGACATTTCTGTCCAATATACCACACCACCCAGTAACTGTTTGCTGGTTTATTACACCATGTGATGTCAACATGCTGTGTGTTCAAATGTTGCTGAAATTGTGAGTCAAAAGGCTAACCTCTCTAACTGGGGCTTGTGATTCTTGTCGTGACTGGAGTATTTCCTTGGTGCTGTCCTCCTGACAGACAGGCTGTGTTCACATAGTGAGTAGTGCTAGTGGAGTGATGGTCAAAGTGGATGAGCCACAGAGACTAAGGCCATTACAATAAGAACATACTTCCCCAGTTGAACAATACTCCCCAATACCTGATTATCATTTTTTTTTTTTGATTCTGGAAACTGCTAGAACCGTGGTAGTACAATAATGAGGCCACAACCTCATATAGTTAGTCTGGCAGCTGCTGTCGTTGAATGTTTTTTACCATTTCCTAGTGTATGAGTGACCCTGTATTTGCCCTGCAGCTTATTTGTGCTCCTGTGGGTTAGGATGAAGTTTGACAGCAGCTTTTTTGTACTGGTTGTTGTTGTTTTTTGGCCATGAGAAGGTCTAAGCTAAAGCCAGGCTGCTGTTTTATGAGAATCATCGATCGACTTGCGCACATTGATGAGCTGCAGTAAGGCTGCGTTGTGAATGAAGCAGGATATAGTGGTGACCCAGGGGGAATCACAACACACTCCAACCTGATCTCTGGCAAAGCCGCTTGGAACCCGATGCTGTCCGACCTGATAAATGTACTCTCTCTCCTTGTCTGCATCTTTTCCCTTCTCCCTTCTCTCTGACTCTGTTTTCTGGGTCTGATGAATGCATAGCCAATCAATAAATCTATTCCCCTGCTGGAAACCTGATACAATTTACAAGGACAAGCTTAATAAATTACTAATGGGGTGGCCAATTAGTTTGTGTGCCTGCCTTTACAGGACTGTGTGTGTGTAGTTCCTTTCTGGTCATTTGTATGCACATGTATGTGTGTGTGTCCTTAGTCCTTTTCTATCTGTTCAGCATTTTCATTAAAACACAAGTTTGCAGCAATGCATGCATGTGATCTCTTTTACCCAGGCAGCCTCCCATTCTGTAAAATATGTCTAAAATCCTTTCAGATTATGTTAAATATGTGACTTTAGTGTATTTGGGCTATATTTTCAAGAGCAGACAATCTACACCAAAATGGCACTGTAGTGTGTAAGGCAAAATCTACAAACTATCTTTGGTGTGTAATTCAAAAATATATATAAAAAAAAAAACTCCCTGAAATCATCTAGTTTTTTAAAACTTTCAGGAAGTGGGGGCAAAATAACTCACAGAACAAACAACACAACATTTCTTGTTCCTCTAAGTGTATGTTTATGACCATTTGTATTGCACTATTGACTTTCAATAAACTTACAATTATGATTGCAGCATTTAGTTTAACCATAGCATAAACCATAGCATGTGGGGGGTGGCCTATGTTGTTTTGCATAATAATAATAATAATAATAATAATAATAATAATAATAATTGTTATATTTATATAGCGCCTTTCCAGAGCTCAAGGACGCTTTACATATCAATTATTCATTCACTCCACAGTCACACACTGGTGGTAGTAAGCTACATCTGTAGCCACAGCTGCCCTGGGGCAGACTGACAGAGACGTGGCAGCCATTCCGCGCCTACGGACTCTCCGACCAACACCTTCAACATTCTTACACATTCATACGAGGCAAGGTGGGTTAAGTGTCTTGCCCAAGGACACAACGACAGTATGAACTGTGGGGAGAGCGGGAATCGAACCTACTACCTTCCGGTTGAAGGACGGCCGCTCTACCACTGAGCTACTGCCGCCCCAATAGATGCATAGCATCTATCCTGTTATACCTCCACTACATACACATCCTTTCTGCAGAGTTTGATCTGTTGCCCTCAGGCCACACTGCAAGTCTTTTAAACTAACAAACTGAACAGGATTTTTGCAAAACGCTGCCGGAACGTTTGATCTTAAAAAAAGTGTAAATATGTACAGTATGCTGTACAGTAAGGACACATTTACCATGCAGCTGTTATAATATGATGTGAGAAGGAAATTATAGCCAGGGTTCAATTCTAAGGTAAATTGTAGTAAAATTGTAGAAACTGTACAATAGTTCTCACTTTATACATAGTTCATTCTGGCATGTAATACATCATGCAGGTCAAGTGCTGAGGTGTGGATTTTGGCCAGTGGAAAAGGGAGTATCTTTGGCACACTGCCACTATTCAAGCTTACAGCAAACACAGCCTTCTTTCTAACTATTGCTACTAATAATAATTCACAGTAAAGATATTCGCTGTGGTTTTGTAGAAATATCTATGGATGATAGCTACACCTCATTAGTTACAAATTTCGCAGACATTTTCACAGACTCATTGTTTATCTGCCTGCAGTCTCACGACGTGACCAACACATGTAATACACCACATGTGCCTAAGCAATGACATGTGGAGTTTGTAAAGACCAGAGCGAGACCGGCTATACGTCTTACAATCCTCCATTACCGGGTGTAACATCAATGACTCTTTTGAGCGTCGCTATCTTCAAAAGACACCCCAGCTTTCCTCCCTCAGACAAGACTGTAATTATGCTACATTTGCATGATAAGTGTGCCTGCATGTGTACGCATTTATGTATGTATGTATGTATGAGTGCTTAAACGCACATTAGCCACAGCCGGGCACAAGCTCCCATCTTTTATCTCTGTGTTAAAGACGGGAAGAGGCCTTTTTAATGTGTAAGCCTAGATCGCTGTCTCTTTGCTCTTCATCTGAGTGTTCATCATTAGCCACTATCAGACAGGCTTTGAAGTGGAGTCAGGGGCTCTCTCACGATGCAGAATAGTTGTGACACTTGGTTCTGTGTTTTTAGCATGTTTGTGTGCACATCTGCTCAGATATCTGCATCTTACCCATCAGGCAAGTCTTTCGTTTTTTGCTCCTAGTTATGAAATGTTGCAAATGTATCGCACTCGTCATAATGTAACTTGCATATGCATTAGATGTGATGGTGCATAATAAAATAAGCTTTAAGAGTAATACGTTTTTGTTCTTTTTTTTGTTTTGAAGCAGGGTATGCTTACTTTTTTACAAGATAAGAATGTTGTTAAACCTCCTTGCTTCACTGACTGACAAAGACAGTAATAAGGGAAAGCTGTGAGAATGGGGCAAACAAGTGTGTTAAATGGGTGCATGTCTTGTATTCACAGTGCTATGTATACTGTAGGTTCATGCAGAGATAAATGCATACTGAGGCAAGGAGACCTATAAGCGTTTTCACATGCATATCACCCAAGGCCTCATTAGCTCCAAAAGAAGTGTGCATGGGTATCCAGGCATGACGCATGTATATGGGCACAGCGCTGCCAGAACAATCTTCACTTGACTGGCCTGGATTTTCATCTCAGTGGGTAGTCAGGTGTAGCACCATGTAACACTTTTCTGCTTTGGCTTATTAATTATGGATCATGTTTAGTTTGTCTTAGTCTCACACAGACTTCTCTGTTCCATCCCCTGCTTTAAATATAGACATGATGCCCTCGAGCTATGTCATTTTCATGTACACATGAACTCAACTTTTACCACTGTCTCGTGGGAAAGCAGCAACTCTGACAAAAACATGGTATTTTAGACCTTGTCTTTGAAGCCGCCCTCTCCAGTAGAAGCTTTAGTGCCTAAACCCAACCAGTGTAAACCAATGTTTAATCAATTAAATGTTGTTGTTTTTTCAAATCTTAATCTACATTATTGATTTAAAAGAATTACACTCTTTGGTTTTCTTTGGTTACCAAGTGTGGTTAGTTAAAAGATTTTCAGGATCCTTGTCTTTTCCCTGTGTTCTGTTCTCCTGATTGTCTCCCGCTCCCTTTTGTGTGTGTCTGTCGGTCTGTGTGGAGCTGGGCGGAGTCCCGGGAGCCAGCATTCACTCAAGCACACCTGCAGCTCATTCGACTCAATCACCACTCACACTCCAGTATAAGAACCCTCTTCAGTCCTCCACGCTTCGCCAGATTGTCCGTTACCTTTTGTGGTACATTGAATGGCTCAAACTTCTTGAAGTTTGGATCTTCTTTTTGGAAAAATACCCTTAGTACTTATCTTTGTCTTTGTGCAGAACTCCGTCCCAGCTCCAGACACCTGCCTGGTCGGCTCCTTAGCTCCACCGTCCACTATCCCCTGGATCTCCACCTCCTGCACCTGTTTCAGTTTTTGTTTTAATAAACCTTTTGAACTGCCTTTCAGTCTCGGTGTCTGCCATCTTGGTCCTCCTGCTTCCCGTTCATTACAACAAAAAAAGGACTTTAGGACATTTTCAGACCTGAAACTCACAAATGATCACCCAGTATTAGTCTGATTGCGGACTATCAGACTTTTTCTGACGCTATGATTACTGTCGTCATGACAACAGGGTGAAGTGCCTCCTGTTGACAACTTTTCCTGTGGTGAATTTTTACTTCCTCCGTTCGCTCTTCGTGTGTGCTTTCACACTACAAACAAACCTTGGTTCATTTTTGGTCTGTTCTGGACCACCTTTTTGCCGAACCAAAGAGCAACTGGTTGGTTCAAATCATGGTCAGCTTGAGCTTTCACACCTAAAAATTTGGATTTGAAACAAACATCAAAGTCTGTACAGTCTGACAGTATGCAGTGTGTGAAAGTGCCCTAATGGTGCATTCACACCAGAAGCAAATAAAGCGTTAAGGGCAAGGCATTTACTTAAATCAATGCAAAGATGCGTTTATAAATCCTGCGGCGCAATTTGTGCGAATAAGCTGGCGCAAATGTTGAAATTTGCTCAAATTATGCGGCGCAAGTTATGCAAATTATGCGAGTTCAAAAATCTGAACTTAGGTGAATATTTGCGTTGCATTACCCAATCAGGAGCTTGCTCTAGCAATGACGTGGTTACGACAAGTGGAGGTGGATTATAGAGACAAAGTCATTGTCGCTGTCTGTGGATACCCAGAGCTGTAGGCTGCAATACAGCTTCATACTTTTATAGACATAGTAATAAAAAGGATCTTGCTTGAAGGAAAGTGAGGAGATCATAAACTCTGGTAAGTTGTAAAAAAAAAAAAAAAACACTCAGTTTATGTGTTGTTTCAAATAAAGTGTGCAGAACGAAGTGGAAGAGAAGAAGATGGGAGAGGTGTATTTAAAGGAGGGGGCAAAGGAGACAGAGAAGAAGAAGAGTAGGTTAGCAGCAGGTTCAGGGAAAAAGTAGAAGGCTCTGTCTTTCCTTGAACCCTCGTCTCCCCACGAGAGACAAGCGGGAAGGTGGAGAGGAGGGTCAAGGAGAATCAGACCACAGGGTACGACCACATGACCAGGACAAGACAGAAGCAGCAGTGTCATGGCCAATGGCCCAGGAAACAGGAAGACTCAAATGCAAAACCCAAACAACGGCAAAAGGTTAAAATAAAGTTTAATGGTCCACAGGTACAAAACAAAAATCCAATGGTCCAAAGGTACAAAACAAAATCCAATGAACAAGAACCCACTAAGGCTAGGGTGAAAACACAGACTATAAAATATAAGACACTGGGGAACACAAAACAAACTCACGGTACTGAAGAAGACGACCTGGCACAGAGCAGAGGAACACACAGGTATAAATAGACACAGACAACAAGGAACAGGTGAAACACATCAGGGCGGAGCATGCAATCACAAAGGAGGGAAAATACACAAGGCAGGAAGTCAATCACCAAACACAGACAAGGTCAAGACATTTCATAATAAAACCAAACTCTAATACAATCTAAACAACGTCGCATAAAAGAAAACACTAAGATACTTAAAAGAACCATAACATCAAACAAAACAGACAGACAACAAAACATGAATCCTGACAAGCAGGGCATTCAGAGACAGGAGGTGGGTTGACCAACCATACAACAGGGCATATATGTTGTTGTTTGTAATGTGCAAATGTGTTAGTATTTATATTTAATTATCCATATTTATATTGTCAAGACAGAGCTGACTGATCCTTCTGATGGCAGACAGTGAGCCTGGGTCCCCCCTGCCAGAACCTACTGCTGCTGCTTCATCTGCCCCTGCTGCTGTGCCCCCAGGTGTGTACAGGCAATAGTTATCACATTGTTATAGATATATATTCACAAGCACAATCTTATTTACAGTAAGCCCTCATAGCCTCTTGCATTCACATACAGTTCACCTAATAATCTTTTCTGCCTTTTTCATGTGTCATTTTATATAGTGCAACTAAGGAGAAGACCCCAGGAAAGGCCCCAATGATCGCAGAGAAGGCTCAGTTCCGAAGTTCTCCAGTCCAGTGCCTTCAGCCTTACACGCAAGAGGATGTTCTCCTCTCTTGAGTCTGGTCCCTTCCCTGAAGAGGTTACTGGCTGGGACGAAAAAATTTGTCAAATTTCAAATACATACATTCATTTATGAAAGCAGCACAGTTGTGCTTCATCTGGAACCCACTGTATAGTTTTTAGAGTGAGGCAGCAGTCACTGCAGTGAATAAACCAGACTTTACCTGTACGTTTCAATGCATTACAAAACCTTTTAAAAAAAAAAAATCTAAGGCTCAGCGTAAATTATGAGCCTCCCATGATGCAAATTTGTGACTGTTGTGAAGTAAATTTCTCGCGTGAATGAAATGAATTTCACACATGAATGAAGCGTGTAAACTTAAAAATTTCAAGCCGTTCAAATATGCGAATAATTAATAAAACTATTTGCAATGTATTAGCAAATGATCATTTACATGTGTATTAACATTAATATATTAAACGTTTTTCAAGGTAGTGCAGAGTAGTTATCAAATAATTCTAATCCAATTTTTACAAGCACTTTTCATTCAAATTAGATTAGAACATAAATTTTGGGAATTACTTTATTTTATGCATAACCCAAACATTGTTAAAAACACATAGCGGGGCGCCTCGGTGGCTCACCTGGTAGAGCACATACCCCATGCTTGGATCAATTGCAATGGGTTGAACGCAAAAATGCCAAACAAATGATCTAAAAAACAACAACAAAGAAACAAAAAAAAGAAGGGATAGTTCAATATTTACAAAAATAATAAATAGCCTATAACAAAATAGGAGGATTAGGTAATGAATTTACTGTTTAGTTCTTGAATTGTAAATGGCCTGTTAACACAGGTATGAGGTATTTGCAAGTAATCTACTAATGTTGTTAAATGTAAATTATTGATTGATAATTAACCATTTGATGATATTGTAAAATCTTAAGTGTTTCTAAGGAATGTTTGCAAGTGTTGATTTTCAAAGGACATTGTAAAACATTTAAAAAAATTAAGGCAAATTAGTTAATGTATAGAACTTGAATAGTTAATATTCCCCAAAATTCAATTCAATCTTTTTTTTCCCCAAATTATCCAAAACAATCCAATATGAGTCCTGGTTAAAATTGTTCCTACGTCTTCCCATATTACCTTAAGTACAATCACACAAAAGACACCCTAAGCATGGGGTGTTTCTTTGATAATCTGAAAATGCTGTTCCATCAGTTTCTTCAGTGTCAGTGTCCTCAACATAATTCTTGTCTGTGATTTCTGAGTGCTGCATATGGTCTAGTCATAAAACCTTTCAAGACACAACCTACTTCATCACAATCTGGAGTTCAATTCGTGTGAGATCTTGTTCATGATGGTTTTATTGCTGCTGGTTCCCGGTCAAACACCCTTCACTCTTTCCCAAAAGAGGTGATTAATGTTGCACTTAGGAGAAGTGGAGGTAATCAGTTTTAAATAGTGTGCATGAGGAGCCTTGGAAGGTGAACGTTGCCAGAACATGCCACATAACCACACTATACCCACAGGCACTTGTTACCTGTCATTTGATTTTGCGCTCACTCTCTTTTTCTTGGACATTCTTCAGCTTGTCTATCTGCCTGTATAAAATGTATGCTGCTAAATTATATCCTGCTATAGTACTAGTGTAATGTTTCAAAGTGTTAACACTGCCATATCACTTCTCGTGTATGAAGATATGGAGGACATTTTCAGTAATTAAATACTAATTAATACTAGCCTTTTTTCCGGCACGGACACAAAAGAGCAAAGGTGGTGCTACTAGCATTAATGAATGCTTTGTTCTGAGTGTCCCTGTAAGCTTTGAAGGTGAGCCTCCATTAAGAACAGCATGACCCTGAAATGGAAGCAGTTATGTAGAAAATGGCCTTGGAACGCATGTATTTAAGAACGTATGTCAGCTTGAGTGGTAAACATAATATTTACAAACGCTGAAAAGTCTCTTTATATTGTAGATCTCTTGTTTACTTGGTTGCTGCTCCAGTAGAAAAAAAGAAGCAGTAAGGGTCATTATGTGTAGTTCCAAACCATTTAATAGAAAATCAGATATGTAGCACTTAGAAATCCACTTTGCACAATATTAGTAAAATATGCCACAAATCGGCCTAAATCTGGCCAAGCTTCATAAATAAGCACCTTTGTGGATTAGTGGAAGTTTTTCATAGACAGGATAATGGGGGCACCAATGTGCGAAATACCCATCAATATTTGGGGGGCCACCATCTCCGGATTGTTGGACAAAACTTTTTCAATATGCAGTAAGCCTATAACATTACAATATTTCATGGATGCAAGCCAAGACAATCAGTCTCTATAGCCTACATGACAACACACATGCACACACACTTAATATTAACCCCCAATTTACCCGTTTTATGCATTCATGTCTTTGCACCACACGTTTTGTGACGTGAACCTCTGGTAAACAAAAGTGGACAAGATGGATGCCACCTGAAGTAACTGTGTGAGAGAGAAAATTCCCATTGGCTAATTTACAGTATGTATGGATGTGAAGCGCAATGTATTTGTCAAGTGCTAGTAGAAAGCTTTTATTTTGAAAGGGGAACGGAAGTTATTATTTTGACACTTCGCATCTACTTCCTATGTTTCACCCGGTGTAGCTTCGTAGATTGATGTATAAACACTTAAAAAATAGAACCCAGAGCCTCCCCGGACCTCCCCATATTTCGCACACATAACTGATTATGACATGATTCAGGGCATGGTGAAACATACATGACATCACAGACATGGGGTTAGGCAGGAAGAAATGGGAATGCAATATTACATTTGTTAAAAGTACAATGTGAACGAACCAAACAAATCAATTTTGGTGAAAGACAACAAACCAGGTGTTGTGGTACCTGCCTCATCATGAAGATGTTGTCAAGTGTCCTCAGTAAAAACAATGTTATTGTTATTCAGGAAAAAAGTGGAAAAATGTCCAACAGACGCTATTGGCTGCCAGCTAGACACATGGAGAATGAATATTCTGATAATATATTATGAGTGTCAGATTCATTCATCCTAATTTAAGCTTCAGAGTTCATCAATACTACTCTAGAAAACCACAAGTTTAAAAAGGTGATGTTTACTCTACTTATCACCCCACCCCTGTCCGCCTGGCAGACATTCTACTGCATTCTTAATATGGCAAATGGCATTTATTGTTTATAGCGCTTTTCCACCTAGTAGGCACTCAAAGCACTTTACATTAAGCTTAAGGCAAGGTGGGTTAAGTGTCTTGCCCAAGGACACTGTGGGGAGAGCTGAAATCGAGCCACCAACCTTCTGTTTATAGGACGACTGCTCTACCACTGAGCCCAAATATCACTGAAGATCAGTGAAGTGTGAAAAATATTTTCAAATAAAGTTAAAAGGTAAATAGTATAAAAATAAATACACTATACACATCATTTCAGATTGATGTTGGAGAAAAAAAAATAGGTAATACATTTTGTCCATGTACATGCATTTCAGCAATAGAGCAACTTGTTTACTTTTATTCTGCTTCTAAATAATCATCAAACTCCGTGGAGTATATCACTCTGATGGTGTTATTTTAGGTTCAGATTCACCGTTTAACATTTTCTCTAAATTGATTTGTAACTTAGTAAGACAAGAGACAGAGATAATGTGATCAATGTCTGTATTTTGGTCTATAGGTGAGGAAGAACTCAAACGCCGACATGTTGGTCATATATACTGTATGTCAGGTTGTGATGTGATGCAACCCTATCTGCACAGCGTCAGACATACGGGAGGTTGATTGTAGTCAGCCCATTCAAACCTCCAGTGGATCAATGGGAGCTGCTCAGAATGTCCACTATCAGGTGTATGTTGGAGCACTAATGGGCTGATGTCAGCTCAACTGTCCACTGGAGAATGATGTGAGAGAGCTAAGGTGAACGAACAGAGTAATACATTACGTCAGATCAATAGCAGTCCATAGAAACTGCACTGCCATCATCGCCACCACCCTATAACCACTGACATGCTTAATAACGGTCTTCATAACAGGAGCGCAGATTAATAAAGCATACCGCAAATGATTAGCCCCATCATTAAACCATCCCATGGCTATTTAAAGCTGCTCATATTAACTATTTGGACAGAAGGTTTCATGTGTTAATGGTCTAACTGAACACAATGAGCAGTGAAGGTAGTGTCGAGTAGCATATGATTTGATTAATCCTATTCACAGGCACAGACATAAATTATGTAAGCCGAACAGTGCCATTCACCCGAAGGTCAAAAGCACAAGGTCAACCTGCTCTCAGCTTGTTTTGATGAAGACTGGCCTCTCATTAGCTAGGATTTTAACAGACTGCGCCACGTCCGCTTGTTCTTTTGGGGAAATCCACCTCTACATTGCGTCCACTCTCCTTGTGGTGTGCTTGAGGCTCAGACTGTTAGAGTGCGGAAGATGACAGAGTGTTACTGGAGGTATTACCAGATGAATATTGCATTCCCATTCAAACCTGCATGACCCTGTGTCTGTTTGTTTTAGTGTTTGACTAAGGGACCATCTGGCCCAGTGCCAGGTTTTGTGGTATCCAGTGGAAATATCCTGCTTGGCCACAATTTGACAGTTGTTGGGTTGGAAGCGTAAACATAATTCTGACAAAACGGGGTAATCTTGCCCCTTACCACTCACTGAAAATGTTTTTTTTTTTTTTTGATGTTGGGGGAGGGAAACCAGAGTACCCAGAGGAAACCCACCGACCTGGAAGTCAAACCCTGGACCTTCTTGCTGAGAAGCAAGAGAATGTAAGAATGTTATGTTTTTATTTTTTATGACGCAACTTAAGATGATGTATCAAAACTAAAAAAGAACACCATTTTGCTTTTTTTTTCTTCTCGGAAAATATAAGCTTCAATGAGACAAAACTTAACCTCTAAGTAACCAAAACTGAGGTTACCAAAGCGGTACAATATCACTGTGTTCTTATTTTGGATGCTCTGTACCCATTTTCACAATTGAAACGCCACTAAACTCTTACCATACAGTACCACTTCAGTGGAAATAGGCCTTTTGACACAAAGCAGTGAAATGAACTCTACACTAAAAGCCATAAATCATCTTTTAAATAAATTGTAGGTGAAGTACTTTTTTGTTGTAACAAGTCACATGGGATAAAACAAAGCAGGTGAAAACATGCGCTGCTGCTGCACAGTTTTGTGATTTTGATAAAAATATGTCTTATTCCTGACCTGATAGTGCCAATAATAAACACTTTATTTGTTGAAGACTGGAAAACACCCGTTACATCCAAGCAACAATTACTTTACCTTTCTTCCACAGTGGCTAAAACCTGTTTCAAAAAGGTAAAACAAATTATCCAACATCCTACCCATCTGACACGCACTGTGGGTGAGTTTAATGCCAGCTGGAGTGCAGCAAGTTGAAGAAGGGGGGGACAGTTTCTAAGACAGAGAATAAATTATCACCTTCAACAGATTATTACCGAGGAAGGTGTTTGGAAGAGTGGTGGTGTGTTCTGAGAAACATGTGTGGGCTTGTACTTTAATATTGCTCTTTATTTCTTCTCTGTGCATGATATATCTTTATATGTGGCAATCAAGTAAATCAGCAGCTGTGAGTATGGAAAAATACATAACACAAAATCAAGTTTGGTCGTAAACGTTCATAAACTGAGCGACAAAGCGAGATAATGTACAAGGATTTTGACAAAGACAATTTTTCTGCAGCTAAAATACCGTATTTTTCACACCATAAGACGCACTTTTTCTTCACCAAATAGTGGGAGGAAAAGTACCTGCGTCTTATGGTCCGCAGGCACTTTTTTATGGTCCGCAGGCTGCCGCTCTGCAACTCGTCTTATGGTCCGAGTTGCAGAGCGGCAGCGGGTCCCCCGGGACCTTCCGTGTCCCTGGAAACTGCATCATCCCTCCCCCGCCCGTGTCCAGGCTTCTCAGTAGTCCACTGAGATACTGGCAGAGTGGCAGCGGGCCCCCCCCCCCCGTGTCGCCTTGCCTTACCGTAGTGGCAGAGCGGCAGCGGGTCCTCCCTCACCTTCCTTACGGAAGCCGATGTGTGCAGGAAGGCGCGATCCTGCTGTACTGTGTCACCGCCGTATGCTATTGGAGGATAGCATGTAGTAGGTGGTGTTACAGTACACAGCAGTGCGCATGCCCTTCACTCCAGTCATATAATTCAAATATTATTCGGTTATACTTTATTAAATATTTTATTACACTATTTGGTTCAGAATATTTTTTTTCCTATTTTTCTCCTCTAAAAACCAGGTGCGTCTTATGGTCGGGTGCGTCTTATGGTGCGAAAAATACGGTAAGTGTCCAAAGCAAATAGTTATTATGCTGTTACTTGTAGAGAAAAGTGGTTTCTCCTTAAATATAATATGGGTTTAAATTTAATAATTTTGACACAGAAGAAATTGACATGGATCTTCTTTCTTTCTTTTACTTGTCTTACATAATCTGTCATCGATAAAACTTCATATTATGTCTCAATCACCATTCTAATGTTGTTAATGACTAACATTGGATAAATTAATTTGTGCTTAGACTAAAAAGTTCACTTTTTTTTTCTAATTCCAGTGCAATAATAAGGTCATAAACTGAAAACAAAAACGTGTCAATAAAAGATGACATTTTCACATTGCACTGTAAAGATCTACACTGATTGCTTTGTTAGCCTTGTTCTGTAAATGTTTGATTTTGAAGCAACATATATACGAGGATACATTCATTGCTGTGACTTGTTACCTTTGTTGGTAATAACCGTAAATCGGGGCGACAGCATGCTAAATTACAAGTGTATGTGTATGTATTTCCACGTCATTGTATTTAGAGAAGAACAGGCACTAATATGATTCCCCGATTTATTTTGTTCCTGACTGTTGGCAATACAGAATATCACAATACAGAAGTGAATCTACTTCATCTCATTATATTGTATCCTTACCCGATATACCATCCTGTACACTGTCCCTAAAAGCTAGTATAACTGTATAATCTAAAAAATGCAAAATCCTGAGACTGTGTAATGCTGAACAACCAAATGTTTTATTAACATAAATTATTATGTACATTATTTGTATTTACGCTAACAAAAATACTCTGCCACTGAAACCTTAACTTCTTGTTTCGAAGTTGCTGTACTTTTATGAATTTTGGATCAGGCTGGTATGGCTTACTTCCCAAGTCCAGGACACTGCTACACTGACTCTCACTGACTGTCTCCTGAAGAGCAAACAAAACATATCCTGTTTTTTATCCACACTGATATCCTTTTATACTAATACCAAATCACTTCACTTTCGCATAATAAAACAGGTAGACTTTATTTATATTTAATAATTTGCTATTAATCAATAGTAGTATATCTCATCACAGAATTACTTTAAGACCTTCTCTTTAAGACGATCTATCATTTTAAGACCTTCTCTTTAAGGCGATCTATCACTTTAAGACCTCACCTGAAACCCTGAAGATCCAGCTACTACTTCCTCAACATTCTCTATGACATCTTCACAAGATGTCTGAGTTTCCTATAATTAAATAATGAACTAATGAATCAAATACACACGTATCAGTATGCATTCAACGCATCATGTTTATATTTCAGAGCAATTTAAATATGAAGGGGACATGGTTTTTTGGATTAATGTGTTGAAATTTATGTTAATCTATGTGGTAAGTTTGTCTGTATGAGACTAGCAGTAAGCTAGATCAACATTAGAATAAAATACAGATCATATTCTAACATTTTATTATTGTTGAACTATATAACATTGATTAGTGACTGGTCAGTCACTACTGCTAGTTTATTTGTGTGGCTAGCTAGTAATTTTGCCTACTTACACTCGGACTCTGCTTTATGAAAAAGCTTCTTATGTCCCCTTTTTTCTTCTTGGTTGGCATCTACAAAGTACAAAAAGGGGCAAAAAAACGGAATATTAAAATGTTTTTACTCTGGCCTTTGTATGTGGCAGAGAGACAGCCCTGGTAACTTACCGTCGGCGTCGTCAACATGCGCGCGCGCACACTCACCAGCCACTCGCTGCTAGTGCAAACACAAAAGTAGTCCTGGCCCGCGCGTGTAGCCTGTCAGATATCCCGCCGCCAATCAAATTACGGCGTTTCTTGTACTGTCGTTGTCCGGGCCGTTAGAATCGATCCAAAAGCAGTTCAAAGGAGCTTGCTAAATATTGGTGGGGACAAACTTGCCATCTCAAAATATTAATAGGGACTAGTACCTAGCGTCCCCCCCTAAACCTACGCCCATGCCGTCAAATCTTGATCTACTATTATGGCTACTCAAAAAACAGATCAATTCATAAACATCAACACATTGTATACATTGTTTTCACATTATTTTTTTCTAATGGTGTAAATTTTGTTATAAAGCACCAGTAGACTCAGCTCTTAGTGTACTTTCAAAGCCTCAGTGTACACCAGGGGTGGGCAATTATTTTTTCCCCAAGGGCCACATTAGAACATGGAACTCTTGTAGAGGGCCAGGCCAACACAGGAAACTCACTTATGCTCAATAAAAACATGTTTCTTTTGCCACTACAGTAAGGGTATTTACCGTTTGGAGCACGTCGTATAGTGTAATCAACTAACTGCTGCAAAATATTGAAGGAAAAGGAAAAATATATGCAGTGTTTAATCATCAATAAAATATTAGAAAATGCATTGAACAGCCCAACGGGCCGCATGTGGCCCACGGGCCTTAGTTTGCCCACCCCTGGTGTACACACACACGTGAAGACCAACTGTGTATGCTTCTAATGTAACTTTGATATCTTCTGATTGTACTGTTATAAATGTCATGTATTAACTAATACTTCGGCCAGATGTATTTTTCACTGCTGTAATGTGTAACTGAACTGTAAACTCTGATTGGGGATGTGGGTTGGGCTAAAGTGCATGAGCAAAATGTTTGTTGAATGTTGTTGTTTTGTCTGTTTGTATGTGTTCTGGACCCCCTTGAAAATGAGATGATATATCTCAAGGGGCTATCCATAAGTAGATTTTAAATTTTAAGCATGTTCGTAATCCTATGCTGTGAGTATGTGCTTATTTAATTATCTAACTAAACTCTAAAGAAATGATAAAGGAATAAAATAGGGATTGACATAGGGATAAAAAATTACCTGACACCAGAAAACCTACAAAATAAAGCTGCTTCATTGACCTTTAAATTAAAAAAATACTTATTTTGAATCGACTCACTAGTTTTAATCAGATATTGTAGTCATGCTCTTCACTCTTGTCTTAATTATATCATTAACTTAAGCAAAGTGTCTTGTTTAGTGTAATTGTGTTACCGTTTAGTGGTTATTTTTCATATTAACTGAGTTAATTTCAATGCAATTCTAATGCATGTAATGTTCTTATGGTTTTTCCAAAACCAGGGCTGATCCAGGGCCACACCTAAAAGAAATCCAGAGCTTTACTCAAAAAAAATCAGGACAAAACTAAGATAAACAGCTTTCTAAAACAACAAATCCTCCTTTTTTTTTTAACCTAAAAACAACAAATAATTAAGTTCACCTTCTTAGTAGATAAACTGTATTCCTGCTGCTTTTATTGTTTATACAATGCATGTGCCAGTCCAGCTAGTGTCTTGATGCTTTGATTGTGCCAGCACTGCAACAGTCAGTGTGTGCTGTGTGTGAATGGAAGACGCTCTGTTTTTGTAAAGGTACAATAAAGAGTGAGAGTGAGGAGTCTAATCAGCCAATCGGGAAGCAGATTAGCAGGATGGGTGAGCTACAGTGGGATGAGGTAGTGCTTGTTACCAACAGGAATACTAACAGGAATCTTTTTTTTTTTTTTTTTGGCTAGCAACACAGCGACCAATCACAATCCATAAACAGACCAAAACAACTTTGTACACCAATGACCCTGTCTGGGCGTGTGTCTGTGGGTGTGTGTGGAAAAGAAAAAAATACAAAAATAAGACCAGGCAAAAAACTGCCAGCTCCAGGGATTTTTGGCAGCTGCCCAAATCATATGTGTGTGTGTGAGGCTCCAAAGTAGACAGCCAGAGAGAGTGCAGACTTCTCTTTTAATTTGACATGGTTCACCGTTTTGGCATGCGCTCACTGCCCCCTCCAAGTGTGTGTCAGTGTGTGTCAGTGTGTGTCAGTGTGTGTACGTTCACGATTTTTTGCCTGGTATTTGTGGATCCTTACCACCTTACCCTGACGGTGGTAGAATAATGGGTTGTAGGATCAGTTGCTGGGGGGAATAGAGTATTGGCTCTGTAGAAGGTGTCTCACATTGACTTCAATTCAATAAACTTCAACAAATGTCAGTACTGTTACACTCTTCAGTTCATTGTCATTATTTGAACACTTTCTTTTCGGGGCAGATGTTGAAATAGATAGCCAATAATGTTTCCTTTACTAGGTCAAATTTGACTGATAAAAGTCTCTCAGTTTTACACTGATCTTGGTTCTGGGTCTCTCCAGATTAAAATAATAAAGCAATGTTTAGTGGTTTTGGTTTGAAAGGGTAAGTGCGTTCCTTCATTGTTTTATGTTTTCTTTCACTTCACTTCTGTTATTAGCATCACTAGCTACACTTATTTTTTAGCTAAGGCCTATTTGTCAGCATCATCCAGGTCCTGTTATCCATTTATATTTAATTAAAGAAAACCTAGCAAAGTCAGGTTAGTTTATTCCTGCGTCGTGTCACGTGTGTCTGTAAAGTTAACTTTAAGTAATTTCTTTCTAACGCCCAAAAACTCCAGGATTAAAAAGAATACATTCAAAAGAATACATATAAAGATTGCAAATATGACTCTTGTTATTTATAGATGCCCTGTCTGGAATTTACCAGATGTTTCTTTAAATAGTGTGTTCTGTCAGGTAAACAAGCTTTTCTTTTAAAATGGCAGTCAATGGGTAAAACATTTCTTTTGCTGCATGGATTTTTATTGCAGCACCATCAGTGGCCACTGGTGGAGTTGGCATTACAGCACACCCTCGTGTACCTTGACAAATTCTCTTAGTAGACCAATTTGGTCATGGTTTGTTCTTCCTGAACCCTTTCATGACTTTTCCCCCCCATATCATTTTTGGCTCTGTTTACTAATTTCCCTACAGCTTTTCCAGCTCCATTTAAACAGGTGACATCAGTGCACTCGGGTCCACTTTTCTCCTACTTTTTATGATCCTTACATAAAGACTTTGGTTTTGTGTGCATTTGTGTGTGTGTGTTTGTTTGGGTGACTGACAGCTCTGACCTTTTCAATATGCCTGTTAAACCTGAGCTCTTGTCCCAGTGCAGACGTGCTTGTGTCAACTCCAGCACTCCTACATGAAGGTCAAACTCTCTCCTGTTGGACTTTCTCTCTCTCACACACACACACACACACTTGGCTACACAGTGTTTTCCTGTCATATTGTTCTGTCCTCTATAAATAATGTGCTCCATGCTCCCACTAGCATGTCCAGGCAATTACCACATCATACTGATGCATCTACTCCGCACCCCACCAGGCAATAATTGTGCATTTAGTCTTTTTTTTTCTTTCCTTTTGGTGGCTGCAGTTTTCTGATCTTGTTACCGTGGTCACCATTGCAGCTGCTCCCATAGGTTGAATCCCTGACAGCATGTCGTTTTGATTGGTGGGATTACTGAGCGCATTATGTGCTAAATGTATGTTGTTTTGAAAATAAAATGACAGGACTAAATGAGATCCATCCATTATTATTTTAAGAACACTGCCATTCTAATTAAACAAATGAATGGCCTACTGTCGTATTTAAAAAGAGATTAGGGTTGATAATAGTTAAAATTTTTCATCGAAATCTATTCAACTAAGGCACTGTAATCTGCTATAATCTGGTAATACTAGATCAAGTATGTGATGCAGAACATTATCTAAATTCTTTTCACAGAGTTTTGACATTTACTTTTACTAGTTACATTAGCTTGAAAAGTGAAAAAAGCATTAACTCTCAAGAAGTGGTAATACTTTTTCTAATAGATTTGTAAATTGCTCTATCCACTGCAAAAATAATTTAAAGTGTAAGAATGAGAAGTTGTAGGAAAAACATTATTCTTAGTTTTATTTATTTTTTGGGACATTTTTGTGGCTCACTTTCATGTCAGTATGGTTTGCCTACAGTTGAAATAGCATAGCTCTTACGACTGACTTCTTTTCTACTAAAAGCAAAAACAAGTGTGTGTTTGACACTTAAAAAAAGGTTCTGTTCTCCATTAAGAACATTTGTTAAAGAGACAAATTCACTTCAGACCTCCTTATTTTTATATAGTGCATGATTAACTCCAGAAACTATGGAAACCTGGCGACAGTCAGTGATTGGTTGTTTGGATTAACGTGACATATTTGGTATTACTACCAGCAGGTGCAATATTCTGGACTATTTTTGTTTCACAACCGTCTCCTCTTTTCTTTATTTGCTGTGGCAGATCATTTTTTCCTGTAGCTTACTGTGAAGTGTCCAAATAAAGAAAATAATACAGTATTTTTCACATAGTAAAGAATCCCTTGGCTATTTTTCTACATTCTACATGAACTATGTTTTATTTGGCAACAATGCTTGGGCTACATATACTGTATTTCAGGAGGTAAAAACAGTTTATACTAATAGGTGTCATACTCATAATTCTTTCAAAAAACCTCTGATTGCTTCAATGTCTTAGGTCCAGAGACAGTTTATCCCATGAAAATTCAACTCAAATCTACAGAGACAAGACTGTTTTTTGTGTCAAACAGAATAAAGAGTTACAAAGGCTGACTAGTTTGTTTCACCTTTTTATCAAAGGTCAAAAACAAGTCATACCATATTGTGTTTACAAAAATAAACACACCCAAAGGTATGAGCCATTGCTGTTTTTTATCTTGATTGAATTAGTTTTGTCACTTTGAAGCCTGTTCTTGTTTGTATTATCCAACCCAATTGAAGCCATTGAAAACAGACCTTTTGAATTAAAGTCTTTAATCTAAACTGCACAGAGGTGAAGGCAAGAACTTCAGAATCCAGTATATTTTTGAAAACTTATTGGTTCACTGCTTTCTACATGGCCCCATCAGACAAAACCCTGGATGAATTATAAAATGTGTTTGCACCCCTCTGTGCATTCAGCCTGAAGTGTGTGATACATTTGAACATTCACAGTATTCCTATGCTGCATGTTTACATCAATTTCAGACCATAGCTGTTTTTGCTTTGCGTTATTATGCGTGCAATAGGCTGTGCCCTTGTGAGCATCTCCCTTGTGCGATCATCACACAGGGTGCATGCTTACAGTCCATTTGTCTGCGAGCATGCTGACCATTAGCTGGCAACCATACATAATGTATAGCAGTGACCTTTCTGCACACTGCGCCCTTAGGCCTATAAGGCATTGTTTGGTGTCTGATATTGATTTTTACCCCCTTCATAGATGGAGACAGTAATTTGAAGGCTGAGAGACTGAGTGCTGCTGTGAAAGGAGGCAGGAAGGGTGAACGCAATGAAGTGTAAAGAATAGAAAAGGCTCAACGTGGAATTGGACATACAGTGGCTTCTACCTGGAGCCTCTTCTTTGAATCGAGCGACTGCTTCGAGGTGGAAAGTCAACGGCATGTTCGGCGGCGCTGAATGTTTGTAAGTGCTACCTATACAGCCCATTAGACAGAGTGGTGAGCACACGGCTGCATGGTAAACAATTTAAGTATAGTCCCTGAAAGATTCAACATTCATCAGGCAGTTTGGAAGAAAAAAGATGGAGGCCAACAAGGTTTTCCATCTGCACTCCATCCCTATAATCTGCACCAATGTTCTTTACATCTCTCGTGCTCCAGCTGACAACTAAAGTGGAGATACAGCCAGAAAATAGGGCGAGAAAAATGTTTTGGAGTCCTACAGTGATGGATTCTTTAGGCTGATGAAAAGTGGAGGTGAGAAATCACTTTGTTGTCACGCAGAGGAGGATACCAATACAGACACTGATTAGTCAGTTAACATTCTGTCAGATAATATGGAAGTCTTACATCATCGACTGTTGCGTCATTGTCTGCAACTCTGGTTCATAAATAAATAAATGGTGTCATTTCAAATTTTGGAAAAGCGTGAATATATACGCTCTACATTTTCTAAAACAGCTGTTCTCAACATGTCATGACACAAACATACTAGCATCATAGTATGTTTTTTTTTCTCTCTTTTAATCCCAGTGACTGCAACAACCACAGCAGAGTGTCTTATTATTTGTATTTGAATGTACTAACTTATAGAAATGTTAAAATGCTAAACTTATATAAGTATTTACATTTAGTGTTGCTGAGTAATGGCTCTTGCTGTGGGGATTAAAACCAGTACATTCATCTCAATGTTGTATCAAACATGGTCCTGAAAAAGTCTCCCAAAATGTCTTGTCACTACTCTTTTTAGACTCTTCTGTTAACCGAGCTTGTGGATGTCATTTGATTCATGTAGCACTGACATACAGTACAAAATTCTTAAAAAAATCTCTTATTTAGCACCTCAGGTTTAGACAAAAACACAAAATCTAACATAACTCCAGTTTAACCACGTTGTAGTTCTTGTGCTTTTTTGCTGTGCACTACTTGAAAACTACACTAAAAAGCAATAATAAACTACACTGTAAAATACACAAGGTGTGCGCTGACACAGCTCTCCTACAGAAGGCATAATGATCCAATTAAACTGCACCAACACATCAGACACTCATGGGCTTTGCGTCTCAACAACACAGCTGTAAAAGTATTCAGACACACATTAGACAATGAGAGCTCCAATTATGCATACCCAATATACTTCTGACATAACAAAGTACACCGATTGTTCCGCTGGGGTAGTGTGCTTATAAATCTGGTTCATGATCGATGTTGGCTTTCAGTGCACAGTATAGAGAAGGAAGACAGCAGGGTGAGTTGCAGATACAATAAGAATTCTTGTATAATTACTTCAAAAGAGAGGCTAAAACAACCCCACAAAAAGCCTACTACAGCAACTTAAGCCTACCCTAATTGCTAACCTGACTGCTGTATTTATATTTCCAACAACCCCAATGATCAGCAATTACTCATTCACTTGTTATTCATTTGTTTCAACATCTCAGGACTTTGTGTTTATGTATCTTAATAGCAACTGTATGCACTGTGTGTTGTAGAAAATTTATTGAATGAATTGTCACTTGAGAAAAGAGTACCTTTAATGTACAGTTTTTAATGGTGAAAACATTTTTGTAATACAGTGGATAGTCCATTATTGTACAACCATAATATAGTGAACTTTTATTTCCACTGTGCATGTTTAATTAATAAAGACACCTATTATATAGCATCACAAGGATAGAAAGATGGAATTAAATGGTTGTTTCACCTTATAATACAGTAGAGCTTGGCAGGCTCACTGTGTTGGCCTTTATGACTTTATTATTATTATGAGCCAGCCAACAAGTGACCTAGCTTTTCCCTTGAATACTTTTGCACTTAGCACAATAAAATTTCTTCTGATTTCAATGTGTTTGAAAAAGAAAAAATAAATATTTCTATGCCAGAATATATAAAATAGCTCTCACAACAATTATAATTTTTGAAAGATTCCACAATAAGATTTCCTGAGCTAAAATTTGGACATGGTGAGCAACTTTTTTTACAGGCTGTTTTCACCATTGGCTGTTTTTTACTGAATGATCAATAATCTGTCTTTGTTGCATGAAAAATGGCAAAAGAACAATAGCAAGCGATAGTGAAAGATCGAGCATTACCCCCCTCCAAAATCTTTGAAAACAAGATAGTTGAAAACTACCAATTGTCTTGATTTTTGACTTTTTAATGGCTTCAGTTGTGACAAGCCTTTGTTCTTCTAATCTAACATCACTACGAAGATAGAAAAAGCTGTATGAATTAATTTGCAGTGGTCATAGAGGTCAAACTTGACAAAAAACACAAACCCTGATAAAATGATAGCTCGGTTTGGAGCGGTAAACACAGTTTGTGATTGAGAGGTAGAAACATGCAGCAGTAATAGCGACACTAATGTGGCACTGATCACTGGTTTAACAGAGGCAGACCAGGCGCTGAGGGAGAAAATAAGTGGCATCCAGCCGCGCTCTCTAATTCCTCCAGGAGATTGACACCTGAATGTGCTTTCATGCTCTAAACCGCTGGGTGGCAGCTCCCTGGAGCCCCTCAGCCCCCACCCCTGCCACTTCACTCTCTCCTCCTCCAATCTAGCCGCCTCACTGTATTAAATATTTATTCTAACCAGACAAGTGCTGCAAGTTTTTTAAATGTTTATTCGCTAAACAGCAATCTCTCACTTTGCTTGATTGGAGTGCGTCACAAATAGATTGTAAACCCATTAAAGGCAGAGAGAAACTAGCATGGAGCGCTAAAATGACTTTTGAGTTAATGGTTTCTCATTAATTATTCAGTTTGCTCTATAATGTAGTCAAGGCTTTCATTTATTGCACATTATGTTTATTAGAAAATGATATAAAACGATAATTAAAGGTCACTCACTGTGGCATTAGGCACATTTTATGAGAAGCTGGGAAAGCATTGTTTTTAAAATGTAGATCAAGTTGATTGGACTGGTGCTAAAGGAAAAGTGTGTCAGACATTGTGGCCAACATTCTATTAGTTGGAATTTGCGGTGGCCTTTGCATTGTAAAATTCGCCAGAACTGCAGCTTGTTTACCTCAAACCAGCACATTTACTGAAACCATGTTTTGTTGCAATCAAACAATGACTGCACACTCCATGATTGTAATGATAACTTCAACTTTGTGTAGTAAAAATCAAACTTTATTTACTTAAGTAAAAAAAAAAAAAAAGACCACTATTGGACGTTAAAGTTCTTTCATTAGGACAAATAGTTACAGAGATTTCACAGTATGTGTGCAAGCCATCTTCCTGTCACCCCCTTTGTTGTTCCCTCATCTCCTGATATTTCTGATCACTCCTGTTGTGTCCTTCTGCTATTTCTCGTCTCGTTCTCATTCATCTTCCGTCTCAATTGAAGGTGGACGAGGAAGGAGGGAGAGGGGGTGGACAGAGGAGCCTCACAGCAGGCTTCCGTTCATCCATCAAATCAGGATTTCAGTCGCCGTGCCTTAAAAGCAGAGGAGCATTTAGTGGGCCTCCCTTTCTCAATCTTGCAGTTCCACTATTGTATGCTATCAAAAGATGGCTTTCGAAAACGTGTTGCATTCATTCTTGCCTATTTTTCTTGTTTTTATTTTATTTTTTGCCCTGACAAGCCAAATCAAGGCTAAACACCTCTATGTCATCTATTGAGCTGCCTCTGAGAAGCATGATATTCTTCAGCTCTGTCAAGGGCTCACCAGATAAAAATGGAAGGATTTCTGTTGACCTTCTTCAATACTTACACCCCCATTATGTGCGTGTGCATGCGGGTGTATACATGTTGTCATTCCTGGGTCCCCACCATATTTAGGCCTCCATATGGCTGGTGTAGATAGCTTTCTTTTGGGTCGTGTCTTGGCTCAGCTTTAATTAGTGGATTTGCTGCTAATAGATGGAGCTAATTAACAAGGATTCAAGCTCTTGTACGTTTTCACCGCAGCAATATGTGTGTATACTTGTGCATGCCCTGACATACATACGTGCATGCTAACATGTTTCTGTCAACACGACGTTGGAGACAACCAATGCTGTCACCTTGGTAACCATGTAAAATGGATTCCAGGAGTAGAATCAGCCTCAGCCAATTAGACATAGACATGGTATGGAGATGGCAGGCGCGCACGCACGCACTGCACCAACACACACAGAAGTGATACATGGAGGCAGGCAGACAGCGTCTTGCCCCAGGCGCTGTGGATATGACCATCATAATCACATCATACCCCCCCTTGATAACAATAACTCTGCTCAGGGATGCAAATAATCTGTGAGTCCACATATCTTATTATCGCAATCAATAATAATGAAGCACTCCAATACACACCCAGGCAAAAATAACACACTGCTGTCACACTAATGAGAAAGTATAGCCTATTACCATGCGCTGTGTGACTGTGTGTTTGTGTGTCTCAGCAGCTGTGCCCCCCCCGTTAAAAAATAAATAAAAAAACTAGGGACCAAAACGAACCAAAGGGCTCACGGGGCATAAAACTCATTTACTTTCAAAAAAATAAATAAAAGAAAGTAATTCTGCTTTCTTAGCCGCGTCAAGTAGACCCACTCTCCATCAAAAGCACAGTGATTGAGAAACGGGCCAAATGCGCAGGGAAACAATGAACACATGCTCTCGGCTTTTGATTTTCCCAAACGCAAACCGGTGACCCATATGCATTCTCGCCGCTCTCGGCCCGTCGTGATGAAATGCCCATATTATTACTGCTGACTTTGTGATAACACTGTTAGTTATACGCAGCCATCAGTGTGCGTTTGGAGAGTCGGGGGTAGGCAACTGTCGATAAGTGACTTTGTGTGTGTTTTTGTGGGTTTGCTGATAAGTGTTGATAAGTGGCTGTGTGTGTGTGTGTGTGTGTGTGTGTGTGTGTGTGTGTGTGTGTGTGTGTGTGTGTGTGTGTGTGGATGATTGCTGATTTGTGGCAGGGTGTCTATTGTTAATGAAATCCTTTGTGGCGCTCTGATTGGCTCATCAATCAAACAGCAGTTCGCATATTACCCGTAACCTCTTTCTGCTCTCTCCAGGTGGCGGATTACAATGTGACTCACACACACTCTAGAAGGACCAAACATAGTCACATATTCACGCACATACACCTTTAGTAGTTGTTTTTATTTTTCTTCAAATCAAACCTTAACATATCTACCATAAAACTTTTAAATGTAAACAAACATGTCTTTTTTTGAAATGGCATTTATTTATACTTGGCATTATGTCTATTTACCTTATAGTGTTTGTTCACTGTGGAAAAAATATAAGAACTTATGGATTTCACTGCAGAAAGAAAAAACAACTAACATTTACATAAAGACCTTTTATTTTCTACATTGTTAAATTGCATTGAATCAAATGGCGCTTAAAGGTTCTTATTTTGATATATTAAACCCCATATGAGTATTATTTCACAAAAAATGTAACACACCTTTCTATACCACTTTACAACATAATTTTAATAAAGCTATAATATTATAGGTTTTAGTTGTAGTTTTTATCCTAATGGTCATTAAAGTCATTAAAGTCATAGCTTCTAGTGATTTCATGAAACCATATAAAAACATTTAATATTTTTGGGCTTTTTTGCCTTTATTGATAGTAGGTTGGCAGGAAACATGGGATGACTCTGGGTAAATAACCCATCCGAAATTAAGCTGGGGCGCCCATAAAAATTTAATTTTGACATGTCCAAAAGCCAACACACTGATTTCACTGACCCAAAAGTCCTAAAGCAAAACGTGCATGAGGTTGTCTGCAGCTAGCTCGTAATGCTAACAAACAGCAATGTAGACTTTAAATGCATTGAAAATAGTACATATGTAGTCATGTGATTCTGATGACTCAAGACCTCTCTCACAATTGTATACTACGTGTTACAGAATTCAATTACACAGCAGATGAGTAACCTTTCACAAAGTGGTCACTACACACATGCATTGTCCCATCATTTGCTTCTCTTTAAGGCACTTTATCTGATGCTTTTTGGTGAGCTTAGAAACAACGTCGGTATCTTAGTTTGATTGTCTGGGGAAACTGTGAACCATGCAAAACATTGGCATATCATTTTAGAATCATCATCTGCCTTCCATCTAAATTTTGCTCCACAGCGTCTTTAGGAAGTGACAAAGTGCAAAGAAATGGATTTCATTTAACATATGGTACTGTATATGGTCAGATGAGAACAAAATAGTAACTTTATTGGACTTTTTAGCCATTGACTATCTGCTGTTTTTGTCTATGGTTCATACTACCACATTGTTTATTTATTAGAGCCTTCTCTGCACTCTTTAAAGCTTTAAAGCATTTGTAGTGCTAGCAAATGTCAAAGTGCCGTACCATACCTCTACTGTATGTATACACTGCATTAAACAGAGTGAACATGTTCAAATCAATGGTGGCATCCCAACACTTCCATGTGTACTCACAAACGCACATATTTTGCACATACTGTACAGAAACAGCCTATAGCGTCGCTAAAAGCTTTGCGTCAGTAGTTTTCCCATGTCGCTGTCATCTCAATATCCTGCCGCTGAATGAAGGAGACAATGAGACAGTGAATGCATCATCTGCATTAATTTCTGCTTGATTCAAAGTGTCATGGCTAAAGAGGGCAAAAGGAGGGGCGAGGGTGGGGTGGGGCGAAGTGGGAGGAGGCAAATTAGCGAGATGGGGGAATGGGGTATGTCAGGCGCAAGAGAGAGAGGCCTTAGGGGACACCTCAGTGCGCTGGGCCCGGGGCGGAAAAGTAACAGCAGACACACATGAGAGCACGTAATGACATTCAGGCATAAAGACGTTCATGCAGAAAAGCCTGGCAGAATAACGAGGTAAACATCCCAACAATAGTTATGAAATCAAATGAGGATACACCACGGATACAGTAGTGCTGCAGTTCAGAACAGTTCCATATACATAGAATGAATTAGATGTTAGTAATACAAGCCTGGAGGTAGAAAAGGCCCAAAGGTGAAAAAATTAGATGCTGAATTGGGCTTAGAATTCTTTCAGGCTCTCAGGTTTGTGAATTTTCTTTCATAAAATGGTTTTAGACTCTCAGATAAGTGAAAAATAAAGATAGAGAAGCTGATGATGTCCTTTCCATAGGAAACAAGAGGCCATAGATTAATGTAAAATTATGTTAATCTTCCAATCATCTCCATTTCTGAGTGTTGCAGACATCAGTCACCAAAACCAGGAGCAGGTCACAACCATCAGAAGTATGTGGACTGTGAACAGATCTAAACTTAAGATTAACCCTGCCCCAGGTTGGATTCCCAGCATTCTCTCCAGTGTTTTCTATTTACTGTATACTGAAAAGGCATGGAAATGGCCAAAAACATAAAAAAACAGTAAAGCAAAGTCATTTAATGCCATGGTCAGACAAGAAAAAAACAAGACCACATCAGTAATTCAGGCCTGGTTCAACTTTCTGGCTTTTCTCTAATAATTTTCACTGACTTACAATCTCTTATCATGAAAAGGTTTATATTCACATGTACTATGGCTATTGTCTTGACCATTAGACAGGATGAGAGCGGACAATATGTAGTGCAACAATTTATGCTATTACCACTATACTGGCTATTTTGGTTCACACTAGAAAAGCAATATGTGAAAGTGATGAGTCTTGACATCCGACTTCTAAGAACTTGAATGAGTGTTGGACATTCAGTGTAAGGCTGGTGTTTTTTCGGACGATTAAAGGACTCACAAGTCAAGTAAATAACATTGATTATCTTGTTACCATGATGCCAGCTGGTATGTGGGATGCATGAAGCAACAAGTGAATATTTTCCTGAATTTCTCTTGTGTGTTGGAAGCAGTAAGCGAAACATAAAATTTGAAATGACATTGTCAAGGGACACAGTGTAGATTTTTGGAAATGGAAGGATCGTTTGCACCTTGAAGCCCAGTCTTACAAAACATCTTAAGAGATCTAGAGGAGTCCTGGCTTCAACAACCCTTTCCTGGTAAGGACACAATGTTACAACTGATCAGTGTTAATGCTAAGGAGAATTCACATATTCTGAACTATCTCCTACAAACAATCAAACTCTTCTTATAGCCCTACATTTGAAAATACTTTGAGTGAACCTGCTTTGCACATACAAAAAAACATGCCAGCCAGATTCATACAACTCTTCTCTCTGTAGTAAAGGTTTATTTGGTTGAAGTTAAAAATGCAGTGTGTTGAAGACGTCATCCATACAGAGGATACTGTATTTATTTTGATATCAGAGCATCATGAAAGTGCATATCTGCATATAACTGCACCAGAATGGAAACCTTTTTTCATCCCCCAAATAAAGGAACACAATATTCACAGTTGACTTAATCTGAAGTAGCAAAGAGATGAGGATGGGAAATATTTACATGCATATAATAACGGGAAGAGTTGAAAGAAGTTGAAAGGAAGTGTGCTACTAGACCACAAAAATGATCCTGAAAGAGATTTTCATAGAAATAGATGGATTTATTGGTTGAAGTGTTAATATACACTTGCCAATATGTGATGTAACCACTACAAAAAACTCCATGTCTGCCAGAAATTGAGGAAAGTAATGCAATTTTGGAATACAAATACCAAAAATAATGTGATTTGGAGCATGAAGTGTTCAATATTGGGACAGGGAAGAGTGAAAAATTCATTTTCACTTCATTTTCTCTTGACCTGTCTGCAGCAAGATGCCGTCGTCCTGTCCTCTTGTCCAACCTTGTGTTCCACATCTCTACTTTTTTCGTCTGAACAGCCTGTCGGCTCCGGGACACAGCTATGACTCATCTGTCTCTCACACTAAAGATGCCAGACAAACAGCCAGCCAGAGTCCATCTTTATCTCCCAAGAATGAATCACAATTTGGTGCCTAAGGCCTTGTCCAAAATCAGGCAATCTGTGCTGTCTGCACTGCTCCTCCCTAAGCAGTTGGCCATGTGCTGGACTCCATGTATCGATTAGTGATTGACAGTTGGAATCTTTTTTTTTTGTACTTTGTAGCAACATTTTTTTTTTTTTAATAAACACTTTTTAGACATTAAAGGACTGCTTTGTAGACCTTCTCATAATAAAAGACAGACAATAAATGAGTGGTTTATTTATAAAGCTATATAAGCTGTAGAATAGTTCTGCACCAAGTTGTCAATCACTGTGAAATAAATAAATGAATAGGTTTATTTTGGCAGTTGATGTTGAAAACAATGGACCACTATTATATCGATTCTATGTATATTTTTTGGCTTATCTTATCTCTTTAAGTTTTTCAGTATTAAACATTAAATGCCACTACTTATTTCTTTGCATGAGTGGAAACTGATGTATTTTTACACACTCCAACATATACTCTTATATGCAGCATAAATTAAAATGCATTAAAATGAGTCCTTTATTGAAGGCATAGTATTGACATTGACCATGGCCCTAGGTTGTTTAGGATTATAGTATTCCACAGTTTTCAACTCAACTCCTGGCTATGTGGCTGTCTCTGGATTTATGTGGCATCTCTGAAAAGGCTGCATCTGCCGTGATCCTTGGCCAAAAGTAGCTGAGTGACGAATGGCAGCAGTTGGGGGTCAGGCTGTAACGCACTCTTTTGAAGCTGTGTTGTGAAAATAAGATGCGTGTGTCTATTGCGCAGGTGTGGTCAATCTGTGCCGGCGAGTGAGAAACAGCTTGCCCTACAGCCAGCTGAGTTTTTCCAACCCACGCTGAGTGGGCCCTGGATGGGCCGACAAGACCTTCCAAAACACACAATGGACGCGCCAACAGTGAACTCTCTGTGGTCAGTGATTGAGTGAAGCGGGATTAGAGTCGAAGAAGAGAAAGGCTGAGGTGGAAAGTGAGCTATGAAAGAAACATGAAGACAGGAGGACATTCATCAGGCTTACAAACTGCTCTTACACACTATACTGTGATGTATGTTCTGATCTCATCCCAGACCATTATACATCCAGCAACCTACTCTTTTTTTCTTCTGTCCTTCACTGTAGCTGTTTCTGAGTATACGTACAGTAGTAATGGGCGATATGAACGATATGCGATATAAATGATAAAAAATTGGCATACGATAGAGATTTTAATTCTATTGCACTACCGCGATAATACATGTTGATGATGCAATTTCCACGCAAAATTTACAGCCACGAGCTGCAGCTTGAAACATGTCTGAAAGCGAAACGGAGGAGCTGGTGAAAAAGACGCAACATCCATTATTTGGACGTAATTCGGATTTAAGCCGTCTGACGTGCAGCAGCAAATTATACTCTGTAGAGTGTGTGGGGCAACAGTTCCGGCTAAGAGAGGTAACACGACTAATCTGTTGTACTACCTCAAAACGAAACATGTTACTGAATACCAGCTTTGCCAGCTCCGTCAAGACTTCACGGAGCTAGCATAGCCAGGCAATGCAGCCAGAGAGCGAGCGAGAGAGCGAGAGAGAGAGCGCGCGCGAGAGAGAGAGATTATAGATTAAATTAACATATAAAATCTTACACGTTTGTCAACAGAAAAAAGTGTGAAAGATCCCCAAATTGACCGTGCTGTTGCTTTATGCAAGAAGATTGTGAGTTCCTTTTCAGGAATACAGGAATAACATTAAAAAATACATTTAGCAGTTTGGCTTTCCTTAGGATATATGTAACCTGTTCTGAAATGATTCTATTATAATTTATATATCGCAATATATATCGTTATCGCAAGAGGCTGCAATGTATATCGCAATATGGATTTTTGGCCATATCGCCCATCCCTAACGTAGAGTAGCTCTCAATTCACAGATCATTCATCACTACAACTTGACGTAGAGTTGTTGCATCGCTCAATCACTTTTTGAATCAGTAAATGTTTGCTTTGTACTGAATACTGGGATAACATAATGACCTGGGATATCTGAATGGCCCCTACAGTGAAAATTCAATTCAAATACATACAACATAAATGCAGGAGTACAGGGCTCTGGTCTAACTTCCCTCTGTAACAACATATGCATTTAGACGGGCGGCAGTAGCTCAGTGGGTAGAGCGGCCGTCCTTCGACCGGCGGGTGGGCGGTTTGATCCCCGCTCGAAACATCCAAAAACATCATAACATCCCGCTTTCCACCACATACTGTTGTTGTGTTCTTGGGCAAGACACTTAACCCACTGTGCCTCCTCCCTCCCAAAACACACATTGGGGGGTCAGGACTCCCCTGCAAAAGAGATTTGTAATCTCAGTGGGACTTTCCTGGTTAAATAAAGGTTAAATAAAGGTTAAAAAAAAATAATAAATAAATAAATAAATTAAAAAATAAAAAATAAAAAATACAAAATAAAAAAAAAATAAGACACACCACAACTTGATTTAGGGCTTTGGTTGGACCATTATACAGTATTAACAAATAAAAATACCAGCAACCTTCTTGCTGTTCAAGGAGGCCTTTTTGATTTGGATATTTGTGATATAATGTTAAACTCCATTTGTATTGCATGACAAGTGTATTGCATTGTATCACATGAATCCCACAGAACATAAAATCACTTTAGCGGGATGGCCTGGAGCAGCCAAGATGGATTGGGCATATTTTAAAGACCTGACACAGGTCATAGAAGTCATTCAAGGATGAACTTGCAATTTTACTGCCATTTTTCATATCCTCTCACAGAAGGTGCTAAATTAGACTCTGATAAATAGTCTTCTGCCACTGATCTTCCAATTCTAAATCTAATATTTTTAATCTGTTCTCATTGAACAGAATAGAGCAGTTCCCATTGGAGTGTTTGTCAACAGAATTAGATTAGTCACCTTTAGGTTCAAGCATTAGTGATGATTTTATTTTAGATTGATCTATTTAGAAACATATATTTTGTGGGGATTTACAATGGCAGTTGGCACTTCTGGCTCAAAAAAGATTTTGAATTGCAATAGTGAATGAATGTGAGAATGAAAAGTCAGTGTATGTCTGTAAGTGTTAACCCTGTGATTAATGATTGTCCAGGGTCTCAAATAGCTGGGAAAGACTCAAGCCTCATTACCCACAACATGAGCTGGAACAAACAAACTATAAAACACATTACATTCAGTATGGCTAGTTATTAAAAGTAATTCTTTTTTTTCTTTTTTGGAATATATTTTATGTGCCATTGGTTCAAGAAACCATAATGCATTTGGTTTCGGAGACTGATTGGTGCAGAAGTAGCGTAGAAATGTATGTAGTCCTGGATTCAATAGGTAGATACCCTGTACTTAGAAACCAATTTAAGCTTGTAAAACCACTCACCCATAAAACTTTAGGCTCACATCACATGTATGTGTGCGCACCTTCAACACTTTGCTGATTGCGTGAGCGCAAACAGGTCTTTGTCTCTTTGCTCATTAACTTTGATTGCAAGGGCGAGTAGCGGACGATTGACGAACACAAAACAACAGGTTGCCTTTGTCGTGAACTTTGCAATTCATGGGAGGTAAGATGTAGTGGGGGCAACGGAGGGTGGAATACGGAACAAGACGGAGCAGTACTAAAGGAGGGGTGGAGATGGTAAATAAGTGCCTTTCAGTCTAGTGGAGGGGTAGATGAGCAGGGACTCTGACAGCTGTGAGAGTCCGACAGCTAAATGGCTCACTCAAGTCAAAGGTGAGAGTAGAAGAATAGCAGGAGAGGGGAAAAAGCCTGAAACACTGAGTGAGAAGCAATGTGTGAAGTCAGCCGTGTAACTGTTTCTGTCACCAGTCAGAATGTCTCTCATTTGGATTGTTTGTCTTCGTGCATTAACATATTCTTATTGGAACAGTCCATGACAGAAAAACTTTTTGAATGGCTGTGACCTTTAAAAATGAGTTAAAAAAGGATGCAGTAATAACTGGCTAGAAGTCCTGGATTTGTCACTTATAGTTGCTGCAATATTGGACACATTTGTCACATCATTTTAAAAAGCTGTTAATACATTCCATTTATGTCATAACTCCAATTTATTATTTTAATAGACTTGGCAATGCATAAAGTGCCAAATAAGGTAAACATTTAAGATATGTTTTTGACGTCCTGAAGTCCTGAAATGTCTCCTCAATACCTTGCTACAAACACAACAATGCTATGTTTTGGGATGTTCAGTATTATTTTGGAATAACATAATCCATTAGCAAAGGAAATTACTTATTCCCATTCAGACTTTCATAATGCTGTATTGTTATCATGAAATACAATATTATTTTGAAGTGGACCAATCACAACAGATTCAACCTTCTGAATCATAGCAGACTGAGGAAGATAGGAGCAGTAACAAATGGGCAAACCCATTTCATGCGTACATAGGGCCAGTGCCTCTCACTCGAGAGCTGAAACTTCTCTTATACAGTATTGTGCTAACAGATTGGCCATAGTTTGGTACAGAAGGCCCCATAAAAGTGACCATACATAGGAATAGGAAATTGTAAAATAATAAATAGAAAAATGAATCCACATAAAAGACCTTCTAGACCAGGGATGGGCAAACTAAGGCCCGGGGGCCACATGCGGCCCTTTGGGCTGTTCAATGTGGCCCGCCAAGCATTTACTAATATTTAATTGATTATTAACCACTGCATATATTTTTCCTTTTCCTTCAGTATTTTGCAGCAATCAGTTGATTCCACTATATGACATGCTCCAAACGGTAAATACCTTTCCTATAGGCAAAATAAACATTTTTATTGAGCATAAGTGAGTTCCCTGTGTTGGCCCGGCCCTCCACAAGAATTAAAACAAGGGTCACATGTTCTAATGTGGCCCTTGGGTAAAAATAATTGCCCACCCCTGTTCTAGACACATCTGGAGTACCAAGAGAAGTTTTGACACAGAATTATTTTTGGGTTTTCATTGGCCCCAAAGCAGCCATACATAAAATGCAACCTGTCTCATTGCTCCTGTCCTGCTCTGACCAGTATCTACTGTTTTAACAAGCACAACTATTGACAAGTTGGTTGGATGGCAAAGTGGTTGGCACTGTCGCCTCACAGATAGAAGGTACTTAGTTTAACTTTGGGCCTTTCTGTTCTCTGGGTACGCCAGTTTCCCCCACAAACATGCACTGTAGTCTCCAGTTAGTAAAATGACCAATTGCTGACTCAAGATTTGGAGCGGTTCCCAGGCACTCCTGAGCAGCTAACCACTGCTCTCCTGGATAAGGAGAAATGCAAAGAATGAAATAATGGAAAATTTAAGTATCTCATAGTAAACCCCTTTACTGTATGTTAGACGAACACACAGGCTGATTAAATTAATCATTCAAGACATAGACTGCATGTTGTTTGATCAAAACAATCTTGTCTAAAATAATCTTTTATAGTCTTATTGAAGCTACCGTATCATCAAAACAGTTGGGGGCCTTGGATACAGAAATGTATATGGTTCTATGTGACACCAATTATCTCAAATGTGTTTTCTTCTATTCTTTTTTTCTTTGCATGTTGATGATAAAAGCTATACAATGAAAACACATTTATATTTTTAATGTATGAACTATTGCATTTACCATTTGCAGTACTCTTTCTTCAAAGTGGTAGGAGGCTGAGGTGACATCCAGGAGGCATTGTTGTCAGCTTTGGGGTTATGTGCATTTTATATTCAACAGTGTGTTGTTTCAGTGACAGTACAGGGCTTTTTGAGTATGTTCCAGTTGCGCAGTAAAGATGCTTGCCTTATGGTAATGACTGTGTTCCTAGCCAGACTCATAATCTTAAACTGGGTCTTACAGACAGCATTTGTGCTTTGTGTTTGTGTGGGTTGGCCTATACACACTTTCACCTCACGCCCTCAGCTACATCCATAACTTTTTATTTTCAGTCTGCATTTCTCCTCATCGCTATAATTTATAGCCGTTTTATGCAGTGTGTTCTGTAGGTCGTCCAAAGTTTAACACCACGAGTTTTAATGGCTCTCTGACTACTCTGAGCTGTGCTGCTTTGGCTTTGTTTTTGACTACGCTCCTCTCTTGAACTGTTAGAAATGAAGCAACTTACACCGAGTGATTCAGCTGTGTAAGAAGTCCTTTATCTTGGCTATAACTGTAATATATAAACAAAAAATGGCAACAGCAACAGCTTGCATTCCCTCCAAATATTTTATGAGGTTTTGAATGAGCCACTGAAAAAGAGTGCATATTAAAGTCATTAACACTTTCAGAAAATTGGTTTAGAGTTACTAAATGGATGGTGATAACTGCATCTACTAGCACTTTCATCAAATCAGATATGGATACACAATTTGTTATTTGTTAGTATCCAGTAATGTTCAAACCGTGACCGGCAGCAAGTCCCTTCCAACTAAACACTGCAAAATGTGCTAGTCAAATAAAAGAAGAGGAAGCCACAGTCATTAAGTTTATCACATAAAAGAGGTGAAGACGATTCAGCTTGCGAAAGTGGCCCCCCAGTTGTCCCATGTGTTCATTCATTATACTGTAGAAGGATACTACATACAGTATTACATTAAAATTTGCATTGTTTTTTTCCATCATTAGGTTTCAATTAAAGTTAGTGACTGATCTTAGAGGGATGTGTACAGTACTTTGGCGTAAAAAAAATAAATACTTAGGTTACACTTGCACATTTTTTTAGAAACTGATTTAGAAATTCTTATGGGCTTAGGACTTTTGTCTAGACTCCATCTAGTGGGACAAAGTGCAATTAATTGCACAATTGTCCACAGTTAACTCACAATTAATCATACAATAATCTGATATTTTTAATTGTTAAAAATGTACTTTTAAAAGCCTATTTTGCCATTTTTTACCCCTTTTTTTCTTGACAAGAGGTCATAAATGTACTGTAGACAAAGGTTATTTTTGTAAACACTATAGAAAAGCTTTCTGAATAAAAATATGTTGAAAGCATAAAATGTCAAACTCAAGCCCAAAGAGGAACAAAGATGAGCATAATGAGTTGAAAGAGGCATTACAACTAACACAATGTAGTGTCAAACTTTCATTTGAAAGATTAAATAAATAGCTGAAAAGGACTGACCTATGTGCTGTAGCTATTCATTTAGCTATAGCTGATGAAGTATGTTTGTGGTTGAGCTGTCCAGGAGTTTTTGTTGTAGACTCTCCAGCGTTGTCTGCTTTCTTTCGGGGTCTTGATTCTAGCGGTGTGTTTAGCCAGCAGGAGATATTTCAGACTGGACGTGCTCCGGTGGTAACTCCGTTCACATCGACAGTAAATGCAAATTACTTTTGTTTTGTCGCGAGAACCATCTGGACTGGCTTTGAAAATAAACCTGCCATTCATAAGACCCTTTTTGCTGTCCATGTCTGCTTCGTAAATGTATGCTAACTTCTGCTTCAGCTGCACACTGTTTTTTTCAAGCTACAAAGGTTAAAAATGATCATTTTTAACACACAATTAATTAGCATAAAAAAATAGTGTTGTTAAAAGTAATTTAACATTAACGTTAAAACGTTATTAACACATTCGATATGACAGCCCTAATATTTACATAAAAGCTTTAATGAATCATAAATAGTCCATTTTAGAGATGGTGCCTAGCAATAGATGGAATTTAAGTACTGTTACTGGGTGTCCGTAATAGGCCCCCCCAGGAAGTGGACAAACAGCATGTACATGTAATTATTTTTAAACCAACTGCATATAGAATAAGACATTGATTTTGCCGTTTATGCTTCAAACATATCACATTAATCCTAGGTAACTGCAAGAACATTTTGACAAAACAAAAAGTGGTTTCTATTGATCAAAGCCATAGGGAAGCTTCATTAAAGCATTTCATTATGTTCTTCTTCTCCCTTTTGTGTGTTAAAAAGGATAAATGTAGCAGCTATATCCTGTATTAGAAAAGCACTGGGTGGATTATTTAGCCTTGTAGCTACAGGCTGCATGTGCCAACTTTGCTCTTTGCATCTCGCAGTGTAGCTGCACATATCAGCAAGACTCAACAGAACTTTGGAGCCTTTCATTCTTTCACCCTTTCCCACCCTAAGGCAGAGTAAGGCGATCCCAGTAAAGCCACTGATCAAAAGTAGCAGTGTGATGCCTACAGGTACCCCTCGACATGTGAAGAGATTGCGGCAGGAAGAGTGATGGTGAAGCGGGGTTTGGGTCGAGATGCTGAAGGAACAGAATAGACACACCCACTACTTGTCAAGTATAGTTGGGAGCCATCACGAATGGAAAAGATGTAATGGGGAAATGATGATGGCGGATGAGGCTTGGTGTTGCTCGAGAAGGGGGGGATGAAAGGTTCGAGGCATGAAAGGAAGACCGGCACAAAGTGAATTGAGGCGGAAAAGTGAAGGAAGGAAGGAAGGGGGCATCATAGGTGAATAATTGAAGACAGGCTCAGCTGCCTACATGCACTTACATACTGTACAGCCGAGTCAAAGGCAGAATGTGGAGATGTGCGCTAGGCTGAGCAACCACTGGAAAAATCTGATAGTGATGTTGTAACTCAGTAACAAACTGCTAACTTGAGGCCTCTGTGAAGCAGTGTGACAGAGAGATGCCTGTGTCAGAGCCTGGACAAGGTTAATTTGCAGTTTTTTTCCAGATCAACTTAAATAGTTTGATGCTTTAGATGTGACCAGCTTGCTCTAGTCTATCAAGCTAAAGTATAGACTATTATTGTCTATTAAGGTATGGTTGAAGGGTCTTTTTGTGTTAAAATATTTACAGGGACTTATATTTTAAAATATATATTTTTGCATTGCATTACTGCATTTTTATTCCTAAAAAAATATTCAATTTGGTTTTCCACTTTCAGAAAAATCATTCATAACAGTTTATTTACACGGGCTGCCTCTATTCCAGTAGGCTGAGAATCTGAAGCAGCTAAATGCAGTGGAGTATGACAACAAGGGCCGCTTGTCAGAGCAGCTTTTTCTTTCATTACTCTGTACCTGGCTTTGTCCTGACCCTATATAAATGGCTCTACACTCAGCCCTATACTCTCAAGGGTAATGTTAGGTAAATGATTTACCTCCTTGCTATTGTTTTTGCTTAATAATTTCTGCCCGTGTGTCTGAGCGCGCTTTGTGCTCCGATGCGACATGATTTCTTGCTCACAAAGCATGTATAATGCATGTCCCAAATTATATGTTAGATGTTTGTCTGCCATTTCCCCTGCTCTCCAACCAATGTTTGCATTTGAATGCACAGCCACTGGCACACCAATACTTTATTTGGCTGCATATAAGACCAATTTCAGCCAGATTTATGACTTATAGAGTTGGCTTATTTCATTGAATCCCCAGACAGGACACAACTCATGGCTGTTGTGTGTGTGCCATACCTGCTGTGTCTTCAAATCTGCGAGGCGAACCGTTGCAAGCGTGCCAAGGGAGTTGTAAGAACTCCCCCTTTTCATATTTCCAACAGCCCACCGCTTATTTAGTCCTTTCTACATTCACTAGTTGAGGGGAAAAAAAGCCTTAGGCAACTTTTATTACACCTTCCCTCAATTACACCCTCGCTATAAAACAACATACATTTAATCACAGCCTCTGCTAACATGATGAAGTAGTTCATCATAGAGAAAGGCAGGACTTTGCGAACAATGGAATCACACATTTCATAGTGAACACATATTAGAAATGTGTCAATAAAAAAGATATACCTCACCTGACTAGACCATGTATTATTGTTGAGGACAGGATATGGCACATTCCATAACTTATCTAACTGTAGGGGAGACAGTCCCAGTGTCCCCAGAGGGAATGCAGCGAGCCGGGGTCTAGCGACAACGGGGAGGTGGGTCAGCTGGATGTGCCCCCACAGGGTGATTCATGTGCTTTAAGGAAACACTCACAATCCATGTTGGGAATACAAAGAGTATTAGAGAAATCCCTGCGGTGGGGAGATCCCACAGACAAAGAGAAAGTCTAGTGCAGTGGGATTCATACTGACTGTTTTCCCACTGGGATGAGGGATATGTTACCAGCTTGTCTTTGACACCAGTACGACATGACATATACCACAGCGGGCTAAAACATAACAGTGAGCATTTGCTGATTTTTGTTTTCCCAACAGAGATGGACCTAAGTAATGTGTATTGTCTGGCAGAGACAATACTACGTAGAGCAGTGAAGGAGAACAATATCATGAAATTTCAGCCACAACTGAAATTAAATGAAGGCTACTGCTTACATTTTCCTAGTTAATGCTTTTTTTGTCAGATGTGAAATTAGTAAGCGACCCAGCACCTGCCCTTTTAGAAGCAATTACACATGCTTTGACTTAAACGGCAGAGTAGGTCATTGCTCATTAACAATGTTTTTAATGAAATATGGCCATAAGAAAGGATAACATTGGAGAAATGTCAACATATCATTATCAGCAAGAGTAACTGCTTTTTTAGGCATACAATGAATCAATCAATACGTTTTAAAACACTACAAAAAACTTAATACAGTCTTGTATATTTAAACAATCATTATCTACTGCCTGATTTTAATTTAAGATCACTGGGGCTGGAGTCTATTCCATATGCTTAGGCTGTAAAAGAGGGTACTCCCCCGGGGTCCTGGTCCATATCAATCTAAGGATTAAGTTAACTGGCAGTATGATAACGCAGTAACACCATATTACAGGAGATGGAAAAATTTTTGCTCATATCAAATGTTATTCATTGCCATATTCCTTCCTCCTCCAAGATTTATATTTGGCTACACGGGTTAACAAATGTTTGCTATATACTGTATATTAGGAATTTGTAATATTTTTGGCTGCTAGTGACGTATATATGTGGTGACTGTACAATTCATTTATTAACACAAAATAAAAACACTTCCAGCCATCTTATAGCTGCTTCCCCAAAATTGTCTTCCATTCTGTTCCTCCAACCCCAACCCCAACTTCCAACAACAGCAAATCCACTTTTCCTGCTTTATTTTGTATTAAAAAATATATTTATCCATGTCTGAATTAGCTTCCCATGTCTCTATTTATGTGTTTAGACATGTTCTCTGTGACTGGCCAAAGCTTCTATTAACATTGTTGATAGAAAAAAAAACTGTGCTAATCATTTTTTTTTTTTTAAATAAAGTCACATTTGTTACATTAAACACCTGATGATTTTTTTTTTCATCTAAAGGATTTTTTTCTTCTCTCACGCCACTCTCAATACAAACATGCATCACACATTAAAAATCACAAAGCTCTATTCATTTGTTCTTTAACTACAGTTTTTCTATACTTAACAAAAACACTTTTGTTTATGCCCCCAACTGAACTCAAACATCTAAGACTTCTATGTACACAAAAGGCCTATTTCTTTCAAATATTGTTCACAAATCTGTCCAAATCTGTCCATCTGAGCACTTCTCCTTTGCCGAGATAATCCAGCCACCTCACAGATGTGGCATATCAAGATGCTGATTAGAGAGTATGATTATTGCACAGATAAATAAAAGGCCACTCTAAAAAGGAAGTTTTATCACACAGCACAATGCCACAGATGTCGCACGTTTTGAGACCTATTCTTGTGCCATTCATGGACAACCATCGCCTCATGTTGCAGTCAGATAATGTACAGCCCCATGTGGCAAGAATCTGTACACAATTCCTGGAAGCTGAAAACATCCCAGTTCTTCCATGGCCAGCATATTTACTGGAAATGTCACCCACTGAGCATGTTTGGGATTCTCTGGATCGGCGTATAGAATGTGTTCCAGTTTCTGACAATATGTGGACCAACATTACACAGGCCACAATCAACAACCTGATCAACTCTATGAGAATATGTGTTACACTGCGTGAGGCAAACGGTCGTCACATTAGATACTGACTGGTTTTTGGACCCCGTCGGACCGGGATAATCGTGTTCTCTAATCAACGTCTTGATATGCCCCACCTGTGAGGTGGATCTCGGCAAAGGAAAAGTGTACAAAAAAAAAGTTTTAGATCTTTGAGTTCAGCTCATGAAAAATGAAAGCAAAAACAAACGTTTTGCGTTAAATTTTTGTTTAGTGTAATAAGATCAGTAGAATTTTACATTTACATTTAGCTGACGCTTTTATCCAAAGCGACTTACATTGTTCTAATGTAATTACCAGTGTTACAGTCACTGGAGGCAAGGTGGGTTAAGTGTCTTGCCCAAGGACACAACGACAGTATGAACTGTGGGGAGAGTGGGAATCGAACCACCTACCTTCCGGTTGAAAGACGACCACTCTACCCACTGAGCTACTGCCGCCCCGGCATGTAGATGTAGAATTACATCCAAAAACAACAAAAACAATATTGCCTTTTGAGACGTTAGATTTTTCAAAGCTGCATCAAGGGAGATTTCTGAGTACTTTATTTTCCTCCAAATCCTTTAATATGATGTGCTTAAATGGCACTGCTAAGCTATATTTATGGCTTCCATATATTTACTCAGAAAACCATACATCTCAGTCTGGATTTGTCACTGAGCACTTTCCATTACCGAATGTTGCTGACTATATCAACATGTGGCTCAATCCAAGCACTGTGTTAAAGGGACTGGCACTATATTGGTGCAGCATATGGTATATTTTCAGCTGTAAAGTAATCAAGGATAACCACAAGATAAAAGTGAGATTTTTTTAAAAAGGGATTAAAGACAGTTTTAAGGAGTGAGAAGGTACAAAACACTTTCAAAGAGAAGAAGAGTAGACATCTCTGCTATAGGAAGATTAGAGAGCACTCGAAGACAGTGATTTTGATTGAGAGAAAAGGAAAGCAAAAACGGAGCATCTTCAGCTGGGGAAAAGGAACGATGGAGTGAAAAAAAGAGTGTGGCCAGAGGCGTGGAAGAAGCAGCAGCAATAGAACGAGAGCGCAGGTAGAGCGGGCAAGTGTGGGGAGCAGGGAAGTGAGGGAGAGCCGGGGAAGAGGGACTTTGTATTGCATTCCTGTTGCATCAGTTCAGCGTAACAAGATTTGGAGATGCAGGCTCAGACATACTAATGGGTTTTGCACTGACGTCCACACCCCCTTCTTCCTTCCATCCACCCTCCTACCTGCCTCCATTCCACTTTTTACCCTTTTCCTTAGCGACACCACAGCCAAACCGACAGTTCTGCTCGGCAACATGACTTGCTTGCCATTCCCATTTAGTACCGTACTCGGAGAGACAGCAAGTGACCGACCTGCACAACTGAAGCAATAATCCCAAATGAAAGTGCAAGAGAAAGACCTTGAGCTCCACTGAATAAAAGCAGCAGTAAAGGAAATAAACACAAGCAAGGCCATAAGACACAATATCTCTGCCTGAGTAAATCTGATTTAGATGTCTCTTTCTTTGGAGCTGGGGAAGCACAGCCTTTACTGTTTAGCAAGCAGAGCTTACCATTGTTCATCTGACAAGCTGGTGAGATATTTTATATCTCAATGAGAGAGGATAAAAAACATCTTACACAAATTTGTGTTTTAATCTCTTCTTACGACTGGTGCAAGGATTGTCAGGCACTTTTTCACTTGAGTACACTCAAGCTTCTTTATGTTCTGCATTTACAGCTAATTCACACAAAAGTGAGACTGATCAGTGTTATCTGATCAATTTTCAACCATGTACCCCTAAGGGGCCTGAGATTTGCAATCTAAGTGGGTATTTCCTGTTGAAAAAAAGGAAATACATTAAATAAAAAGTCTAATCAAATCTACTAAGAGGTGTGGCTGCAATGATTACACACTACAATAAAGGTGTCTTTAAGGGGCATAAAAATGGTGGAGGAGGATTGTGATTCAAAAACAAACTATAATCATAAACATAAATAACTTCATGGCAACTTTTAAGCCAAGAATGTGTTACGTGTTAGAGAAAGACAGCTGATAAACGCAGGAACAGTTATATGTTGAAACCTCCATGAACCTTAACAAACTATGAATGACCCCAGGATGAAAATTCAACTGCCTCTACAAACACCTAATTTTCAGGCAATAAAGGCAAGAACAGCACCCAGTAGAGGCTTACAGGTCAAGATAAGTCACTAGAGGACAATGATTCAGTAACAAAATGTCACTACATTACACCCTGGGAGAATTGGACATTCTAATTTAAGCTTCCCTTGAGGTTAGGGATGCTTCTCTGTAGGACTACAGCTGATCCCAGGCCTGTACTTACTGCCATTCATCAAGAGAGCGTGTTGCTACTGTATTGCAACATCCTGATGTGTATTTTTAGAAGAGCGGCCAAAAAGAAAAAAAACAACATTTTTTTTCATCTTCTGCCATAACATTTTATGTAAATGTACAAACATGGCATCAGAAAAGCAGAGAGACCATTACTGCATCTTCAGAGACATAATAAATTAAAGGGATGTTGGATGTTTTCTCACACTTACAATTTAAAATGACTGTCAATTGATAAAATAGCAATGCTTTTACAGTGGCATAAATCATGTTTATTTTTTTTCTTAAAAAAAACAAAAACAAAGTTTGTATGTTGTTATTTTGTTCACCAAAACTGTAAAATTTCTACTCAGGGTGGATTTATATCCCTCAGCGTGTGTTTCCCTCGAAGGACTCGCCGCCTTTCTTCTGTTCTCGCTCTTCTTACACTGTGCAAGTTCTTTTTAGGTCGAAATGCTACCTTATGTGTAAAGAAGAGAGACAGTGAATCAATAATCAAAGCTCACCGTCTTTATGCCCAAAGGCGAGTGGTTTCTCCCATCTCAGTGCGCTCTGAGGATCATTCATAGTGTATAAAAGGCATCGCTAATGCCTTGCTGGATGAGCAATAAGAGAAGCCTGTACATGCTCCTTTCTTCTCCCCCTGCTTTGAGCTGATCCTTGTTGTTTCACAGTGTCGTGATGGGAAATCCAGCACCACAAGAAAGGAGATCTTTTAGCTGGGATTGAGCTTGGTGGGTTTTGCTAATTTGCTTTTGAGTTAAAGGCAAGGGAATGCCCCAGGTAAAACAGGTAGTGCTTCAGATCTCAGTAAAGCTCAATATGTTATTGTGTGTATGTGCGCTGGCCTGCTTTGCAATGGTAAGTTAGGGGAAGCTTTAGAAGTGTTCACAGTGGGTGGATCGGAAACAGATTATCACTAAACAATCACTCTCAGAGAAACTGGAGTGGAACTAAATTGTTTGGACCATGTGACTCAGAATTGCATCAGAACATGATGTTAATTTGTCTACTTTTACCCAAGACTTGCAGCTAGAGTTTAAACATTTATGTTCCAAGTTGAACTCCTGTTTAATGTGCCATATTCAATATTTCAAATTTACATAGTGCAAATGTTCTTATATTTTTCTTATATTTGTATATACTGTATGTAAATGCCATCTGTTTTGGCATTATATTATTTTATTGTATTTACTTTTACTTATTTAATTCCTCTTTTTTATTGATAATTGTTCCCCTTACTGTGAGTGTTTTGTGAGCTATTGAGCAACAGTGTAATTTCCATTGTGAATTAATACGCCTAATAAGTCTAAATCAAGACAAGCAGAGAAATGTTTGACTCACAGGCTTCAATCATTTCAACCAAATCTGGGTCAAATGAAAGTTTCTAAAAGTAACACTTAACTTCACACAAGATATCATACATTACTGATTAATAAATTAGGCTACAGGAAACCTGTTTAAGTAGGACTATATAATGAATATTGAATTATATTTCAGTCTTACTGTATATAGAAATACATGGAACACTATACATGTATATTGAAGCCAATAATTTATTTATTCACATGTTACTATAGGCTAAAGTTTTCACATCAATTCCAGTAGAGTTAAAGTACATTAATTTCATAAAACATGAATCTTTCTATGGAATACGTATTACGGGAGCTCTGGCTCTGTTTAGACTCAACCTTGATCCAGCTTGTTCCAGACAAAGCTGGTCCGTAAGCAAAGAGTTAACTAGTGCTGTTTTACAAAGCCAAAATCCAAACAATAGGTCGGGGGTGAGATGGCTTCTTAGTACAACCTTCTGGAAGAGGTTTGATAGGTAATTCACTGCAGCAAAGGCGTTGGATATAGCACACTTAATTGCATCTGTGTCAAAAGCAGTTCATGCTATAACAGGTATGCTTCAGATCTCTGTAAGCTTAATGTAATATGTGCTGTTTTGCATAGATAACAGCACTGAACCTTGGGAAGTGTTCAGTGGGTGGATCTTTAAACACACCTGTGCAAGACTTGCATATATCACTAATTAGAGAGTGATTAGTGCTAATGGTACATATTGATTGTCGGCAGCTGATGTAATGGCAGACGGTAATCTGGATATGATCATGGCTCTGGGGGAGAAAAGGCCTCAAATTGAACTCTGCTCGACCCAAAACAGCTCCCTCAGGTTATTTGTTTGGCATGCCGTGCTTTTTTAGGACGGGAGCACGAATTGGTTTCCATGAATCATCCAAACTGTTGTTGCTGGCAAACTTCCCTGCTTGTCCTTGTTTAGCTGACTGCAATGGCCGCTTTCATTCCGTGCTTTGAAATCACATTAGCCCATGGATGCTTGACTGAGCTGTAACCTTTGTGAGCTTCCAGGTCAGAGGTCACCCTTAATCTGCCTATCACCATTCCTGTCATAACCTGTCTGACATTTTACCGGCTCTAACTCCAAATGTCAAGCCATGATGTGCCAGTCCGCAGCTCCCTTGCCTCTTATCCCTCTATTTTCCTGTTTACTCCAAGACTTTTTCTCAATTTTGACATTTTCACAAAGATTCGGTTTTATAAACATGCCGGATGTGTTTATAATATCGAATTCTGTCTGAAATGAAATTGGACAGAGTCCGTTGGGTTTAGTAGAGTTATCTTTCTCACTGGTTGAGAGAGTTGCAGATCTAGGGAAGAGGTCAACAGCAGTCTGCCTTGTTGTTTGTGTGAGATAGACGTAAAGTAAATGGGTATTGTTGCCTGTGTCTACTTTTATTCTCGGTTGGTGCATAGATGGAGAAAGATCATTTGGAGCCGGTGTCCCCCCTTGTAATGGGGAAATGGATTGCAGGAGAAAGGAGTGTCGAGCCTCATTTATGCCTTGATTTCTCAATCTCTTTATTTTGTATTTCCCCCACATGCTCATGGCGGCCTGCCAGACACATGCGGGCCACTTTTGTAGGGATGCTTGCATGCGTGCACGTGGATACAATGCACACTGGTAATGCATCCTCATTAAAGTTTCATACATACAGAGCTTATATGCAGATGCACCGCTGGTCACTGCAATGAGATTCAGGTTTAGAAGAACTAATCTGCAGTTTCACGCTGAATGAATGAAATGACAATGAGAGAGGTTGTTGACCTTTTATTCAGCATCTTCACACTTAGCATTGAACTCTTGAGATTCCTTTTTATTACATGGGTCAGTTCACAGTTTATGCTCTTTCATAAAAAACCTAAATCGTTGTATTTAGCTTCTTCTTATTTGAATCACTAATGCATTTGCATTCAGGTCTAGATGTAATTGTGTCTCTATCTCTTTTGTGACAAAAGACAGACAATAGACAAAGAATGGAGCTTGCCTTGAACTGATGAACTCTATAACAATTTCCATGGAAATTAAACCATAGGCAATAGCGAGCTAAAGTAATAGGACAGCGATAAGAGAGTTAAATTCTGTTTCTTACATAGCTACATTGTAAGGAGTTCTTATGGATAGCCAGACTAATAAGGATACATTTAATATTTTTACATTGTAATCAAGAACAATGACATATGGAGTATCTATCAGATAAAAATAAAAAAAAAGAGTATGGTTATGCAAAAATAAGAGCATTTCAATAACTTTATTTTGACCAAAGATTAAGAAGGGAACAAAATCAAGAACTGTGTCTCTAAAATGTCAAATGTATTATTATACAAAATATTATGGCGAAAAAAAAAACAAGGTGTAAAGTAATCTGAGCAAACACAAAGTGACATGGGGCCCGGCCAACTCACGCACACACTAGGGCTGAACGATATGGACAAAATTTAATATCTCGATTTTCATGCCAGATATCTCGATATCGAGACAATACAATATGACTACGTGTTCGGTGAAAACCAAGCATTTCATGGTCCCTGGAGCGTACGATCAAGTGCATCACATGATCAACTGCTAAATTCAAATGTTGAATTTAGCCAGAGACAGGCGCGCTCAGAGCTGTCATATTTCACAACTTTTCAGTGTTTTCAACCACATACTGTTTATTTTAGGTTTCAAACATATAAATTCACATAAGTACTAAAAAACAATACACTTAGCACACACACACACACACACACACACACACACACGCACACACACACGCACACACACACACACACACACACACACACACACACACACACACACACACACACACACACACACACACACACGCACACACACACACGCACACGCACACACACACACGCACACACACACACACACACACACACACACACCCGCACACACACACACACCCGCACACACACACACACACACACACACGCACACGCACACACGCACGCACACACACACACGCACACACACGCACACACACACACACACACACACGCACACACTATACCATCAAAAAAAGAAGAAAAACAAAAACAGGAGAAAAACAATGTAAACAAACTTTTCAACTCAGCTGGAGCCAAATCCCATTATAATAATCATTACCTGTTCTTTGGCATTGTAACTCCTTTACAGCTTTTCCAAACTGAGCCTGCTTTGACAACTTCATAAAACCCTACTTCTAAAACACCTGTGCCCTTTGGTGGCACTTTATGCCCCTTCCACTAAAAACCATGCAACGCAGAAATGATTGTATGTATATGTATCTGAAGCAGCTTCTCCCTCTTGGGAAATTTTTAAATGAATTTAATTTATTTTAATTAATGATGTTACAAGATTGTGACATAATTTAGCAGAAACCTGAATCTGATGCTTTGATGATTTGCTCTGGTTTGTTAAATAGGCCATTATTGAGATTAGTTGGCTCAAATTTGGCCTGTTGTAAATTCCACTGAATATGAAGAGTTATGTTTATAGGAAGGTATGTTGTAACTCAATAGAACCACTTTCTCTATAAACCAATCACCTATTTTGTGAAGAAATAAATTACCCACCATGAAAGCCCACCCTCATAATAACATGCATTAGATGGCGATACTACTTAACATTGCCATTGATGCTTTTCACTTTGATGTATTGCGTGAATTTAGGTCATGAGGCTTTATGGCAGCACTTTAAAGGTTGGTTAAATCTATTGCTGCAAATAAAAAGCTAAAGTAAACCCACTTTTGCAGGGTTTATCCTCCCCTACATCCCCCTGTTCCCATTCTTTCATCAATCAGCCAACACCCACTTCTTGTCATGTACATGTCATGGTGCTTCCAGAAACCTGAAATGCTGTAAAACATGTCAGATCTCATCCAAAGCTATGTACAAGTGTGTGACGAGATGCTGGGGAAGTTTGACGCTAGCCCCCAGTACCATCCCATGTACTGGGCCTCGGGCTAAGACATCATCTCTAGCTTCACAGCAAGGGGCTATGGCTTCTTGGCTGAAGCTACCGCCAACGTACATGCCAACCCGATGCACCACTGCTGCCATTTATGCGTACTACATATAGATGCCAAACACATCACAGTCCTTGCGACGGCTGGCTTGCTTGAGGTTCCACCTTGCTCTTTTTGCTCTGGATATGTTGACGGTGTGGAGTGAGCGCTTAGCGATTGTGACGTGGATGTATGTGGATGAAAGGGATGGTCAGGCTAGGGGTAAAATGGATTTGTGTCAATCACAGAGACACACACAGATTATGATCTCTTCACCTCAATTACACTTCATGAAAAGAAAGGTGGAGAAATGAGCAAGAAGAATGGGAAAATGCTAGAGAGAAGGGAAAGATCTCAATTATAAAAATGGAACTGAGCTTCAAAGGAGAATCCCATTTCTTCAATTTAATTTTCAGATTGTCCAAGATAACTGCCACATATACTGTATATCACATGTGATTGCACTCTAACAGCTGCTAATGCTCTCTTTCTACCGTAGAAACACAGATATCGGCCTGTATGGCCTACATTTATTACCCTGAACCCTAATGTTACATTATTGCATCATCTGTCCACCCAACATTTCTTAAGCCCTAAGGCACTCGTAAATGACGTGACAGACGGCAACTGTGTGTGTTTTTAATGTGCGTGTGCATATGAGTGCGTCGGCCCTTGTGTAAAAGCTGGAAACGCGACACAGGTTGTGTTTGAATTGATGGCAAATCGTTGTGCTTTTGCATGTCCATATGTTTCAACCCGCAGCTACATCCGCCATCTGTCCCAGTATGATGCTAATTTAACTCTCTTGTCATAATTGACTCTATTCCCCACTGTCGACAATAGCAGTATATATTTTTTTCCCTTTGAGTCAGGATTGCTGTTGCTGTTTACACACTTGTTAGCAGGGCACTCTGCTCTGTGTAAGCAGTGCTGGTGGTTCAAAGTAATAGCCCTGAGGGTGAAGAAAAGAAAGTCCATAAGGGTCCAGCAGCTCCATGCGCTGGCTCAAGCATAGCCTGGGGAGGCATGTCCATGATATTCCCTGGATAATCACTCAAAGCTTGGCTGCCAAACCGCTACTCAGAAATGGTTGCTAGGGTGATAGTTATGCAGGTCATGAGGGCATGGGCTGAGAAAACACTGGCCATATCAGAAGGAAGTCTAAACTGAATTGCCCAAAACGCAATATTTCTGTTGCGGTTTGGTTGTTTTTTTCCTTAAGGACAACAGAGCATGCCCTCATGACCTGCATAACTAGCACCACTAGCAAACCTAGCTGTGTAACAGTTTAGCAGACAAGCTTTCACTGTACAAAAACGCAATATTTAATACCGCTAAGATGTTTTGGCATCTACTTTGTTGTCAGGTAAACTCATAAGGCAATCTAATCAGAAATCTAGTGGCTGCTGGTTACACACATAAATGCCAATATACTCTATATCATATGTTTGGTTGAAGACATTTGTTAAGGTTAAAAAAAAAAGGTTGAAGTAAAAGCATCTGGACTCGGTTTTCAAGGTGAAGACGTTTTGTCTCTAATTCCAAGAGACAATTCTGAGATCAACTGGTAAGAGAGCTGAGCTTATATCCTGGATATGTCCTGGATGACTGAGAACCTTCACAGACATTTGTTGAGGTTGTTTTAAAAAAAAAATAAAGAAAAAGGAAAAATAGTATATCTATTAGAATTATATAAGCTTATATGTTTTTATACAATGGCATGGCTTAGTACTTTTTTGTGTCCGACAAGATTGGAACCAAATTTTTCTGTGTTGTAATCATAGCAACATAAAAAAAATAAAATAATACAAATCTTTATAAGCATGCATTTAATACAGGTGGGAGTGGCAACCACCAGCCACAGGATTAATAGTTGCAGTATAACACCTGGATATTAAACCACCCCACTCTATTCTGTTGCCAACGAGGATTAAACAATTAAAGCTAAAGATCAATTACCAGCCTTACTCTTGATTGAAGTTCTGCAATGTTCTGCATACTAAAGTTCGCAAAGCTATGAGTTATTGTCACTGCAGTACAAGTCAACCATCTGTGTTAAAACACCATGAGGACTTTTTGAGATACATTAGGGGACACATAATGGCGCAACGCATCAAGGGGATGGTCTTAATTAATGCATCTCACCATGTTGTTATCCCAGTTCTGGTTACACCCTAGAGCCTTGTAAAGCTGTCATGCAAGTAAACCACAGCTGAAAATGTGTATACCTAGACTTGGCGATCACGTTTGAAGGTAGAGATGGAGTTGTTCCTTTGGGGCAGTGTTTACCAGAGGGAAGACATGTTTGAAAGGGACACGCTACATACTGTATGTGTGGGATGCCAAGACAAAGAAAGGAGCTTATAAATGTGAGAAAACTAGACGCAAGGAAGCACATGGGTGATTGAGACAAAAGCAGATCAGGGAAGAGTTAAGTGTATCCTGTCTGATAAACAGGAACATGGCTCATCATTACAGGGAGCACCAAGGGGAGCACTGTGGTCCATCTGCCAGCTAATACATACTAATGCTCTCCCTTTACTGTACTGCCACCATCAAAGCCACAGGATGCACACATGACACCTGCCCAGTTACCGACACACAGGAGCATGGTAAATCAAAGCCACTGGCCCAGGATTGCAAATGTGGACAGTGGAGTGAAAACCATTATAGCTGCTGATTTTCTATCAAATTCAAATCAATGTAAACTAGAGCTGTGTCCAACAAATTCCATCCGTCCAATCAGATTTTTCACTTCAATATAACAATTTGACAATAGCTTCCTGTTTTCTATACATATATTGCTTGGCAATCACCACGGGCAGATCCATTGGCATGAGTGGGGTGCTGAATTTGGACACGTTAACAGTCAAATGCAACAGGCCTGTGGGAATGTAATGAACACAACGGAGCATTATAAATATGTTACCATGAATCACGTTCAAAATCTAGCCAGTTGATCTGGGAGGCTATTTCTAAGAACAGTCGACCAAAAGTATGACAATAGTTGATTAGTCATACGGAAGAAAACTTGAGGGGTTTGGGTGCCCTCAGATTAAGCAGTACCTACTAAGGATAAGTTTGTCATGTACAAGCATTTTCTGCTTTGCTCGAGCACAATACTTCCTTGCACATTGTGGCAGAAGATGTATGGTCTGTGCAGCCATATCCTGCAACCACCACAATATCAGGGCCAATGACAGAGCATGAGCAATTGTCCATCAGAGTAGTGGGGATTATGTTCTTATGTTTGGACTCTTTGGATTTTTTTCATTATCTCAGCATACAATATGTAGGATTTACTGATAAACACTCAAACCCCCCTTGTGAGTTAACACTGCTGGAGTTATTTCAGAATTGATATTGACTTATTGTTCCCCAGCATGAATAAAGCCATTCTGGTACTTTTCAAGTCCATTTGCCAGGAAAGGAAAGCTATTTTCATCTCCTCATAGCAAGTAAAAAACAGGCTTACTCAAGTTTATATTTCTGGATTACATTTTTTTATCAAACAGAATCATGCAAAAGCTACCTAGAAGCTAGCAATGACCTCTTTCAGCTTTGTCTAAAACCTTATCTTCAACTCAATTAATTAGAATCCACACATTTAACCATATGTAAAAATCCATTTATAAAAGGATGCCCCCAAAAGTAAAATGATGTTGCACTCAACTGTACTGGTTGATTTTTAAGTATAGTTGAACTAAATCAATGGCTGTTCATTGTCAATTAGAGGTTGAGTTTACAGGCTTCCTTAGATCATGTCTGTGTTTCTCAGTAATAGTTTTAATTTAGTCTGTATATGCTGCCATCCATCAACTCAGACTTTATCAACTGTAATTTTCTTTCTTTTCAGAGTGTGTACATTTTCTTGGTACTACCCACATCAATATTTTGGCTGCAGCTGTCCCCACCAATATTTTCACTCTTTTCTCTCATTTGGATCTTTGCATGGGTGTAAAGGATGGTCCATCGCAAAGTGCAGTTTACTGTGTCAGGATGATTTCAAACAGGTTTAAATCCAGTTTGTGTGTGTGTGTGTGGTGTGTGTGTGTGTGTGTGTGTGTGTGTGTGTGTGTGTGTGTGTGTGTGTGTGTGTGTGTGTGTGTGTGTCTGCCACATACAAAGGCCAGAGTAAAAACATTCTAATATTTCGTTTTTTGCCCCTTTTTGTACTTTGTAGATGCCACCCAAGAAGAAAAGCATAAGAAGCTTTTTCATAAAGCAGAGTCTGAGTGTAAGCAGGCAAAATAACTAGCTAGCCACACAAATAAACTAGCAGTAGTGACTGACCAGTCACTAATCAATGTTTATATAGTTCAACAATAATAAAATGTTAGAATATGATCTGTATTTTATTCTAATGTTGATCTAGCTTACTGCTAGTCTCATACAGACAAACTTACCACATAGATTAACATAAATTTCAACACATTAATCCACAAAACCATGTCCCCTTCATATTTAAAAATGGCTCTGAAATATAAAAATGATGTGTTGAATGCATACCATTATACGTGTGTATTTTATTCATTAGTTCATTTAATTACATATAGGAAACTCAGACATCTTGTGAAGATGTCATAAAGCATGTTGAGGAAGAAGTAGCTGGACCTTCAGGGCTTCAGGTGAGGTCTTAAAGTGATTCTGTGATGAGATATACTACTATTGATTAATAGCAAATTATTACCTGTTTTATTATGCAAAAGTGAAGTGAATTGGTATTAGTATAAAAGGATATCAGTGTGAACCAATGTAGAAAAACAATAAAAGTTTTTCAGGAAGAGTGTTTTCAGCTTGGTTTTTTTTTATTTTTATATACAAATATGGCATGAAGTTGCTTTAAACATGGTATAAAGCTACTTAAAACATCAATCAATGTAAATTGTAATAATCGTAATTAATAATCGCAATTACAATTTCAAAGGAATAATCGACAATTATGATTTTTGTCATAATCGTGCAGCCCTAGGATGCCCCCAAAAGTAAAATGATGTTGCACTCAACTGTACTGGTTGATTTTTAAGTATAGTTGAACTAAATCAATGGCTGTTCATTGTCAATTAGAGGTTGAGTTTACAGGCTTCCTTGGCTTACATTCTGTGTTTCTCAGTAATAGTTTGGATTTGCCCACCTCTGTATATGCTGCCATCCATCAACTCACTTTTTGGAATGTAATTTTTCTTTCTTTTCAGAGTGTGTACATTTTCTTGGCAACCCACATCACATTTTGGCTGCAGCTGCCTTTGCCCTATTTTCACTTCTCTTTTCTCTCATTAACCGACAGCATGGGTGTAAAGGATGGTCCATCGCAAAGTGCAGTTTACTGTGTCAGGAAGATTTCAAACAGGTTTAAATCCCTGAGCGGTTAGGTTTGACACCCACTCAGCCATGCTATTGCCTTTGGTTTTGTGTTCTTTTACCTGTGTGTGTGTGTGTGTGTGTGTGTGTGTGTGTGTGTGTGTGTGTGTGTGTGTGTGTGTGTGTGTGTGTGTGTGTGTGTGTGTGTGTGTGTGTGTGTGTGTGTGTGTGTATTTGAGGGGTGTCAGTGCTGTAAACACTGAATGTCCCTAGTGTCTGGAGGTATTACACTGAAGCGCAGCCATGCATACAGGCCTAGAAGGGCCTTTCTGAATCAGTGGACAAGACCGGAGCGACCTTTTCAACACACATTAAAACAGGGTCACCTCACTGAGTGCCAGGTTTGTGGGAAGGGGACGCGGCTGGGGGTAGGGGTTGCATGTTAGTGCCCTCTTCACTATACCTTGTGAAAATGTGGCCTTTCATCAAGACTGTATTCCTGTGTGCATCTGTCCATATGTATTTACGTTAACTCCTTCGAAGTAAACACATATACTGTACACAGTCACGATATGCTGTTAGATTTACTGGGTTGGTTTGTTGCATGAAGTTACCCTGTGTTAGCGCTGAAAACAAGGGTAAAGTAGCTGCATAAATATAGATTGATTGGATTAGTTAATTGATTCATAGTGCTTTTACATGCACAAGTATGTGTGCATCTTTTGTCAGAGGAAATACAATTTTTAAAAAGAGAGTCTGATTTAAAGCAAAAGTGGCCTAGACAGCATTCTTGGGTTGATATTCTTTATAATAATCATTAAGCATCTAAGGTTCTGGTACAGCAACACTTGTTAAATGTGTTTTTTCTACACCTTCTATGCCATTCCGACCGATTTATAGTACTTAGAGGTTTAACACTGTCATCACTATCTTCAACCTACAGTGTCCATTCTTAAAGTCATAGACCTGGTAGAGCACATACCACATACTCAGGAAACCAGAGTTTTTTTGATCTGGGTCATCTACCCAATGTCATTCTCCTCCCGCTCAGTCTGTTTCCTGTCTGTCTATCCTGTCAAATAAAGGAAAAAGGCCAAAAAACAAATGTCTATCTTCTCTTTGCCACAGACTCATATTTATTTCTTGTCTCCAGAGGGAAATAGTCTTTGCACAAAGTTAGAAACCTTGAACTATAAGAAACCTTGAACTACTAATCATTTAATAAAACTTGTGGTTTTATGGTTCAACAAGAGCGTAACAAAAATAGTTTAATAGATAATAATTATGTTTAAAATGATAACATTTTGTTTACAATTTTTTACTGACAGTTGAGTTGATGAGAATGCCACAACATAGTAAATGGAACAGTTTATTAGCCACTCCAGGATTATGTTTGACCATATGGAACTGTGTGTTTCAAATGTATCACAGTGCTGCTCAGTACTAATAATAATTGCTGTGGAAACATAGTTGTAGGCACTATCACTATATATGTTTTTTATTTTATCTCAATTCTGGCCATTTTCTTACAGGCCTTCATAAGTCCACATCCAGCTGTGTGTGTGTGTGCGTGTGTGCGTGTGTGTGTGTGTGTGTGCGTGCATGCGTGCGTGTGTGTGTGTGTGTGTGTGTGTGCTGCAGTGCATGTTTGTCTGAGTGCATCAGACTGGTGAAGAGAAGAATAACCCAATTATAGAGACAGTCTGCCTCACAGACATACAGTATGTACATGGTGAGAGGGAGCTGTGTGAGGAGACAAACAAAGCCCAGCCAGGGACAGGGATTTTTGATGAAAAGAATGGAGCAGAAAAGGAAAGAGAACTAGAAAAGGAATCACATTGGTTAGACTGAACGAATGCTCTGAACAAAGGTGACATGGTAAAAACACAACTGCACATTCAAAAATGTACAGAGAACTCAAACCGTGAAATATTTATTCAAATGAGTAATCCTAAGGGTGGCGCCGCACTATTCACGCCTCAATTCATGCACAAAGTACCTTTCTCTTCCTCATTTTTTTGAGGAAAAGGGGGTAGGAGAAGGAGGGGAAGTGGCCCTGAACCTGACAATTTGGAGGATATGGTTGCGTAGCAACAGAAAGCAGCTAAGTACATAAAAAAGCAAAAAGCAAGGCTATTTTGCTTGTTAAATATTCGGTGGCTGCCAGAACAGCACTCAAAACCAACAACATTTCCCCTGAATCAAATTTTTAAAATGCAAAAACATCAGATGATGTAGGAGCTGTGTACAAACCAGTACTGTCTGCTTTTTATTTAAAACCAAGCCTTTATAGACATTTTATATCAGTGCAATCAAACATGAGCATGAAAGGAGACATCCTTTATTTACACACAAAGTGATCACATCTATAGATGAAGGCCAGTTGCATATATCATATAATATTCAATATGACAAACAGATGAGTATTTCAGGATAAAACCACAATTTTCATTGTCCACGCACAAAGCTAATATTGCATTCAGACATTATTTAATAAACCCACACACAATAGAGAATTAGCATTTGAAATCCCATTTGTGTGTTTGTGAGCTTATAAAACGCTCAGGGCTCAAAGAAGAGGCATTTTGTCATATTACAGATAAACACATAGCAATTTCCCCTTGAATTTATTAACATTTCAGACATGGATCCACAGTCAGTGGACACACATGAGAGTATATGTCTTATGCATGCCCCTGTCTGGCACATTTCAATAAGGCAAGAAGCTACTAAACTTGTCTGAAAAGCAGTGGCAATTTACTCGGTGCAATGGTCACCCTTTCATTAAAAACCTATATAAAAGAATTGTCGCCTAAAGAATATTTTGAAGGGTCTAACTGACAAGACACTCACCTATAACTGCAGCTCAATGCAACATTCATTTACTTTTTCTGCTGTGGGTGGTGGGTCTACTGGAGAAAAGTCCCACATTACAATGGCATAAACCTGGCTAAAACCCATATTCACATTTACAGTGCTACATGGAGCACTGAACCTTTGTACATAAATCCATGAAGCTGTAGAATATATAAACATAGTCACACATAAATATACATTTGTCTACACAAACCTGCACCAGTCTTACTGCACATAGGTGATCTTGGATACCAAAGGTCATTTAATCACATACACATTACATATCTAATGTTAAACTCTGCTAACATCAGGATGTCATTCTAAATCTACTATTGTCCATAAATAATGAGCAATTGTTTCAAATGAACTAATGAAATGTAAAGTAATTTACACAGTCCTGACCCAAAAGATTTAACCTAACTCTCGCACACTTGACTTGCACGGCTTGGTTCTCTTTCAAAAACCCAAAGTGAACAAAAAGACCATAATATTCCCCTCCAACACAATGCCCATTCTGTATATAACCTTTTTTGAGTCATCTACTTTGCACTGAATATACTAGCTGTGCAAATCAAAGCTGTGTGCTCCCACAAGCTTTTGCCAACTTCGCAGCCTCTCCACTATCTCTAGCCATGGTTATTAAGGTTTCTTTTGCACATGAATGGGATTGTGTTGCTCGGGGATATATTGTAAGTGACTGCTGTTGATCTCGCCACCAGTGTTTCTCACAGAGCTGTGAATAATAGATAGGAAAGCTGACCAGAGATAATATGTCTCTCATTGAGGCTGTAGCTCCTAGCACAAGCAGCGTCTGGGAGAATGCTAACAAGGAGTGATTTTTTTTTTTCTCTGTCTCTTTATTTTTGCAAAGCCGCAGTATGTTCCTTTTTCTTTTGGCTCTCATGCATTTATTAATAACAGAGTTCCTTTCAAAACATCTCCTCTGGATTAGATGGATAACACATTCCTTTTATCATGGTGGCTGCCGCCGCGCACACACATGCAGTATATCCAGCTGACAGTGATGAGCTGTGAAATCGGAAGGGAAGGCTGCAGCGCTCTTTTGTACCCTTTTCAACACATAAATTTGGGTCACAGAATAGATTATCACTGCATACATTTAACTTTGACACTGACAGAAACACACTATCCTACATTTGTCATAAATAAAACATCTCTCATGTAAATTAATGCCCCGTTTAAATTGGTAATTGATCAGACTGTGGACTGAACAGTACAGTATACAGTCAGGTCCATTAATAGTGGGACACCAACACAATTCTTATCTTTTTGGCTCTATACTCCACCACAATACGAACAAGATGTGCTTTAACTGCAGACTTTTAGCTTTAATTTGAGGGTATTTACATCCAAATCAGGTGAACGGTGTAAGAATTACAACAGCTTGTATATGTGCCTCCCACTTTTTAAGGGATTAAAAGTAATGGGACAATTGGCTGCTCAGCTGTTCCATGGCCAGGTGTGTGTTATTCCCTCATTATTCCATTTACAAGGAGCAGATAAAAGGTTCAGAGTTCATGCTATTGGTGCTATTGGCATTTGGAAACTGTTAATGTCAACTCTCAACATGAGATCCAAAGAGCTGTCACTATCAGTGAAGCAAGCCATCATTAGGATCTAAAAAAACAAAACAAACCCATCAGAGAGAGCAAAAACGTTAGGTGTGGCCAAATCAACTGTTTGGAACATCCTTATAAAGAAAGAACGCACCGGTGAGCTCAGCAACACCAAAAGACCCGGATGACCACGGAAAACAACTGTGGTGTATGACCAAAGAATTCTCTCCCTGGTGAAGAAAACACCCTTCACAACAGTTGAAGATCAAGAACACTCTCCAGGAGGTAGGTGTATGTGTGTCAAAGTCAACACTCAAGAGAAGACTTCACCAGAGTGAATACAGAGGGTTCACCACAAGATGTAAACCATTGGTGAGCCTCAAAAACAGGAAGGCCAGAATAGAGTTTGGCAAACAACATAAACATAAATAAAAAGCCTTCACAGTTCTGGAGCAACATCCTATGGACCGATGAGAACAAGCTCAACTTGTACCAGAGTGATGGGAAGAGAAGAGTCTGGAGAAGGAAAGGAACTGCTCATGATCCAAAGCATAGCACCTCATCAGTGAAGCATGTGGTGGTAGTGTCATGGTGTGGGCATGTATGGCTGCCAATGGAACTGGTTCTCTGGTATTTATTGATGATGTGACTGCTGACAAAAGCAGCAGGATGAATTCTGAAGTGTTTCGGGCATTATTATCTGCTCATATTCAGCCAAATGCTTCAGAACTCATTGGACGGTGCTTCAGTGCAGATGGACAATGACCAGAAGCATACTGCAAAAGCAAATAAAGAGTTTTTTAAGGGAAAGAAGTGGAATGTTATGCAATGGCCAAGTTAATCACCTGACCTGAATCCGATTGAGCATGCATTTCACTTGCTGAAGACAAGACTGAAGGGAAAATACCCCAAGAACAAGCAGGAACTGAAGACAGTTGCAGTAGAGGCCTGACAGAGCATCACCAGGGATGAAACCCAGCGTCTGGTGATGTCTATGTGTTCCAGACTTCAGGCTGTAATTGACTGCAAAGGATTTGCAACCAAGTGTTAAAAAGTGAAAGTTTAATTTATGTTTGTTAATCTGTCCCATTACTTTTGGTCCCTGCAAACAGGGGGACCACACTTGAAAAAAAAAGGGGTAAGATAATGTCCCAGCATGCAGTGCATTCATCTGCCCAGCAGCTGCAAAAGACATGCAAATTCTGCTTCATGTTCCTTTAATCTTGAACTTGTTTATGCACTGATCCTCATTGGAAAGTTTTGTAAAAATCTGTTTGCTAACGTTAGCCTCACATTGACAGGTCACAGTATCGTATTTGCCAAACTTTAAAAACAAATTTTATTAGCTAATGCATAACAATATCTTTTTTTTTCGCCGATATAAATTTATACAACGTAAAAAAACATCTATTTTTTTTGTGGTTGTAACATCCTTCAGTGTCTTGTGTCTGTGACAGGGACTGAGGAAACAGCAGCTGATACAGTTTAGAGCAAAACTCAAGGAAAACTAATCACAATAAACTATTCATACATTGTATAATGATGACAGATGTATTACTAGAATTTATTTTAATATTATGTTGTGTATTCAAATAAACATTATAAACTATATAAAATTATATATTGCCTATATTATGAAGACTTGCATATGTAATATCAAATAATTATAAACCTTATAACACCTACACGTGTGGTGTCCCAATTCTTAGGAGTAGCCTGTGATCTGAGACCTACCCCTTCTTTTGGAGGGGTAAATTTTAGAATTGGGATTGGGCCTTAGTGTACATTAAGATCCCCAACCATACAGGCTTGTAGCTGTACTGACAAGTCATCTATGTACAGTACGTTTGGCAAGATACTTAACCCACCAGTGACTCCAGTGTTTATGGCTCTGGTGTATGAATATGTGAGTATGTTTGGAGGTTGATGAGATTATAGCCGCAAAATGGCTGCCATGTCTCCACCACAAGTGTGTGAATGTGGAGTGAATGAATAATGGACTGTAAAGAGAGCCTTGAAAAGTGCTATTTAAATCTAATCCATTATTATTATTATTATTATTAAACTGATTATTTGTAGGTTTATTTGAATTATTTCCTTGACATGAATCAGGGAAACCAACCCTTCTTTTAAATTTTGAAAGTGTGCTTTGTTCCACAAATTGTCCTACTTCACTTTTTAACTGAGTTGTCGTTGTGCTGCAGCTGGATTCTCATAAGATTTCCATCTTGAACTGCTCCAGGTTCTGGGCGTGTTTTAGCTTTGAAGATGTAGTGACCATCTGACTGTTACGAATGTAAACATCCAACATCCAATCATCGACCAGTTTTTAGAACCTGCCCTTTGCAAAGGCTTTCTATGGAAGCCCTCCCAGATGGTACTGTAACAACAGAACATGTACTGGAGCAGACTATCTGGCTTATCAGGGTAGGGGTATGTTCCCATCTTGAAAGAACGCACATCCCACCAGAATCCACCACAACACAATTTTCCATCCTATTTCTTGAGAGGGAGCTGTCCCATCTGAGTTTGTGGCATACTTGGTCTTCTTTAGTCCATAAATCAATGTGTATGTCATCTGTAATGTTACATATTGTTGCTTTAATACATTTTAAAAGAGATTTGTAAAACTTGGCCAAGAAAATGTAAAGCCATCAACCAAGTTTTTTGTTTGTTTTTTTTAAGCTAATAGTCGGGTCTTTTTTATAAAACGGACCATTGTTTTGTAATACTTAATTTTACAATGACTCCTATTGTAAAGTAACCATACATTATGTAACATTGACAGATAATTGAAGCAAATAAGACTTTCATTTGTTATAACTACACCCATAAACTCACATTTTACATATCCTGGTTTTGCCCTACACTTTCGATTGGTTAAAACTCTATAGAGCCCCATTTGGTCCATGGATATTCAGCAACTTTTTTGAAGAAGCTATAAAGATATAACGGTATTCTAAATGTAAAAGTGCATCCAACTGTGAAGCTTCCCTACTGATGTATCTCTTAGGATTGACTACTTTTATTATTACTTTTCATCTTCCATAACTTTTGTGTTCAATTTATTCACACAGTCTCAGATTGGAGCCATTGGCCAGACGTAGATCCACATACATTTTGTCTCGGGAGTAGGTGTTAATTGAAGTGACATTGGCTTTGATTTAAATGAGGATAGGCTGTTTTTTTCTCCAAGTATAGACGCAAACTGTGAGCGGATTTGAGATGAAACAAGAGCGGTGGTCTACCTTATAGAGTGTGGGACCACTCCAGACTGTAGAGGCCATATCAAAAGGATCCTATAGAAAAAATACAGGCAGCACTGTCGCCCAGCTGAAGCACTCCACTGTGAAGAACCCAGTGTTTGAAGTCAATGACAGCTTTTAGGGATTTGGTAGAGACTGAAGCCTTCTCTTTTCCCACTCGCTCACACATAAAGATGAGAATGATGTGTGTGTGTGTGTGTGTGTGTCTGAAGGTGACAAAGACGCAAAGTACAACGGTGCTGCCCTTGAAGCCAGGAGTGCTTACCCATGATTCCAGGGTGTAAGACTGATTTATAATCAGTCCTGTAACGAAACAAAGTGACTCTTTAGTTTGAAGGGCAGCTGTAACTTAATGCCATCAATTCAACACATGGGCTTTTAAATCCTTCCATCAAGTCACTCTTTTAATAATTCACCGTATTTTCTGTTACATACCATTTAAAGGGAATGTTTTGTTTATTGTGACATTGCACAGTATTCCTTGAACATATACAGTATTTGGAACTGAGCTTTGTCTGTACAGATTAAAGTAAACATGTTTAAATGTACATCAAACAGTATATACTGTAACTGTGAGAGAATAAATAACATCATGCGTCCCATTTAAGAAGAATGGAAAATGGATTATTACAGACCTCTATTTGTTTGTCACAGGAAGCTGGAAAAGCCACACATGTGAAGCCGTCACCATGTGTTTTTTATGATATTATAGTAAAATAATTATTTAAAGCTTGCACAACATCAAGGGCATAATAAAAAGCCAGCAGACTTGCTTTTGAAAGTTACCGTGAAGACCCATACTCTAAAGATGATGTGCTGGAGTGGCTGCCAAACCTCCGTGCAGTGTTGTTTGTCGCCCTGGTACTGTAAATGTTTCACCATAATTCATATGCCACAAGGTATGAGAGCAGCTGCATTGCCTGTGTTTTGAATATAACAGTTGCAAAGGTTTGTTAAGATTGGATTCCAAAGATATATACGTCTTTGCTCCAAGAGCTTAGGTGTTATAGACACAGCTTTGTGTATGTCTTGTGTGGAGGTGACAGACAGGCCACCTCCACATATCACCTCTTCTGTTTGCATCAAGGGGATTACAGTCTTCCCAGGTAAAACAAGCAACAATAGTTGAGCAGATTTTCCCGCTATTTTGCATAAAGCATACACGATGGAACCACTTACGCCGGCCTTGGTGAGTTAAACACTCAAACATCAATCGATTGACTGGGGACTAGCCGAAGCCTTTTTACATTCACCTTCCTCTGGAAAAGAATGGATCCAGCCTCGCCGTGTTGGGCTTAAGTCTGGGGAGAAAACACTGAGGAAAGGTGAAAGAGAAGAAAAAAGGAGGGAAAGTGAACATGACGGCTTCCTCCCCCTGGGTTTGGCTCCAGCTGCTGGAAGTAGGAGGAAGAACAGTAGAGAAGTGTGTGAAGAAACTGGAGAAATCTATCCTGGTGGCTTGCTTTTACTGTGTATTTTTATCCCTCTTCTAGACTTTCCTCCCTCCAATCCCTATACTGACTGTTAACTGTTTTTACTCCCACTAAAACGCCCCCGTCTGCCAAAAGGTCCACTCACATCTGGTTAGTGTCTTTGGTGTGAAACAGTACAATCAACATATCTCCTGCTCATATTACTACAACAGTTTGATTCAGTAGTGGGAGTACTTACGTTTTGTTATTCCTGGGATTTTCTCATAAAACAATTTTTTCATAATTTAAATATTTTTTATGTGCATGTCCTTGTTTTTTTTAACATCACAGCTACTGTACGTTGCCTACTCTCACTGCTCATTTTGGCCGTCTAGCAGGACTACTGACCTCAAGCAAGTCAAATTATTTAGACTCCAGCTTATAATGCATCCATGTGGTCAGTCAGTTGCCAGTAATCTACCACATAGCATGCATAGCAATGTTAATACCTTGACCATAGGAGTTGAAAAAACACATTAATACAAGTCAGATACTGCCCTAACTTGGAAACTGCACCATCTCAGAAGCATGTGAATGCATTATAAGCTACAGTGGACTGAATACGTTTCCGAAACAATGCCATAACTTAAAATAGGCAAAAACTTATGCATGTAGCCTTAGTCCAACTAGACTTCACAAAAAGATTTAATCACTGCCATTCATGTCAGATTAGTCGCATTATAATTAGACTAAAGCAAAAAAATATAATTTCTTTAGTGACATGTAACCTCATTGAATAAAGTACTGAATTTGTTAGTCTGTATTTTGCTTGCTATTGAGAATGACTTCAAGAGTTAAAGTTAAAATAGTATTTCTGTTAATTGTTTAGACAATGTTCAAAATACTTGGCCTCCTCGTATTGTTTTTCATCTTCCCTCCTTGCCCCTTTAGTTTCTTGCTATGTGTAAACAGGATTTCACAATAAAAGCCTGTAACCATAAGCCCATATTTGTTAGCGTCTAACCGTCAGACGCATTAAGTGCAGATTGTCAAGAAGCCTTATCAGTGTTTTTCCGCTACACTTGCTGATATCAGCTGCACTCCCTCTTCCCAACACACACACACACCTACACAGTTATCTCTGTTATCTACTGTTTAGCCAACTCACAGCTAATCCAGTGTGAACCCACTCTGTTGCTTGTGATCAGCAGTTTGCAAACAGATCTGAGGACAGACAGACTGACACAGGGATTCAGTGAGTTTGGCCCCGGAGCAGGGAACATCACGCTCCAGTAATGTGATGCTGAGGCAACTCTGTGGTACAGTAGTGTGGTATTAACATAAATGTGCATCTCAGTGCGATGAGGAGCATGCTTAGAGGTGACTACATGTTGTTGCTGTCTGATTGAGCCCACTGCCCCCACAAGACATACAAAGGATGGCCTTGTGCTGCCAAAACAAGTCCTTCCCAACCAGCCAGATAGCACTTTCCTCAGTCTAGTGAGATAATCAAATTTCTTTCCAAGCATGGCAGTTGTGGTCAAGTCAGGAAAACAATCATACAGCAGGTCAGAGAGGGGCATTTGTAGGAGCACACCTGCAAGCAGAGGTCTGACTACAATACAGTGCAGTGGCTCAGTGGTAGAGCGGTGGTCCTTCAACCGGAAGGTAGGCGGTTTGATTCCCACTCTCCCCCACAGTTCATTGTGTCCTTGGGCAAGACACCCACCTTGCCTCCAGTAGTGTTCCAGCTGTAACACTGGTGAATAGAAGCCTAATGTTAGTCGCTTTAAATGAAAGTGTCAACTAAAATGTACTTGCTTCCTGACTTATAACCTTTTACCAAATAAGATAACTTCTTTTTGTTCTGTCTGTGAAGGTTCTCAGTCATTGAAGTTGTCTTGACGAAAATGATTAAAGCAAAGGCATCTGCAGTTTTCAAGGTGAAGACGTTTCATCTCTTTACCTCTCGTCCAAGAGAGGCCTCCTTAACAGAAGAGGCTTGACACCTAAATCAAAACAGTTTCACTTTAGAAGGACAACAACAATGCAAGATGCAAAATGCACACTCACTGTCTTGTTATTATTGAACTAATGTGACTATACAGCTACATGCTTCAGGCACTGATTTACTTACACCCCATATACTGTAGATAGTTTTTTTGTGCCATGAAGGTTGTAATAGAGTTTTTTTTAATCCATAACTCCCCTCCTTGAAACGCAACCTTATCGTGGTGGAGGGGTTTGAGTGCCCGAATGATCCTAGGAGTTATGTTGTCGGGAGCTATATGCCCCTAGTAGGGTCTCCCAAGGCAAACAGGTCCTAGGTGACTGGCCAGACAAAGAGCAGTAAAAAACCCCTTATGGATAGGACAATATCAAGGACCGTGACGTCGCTCGGTATGGCGCAACCGGGGCCCCACCCTGGAGCCAGGCCCGGGGTTGGGGCTCGCATGCGAGCGTCTGGTGGCCGGGTCTTTCCCCACAGGGAAAGACCATGTGTTGGAGTTCACCCCGGTGAACGAGAGGGTCGGATCTGGCGAAGGCATTCAACTGTGTCCCTCGTGGCGCCCTGTGGGGGGTGCTCTGGGAGTATGGGGTCCGGGGCCCTTGGCTAAGGGCTGTCAGGTCCCTGTACGACCGGAGCAGGAGCTTGGTTCGCCGGGAGTAAGTCAGACCTGTTCCCAGTGCATGTTGGACTCCTGCAGGGCTGCCCTTTGTCACCGGTCCTGTTCATTATCTTTATGGACAGGATTTCTACGCGCAGCCAGGGGCCGGAGGGAGTCTGGTTTGGGGACCACAAGATCTCGTGTCTCTGCAGATGATGTTGTCCTGTTGGCTCCATCAAGCCAGGACCTTCAGTGTGCACTGGGACGGTTTGCAGCCGAGTGTGAAGCGGCTGGGATGAGGATCAGCACCTCCAAGTCTGAGACCATGGTTCTCAGTCGGAAAAGGGTGGCTTGTCCCCTTCAGGTTAGTGGAGAGATCCTGCCTCGATTTACCGGACAATCTATGTTCCTACTCTCACCTATGGTCATGAGCTTTGGGTCAGATCCCGGATACAAGCGCCTGAAATGAGCTTTCTCCGCAGGGTGGCGGGGCGCTCCCTTAGAGATAGGGTGAGGAGCTCGGTCACTCGGGAGGAGCTCAAAGTAGAGCCGCTGCTCCTCCACATCGAAAGGAGCCAGCTGAGGTGGCTCGGGCATCTGTTTCGGATGCATCCTGGACGCCTCCCTAGGGAGGTGTTCCGGGCATGTCCCACCAGGAAGATACCCCGGGGAAGACCTACCTAGGACACGCTGAAGGAACTATGTCTCTCGGCTGGCCTGGGAACGCCTCGGTATCTCCCGGAAGAGCTGGAGGAAGTGTCTGGGGAGAGGGAAGTCTGGGTGTCTCTGCTTAGACTGCTGCCCCCGCGACCCGGCCCCAGATAAGCGGTAGAAGATGGATGGATGGATGGATGGAAAATAAAATTGCTTGTTTTAAATTTATGGGGTCACTGATCAGGCAAAAATGCTGTTTACCTAGTGAGACAAATTGAGAAGCACTGAAATGGCAATAAATCAACTTTCGGACCTCATTTTCTCTTGTCAAATGAAAAGTTTAAAAAAAAAAAAATTCTTCCCTATATTATAGCTTTTCTGATTGACTGTGTTGGGTCTAAATCTGAAAGATCACTGTATACTCAGCTTCAAGTCCTATTAGTGTGACTGAGTGGTCGCACTCCCTTACCTGACAGTTAACTGACGTTTACTCAGTCAAAGCAACAAGGTGACCTCACAAGTTAAACTGGGTCAGACAAAATATTTTATAGTGCAGTCAGGTTAATACAGGAGATTAAATACATGCCAGTAATTATACAGAATTACACTAAAAATAAACATACTTTATTGCTTCTACAGCTGTGGGTAACTCAACCTCATCAACTACACTGTCTCTTAAATATTTTCCACAGCAGTGTACAGTAGATTATGTTCTTTCACCCACGCAGATCATCCAGTGTTACATTACAGTTTTTATTGATAGAGTACCATCATATAAATAAATATCACATAAGTTTAATGTTCCAAAAAGAGTGTTAAAACAATTATCATGATTTACTTTGAATGATGAGATATTACACCAGCCCTAACAATCCGCATAGTGAATATGAAACAAATGAGCATTTATTCCTCAAATAAAACCAGATCAGATTGGCATAAAGATTTGAACCACTTTGTGAGCTGTTCCAAATCTGCAGTGATTAATTACTTTGAAAAGTCATGCGAGAAAAGAATGTGACACAAACAAGCCTTACTCAGAGGGCCCACCGTCAGATCTTTGACTACTTTGGGGCAAAGATGGAGTAATCGAGTCCTGGACTTGGACTCAAGTTAAGTCGTCAGCCTAATTTTTGTGACTTGAGCATAAGCCTTAAAGAGTTGACTTGGACTCATGACTCGACTCAGACTTGGACTCGAGCACTTGTGAGTCGTGCTCAGCATTTAATTTCTTGTCATGAAATAGACACAAAAGTAAAATTCCAATAATTGTGTCAGTTTAGCACCCACATAAGTGTTCTGATTTGTACTTGGACTTGACTCAAATTAATTTGGACTCAACTTGGACCTTTTTTTAGTGACTCTGACTTGGACTTTAAGCGATGATGCCCTTAACTCAGACTTAACCCGTACAAGTCTTTGGTGACTTGGACTGAGAACTTGAAAGTGACGGACATGAAAACTGGTGACTCAACTACAACACTGCTTTGAAGATTTGCTGCCAACATTTTGGTGCATGATTCCACACAGCACCCTTAACTTTCTGAAGTTGAGTCTTGATGGATTTGAGCAAAACGGCGACCTGTGCATGAATGTTCTGTGGTTATATTGTTATGCCTAGTTGGTGTGCCGTTAAATAGCATCAACTCTTTATTCACATAAAGTTCTTTAAATTGTGCTCTACATACGTATATAGTATAATTTATGGTCTTGATGATGCATCCCTAGTAGTTGCCAGAGTTGCTCAACCAAGCCGAAGTAAATCTCATTAAAGATGCACCAGACATGCTCTGTTATTGCTTTGTTGCTTTATTTAAGGGGAGTGTATTTTAAGACTCCAAGCTAGACGACATGACTCATTATGATGGATGTTTTTTGCAGTGCAGAGCTGCACTGTTGATATGACTTCCCAGTTCCACTTTGTTTGCATGCTTGCTACATTCTGCTCCGACTCCCCTTCTCTGTCTCGACTTCTCTCAGGAGACCTGGTTAGATAAGACCGCCTGGGCTATAAAAGCTACAAAGAGCCTGGGGAGAAGAGTCTGACACACAGAAGCATTCAGCGAGTGTAAAGCATGCAGACTCAAAAACAGAATGTGCTGTTCTGAACAAACATATATGTGGGTGACAAACACAGACAAGCTATTTTCTTTTTTCTCTATGTCTAAAAGTTTCTATTTGTGGAATCCCCTAAGGCCCATGCATCATTACACGATTATTATTACTGTCTGGGCCTGTCTGCGCCAACATGGCTGCCTTTTTCTTAAAACAAAAATACATAGACTAATTGTCATCAGAAAACTGTTTATTCCACCTGCTCTCTGCATGTGCCAACGGTCTGCTATTACTGTACATACAGGCTGTATGCCATTGACTCAGTGTTGTGTAACAAACAGACTCACTCCCCTCTGCTTTCTCTTGGCAATTGTTTGATTTCAGCATCTCACACCCAGCACCACAGTGGTCAAATTAATGAGCAAAAACAAGCCCTTCCCATAGAGCTTTAAGGGGAGTTTTAAACCAATGGCGGTGTGTGTAATGCCCATTTTTAACAAGCTGTTTGGTGGGCGGTTGTTTTGTAACAGTGGTGGGTCATTCGGCCTTGTGGACTGATCATATTTGGGTGTGTGTTTGTTAAAAGTGGATTTTGTTTGAAAGAACAAGCAGGAGCTCTGTAATTAGAAAGGCAGAATGTACAGGCCTAATCCCCTGAAGGGACCATGGGGGGGACCAGCTAGTAGAAATGAAAGCTAACTATAATTATATAAGGAGTTTTTTTTCTTCTTTGAATGACAATGAACAGTACTAGTGAAAATTTGGTATGTGGAAAAAACATGAATTCATCCATTCAGAAATATTGTAGAGGCACGGATTTCATGTAAAATGGGAGATGTGCATTCTATCCGCCATATTGGCAGAAAAAAACAATTGGAGTTCATTAAGCACTTTAATCCCACAATTATTGAAATATATGTCATGAAACGTAATAGAATGTACAGGGCAATTTTGCAATGGTACAGATACAGTATATATGATGCTTTGAGGTTGTGTCACGTCATGTCCCGGAGCGTTATATCCTTACATGAGACTGAAGATAATGTGGTCAATGATGCATGGGACAGAACACTTATCAAAAGTATAATCATAAAGTTGGCTCCGATTGTTGTATTTTTAGTCATCATTTATATTTTGTACATACAGTAAGTCTGCAGTTACTGGAAAAGACAAAACAAAACACACCTGTTCCTGAGGTTGGAGTCTAGCCAATAGATTACCTTTCTATATTATATGGCTTCATGGACGCAATGGCTCAGTGGTAGAGCCGTCGTCCTTCAACTGGAAGGTAGGCGGTTCGATTCCTGTTCTCCCCACAGTTCATACTGTTGTTGTGTCCTTGGGCAGGACACTTAATCCACCTTACCTACAGTGGTGTTCCAGCTGTAACACTGGTGAATGGAACCTTAATGTAAGTAGCTTTGGATAAAAGTGTCAACTGTAAATGTAACACTGGTGAATGGTAGTCGCTTTGGATAAAAGCGTCTGCTAAATGACATTATTACCTCTGTCAAGTTATTTGTTCAGTAGTATTTTTCCCTTTTGGACCGATAAATAGTGTATTGTAATGACTTTTATGAAAATTGATGGAAAGAAGGTAAAGCACAGGCCAAGGACCACTCTAAGTGTATCTGCAAATGACTATAGAAATTTCCTTTCCTTTTTCAGAAATGATTTTATAAGGTATTTTATTGAATTGTTGGATGGTAGGCCTTGGTGATGGTATGTGGTCCAAAGTGCCCTTTTAGTGATTTACCGTAGCTATAAAGCTTTTCTATGGCCCTTTGAGTTGTTGCCTGCCATCTAATTTAAGCCACTCTGCTTTGAAAGAATAAAGTATAGAGCTATTTCAAATTGTTGTTAATACCAACAATTTGCAAAAGCTTTGGACATTTGAAATTGTTCATTAAACTTACATTGTTTGGGTTTGCGACAAAACTAAATAGCCCGGAAACGTACAATTTAAGAGATATACATGAGCAACTAAATCAATTTATTAATAGCTGACATTTCTGCAAATCGTGGAATAATGATGTTCCCTTCATCAAAATTGGTTGTTACTTATTGCAAATACTTCCAGACTCCAAGTAACTGTACTGTTATGTTGATTAACACAATTTTCAAAGGTTGTCCGCTTCCTAACCTTTGTTGCTGTTTTCAAAAGTAATTTCATAAGCTTAAGCCTGTCAGTCTGCCCCGGGGCAGCTGTGGCTACAGACATAGCTTACCACCACCAGCGTGTGACTGTGGAGTGAAGAAATAATGCGAGTGCTTTGAGTTTCTGGAAAAAAATGTGCAGTATAAATCAAATGCATTATTATTATTATTATTATTACTATTATTATTATTAAGAACTATGAGCTAAGTATGGTATATACACTTTTAGTTTTTAAATGTTACTCCACATACACTACCAGTCAAACGTTTGGACATACTTTCTCAATAAATTAAATGAGAAAGTGTGTCCAAACTTTTGACTGGTAGTGTGTATATATAATACTAACCTCAAGCATAGCAAAAGGTTTAAATTGCTTCATTTACTTGGACAGTCTCCAATGGTCTTCTTTAGCAGATGCTAACTGTTTAGGCAGGATTTTCAATCTGAATCTGAAGAGGCACACAAGCAGTTGCGACGAACACTTGAATTAAAGTTTAAGGCTATTCTGCTAAACAGCCCCTGCACTTACCAGAACAGCAGTACAAAGAGCGAGTTCATGTTCAGTTTATGTTCCTAATGACAAAAGCCCTTCTTGTTGCTGTATTTAGTGTTTGCTTAGAGAAGAAGGTCGTTCTTATCTTATTTAGTACTTGTAACTGTTTAAAGCATTGCAAGCACTGCATAGGTTAATAAAAAAGCTTTTCCACTACACTTTCTTTAATTTACATCAGAATCTTTTAGCAGCCATAGTGACATCCTGAACTGGTCAAATGTATGTATGTATGTAGTTACATTTGCACATGGGGAAGACCTCAGCCACCTACAGTTTAAATGATCCTGAAGGAGTCACCGAAAGGCGTCACTACCTCTGGTTTCCTTTGTCCCGGCCACTACATCGCCAGCTTGAGATGTGACCAACACTTATGACACTAATCAATGCAATACACCCTGGGCGTTGCTCGTGAATGACCCGTGTGGTGCTGCGACACATACACACACACACTACACTTTCTCAGACAGCCAACCGATTACGCATCATAACACAGATGATTTGCCCCATGGGTTGGCACTCGCTGTCTAGTCTAATCATATTACTTTTCCCAGCTCCCTCAGTGTTTGTGTGTTTGTCTACATCCAAGTGTTTACATGCTCTGGGTTCATCTAGATATTCCTGTTATTTCATAACGCTTTCAGCAGTCTAATTTGTCACTACTTGTACATTGTTAAGTGAAGAGAGTAAAGCTGAAGGCGACGCAATAAGAAAATAAAGTGTGTCATCGGCTTTGCAGCAAGGCAGTTTTTTCTGAGAAAGAGGTCATGCTGGGCAATGCTTGGAAAACGCAGTGAGGGTTTTGACAGAACACTGTTGGCGTTAAATACATCCATGCTCATAAATAGCACTCTGCCTGGGGTTATTTGAGCTATTCAGATGATATACTGAGGTTCAAACCCAAATAAAGTCCCTGCAAACAGCTTCAATTTTCCTAAACACTTTTCTTCGTCCTTGCACGCAGTTTCTTCCTGAAAACCCAGCTGGCTCTGGTTTACAGTGTTCTCTGGGAAAAAATATAGGTAACATTTCAAACCAGTAAATCTCCTGCAATGTTTACTTTAGAAAAAATATGTCACACACTGCGTTTTCCTGTTTTCATTTAGTGAGACCAGGTGAAATAGCAATTGAAGCTTTTTCTCGGGTTTGGGTTGGGGATGGGTATACAAATTTCAGGACTTTCCCATGAGAGACTAGTGTCCATGTCCCAGCACTGTGTTTACTGTTGAGATGATTAGGTAGGAAGACGTTTTATTTACTATAAGTAGTTCAACTTTGCAGACTGGGTACCACTGCAGGAGAGTGGTGTTTCTCAAAATTTGGGAAACAGGAATTTGTTGGATTTAAACAGCATTGTCTGTGCCGTTTTCAAACCATTTAGATGACATACTGTCCAAACACAAATGTAGTTTCCACAAACAACTTCAGATTCCCCAACAAACTCTCTTCTCCAGCCTTGCACGCCAATTCCCCCTGAAAATCCAGCTGGCCCGCACCCAACAGATTCCACATGACCTCTTGAACACAGCAACATAAAACTCCCTTGGTGAAGAACAAACTGCTTGTTCGCCTGTAAACTCCCCATTAAATGGATCTGGAGGCCAAACCACACTCCTCCATGGCTGTCAGATGGCTGTTGTCTGTGATGGTTGGGGCTGAGCATGAAAGGGTCTGGGGGTTTAGAGCAGCTACTATTTTGGATGTCATACGAGAAGGGCATTATGACAAAAGACTGCAGACCAACTTAAAAGCCCATGTGAAACACACCCTGTAGTTAAGATAAAAATGTGTGATTTAGTTTAGGGCCATGCAAACTACAAGCTTAGAGACTGCGTGCAGAGGCCTATTATAGACCAAGTTGCCTGCACACACTCAAAATTTCAAATCATAAACTCTCCAGGATGAACCTTGTTGAATCACCTTATAGCGTATTGTTACAAGAAAAAGTCAGATCTTAAGACATCATGTGAATGTTCAGTCCATCAAGATAGCTTGTCATTTAATCATTGGCAGTGGAAAACTCTTCTAGGAAAGTGGCTAGCCCCAGATTTGGGATTGTTGCCAAGTAGTAAAAGAGAATATCTCATTAGTTTACCTTCAGAAGATAGACAACAGTTTTCCAGAAAACATTTGAATTCTGTGAGTAAGATGATCATTTATTTACATGTTCCCAGGACTATGAAAAACAAACAGAATTTACTTCAAACCACACTATTTCATATTTTTTGTCAAAACACATGTCCAACACAGACCTGGTGGCAGTCATTTACTGGCTTTTAAGGCCAGGCGGGCTGGGATGTATGGACAGATGCAAGATATACACCAGATGGAAACAGTCGCCCTCGTATATGCACATTCTGTGTCCGCTCAGTGCTATTTTGGGAGCTGGGGAGAAGAAAACGGTGTGACTTGGCAAGAACAAGCGTACACATGTGCACTAGTGTAAGCAGTGGTTCTCCATACATATGGCGAAGTATAGGGTCTGGCACTTGCTTTATGTGGTGACCCACTTTCTTTGCATCTGGACATGATCACTTCCCTTTGTAGCAGTAATGGGCAAGTGATCTAGACACTGACAAGTCTATCGGTTTCTATCTGGACTGGCTTTGGCAGCAGATGGCTGAAGTTTCATCCATAATCAGGCAGCAGGGCTCGTGCCATGTGAAATGGTGGAAACATAAGCTACAGGGCACACTGGAGTTGTGTTTAAAGCTGCTCTGGGGTTTTTGTGATTTACGTGAAAGGTTTATGTTTCCAATGGAATGAACTGAGAGCTCTTTGAGTGCATCCAGAAAGAACTGCACCATTGTTTGGTTGAGAGGGGATTTGGGTTACATGCTGACATTTAGGCATTTGAGTTATTTAAGTTTCCAATCTTTTTTTGCAGTGCCTTGCTTTTGTCATGGCTCTCAGGAAGCACTGACATACTCATAATTTTCTTACAGGTACTGTTGATGATTTGAAACAAATTAGAATACTCACATAATTCTTATGTTTTCTATGTGTTTTATTACATTTGGTCCAGGGTCAGGATAATGTAGACATTAGGCTGTCAAATTAGACCAAGCTTAATTTGTCTTTTTTGAAAAGGCTATTTAGACTAATTAACAAGAAGAAATGACTTAGTACTTTTTACCTTAATATGTTACCATAACAACACTGATTTAAACTGGCATTTAAAGGCTAAAAAATGCTCTTTATGGACTATATTTCATTTAGACAATGATTTTACAATCTTAACATGGTCCTCTACTACAAAACTGGATTATGGTGTTAGCAAGGTAACTTCAGGTTTAACCATGGATAAACATGGTAACTAGAAGCTCTTTCTTTTTCTATTAACTTATACTGAACAGCGAAAACCTGCACCAGAGCAGAATGAGGATAGAAACAGTTGATTGTTTGGTTTCTTAGATTTCTTAGATTATATTGAGACAAATGATTAGTGGTCTTCGTAATAATGCTTTTAACTTAACATCTAAAAAGACTCCACACTTCTTTGCATGGTGCGTGTGATATTCCTTAACTGTTCTTTACGCACAATAGTTTAATGTAGTTTATTTTGGTCTGTCTGTTAATGTGATTTGAAATGTAGGGCCAATATGGCAAATGGCAAATGCTCACAGCTCCACTGAAAAAACCCAACGGGTCAGTAATCCATCATGATACCACTCATCCAGACCTCAAATTGTTTGTCTAACGTGGTTAAAGAAAAATATTCATTGTGGGTTCCACTCACTTTGTAGAACAGGGTCCTGATTTAGAATTAAATTTATAATTTACAATTTACAATTTATCCATTTATCTTTTTGATAAATACACTAAAATGTTTAACCTACCATTAAAGTTTAATTTTTTAAATCTAACTTTTATAACTTTTGAATGTTATCAGATTTTTGACAAATTACCAACAACAGTTATCACAAGACTTTACTTTTTCTTTCATGATTGTACAACCTTTTAGCAGAGTTTCTTCACACTGTGGGAGTTGGATCATTATCTTTCTAAGATTATCCAATGGCAAATATGGACTGACACTAAACTACAACATGTGATATTTAGCCAAAGCACATTATCCATCATGAACCCAGTGACATAATAATGCTAGCTGTTCCCTGCAGGTGGCTAACAGCTAATAAAGTGCACTAGGTCAGCTGGTCACCTAAGGACAAGCTTTTACCAGGCTTAACCTTTAGTGGGTCAGTAATTACCCTCGCCTCTTTAAAAATAAATAATAGAATGAATAATATTTATAGAATTTGTGTGCATGCTTTATGTATCTCATTCAAATAACTTCTCCTCCCATAAAGCATCTTTGGTTCTGCTCTTTTCAGTTTAATCAGTTGACAGTCTGGGCAGGTTTTAAAACAATGATTTATTTGAAATCAAAATGGAAAAATCCAAAAGACCATGAGTTAAAGTAGATTCACAGGATTTTGAAGCAAGTGGTTTGTTGTGTGAATGACTATTGTTCAAAACTGTGTTGAAGATATAACAAGGATTTAGTTTTCTTCCAGCGATCTGTCCAATCTTAGCCAATCAGATGCTGTAGAGCCTGAACACGCAGCCATAACACAGGGTTAGTCTTTCAGTAGATGGACTGGACAGGGCACACACCTCACTATAAATCTGCTCGGCTTTAAAGACCAAACTAAACTAACTCTTTAAATGCCTTTGCCCACTTCAATTTTCAAATCTCTTTGTGAGGTCCTGACCTTATTAGGAAACACTGACCCTACTGGATTTTACTACCTTCTAATATACTGGCCTCTTTTTTTCTAAGTCCCCAGGGCCAGTAGATGTTCACCTGAGGATAAATGTATCACAATATATGTTATTGCAAGTGAGGTATGTTGCTTTAGAAACTGACTTTCACTGCCACATGGGGTCCCGGGGGAGTTACGCTAACACTGGCCTGATCTATCTGCTTCGCTATTGGTATTGATCTGTGTTTAGTGTCAATGCCTGCTCTGGGGACTGATAATCACACTCAGATCGGCCGGGCGTCACAGCAATAGCCAAGATTAGTCCTTAGTAGCTTTGACGCAGACTTGTGACCATGAAAGATCACTTCAGAAATATTTTGTTCATTTCACAGAGCTCCATTTGGAACCAGTATTGGTACATTGGTGCAGTTGGGAGTTCATGTCCAAGTCTTTGTTTATTCCTGCCAGGCTTCATATGAGTCATTAAGAGAGTTAGCAGATGAGTTAAAGATAGTTATTGTGAATTATTCAATGGAGATGTGACTATAACACTTCCCCTTTCCTTAAAAAAACAGTATTACAATATGACAATATGTGGTAGTGTTTGTATGTCACTATATCACACAGTTGTGCACCATGAACCAGCAATGTACATAAGTCTTTTTTTCCAAGTCCAAATCAAGTTTCAAGTCTTTGGTGTCTTTTTAATAAACCTGTTGTATATGAATGTATCATTTTGAAAAAGTAACGTATAGAGTATTGTTAATTTTAAAATGTAACAACAGAACATTTTTTAGTATACTTAACTGTATATTGTATATGTACTGTATATTTTCTACATTAACATCAACCACTCTTTTAGTAAAACTGATTCTTGACAGTGACAACAAACAGAACAAATTGATAACTTTTTATCAAATCCCAAGTCTTTGGACCACGAGTCCGAGTGGAGTCGCAAGTCTCTGTCTGTAGCGACTTAAGTGCGACTCGAGTCCGGCTCGCTATGACAAGTCACCATCTCTGCCATGACCTTAGATGTATAATGAGTTCCAATTCTGTAAAGTTTCTCTAAGAAAGAGAGGCCCATTCCTTGGGAGTGTTCTGTTTGGATGATGCTGTAATGGTTTCCTACTGTTACTGACCAATAACAACAATAGGTTTGTAATGACAAAGCCAGATGTAAACAGCAACTTCACAGTGAGACATGATTCTTTACATCATAAGATGTCGACAGAGGGCTCCATGTTGAGCTTTTAGTGACTGTATAACACTATGATTTGTCAGTATATTTATCCATGGGATGATAATGTTTAAAATAATAAGTAATAATAATGATGACATAATGATGTGTTGATATACCTTAAGTCTTGATATAGATATGAAGCTTTCTTTAAGATTAATTGCACATCTTTGAGTTATTTTTTTATTGTGCCCAGTTAAGGCAGACCATGAAGTACAGCCGGCCAGGTGGATTCTCTTACCAATGGTCTAAAAGTTGAGAAAAATAAGCCTTACGCTCGCATAAGGAAGTTCTGCATCTTGTAATCACTTCATGATTATGGCAGCAGAACCAAATTTCTTGCATTTACATTTACCTTATCTTCCACACCTGCCTGTAAAATACAAAATGTTCCCAGTCTGTTAATGTCACAGCGCTCTACTATACTGCAGAAAAGCACAATAAGCTGAGTGGATCCACGGCACACATACACTGCCACCGCCTCCTCCTTTCCCTCCCTTTCTCTCGGCAGCAGACAGATAAGCAGGCAGCCAGAGACAGACTAATCCTCCCACAGTAAGAGACGTTGGAGTGATATGATGAGCATCACGCTGAAAAAGGGGGAAAGTGAAGTGAGGATAAAGATTAGGGAATTTTTGAAGTGTCATAATGAGTCGACGCAGAGTTAGTCAGGATTTACAGCCTCTTTTTAAAATTCTGCATCTTGTACTTTTTTCATGATGAACATTTTGCTAACCGCTTTTGATTTCATCCTCGCTCTCTCTCTCCATCCAACCCCCACTCCATCTTTTCCCTCTCTCTCCAGCTTCCCTCTCTCCCAGTCTGATGTAGGTCATTGCGTCTGGAGTCTGTCTAGTGCTGAGTCTCGTGAGCAGCACTATCGCCTCGATGTCGTTCGAGCTTTGCAGCAGCTCAAATACAAGCCCGGCTGAGGACAGCAGTCTCTGGGCTACACGAGGACAAGAGCAGCCTTCCTGACCTCAGCCGCCTGCAGAAGGGAGCAACACAGGGAGGTGGGGGGAATGAAAGTGCAGTATTGTTGTGTTACAGTAAAAGGTTTGGCAGCTACAGCGAAGCAGAAAGACATATATTTTTGAGAATCAATGCAAATGTCCCTTCCCATTTCCCCTTACTACACACATTCTGTGTTTTCCCTAACTTTTTCCAATGCTTTCCATTTCCAAACTCTCTGCAGCTGGCGACGAAGCTAGAGTTGAACTGTAAAGCAAACTCTGATGCAACTTACATCCCAAAACTCCGAAACAAAAGCGCTGTCTAATGCAATATATCCATCCGTTGAATTTTAGCTCAGACATTATTATGACGGAGCAAATTCTTCGTCCTTGACATCTTTCACTCAACGACTTTTGCAAAAAAAATCTTAAATTTGTCCTTTTCAATTCCCCCTCCTTTTCGACCGCTCTCATCCAACGCTCCTTCCCACTCCTCTGGCTTTTAGACAATGCCCCCAAAAAAGCGATGGTTGTATGTGAGTTGAGTGTAGTGCAGCTGTGTGAGCGAGCGAGAGAGTTTGATGGGAGTGTGTGTGGATTTGACTCTGCGGCACGTCTGGGTCCTGCAGCGGTACACTGGTGCTCACACACTGGCTGTGGGTTGGCGTGAGCGTGACTTTCTGTCTGTGTGTTTATGCGTTTGAGTGTGTGTGAGTTTGAATGAGTATTTCTTTAGCTCATCTGACTTGCCTCGTCACCATCCGTAGTCGGGGATGTTGGGAGTTCCCGGGGAGTGGCATCGTCCTGACCACACCTCCGACTCATACTCCGACATCTACAGTAGTTCCCCTCCAATCACATCAGAATATTTTTTCCTGCATTGCCCGGAATCCTTGGATTACTGTAGCATTACAGTAACACAAGTATTCAGACCGCTGCGTTGTGCTTGTCTTGTGCCTGTATTCTCACTTCTGTATGACTCCACTTGTACACTGAATTTACTGTGTCCCTGTTTTTATGTGGAGCAAAAAGAAAACAATGCGATCCCCAACATCTAATTTTTCAGGACGTATACAGCGCACATACAGTGTGAGCTATATGCAACAACAGCATTTTGTAGTAATCTTTTTGTGACCAAGAGGGAGTTGAAAGTGATAAGTAACAGGTCCATGAAAAGGTGTGTTAAAATATTTAAAGGAAAAAGTGGATCAGTCCTATTTTAAAGAAAAACTACAGTATGTCCCTGTTTTCCATTTGCATTTAGTCAGGGACTTTGTCTGGGCAACTGCACTGCTACAAACTCAAATGAGTCGATGTCTCTATTTGTCTCAATATGTATTTTATAAATATCAGTGGATAACTGATTTGCATAGATATGTGTTCTTATGAGATACCCGAGTTACACGAGTTACATAGTGGACTCATTTAAATACATATAAGCTTTGCATTTTCTGGTAAAAAGTGACATAATTTTCTTTAAAGCAACAATATGTAATTTTTTACCTCTAAACCTTAGAGCCTGAAAATGATTAACCTCCATTTCAATGTCAGTTTAAATTGGTGACACCTGATAATGTGGTATTCTGTTTGGCTCAGATAATATTCAGATTTGGCAGTGTAACTGTGTCAGTGGTTAAAGATTAAATTTCATTTACTAGCCTTTTAGGTGAGTGTTCTGTCTAGCACATGGCTTGCCAGACCATTTGTTCCAGGTCATTCTCATGCACTCGGCCTCTGTCCAATAAGTTTCCTTAAAACTCTTGCCAACAAATAACACTTAAAATACTAAGAATTAACTTAAGATTTAATTTTGCAGGTTTGACATTTGTTTTTATTTTTTTAATTTTGGATTAATGCTATCAAAGGTCATATCATTCTATTTTAAGCCAGTACTGCGTAATCATTCATTCGGTGTTACAGTTCACTGCAGTACACCTGGCCATAACAGTAGAAGCTGAGACAGACAGACACAAGAGAGGACTGTACTGTATGTGCCCTGGCAACTTCAGAAAAACTTTGTTGGTGTTGTTGCCTAAGTGATGGCCACAGTAGGTGGGAGCTATGGCGAGATGGCCACCTGCACTGTCTACCAGATCTTCACACAACACAGTGGGGATAAACTGACTGTGGATGAGTCATCCATGTGTATGCAAATCACTGCTTAGTCTAGAGTTTTTCTGTTTAACTGAAGGGCTGAGGGGACTTCCCACAGGTTTTAAAACTTTCAATCCCTGGAAGAGCTCCAATTCAGTTTGCGCTGGACACACATGTGCACACACAGAGGGCTGCACAAAGGCCTCATTGTGTTTGACCCCTGATGACGGGCTTGCAGGTCAAAGTGGAACGTCATTCCTCTGGGCATTTGAAAAAGGCAGCCTCATGTTAATGAGTAATTCCATTTGACTGCACGCTGCATAGACGCACACTTTCACTAGAATGTAGCCCATACCCTGCGTCTTTACGTTCTCATCTCCCGCTGGCTTCATAATTTTACTAGACTATTTCATGCACACAGTGTCGACTGTGTTCACCCTTTTTAATGTGGTCTACCACTGGTTATATTAAAGCAAACCCTGTAAAGTTCCTCACAGTCACATGATGAAAGCTCACTTAGCCTGCAGTTTGCTCTAGGGTTAGTCTGACATATCGGGTTATGGTTTATGTTTTATTAAAAAATGCATATTAAAATCATTCATTTAGCTCTCTTTGCCAATCTCACTGCAATAAATGTGTTTTATTATGCCATTTTATAAACCTCTATCACATCAAACACATTTTAATATAGTGTTTTAGTCTTGTGAAGCATTTCCACTCTGATGGACTGACAAAACAGACTCATCTGATTTTTTGATGTCTCAAAATAGCCTTCAAATCTACAGCTTTAACCCAGAAATATCAACATCAACATGTCATCTAAGTATAAGGCGAAGCAGAGTGAGTCACATGCTTTTTTTGAAGTCTCTCTGTCTAAGAGCCCCAGTCTCCCTTAGCACTCTCTCATAATGACACTATCCCTCTAGGCGTCAACAGAGCTGAGACAAAGCGCCGGTGTATTTGGGGTAAACACATGGCTCCAGCAGCTCTGAAGATGACAGAGCGATAGGCCCGGCGTGATGGGCTTGGCGTCCCATCGCTGCCAGAGCCGTGCATCTGCCAGTGATATAGTGGAAAGCTACCTGACAGCTGCTCCTCACACATCAGATAAGATTACAGGTATACCTGCTCCACCTGTTTAAACAAACCAGCGCATGACAACGCATGGGTGTGTTTATGCGTGCGTTAAGTGTGCAATAAGCTGAAAGAAGAAGATAGACAGACATGGCAAACAGTGAGTAATCTAGTGGCAGGTGCTTGCTTGTAATTGGGGCAGCTAAAGATATAGACTGATGAAGGAGCTCATTATTATTTATGTGTTTGATTTATGTAAGCTCCAAGGGGGGTAAAGGGCTGAGTTGTGAAATTTTAAACACTCAACTGTTTTTAGCCTGACATATATCTTGTTATAAATAAAGAATAGACAGCATACCTCTATAATGCTGTGTGTTTGTGAACATAAAGATCTAATCAGGAATTATAATTAAACCTACAAGCAGAAATCAATGGGTCTAAAGACTTTGGCATACACAGCTTCTGAGAAATTACATTATGTCTACATGAAAGGACTTTTATGATTAGGCAAGAACAACACTGTGTAGCACTATAATGGAAAATAACTAATGAAGCAAATGGATTTTTGAACTTGGGTTGCTCCTCTTTTGTGATAAGCATACTACCAGATGAGCTCATGTGTTTTGATGAGTAATCATTAGTTGTGGTAATTTGCAACACAAACATAACTCCATTTCTCTTCTGTTTAGTATTTGTCTAAGCACAAGAACACCACTCAGGTTGGCACTCACTGACCATAGTTGAACTTTTTTCTTTTGTTTATTTAACCTTTATTTATCCAGGAAAGTCCCACTGAGATTTAAAATCTCTTTTATGGTATGGGGAAACCTACACAAACACTTTCTGGTTGTGAGGCAGGATTGCACAATGTGACATGCACTCATCTTGTAATATTAACAAAATAAAATCACAGAACATGACAGGAGCTGTGGGCACATTGTCAGCAAATAAGTAGACTCTAAAACAATGTAGAACTTCTCAACATTGTTCTGTAACATTCTATTAAACTGTATAAAACTAACCAGTGTGGATCCTTGGCTGTGGATAGCTGTTGATGGCACAATCAGTCACCAACTGCACATTAAAGTCTGAATGCCTGTGTGATGATGCTGCCAACAGGGTCTGTCTCAAACAGACTTGGCTGTTTTTATTTTAAAAACATATGTAATATTTCTATTTTACAGCTTTATGCTTGCTTTACTACCATCACTCTCCACACACACCAGTGTAGCGGTCACTCTGCATATAAAGTGGTTTGCCTTTACACCTATTGCCCAAAGGACAATGTACTACTGAATAATATATAAATAAAACAATAAACAATAAAGGAAATATAAAAAAAGCCAATCTTTCAGTAATCAAATATGATGTGTTCTTCTCCTCATCTTTACACTGACACTTTGATAGAAGACAATAAACCTGCCCCACAAGGCTTTATTTTGTCCTGCCTCACATATGGCATTCATTTATATGCAGCTACTTTCACCATGAGGCTATTGTGTGGATCTCAGAATGATCTGCCTTGGTACATTTAGGTCAGGGGTGTTCAGTTCAGTTGTGAACATTTGATAATACCCGGGGGCATATTGATCCATCAAGTTACAAACTGTACTGTTCTATAACTATTGTATTTTTAATTACACACAAGTGTGCATTGTTTTAACATTTTGTGTCAGTTAAAGGTCAAACTGGGGTCCCAAACTGTAAAACTGAATCTTAGTATTTGGGCTTTAGCTCAGTGAGACATTTCTGATATTTTGTCAGTGCCTCTAATAACAAAAACAATCAATAATTAATTAATATACATATATAGTATTTTTATTGTGCACAAGGGCAGAGTGGTTAGCACTACTGCCTTACAGCAAGAGGGTTGTGAGTTCAAAACCTGGCTGACTCAAAACATTCTTGGCTGACTCTGGCCTTTCTGTGAGGAGTCTGCATGTCCTCCACGTGTTACTGTGGGTTCTCTCCGGGTACTCCGGCTTCCTCCCATCGTCCAAAGACATGTATTTATAGGTTAACTGGCAACTCTACCACCATGAGAGTGAATGGTTGTCTGTCACTGTCTGTCTCTAAATGTCAGCTCTGCGACTAACTGGCCACTGTCCAGGGTGTACCCCGCCTAAAGGCCAAAGTTGCTGGGATAGGCTCCAGTCACCCGCGACCCCTAACGGGACTAAGCGGTAGAAAATGAATGAATGTATTTAGTACATTACCAAACTTCCTCCTAATGTGATTCATTTGTTTTCAAAATAATTCCATAAACAGACTATGCAAAACTATGCCCCTTTTGCTCACATCTTGTTTCTCTATCACAGTCCCTTAATATTTACCAGAACAAGTTACACAAGCACAAGCCGTGTTATGAAGGTGTGAATAACACTTGTGTCAGTTCTGTTGGTGCCTGATTAAGGAGAAGGATATGAAGAAGGCCGGTGCTAATGACATCACCTGCCTATACAAGATTTAATGAATGTAGCCAGAGCGGGCGATTAGGACAGAGATAAATCTGCGACACATGTTAACACACACAGATACATATATGATGCATAGGGCAATAGAAGGTTTATCAGCTGGGTTGGCTCTAGCCTGACATCTAGCGACGCAGGCTGTAATAATAATGAGAGCGCTCTTATAAGGCTAGAGAGGAAGAGGAGGGGGAGGGTCAGCTGTGGCAGTCAGAGGTGTGTGTGGACAGTAAGGACATGCCCCAACAGTCTACTGTTATTTTAAAAGATCCTCATACAACATTCAGCTTAACATTTAGTCACTATTCTTCTGGGTTTTGTCCATCTATTGCCAAAATTGTATTACATGTTTGTTTACTTATTAAGAGACTGCATATTTAATTCTGTTTAATTTTGTGATGAACTGGTTGAGACAAACTTTATTACAGTGTGTGTCAAGAGTGTGTTGTCTCACAATAAATGAATTCAAGTGTTGCAAAGGGTTTTCAGGTCAGGTTTGTTTTCAGATTTCAACACACAGGTTTTCTGAAAATATCAACTGACAACACTGAGCTATTGTTTTACATTTTATGTTGGCATGGTGAGGTACTGACCCCCTTGACCTCCCCTTGACCCCCTTAGAAACACCCTTGGGATCTAGATAACAGTAAAAGGAGCATTAAGATTTGTTAAATACGGAGTGTGGAGTCATATCTTATGGGGGCTTTCGACCCCCTAGACCCCCACCCTCATTACACCACCACTTTAATGTTTAGTCATCAAGTGCTCACTCCTTGTAACTCCACATGCAAAATACATTTAAAAGCAAATGCTATTGCTTACGTTTCTTCTCTAACATTGATAATTACAGTTTTTCTGCTGGTTCGACCATATAGAACAGTGATGTATCTTGTAAACAGAGCTCTTATCCTCTAACCTGTGGCCGCTCTGATGTCATGAAGTGAGCCAGTGTCGTAATGATTTGTAAATACCAGGTTGACTGCAGTGTGTTTGGGTTGGTTTGCCCACATGCTGCACTGTGACTAACACAACAGCTTGTGGCTAATTTTTGTGTCTTCTCAGCATTCCCCCTTATTACTACTCATCTATATATAGTCAATACTCATCCACAAGCAACTAATGGAGTTCTAAGTATATCCTACAGCTTCCCCTTGCAGTGGGGAAAGGACGCAGTGTTCCTTTAAACGCACAAGTTTCTCCTATTGGAGTCTGACAGGAATGAGGTCAGACACAACGATCCTCATTGCACATTATTATTATTATTGCCATTTTTTTATTCAACCAATGGGAATGCGGGGGGGAGTGGCCTGTGTGAAAATTCAGGATAGAGACAGCAGCCCATTGGTGTGTATGTCTCGCGATGAGGCTATAAAAACTGGAGGTTGTCGTTGTTGTGTTTACAGTAATATCAGCAGAGCGCACAGGAAACAGGGAGACTATGAGAAAACGCAGCGGCTCCATTCAACCACATGGTTCCTCACGCGCACAGAGCCAGGTTCATATAAGGGACTCGCTCTCACAACAGCGGCGCCAGCTCAAAGTTCCCGGACGAGAGTTCAGCCGTACCGGCAGCTGAAAGACCGAGACGCGGATTACATTTTTTAGAAAAGAAGAGGAAAAACATTTCTTGAGAGAACTTTCAAAGAGAGAACTGAACAATCTTAAGAGAACGAATCTTCTAACTTTTTTTCAACATGGTGCAGCACATGAGCCTCACAGACAGCGACAGAGACTCCACAGACACGGGAGATATGGACTTGGAGATGGATGTGTCTCCCACTCCAGAGTCCCCTTCCTGCGCGGAAAGGAGCAGCGACTTGGCGTGGTGCAAGACGCCGACGGGACACATCAAACGACCTATGAACGCCTTTATGGTCTGGTCCCAAATCGAGAGGAGAAAGATTATGGAGCAGTCACCGGACATGCACAATGCTGAGATCTCCAAGCGCCTGGGAAAGCGGTGGAAGCTGCTCAAAGACACAGACAAGATCCCGTTTATCCGCGAGGCAGAGCGGCTGCGGCTCAAACACATGGCCGATTACCCAGACTACAAGTACCGGCCCAGAAAGAAGGTGAAGTCCGGCGGAGGGAAGCAGGAGAAGAGTGGGGAGAGGAAAGCCGGCGTCAGTAAGAGAAGCTCTACGTCCAAAGCGTCACCGTCAGCGGCAAGCAGGACGCACAAGCAGAAGCAGCCAGGACAGGACTACGCGTCTCCAGGCGACCACCAATCCCTCTTCAAGTCTAGATCCACGTCTGGGGCTAGACAGATCCCAGACAAGGCAAGACGCAGCGCGGAGCTTAGCCCTTCAGTGGGAGTCCCAGCCAGCCCTACTCTAAGCAGCTCCACGGAGTCCAGCGAGTTCAGCCTTTACGAAGAGCACAGCCCAGCCACGAGCGACTCCTCATCCTCCACTTCCTCCAGGTACGCACGCGCCTCATCTCCCACGCCGTCTGCCTCTCACTCGTCCTCCTCCGTGTCATCATCAGACGAGGAGTTTGAAGACGAGCGGCTGGAGATCAACCCAAGCCCGGGCGCGTTTGAAGCAATGTCTCTAGGAGGAAGTGGAGGCGGTATGGGCTTCTCGGACGCGGAGCTGGATCGGGACTTGGACTGGAGTTTCGGGGAGTGCGGGGCCGGTTCTCACTTCGACTTTCCCGACTACTGCACCCCCGAAGTAAGCGAGCTGATCTCAGGAGACTGGCTGGAGTCCACCATCTCCAACCTAGTGTTCACCTACTGACACTTCTTAGAAAGAGACAGGTGTTCGATTTTCGTTCACTAAATTAAAGGGAGCAGCGGTGAAGGTACGCGCCCACACTCATGGACAGACGGGCACGCGCGGAGCAGATAGACAGAGAGAGGAAAAAAAGGGGGAGAAGTAAATGCTTAGTTTGCATTTGTGAATGTAGAGCAGCAAAGCGCGTTGAGACGCAACCCGCGGTGAACTTTTTGATGAACATTGTTGTTACATTTGGCACGGATCAAGTAAGTCACGTTGTTTTCAAAAAGGTATAGGCAATTCACATTGACCATCAAGTTGCTATTCAGGTGTTTTTTTCCTCCAAACAACACGCATGATAAACGGGGAGGATTTTGTTTGTAAATGTTCATTGCTGCGTAATTTTACGCATTTGTGTGACCATATACAGGACACAATTCACTATCACCAGCTTCTCTTTCAACGGCAGGACTTTTAGACTGATTCCAAACTTCAGAAGCCCTTGTATTCTGAATCTTTTGAAACACTCAGTGCACAATTCAGGACCAATGCTCCCCCCTCCCCCTGACGCGCATCCTTTCTGCCTAGTGCTTCAACTTTGTAGTTCCTCTGTGTCAGACGACGTTTCTTTTTATATCGATGTATTTATACCGGCCAAACCTTTTTATACATAGAAGTATTGTTCTGTACAGGTCTTGTTTGTGTTTGTGCACATACACCTGTCTGTATCCAGCGCAGGAGGAAGGAAGGGCTAGAAGTGTTTCTTATTTAATTCAAAAATGTCTCTCACTTTTAAGGAGATGTTGAGTGTGTCATGATTTTCTACTTGTATTTTTGTACAAAAATCTATAGAAAGGGGGTTTCCAGCGAGTGGGTAGACATTGGATCTACATTGGTGTCGCAGAGAAAGGGGTTTGTTTGGCACAATCTGACCTCACACAGTGTTTACAGTATTTACCCACATGCTTCTTAAGGCGCAGTGACTCCCATGTTTCACCAGCCAATAAACAGAGGCCACCATCACTGAGTGGCCACTATTTGCGCAGACCCCAGAGAGTCACTGTTTTTTTGGATAGAGCTAATACCTCTGTGTGCTTTTTTTTATATCAAGATAAGTTTTATTTAAAAAACCACTGGATGATTTTCACACTCATTCCACTTTGCCTAGACTTGGAGGGAGGGAGTTGTATGAAGTGCTTCATCTGTTATTGCGCAAATTGCATCAAAAAATAGTATTTAACCTTTTTGTACCTGTTGGTTAAGTATAGCAGGCTAATTGTTTTCCTATATTATGGCATGGCAAATAGCATTTGTATTTCAGATTCAGGTATATGTAGCTATAGCTGTTGTGTTTAAGATTTTTAAAAGAATAATAACATGAAGATATTTATGTAAACTGACTGTACTATAAGCAAAGATTGTGTGTTTTATGTATGATCAACGACAGGCACTAGGACAGCCATCTTTGGACATGTTGAAGATGATTGTGATCCAGGAGTTTCTTCTTCTACTACTTTTTTACTTTTGAAAAAAAAATCCCCTCAAACATCTTTTCTATTGTCCCTTTTTCTTCTTTTCTCATTTGTGCAATATGCTGTGTATGAACATGTTTTGTCCAATCCTGCCAATATCATTTTGTTGATGTTTATTGCTCTAAAACCAGCCAATGTTTGGGTCAATCACTGCCTCTCAGACCTCTGTACAGATTGTTGTTCAGTTTTTTATTTGTTTTTCTTTTCTTCCAAGAAGGAAATAAAATCAGCTGGAACTGAAAAGTACAAAGTTGTGTCTTTTTACTTTGACTTGAGCACTCACTGCTGAGGATTTTAGTTGACATTTTTCTAACTACTCCTAAATGTTATTGAGCATGTTTTCAGTTGTTTTATAGTGAACCATGGCAATAAATGGCAAAAGGAATCCCATAATAAAAATAGATCTCCTGTAGGTAAATAAAAGCAATTATTATAGTGATTATTGAAAATGACTGCACACATCTTTCTATAGTCCATAACACTGCATTTTATTTAATAATTACATATTAGTATAGTGTTACACATATAGTATCTAGGACACATTACATAGAACAAATGTGTCTGCTTTAAACAATCCTAGGGGTGATTCAACTGTCTCAAAGTACAATATATTTATAACCATGATTACAGGCCACTTTTTATTAATCCTCACATTCCCCAGTGCACACCCAGTGTTTGTCTTGTGAATATGTGTTTTCCGTAGGTGCAGACTGAATCGATGGTGTGCCATGCGGCGGATCGATGGGAGTGGTCTGCCTCTGCCTCCTTTAAAAAAAAAAAAAAAAAAAAAAATTCTGTGTGATTTTCCACGTGCAGAAAACGTGGCTGCCATGGAAACACTGTATCCAAGAGAGTGAGGGGTGTGGTGGTGGGGGTGTCTACAAATCTGCCAGGGGACTCGTATATGAATGTGTGTGACTGATCCACTGGGGGCCGGTGTGGGTGAAAACAAGGGTGAGGGGGTGGTGTCCGTCAGACATCTCTGCAAGGCATGACTGGAATAAAGGCGGAGGGGAAAGGGGTGTGTGTTCAAAATGGAGGGTGGGGACGCGGGGGTGTTTGTCTGTCTTGGTGGACCGTGCACACGGCCGCTCCCCAAATCCAATTAATTCCTTCTGGATGCATTCATTTGTCTCATACATCTGACGAAACACACACACGCCAAGCCAGACCCCAAAGGTACAGTATTTAGTGTGTATCAATTTACGGCCTATTCCACAAGAGACATTGGTAATTATTTCCATCCCCCTCTCTCTGTCAGGAGGGAAGGGTCGTCTCTAGCTTGCCTCTGACATCTCGGCGGCTGGGTAATGAGAAAGATAAGACATGGTCATTACGCACACCATCCCAAAGACGTGGAGACAGACCTATTGCGGCCCACAGATGTCTGCAATAAGCCTTGCATCTTGCAGGAAATAGTGTTGCGTGGTGTACCCGTCTGCGGCCAATCAGGCGCTGTCGTCCGACTGGGATTGGGGGATAAAAAGGACACACATGTTCTTACGCTGACCCACATAGTGACACATATGTGAGTGCAAACACGCACAGGAGGCCTACACCTGACCTTCACGGATGATCGGAACGTCATTTAACTAGAAAGTGTTTACAATCAGGCAAATATGCGCATAATTATACAGTATGTACCCTGGTTTCCTTTGAGCACAGTTTAAAAGGATAGTTTAGTTTCTGTGTGTGTGGGTTTGAAAGGTTTGCAAGATGAGTTAGAGATGTCAATTAAAGAACTAAAGACAAAGTTATGTAGGAAAGGAGTCTCAACCATCCAAGAAAAAATGCATTTTAGATATGATATGAAGCTTTATTCACCCTAACATTAACAATCACTCAAAGCAATACTATTTAACTTTTTATCTGACATAACGGGTCCTAAGAGTTGTTAAAATTATAGTCCTCGTTTTAAATGCACCTTTAACAGCCATTAACTTGTGAGAACACATAGCAGAAATTTACACCAGAGCCTTAAAAAAAAAAAAAAAAAGCTTTCTCTATCATTTTTTGGGCCTCTTTTGATAGAGCCAATAAATTGATAGGAAATGGAGTAAGAGAGAGTGGATTGACATTGAGCATATGACCTAAGATGGAATCAAACCTGGGTCTTATGACTATGCGGTGTGCTTTCTACCAGGTGAGCCACTGAGCTTACTCCAGCCCACACCAGCTTTTAATATGTTGTCAATACGGGGTCACATTAATTGTAAACAAAATGGGATTGTACACAATGGGAACACAATGGGATTGTAATGTAGCCTTGAAAGTGTAAACAAAGCAAATATTTTTGTAAATGAGAAAGTTTTTTCAGCAATATAAACTATAAACTTTACGCTCCCTATCCTTTGCTTTAACAATCCAAAAATTACAATTAAGAATATACTCTTAATTAATCATGCATATTGGCTGAACCAGGAAGTTAAATCTGAAGGAAGTAATTGAATGTTTGCTTATTGTGAAAAAAAAAAAAAAACATTAATTAATTGATTAATAAGTTGTAATGTTGCAACAAGTCGAAGAAGTCTTTTTCAACTTTCAACAAAACAGGCTCCTGAAGTATTATTCTTAATTGTAACTTTATTTTTTTTAAAGTTATTTACTGAGTGATAACATTTAGTCCTTTAGTGGACATGAACTAAGAATAACAATGTCAAGAAGACCTTTTTATTCCTGGTGAAATATAAATAAATAAAACAACAGTAATAGTAAGCTGCAGTTGTTATAACACCTGCCACACAAGTGTAATGTCATTATATGAAAAGTACATTAGCAGACTGTACGCAGAACTTGAGCTATGTTGTTGTCATGAAGTACATTATTTCTCTTGTCGTGTCACATATGGCCATGTGTTCATTCATTCATTTTCTACCGCTTAGTCCCGTTAGGGGTCGCGGGTGACTGGAGCCTATCCCAGCAGCTTTGGGCCTGAGGCTGGGTACACCCTGGACAGTGGCCAGTTAGTCGCAGGGCTGACATTTAGAGACAGACAGTGACAGACAATCATTCACGCTCACATTCATTCACTTGGGACACTTTAGATTTGCCAATTGACCTAAACATGCATGTCTTTGGACGGTGGGAGGAAGCCGGAGTACCCGGAGAGAACCCACGGTAACACGTGGAGGACATGCAGACTCCTCACAGAAAGACCAGAGTCGGCCGAGAATGTTTGAGTCGGCCGGGTTTTGAACTCACGACCTTCTTGCTGTGAGGCAGGAGTGCTAACCACTGTGCCACGTGCACACCTGGCCATGTGTTGTTTGACCTTATTCATACTGCAATGAAGCTAAATGAAAGTTCAATACACCCTTTACAATCACATGTGTCCTCCTGTGTGCACTAGGATCTATGCTATACACATGCTTTTAATCTAATTGGAGGAATCTGAGCTTTTCCTCTGTCTCAAGAATCAGTATTATTAAGGTGGGGTCGTTTTCAGATCACCCACAACTAAAAAGTTTACAGTTAACACTCAGTTACACACTCTATCACAAACATGCAGTGCAGCAGCATCACAGACACTTACAGCTCTGGAAAAAAATAAGAGTCCACTGCAAAATGATCAGTTTCTCTGGTTTTACTATTTATAGGTATGTGTTTGGGTAAAATTAACATTTTTGTTTTATTCTATAAACTACTAACAACATTTTTTCCAAATAAAAATATTGTAATTTAGATCATTTATTTGCAAGAGGAAAGTGATGACCACAGAAGTGTTTTTTTTTATACTTTTCCTTATTAAATAAGATTTGGTTCAGATGATCACATAAGTGTGCCTGTGTTGGGATTCAACAGACATTGGATTGGAATGGTTTCCATACCTGTAGAGATGCTGATTGCTATAAAAAATTGCAGTGGTCTCTTAATTTGAAAAATACAGATGAAAAATAGCCTGGTGGCTAAATCTGGCATATTTACAGTTTTCTTTCTGTCTATCAATATGCACCTTCCCTGAAATAAATAAATAAATAAAATAAATAAAAAAAATTCCAGAGCTGTATATTCCATGTATCCTGTAATAAACCTCTAGGTGTTTCAGAAATGCAAGTACATAGACTCTTACCTGTTTGTATTTGTTACATCAAAAAAACTTAGAGCTAAAGTTGAAAGTGCAACTACTGTTTTCTTTCTATTTTTTCTGCAAGTAACACAATACGATGCTACTGACATGCCGCCAAATGAAACAGGACATTGTATTGAATAAAGATATAATATAGGTCCACCAGTCAATCTGTCTAGACTTGCAAAGCCTTTGTATTTTTCCCTGTAGAGCATTAACATTCAGTGAAAACAAAGCTCATTTGACCTGCTATATTATTAAATTGAAGTTTGTGCTGAAGTTTGTATTCAATTTCTGAAAACTCTTGAACGTATTATTTATTTCCCTTGACTGGATTACGATTCGCCTTTAGTTCAAGTTTTAGTTTTGGTGAAGTGTATTGACCCTGATGGCTTGCGGATTGTTTCCACAAATAGTATTAAACTGTTGAAAGCGATAAAACTCCTACAAGGTTTGACATGAAGTGATTCAGTTTCAAATATAACGCAAAAACCAAAGTGGATTTTTCTGTCAGACTAATCCAATTCAAACTAACTGTGTACTGGCACATAAAGTTTGTTTTTGATCATTAACAGAAACAACAGTGTAAGCTGTATCGAAGGGAAGGTCAGGTTTAACAGATAAAGGCTCAGAAATTAGAGTTACAGTATGACACTGCTATCGGAGATACCACAGTAATCTCAACAGGTAACGTCAGAAATGTCACTGAAATTATGTGTCATACCATTATCATAAAAGAACAGAAGCAGACTTTACTCACAGCACAAAGCAAAGATGTGATGTGTTTCCCACAACTGTTTCTGTCTATGATTGTTCCTGTTGCATCACACAGAACCATGTAGCATAGTAAGACCATATTTACATCATTCATTCATTCATTTTCTACTGCTTTGTCCCATTAGGGGTCACAGGTGATTAGAGCCTATCCCAGCAGCTTTGGCCCTGAGGCGGGGTACACCTTGGACAATGGCCAGTTGTAGACATTTTAGAGACATATGTGGAGGACATACTTCAAAATGATCTGGTCTTCTTGTTCTGACCAGGCGTTAGCATGTGTCCTGCATGTTCTTTGGTAAGGATCTCATTTTCCCATTTACCTAAAAAAACTATCCATGTTTCTAATTGGCTAAAAAAATAAAATAAAAGAAAGTACTGTGTTTATGTCTCAGTGGTATCTTTAAGAAATGGTAAATTTCCTAATTTGTATGCATGTATGTCAGATTTACACTCTGAAAGGATTACAGGATCACAAATTGAGGTACCTCAGGGCAGTTGGTTTGGCCTCCCTATTTTTTTTTAGATCATGCCAAGGCTGTGATGTACCGTGTGCTGACAACAAAATAATGAATCGTATTTACCAGCAGCATCAGTAAAGAAACTAACAGAAACTATAGTCTCTTGTTTAAACCACAAATAGTTCATAGCTTTCCGAGGAAAACCATCAGAATCAGAGCCTTAGGTGCCTTTCGGGAAAAACACAACCTTTCTCTGTTTTGTGAGAAATATTATTGAGAAGAAAATCCCAGTTGTTTTGTACATTGAGCTCTCGGATAGCAGTAACGGTCACTATTTGAATATAAAGCATGCATCACAAGGTTGTTTCACTTCCAGTTTGTAATAGTAGGCAGGCTAAGAGCAGTTATTTATTGAAGGATGAAAGCATGGAGTCATGGCTAATGGGGATCCCAAAGATCTAAAAATAAATTCAACTAAACAACTTTTACCCTTCCCAAATAGTTACTACTTAGAAGTGTAGCCACTGTCCAAATTGATAAGAAAGAGACATAAAAGCATGTGTAAATGCTACTAATGTATATGTACAAAGTTTAACTAGTAATACAAATCTAATCTTGGTCGGTCAGATGATTATCAGTTATCATCATTTGTACAAAAGCAGAGAGCACAAAACACATATGTTATACCTGCTTTATAATGTTCATTTAATAGAAAGGTCATAGTAGTTATTTTTATAGCATGCACATAGTGCTACTCTACAGGGTTTACAAAGTGCACATAAAAGAGCTATGAATCCTCTAGTAATAGGCAGAAGATAAATATAAAGTAAGAAATGATCACTGCTGGGCTGATACGGCTTTAGTCCCACGGGAAATATTATGGGAATGATATGGAATATTATACAGGTAGTGCAGGACATAAAACCAGTATTCAATCAATATAAACACACTTTTGAACACTTTACATGTGCTGTTGTTCCCTTAAGGCAAATTAGAGGAACACTGGAGGGATGTTATGCACGCTGCCGATGAAGATGAAGGTCGGACATGGCTCATAATGAGAATATACAAAAAAATGCATACTTTCTTTTTTTCTTCTCAAGCAAGGTTGAATATTGTAGTCCATTTGTTGCATAGAAAAGAGGTAAAAGCAGACCAGTCAGCTTGGATGTACGTAGATGTTTATAATTCTTCTGTTAGCCTTCTTGCCAGGTTACAGTGTCAAAATGTTTGATCAAGTAGCTTTGCCACAGTAAACTGTCTGAGAGTTTGAGGTTTGCCCTTATGAAAGCAATTACATTATTTTATTTTAACAAAAAAGGTAGAAAGAGCAGCTTGACAGGTTTATATTTACTGTCTACAGGAGACTGCTTTTTTTAAAATACATTCACATGTCTATTGTGTATGTATGTTTCTTTTTTACGTTTTTACTGTCACTGATGTTAAAGGTTTGGGCAGTCTAATTGGGCAAAAGTGATTGTTGGAACATGTTTCTGTCTGTATGAGGCCACTGGTTGTTAATGTCACACATTCAGTGAGTAGTTAAGCAATCTCTTTGTCTGATAACATGGCAGCTTAGTCACATCTGAGTCACATGCCTCAGCCTGTTTAAAACAGTAGAATTAGAAACAAGCATTTATTCTCTGTTATTAGAATGACAGAGTAAACATTGATTTCCGTACATGTAGTAAACTAAAACTGTTTGTCAGCTGTGTGTGGAGCAATAATCCCAATTCTCTGACTTAATGACTTAATGCACTAACGTGTTTGGAGGAGGGTTTTTACTGGACATGTTATCCACATTGGGCCTTTACTGTAAAATCCAATAGTGGACAGTTACAGTACTTGTGTAAACCAGTGCAGGGAAGTAAAGGACATGCTTGCCCCAGGGCTCCTGGCAGGATAAACAGGGTATAGTACCCCCATTAAATTTGTAGATAAACTGTCAAGTGACACAAATTGACAAATCATTTCAGGGGCTGTAGTTGTAAACAAGGCACTGTGGTTCTCTAATAGGACACAGCTTATGGTAACAAACAGTTTAAAAATGATTGCAGCCCTTCATGAAGTGTAATCCATGTATATGGGCTGTCAAAACTCAAACTAGGTAAAATAAACCACATACTGTATAATGCATGGTAATTCATGGCAATGTTTTACTGCACTGAGCCCGAGCCATTCGTTTGCCAAGTCTATTAAGCGCACAACAGTTTATGTGTGAGCTAGTGTAGAGACGTGAGAAGTGGCAGTATATACAGCAATAAATACTGTAGCAGCAGGCCGGTCTCCGCCACATGAGCGCTATGAGACACAATAGACACGATCACCACCTACATCCAGACTTGGGCTGTGGTGTGAATGCAGACGTTGTGGGACATTGTGTACGGCACATAGAGAACTCATTGTTGGGCACTGTGCTAAAACATTTTAGCAAGACAGAGGAATCTGAGTCATAGTAGTAGGTGTTGTGCTGTACACTCGTATGCCCAAAAGATAAAGACAAGTTCTAAAAAAAAAAAAAAAAGCAAAACAAAGGCTTAGATAATTTCTGTGCAATGATAACTGCTTATTTTAGTTACTTTAAACCTTTCTTTGACAGTACAATCAGATATTCTACAGGGTTTGACAAGGACCACAAATCATAAAGGGATAGTATTTTGTAAAAATACAATGGGGAAACTTATTTCCTAATTACCTCAAAATTAAATTATTCATTTACATGTGTGGGCCATAGAGGAGATATTGTATATGAACCACACATTTAGAAATGAACAGTGAAGTGATTTAGTGTTTTAAATGTGTTTTTGAAAACTATTTGTAGGCCTCATTTAAGCAGCATATGGTTTAGTCTTTCTGCCTTTGCTCCTGTTGGCTTCTCCAAACTGGGCCTATGCTCACACTCCACTGCAGTCAGTTTACTGTGGGCAATAAATGCTTTAAAGAGCATTTGTATGAATCAGTGGTGGAGAGGTTAGTATCCGGTTTGAGTGCAGAAGATTGGGAGTTTGAACTCCAGCCACAGTCCTAGTCTGTGCTGGTCTCATAGCCCGGGAAAAATGAATAGAGGGTCATGTCAGGAAGGCCATCCAGCAAATAATCATTGCCATGCTACTTATGGTAACTACTTCACTGTGCTATAAGCGAAAAAATACTTACTTTTTGTATGAATATACATACATTTCCTTCTCTTTACTCTTGATTTGACTTAGTTTTGACAAACATTGGTTGATCCATGTCTATCTCATACTGTATGGTGCATCAGTATCAATCACATCAGTAGTATAATGCTATTTTCCTGTGCAGTAAATATAACGTCCTATTTGTATTTCTGGTACAGTTATGCAAAGAAAACAGAGAAAGTCAGTTTCTTATTTTCTAGAAGGCCAAACAAATTCTCACAAAATATTTTTTTAATAATATACATATTAAAACACAATATACAGTGCATATATGCATATATGTATTTGCAAATATGCAAAACACGACTTTCTGGCATGTTAATATTTAACATATTATTGGTTTTCTCCAGAAATCACTTTGATTTGGGAGACTAGTCTGCCTACGTGACCCGAGTGTGTCGGGGGTGCTAAATAGAACACTGTGTAAACTGTGTTGTGTAAGACATGTTCAAATTGGTCCATGTCAAAGATGACACAGAAAATGTGGCTCATATGAGATACAAAACATCTCATCCCGAGACAGATGACCTACATGCAGCTTGAATTTAAAAGGCTCAAATTGGAATGTGTCATTGTTACTGTGACAAACCCTAAATTACCTCATCTCCTTGGACATTTCAGCTCCCAGCTTGAATGTGCCTTGGCAAATATAGAGGATGACACAAGGATTTATGTAATTAAAGAGACACAGCATGGCTTGCTCAATACAATGTTGAATACAAGTCAGAAACATGTCAACAGAAGTGAAAAGTAAAAGTGAGTTTTAGCAATTCAAAGTAATTATGAACGTAAACACATTTTGGAAGATAAAACTCTCTTTGGTTATGGCACACCTAGTGTCTGAATGTGAAGTCAAACTATCTACATACAATGGGTACAAACAGGCTGTGTATTCCTGAATGAAGACCTGAAAATAGCAGAAGAAACAGATGTGTGTAAGAGTTGGCATCTGCCAGATAACTGGTTGTGTCTCATTATAAGTATTGGCTGAATAATAAATAATTGGTGGCACATACGGCTGTGAACATTCCATCGACCTGGAAAATATGTCAGAGTGTTAACATACTTCCAATTAAAAGAAATCCAAACAAATGCAACATACTGAAATAATCTGTGACAGTTTTACTCATTGGAGGAGGCTTGTGAAAAAAAAAAAATACATTATAGCCAATTTTGGATGATGATTGTTACAAAAAAGTGGATGAAGCTAATTAAATCCAAGTCAAATCAGCTAAGAGTGTAATGTACGTTAAATAAAGTGCATCAACATAAAACGCCATGCGCCTCCATCCCTGTCAGCAGATGAACAGATGTGTTAGAGAACATACAGACTTTAATATGCCTTACGACAATTTATTTCCTAGACGTATTTTATGGTCATGGTGTATTTTAAGTCATTTGAGTTGCAAGATTGCTGCCTGCTGTTCAGAACCAGTACAAACAGCTACATAGCTCCACTATAGACATATAACTCAGTTTGTGCCCCTTGGAAAGAAGTGGCTTTTTTTTAGTAAGTTTTTGTTCTTATTCTGCTACTGTTACATTCCCATTAGGGGTTGGGAAGAACAAGAGAGCTGTAGGTACTAAAGCACACTGTGACTCTTGCATCATCCCCATTGATATTCTGCAGATGTGCGAGGTTTTGATACCACTGTCAGTTGGTGTTTGTAGCGAACTGTCTCCCTGTAACACCCTGAAAGAGATAAACTCACATATAGGTAGCAATTATGAAGGATGCAGGAAGGTGTGAAAGCTGAATTCTAATAAACGGGATATGCAAAGCAGTTCCAGTGGTAGGATTACAGCTCCATGGGGGCTTGGAGATCTGTCAATAACAGGCGTGCTAACACCTGAGCAAACGGTTCGGGGCTGTGGTTTGTTTTGCTCTCCGTAAATCAATGCTGTTTCTGGAAAGATGAAAGTTTGCACTGCAATAGGCGACTTGATGACAATCTCTCTTGTCCTTTTCTTCAGAGCGCAGCAATACAGCAAGGCTTAGCGCAGAGCCAGACAGGAATAGATGCTGTGAAGATGCCTTTTGATTATTAAACCTGAGAATAGGTAGGAGAGCTCTGAGCTACCTGCGGGTCTTCAGCATAAAAATCCTCTGGTGGGCCTTAAGAGATGTTCCGGTGCTTTTTGAAGGATGATGGTGGACTATTGAAACATGGCAGATGTGGTGGAGTGAGATATTGAGGCATTCATGTGCAGGCAGGTTGACTCGTCTACATTCCCGGCAGGTTTTTGTGTTCTGTTCAGCCCAGTATAGATAATCTCTCTAATCTCTTTTTCAGTAGAACAAGCAGATAGACAACACACACCACACTAAAAATAGCATCCCTTTACTTTTGCATATACTATATTGAAAAAAAAGTATGTCACTGTGTCCTGCTTGCAGCTATTTTAGCTCAGATAAAGTGTTATGCAATCCAGTCCAGTAATTGTTCACTGTCAGAGTGACTTACTATTAGTCAGCTTTTTCAAACAAGTAGGATGTAAGCAGCAATTAGCCACTTCACAATTATTTGGAAATGTGTTAAATATATTGAGATTTACCATTGTTACTACAAGAAAACAGTTGGTAACAGTGTTTATCTTTTCCATAATTATCACTTTAAATCATTATGACCTCAATCTTTTATTTTTAATTTATTTAATAGTTCAATGGAACTATAATGGGTACATTCTGTTTATGTTTATAGAACTTTGCAGAGTGGACAAAGTGAGCAATGCTCAGAGAAGCACATTCAGATTTCTTTAGAAAGGTTTGGATGAAGGTTTATATAAACTAAATCAATTTTGTTGTATTTATTTTTAAGTTGCCATTAGACCTAACCTTGCACTGCAGCTGGATTCTTGCAAGATTTGTCAGGTTACAAACTTGCTAAAATCCTTCTTGAACTGCTCCAAGCAAAGTCTTCTCAGTCCGGACCCTGGCTTTACCGGCTTGTTGTGTCCAATAATGTGGCAGTACTGACAGGTCTGGGCGTGTTTTAGGTTTGAAGATGTAGAGACTGTTTTACGCTATGAACGCAAACATCATGGCACTGCTCTGATTGGATCCAAATGCAAATGCTTTCAATGACAGCCCTCCCAGATGTTACAGTGGAACAGACTATGTCAGTTTACAGACTTATTTTGACTACTTTTTCATAGATAACCACATGTCCTTCCAGGGCACCATAGCTGCTCACAAGAGGAGTCTGAAGAGTGAAATTGCAACCTTTCAGATTTCCTAGAAAAGGCCAAAAACCATACACCCCACCTTTAGCATTTATGTACAGTATACTTAACAATCAAAAACATTTTCTGTTTTTAAATGGAACAGTATTACTAGTTTCTTGTGCCAGTCCACAGCTTTGTCATTCTGCCATTACCAGAACAACTCTTTTAAAAAGATGTCTATATTTTTATGTTTTATTACACCACCTACCATCCTCACTTCTCAACATGCCAATTTATATAAACCTCTCCATTTATCCCTCTGATACCTACCAAAATAGCTGCTGCCTTTCTTTAGGATTATCCTTTCATTTTCATCTTTAATTTACCATTGCTGATACGGTGGTGGACATGGCTTTTTGGACACCAGCCCAGCAAAACGACTGTTTCCTTACGAGTATGTGCATTTAAATAAGGGCCTGTGGGTACATTGTTTGACTTGCCACGGCTGAAATAACAACAGTGAGGAGCAGCTTTGTTCAGTTTGCAAAGTTTCCAACCCTACGTGAGCCAAGGGTTAAAAGTCAAAAAAAGGTTGCTTTTGTTGAAAGATTTTGAGGGTCAGGGAGCAAAAAGATATCATTTACTCACTGCCCAAATACTGATCCCCCTGTTTTGATTTTCAGCGGCTGCCTTAATAGCAGTTTAGAGTTCAGATATGGACTTTTGAAAGCCATTCCCAAATGAGGTCCCTGTGGCTATAGTTCTGAGTGAATACTGAAATGAGATCACTCAAAAGACACAGTAATGCTGCTCATTATGGTGACTCACTGGCAGTTGGTCTAATAATGTTTCCCTTTTTTTTTTTTTTTGCATTATTTTGTTTTCTCCAAATTGGCTTATTAGGGGCATTTTCATGTGTACCACTGTGACCTTCACTTAGGAACTTTAGTGGGTAACCTATGTGTAATGGTTTGTCAGACTTCAAACTTTTCAAACAGATGCAGAGCCTGAGAGAATATGCTAAACGTGTGGATTCTCGGTGGGGGGTTTATTATATTCTTTTTAACTGCGTTTGTTCAGTTCAGTAATGTGTATCTTTGTCGTTTGATATTAAAGTTACAAACCCATAGTCAGGTGGGGTTTTCTCAGTATCACTTTACAAAAAGAGGCCCCTTATATATGGTTAAAAATAGGCAATTAACTGGTTCTAAATAGGTGTGAAAAGTGATTACAAAGCTCTTTAAACACATTAGAAAAATAAAGTACTTGCCAAATAGTAAGCCCACATTAAAAAGGACTGACCTTCAAGAAATCTGGTGTAGCAGGTAAACATAAGCTCATTATTTGGCAAGCAATTGGTCACTATAAGAGAGCTTTTATTGTTAAGCGGTCCTTTTTTTTTTACCTAATTAAAATGTCATCTTTGGCTGGTGAAGACTAATAGCAAAGATACAACAAAGGAAAACACTTTGTCACTTTACAGAAAAATGAAGTTTTTCCCCTGGAGCTTATGCTTGAAAATGAGAGTTGACTGCAACAGAAAACAGACTTCTCTATGAAAGTAGCAGTGGGGATACTTTTATAATGGCTCAGCTGAGCTCCTGCCTTTTGGTCCTAGTAGAAGTTAACCAATCACAACACTGGTCAGTTGCAGCAAAGTGAGCCAAGAATAAGGCGCTTAAAGAAAATCAACATTAACCACTTTATTCACGCAGCACCATTTACTCAAAAGTGATTTTATTAGCAACTATTTGACAAGACTTTCTTGAAGCAACTTCGAGGTGTAATCCAAGAAGTGACATGGTTTGTCAGATCATTTTAAAACTGAGGCATTTATTTAGAACTGGCATGTAAATTAACAGATGTGTACAGGAGGGAAGAACTGTGTTATAATCTTTCCTCATTTTACATGCCTGAGCCTGTCACCAGCAGTTAGGTTCAGGGTAATGATTTGTAATTGTAAACCAGTAGCTGGCTCTGTCAGGACATACGTAGTTCTTCTGGTCATTTCTTGGTGTGAAACTCTAGTATAATGGTGTAGTCAGCTCAACATTTTACAGTTGGACCTAGGCACAATTTAGCGGGTCCATAGGTGTTCTCATTGTGTGAATGTACAAACCAGTGTGTAAGTGTGAATGCGCGTGCATAGCTGCACGTCTAGAGGAACTGCGAGATGTGTTGTTGTGACATGCCTTGTCTTCCGTTCTGTAAAAAAAACAAAGACAGTTGCTGCTGGATCCAGACAGCATAACTAATTAGTCAGGAACACACATGCAGACACACATACAGTATACACAGCATGGGTACAAGCGGGAGCCAGCCAGTAGGATATGATGTCACCTCCATAACCATAATTACCCATCATAAATCATGTGCTGTGACACCCTGTCACAAAGTGAATGGGTGTCCTATGTGCCAGCCAGGGATGGCTGCACTTTCCTGCTGGGTGCCATTGCGCCGTCGTACTCGCCGCTCACTGCTCACACTCAAACTGTGCCTTTTGTCGTTCATTTTCTTCACTCATCATAGTCTCCTAAATTATACAAAGTGTTCTTTTATGGTTCCTGTGCTACAGTTTAGTTGCTGTTAGAGTCAATGTGACGACAATAACTGGTGGCTGTTTCTGTGGTTTACAGAAGTATTTCGAGAACACGTCCATTAATTTAAAATGTGCTTAATGTTAATCCAAAATTGTAAAAAAAACGATGTGCATTGAGTCAACATATACTGTAGTTCAAACCCAATGTGTTAGTAATGTCACAGATGAGTTACCAGCGGGTTTCACCCTGTGCATGAACATAGTACAGTGCCACAGAAGAGTGAGATGGAGCCGGTGATTTATATTTTATTATTTATTTAGCGCAAAAGAGAAAATATTGCATCAACACATCAGCAATCTGTGCAAAAATGGTGGTTGTATCACAGGACTGTCTGATTGAACATGTGCTGATGATAGATGTTCCTATATGTAAAGTGAAGAAAATGGAAACATGTTTTGATCCAAAACATCTGTCCATATATCAAACTACTAGTATGGTGGCAGAACAGTTCTGTATATAAGGTAGCTGCACTGACTGTATGTTAAGTGGTAAATTAGATGCATTGCTTCCTATAAAGTAGACCTATCAACTGTAAAAGTATAATGAGGGCTAAGTATAATGCAGTGTTGGCACCCACCAGTTCCTCAGTGTGCTGAATTGAATGTGGCCATATAGTACCTCATGTGTGACTTGTCCTTTGCGCCGATGTAGCAAAGTGTCCTTGCTTTATGGAACAACAACATAGGGAGTTTTCATTCCCTGTGGATAGCCACACATGTAGCACACACACACACATTCACACATTCGCCAGCAAAAGTGCTGACGGTGCTGAATAGAGCAGCTTCCCTGTCACTAAAGCCCTTGAAGTGTGGAAGCAGCTCCAGCAGCCCTTCTGCTGTTTAAGTCAAACCCACACCTCCTCCTCCTCTTCGTCTTCTTGGTGTCTAAACCATTCCAACTCTCTTTTTTGTTCTCACACTAATTCAAGGCACACATGACTGCTGTGACTTTCATCAGGAATAATAGCGCCAAAGTAGTTATAGAAAATGTAAATTTGATAACAACCCAAACAGTTTATACATTTAAGAGGTGCCGAGATGATAAATTGCCTCTTTCCCTCCATCTCTGTCTGCCCGCCTCCACCCTCCACTGACATATAGACTCTTGCACATCTCGTTTCTCAAACACGCTCCCCATCTGCTCTTGCTCTGTTGGATGTACAGTGTTTGGTTGTGGTATATCAGTCCACTCCTCGCTGTGGTTTTGCTTGTGTAATGTGTTCTTATGTAAGTGGAGTGGAGGCAGCCTGGGTCATTACATCCGATAGAGTGCACTCATGAAAAGCGCAGGGGTTTTGTTTGTCACGGCTCGTCTAGACGCTGATCAAGGCTGAATATTGGTAAAACTATGAAACTTGACACAGAGGCTCTGCAGAGTTTCACAGTGTTCTTTTTAGACAAGAGTCTGGAAGCAAAAGGCAGGGTCATTCAGAGGAAGCACGGATGTACCCGACAAAGAAAAGGAAAAACAAGAACACATAACAGGTCTATTCACAAAGCGCGGCCATGTGCTCTGAAGACTGTCATTAGCTCTTTGTTGAAATCTCTAATGTGTCTGTGACCTTTAGGTGTCTGCTCTTCAGGGGACTATGTTCATTCAGCATACTGATATTTCCACTTTACATCTCTCAAGATTTTAACCTGCATGTGAAGCATTTCGCTGACAGGATGAACTCTGATTTATGGGTGTCTAATCACATACTATGTCCTATTCATAGTGGGCATTAAAAGATGCCCTCCAAAGCACTTTAAATACCAGTGACACAGACTAAATGTATGGTTCCTTTTGGGAGAAATGTAGAACAGATTCACTCCAAATCATTTGATTATCATTTCTCCTTTGTCTTCTGCTGATCATTAATTTAAATGTCCACAGTCGTTGATCACAATGACCTTATCTAGTATGTCCCACTATAATCAGTTATATCTCTATCTTAAACTTATAGGTGGTGTATTTTGATTTGCCAGTACTGCTGATGAGGTGTTAGTTTTCCCATGTCTACTGTTTTAAGCAATTTCAGAAATTGTATTCAAATAAAAAGAATGTGGCATCCATACTGGCATATTGCCTCATCCAAAGCGTAATACGAACATCTTACCACTGCTTGTTCAGATTTGGATAAAGCCCAAATTATTCTGTTTCTGCAAAGTAATGCATAGATGTTCTTGTTAGTGAGAGAGTTATAAAAGTTACATTGTTTGGAAAAAAAAATCCACATAGCTATCAGCAGACTTTTTCCAACTAATTGTTTTGCCATTTTGCTGTCAATGCTAATTTAGCACTAACTAACTAAAAGTAATCTTTTATTCATGTTCACTGCAAGAAATCAACCTTTTTTTTGTGCTTTCAGCTGCAAGGAAATGCTGGTGCTGCTTCTGTTAGCTGCAGTGGAAATGTTTTATACCTGTTGGTTGACTCATAGCTGGCAGAAGAAAATAGATGAGTTTTTCTTTTCTTTTCAATCCATTGTATGCAGGACTGACTTTATTGTTTTGTAAATGTCACATTGTGATAATAATCACAATATAAACTAACAACAGTATTAACATTAATAATAATAATAATAATAATTGTAATGTGTTTTTTATCTTAAGTAGATCCAAGAAACCATCATGTGAGGCCAATACGCTGTCCTTCTGATTCTGAGAGTCCAAAAAAGTCATCTAAACTACCATACTTATTGAAAGTGACTGTAAGGGGAGAGAGATACTTGTGGACAATGATGTAACACCCAAGATTGGAGACAGGTGCAATGAGACTTAGTACTGTGTATAGCTGCTTATCAGATTACTGTTACTGGTCTAAGTGTGCATTACATTAAACAACATAACCCTGTAAAAACACTTGATTTTCTAAACTAGAATTTGGCCAATTTCAGCCACATATAAAGAATAGTGTAATATTCTTGGTTAATATTGATTGAACCGATACCTGGACATTGAGGTAGAACAAAAAACAAACTACACATTCTGAAAAAAATACTGAACAAGCCCTTTATATTTTACTTATGGGACAAATGGCTTATTGGATAAACCGGCTCTTACTATGATAACTGCAGCTGCACTGGGGTGATTGTGAATAATTCCTTCCATGTTCTGGAGTGTACTGTATAATTTGTACATTGTTACAGTTGATAGGACTCAGCACAATTTGGTTCCCTGGCATAAGACTAAGCTATTGAGTTGTCCACATTGCATGTAAACACATCAAAGCAGACAGGTTCATCATAAATATTCACATTTATATTAATTTTCATTGCCTTGAGTTTCTCTCCTGTTTCCTCAATTAAGACACTGAGAGAAGACTAGGTGATGAAAGAAGCACCCTTTGCGTTTAATGTTTCTATACATCTGCTGGAGAGACACAGTATATCTTCCAGATGGGAGTGGGGCTCAGTGACAGAGCGAGGCATACACAAAACTGTTTAAGCAAAGTGCACAGGACAGAGAGGGAGTTGGATGAGTGCAGAAAGGGAGCACATCTGTAAAAGCCATTCCTCCATAAAGTTCAGGAGGAAGAGGGGAATAAAGATAAATGTCCTGTGACATTCTGAAAGTGGGCCAAACCAGGCTGTGTTTAAACTGATCCATATGGGGTGAGTGGAGGCGAGAGTTTGAGTGTGTGTGTGAGAGGACGACTCAGCCTCACAGAGTTTGAAATATAGCAGTGCGGCATTAACTGGTCTATGTTGGTTTTTGATATATTACATTTAGCTTACTGCTTTGCCACTGCTGTTAGTGATCGAAAGCCAAGTCAGTATATTCTATAAATAAATGTTCCGGAGAATGACATAAGGCAGGACACAACCCTATATGACCTAAATATGTGATGATGTACTGTATGTTAAAAGAACTTAACATTTGTGTCTGTATGTGGATTTTGACCACTGTTGCCCAACAGATGTTGCACAAATTGGTATTCACCACAAGCTGCGGTTAAAGTTAAATTCCAATGACTACAGTTTGTCAGAGTAGATTTTAGTCACATCATTAACTTATCTAATTAAAAACATGTTTTTCTTAATGTGAAGTTAGGCTACCACATTGTTGTTGGTTGTTCCTAACCCCTCAATCACCAAATAGAACAGTTTCAGACACCACAGTTTTGTGGACAGCTGTCATAAACTCCTGCAGGAGTTACTTATATGTACACAAACAAAGGATTATTGCAACTCTCTCTTCTAGAAAGCTATATCCGTACAAGCTAACCACGTCATAGTGACTCAACTGTAAAAAATAATAAAAGACAACTCTCCTCTGACAAATCTTGCATAGTGTTGTGGTCTATGTTGACCATCTAGTTCTGTTTACTTCTAAATGCACTGTTGTAAACTTTGAGTCCACTAGAAATTGCAACACCACAACAGAATAGCAGTATATTTTAAAACAAAGAGGCGGTGCTTTAATGATACAATTATTCTTTTATTTGAAGATAAACTTATGACCATTCTCAGTAATATTAAGTCTGGGGTCTTTATGTGCACTTATAAACACCAAAAGGTTATTGAAAAGGTATGGCTGTTTGTCTGTCATCCTCATGGCCACTTGCTGTCCTAGAAATATAATAAATACTCAATACTAAATACTGCTGAGCCTTCAACTTTCTTTGTAACTTAATATTATCACACAGATTTTACCAGTCAAAAATACTAGAAACTCAAAACATATATATCAGATTTACTAATGAGGCCATATGACTGACATCTGAGCAGTTTTGAGCAGCATATTTACCAGAAATGGCCTCTTTTGACCTTTGCAGAGCAGGAAATGGCTAAACAACTTTTGGCTTCAACTTTTTTTCCTGTTCTGTGCCCTTTTTTGCTTCCTACTTCTGCTGCGAGGTTTAGGCTTCAGCAGTTCTATAGACTCCCTTCCACTTACAGAACATACAGTATACATTCCCCAGTAGAGACATGCTATATGTTGCTATCCCCCTGCCATTAGGTACATGCTGCTCTGGACAATAGATCATGGGTGTAACGGCCATGTTTGACCCCAGATTCTCAGGTTTCCATAGCTCCTAATCCCATGGGATGAATTTAAAGCTTTTCCTGCTCATGCTTTACCCACTCCACACTACTTAACCACCAATTTTTACTATTTTTTTATCTTAAAGTTTAATGAATCACATTACAGGTCTGTGCTGTATCTGAGAGGCTGGTATAACAGTTTGAGCTTTTCTTGGTAATGAAATGTGAAGTGGGTGGAATCGGCCTTCGCCATGCATGTGTGAGAGTTAATGTAAACCAGCTATACTGTCGAGGGGAAATGTGATTTTTGGCACACTAAGAAGTGGTTTGCTGGCTCACTCTTTTTCAATCTCACACGCCAGCTGGAATTTGACTGATATGAATTTTGCAAAGGCCATACTGATCAGTTTGGTTGAGATATTATGCAATTAAAATAAGATTTTACTTCAAGTCCCAAAATTATATCTATATCAGTTGTGCATACATATACACTAGGTGGATTAGTTTTTCCCTGGTGAAACAAATGCACTCTAGCCATCTAACTAGGGCGCTGGCAATAGTTTAGAGGTAATAACTAAATGTAAAGTGATTATCAAAATATGGAATTGAAAACAGAGTTGGTTATAGAAAACTATATTTTCTCTCAAATTTGGATAATTTTTAAGAAGGAGTCTTTATTTACCTATTTTTCCTAGGAATTGTAAACATGAATCTAACTGGTTCAAATTTACCCAGTGGAAGGTGTACGCTATTGATTCTTTGTACAATGTTAGAGGCAGAGATGAAGTATTTGAGTCCTGGACTTGATCTGAAGTTGAGTCATCAGGCTCATTTTTGTGTCTTATGACTCGACTTGATGGCAAAGCGTCAATGACTTGACTCGGACTCAGACTTGGACTCATTTATTCTCAGACTTGTGACTTGACTCGGACTTGGGAACTGATGACTTGCAAGACTTTCTTTAGTGACTTGGACTAGCAGTTTAACTAAAGATGACTTGTCTCGGACTCGACTGGACATTGTTTTTTAAAGGCGCCAGTCTTAAGTAGTATCTGTGTAATCCACCTTTATATGAATTAAAAAGGACTGCAGTATCCAGTTCTCATAAGTCAGCCCTTGCATAACACCAGACACAGTCACTGTTAGCTCAAACACACATTCCTGCTTGATTTACTTCTGCTCTAATCAGTTCAAGTTGTCAAACAGCATTAAAATAGATCTTTTAGCATGTACCATGTAAGAGCTTTTAACGTTTCTCAGTATGCCTTTCTTTACTCTCTGTGACATTTTCTCTGACATCTTAAATACACTTAGGCTTTGGTGTTATGTTCATAGAGAAAAACGATGGCTGTTTTCACATTGCAGGTGTGATGGAGTGTTTTCAGCTCATGTTGAAATGTATCTAATACTTACTTTTACACCAGCGTCACAGCTGCTTACATTTTGTTTTTGTATTTTGGTCATACATTTTCATTTAATAAACATTTTAATATTGATTGATAATACTGTATATTGAAGTGTTAGGGGCAGTGTCAGTTCAGTGTCTAACTTCAGTGCAGTCAGTCAAATGAAGAACAACACAGCAGACTCTGCAAAGGAGAGTTGTCATTTCACTGCAGCAGTAGTACACAGACCTCCATAGAGCTGCATGATTTAGCTGATATGGACCGCTAATGTTATATTATGTTTTGTAGGTTTATGTCACTGCTAAACCTCCCCCATTATTCAGCTGTAACCTCATCAGAAAAAAGGTTATCTGCAATAACTTATAGAATAAGGTGTTGATTGATTAACAGGGAGTCAACAGTCAAAACTGATTCAAGCATATCTTAACTAAACAGTTTTCTATTTCCGTAGAGCACAAAAGAAAAATGATGAACTGCTTTACAACCTGTCACAGTCACTATAACCTTTAGCTAAAGCTTTGTTAGTTATTTTTGAAGCACCTGACAAAAACAATCATAGACTAACTGAGAAAATTGATACTGAAAACTGATACAATTGCCCTCTTTTGCAATGTGAATGTAGCCTGTGTTCCTCTGAGAAGTGAAGGCCCTGTGTTACTGCATATACAGGCAAGTACAGGTGTAGACCACCCTCAGTGAAGGCATGCACACAGTACTCCGCACCTGGACATTATGTAGGCTACATCTATGCATATGTGCACAAATATTCACATGCACACATATTTCAAGACACACACACAAGGGGGTGAAAAGCTTCCTTGTTCTTTCATCACACCAGAGCCTACCTTGGATTAAGATGACATGGCAAGTTTGCTAATGCCAGAGAGGTTTCTTGTATGATTACTCACATGCAGACACACACACACTATGCTAAATGCCAGCAGCTGTCTCACTCCGAGGACCACACATACACTTGCTCACACACACATGCCACAAAGTGAGTCACAATCAAGACTACTGATCCCTATCTAACACGCACACACACACATGCTTTCAACGGCGCCGTATCGGGATGCAGCGTCGGTGGTCGTGTGGGTTCAATGGGAACACTGGTGGCTACTGCACTGCCTTCTGGAGACATACTATTAACCTTGACAGAAACAGACACTGTGGATAGAAGAGCATATTCAAGTGCTTTCCTGGTTTATACAGTAAAGCAGAAATAAAGTTTGTCATTATTAAGTTGTGAAAACAATAATAGTAATTTAACCTCTACCTGACAACGCTCAGTGCATCTCCTGTAATGAGCTCTGGCCAGCAGCACAGAACAAGCTAACATAGTTTCAAGTAAACCACTTTTATAATATTGTTTTAGTCAAATCAATATCAGTTCAGGAGTAAATTACATTACAGTTTTAACATAACACAGATGTTTTTGTAGGGACTACATCTTGGGAATAAGTCAGGTAAATATGGCATTGTTTGGTGTGGGTAACCCCAAGAGGCTTGTGTTTCCTCTGTGCTGGGTCCAGGCAAGTGACGTCCACTACATCAGGGGTGCTCAAGATGGGGCCCGGGGTCCAAAATTGGCACCACCAAGGGGTTTGAGTTGGCACGCCAGTAGTTCAGTTGTTTTATTCTCCAATAATGAATGAGCATACTCATCAGTAGTGGCCTATTGCCTCAAAGAGGAGCTATTGGATTTATATATCCATAACCAGCCTGGTGTCCTCACTCATAGTGCTCACATTAACTTCAAAGATTAAAAAAAATGAATTCTTAAAAAATAAGATAATTCAGGTAGGTTTGTGCATGTGTGCCTATTACTACACTTTATAGATTTTTGTGTTTGACCTGTGGCCCACAGATTACTAATTAATTTCCGTTTTGGCCCTCCGAGGGAAAATGTTTGCACTACATACAAAAAACTAAACAGGAAGTAAAGTTGTGTATTCAAATAAATCATATTTGAAGCCGACGACCAGTAATGGTTATGTAAGAAGAAAGTTAATCCTGTGATGGTGCGAGAGACTTTCTTTTAACTTCTTCATTTGAGTCTTTAAGTTGTTGCTGGACATAGCTTTATTAATGAGTGCTGCACTTAAAGTTATAATCTAGAGCTAAATCAATAACAATCTAGAGTTTCTCTGTTTTCATATGGTAAGGCCTCCTCCTCACCCTGTAAAGTAATAATAACTAGGTCATTTCCACTGTGGGAAAAAAGAACTGAGCTCATAACTAAGACAACCCATCCATTTTCCTTCCTTCTGTGTTTGTTCCTGTCCTCCGTCGCTCCCACTGTCTGCTTCCTCTCTCAATCCTTTTTTCTCGGATCTCGGGGAAAGTCCCAGGCTCACTCTGTTGCTCCTCGCATTCCTGCACTCAGTAGAAGGCTAGAGAGCTGTTTGAATTCTGCTGTTTTTGTCTGTCTGTCAAAAGTGTGTAAGAGTGTGAGAAAATGTCTACCCATCTCTAATTGCAGCCGGAGTGTTGAAAGTGGTCTGTTTGAGCTGTGTCACTAAATATAACAATAGACAGTAAAAGGCAGGAAGCTGCAAATATGCTGGGGGTTTTTACTGTCTGTATGTGTGTAGTTGTGTAAGGCTGAGGCTGTGTGTGCTCAATTACTTGTGCAGCTGCAAGGCCTTACTTACAGACCCAGTGTAATCTGTATACTTCAGCTGTACACTCTCCCACTCTGTGGACTCAGGCCATTTGGCCTTGTAACGCTTCTCAATGACGTCTTTATTTAGAGTTTGAGCTGGACAGTATCTACTTCTGTATATACGGCATAGTGCAATAGTTGTAGTGGGCAAGACCTTTGTAAAAGCAGGTAATGCACTCTATGGTCAATAGTCAGGTCCATTACCATTACTGTTGTGATGCAGTGTGACTGAAGCCAATCATTACTGTAGTAGCACCACACTTTTGATCTGATTTCCTTTGATAAAATAGTAGTAACGTGCCTCTAAAAGAAACATTTATCATATAAATAATAGCAAACGTCACAGTATTAAAAGTAGCCTACTAAACAAGCTTGGAACAAGTAGAAGGTCGCAAACACAACCAGCAAATTGTTAGCAACTGTCTGGAAAATCAATAGAAGTCTCCCTGTCAGACCATTCTAGGAACAGTAAAGAAGTCTACGTTTAGAAAAAGAGACTGGACCCAAACTCTCAAAAAGTTTTACTCTTGTCAATTCTCATCATATTTATGTTTCTTTCTTTCTTGAACAGAGTTCAATTGTGAATGCAAAAGAACTTAGATCTGCTAGGTCAGCCATCTTGGAATAGACCATACTATTTGAATTATATGTCTGAGGTTGTACATACACAGTCTCTCTTAGTTGACATTTTATGGTCACTTCTGCCCAGGAGACTTACGCAGACATTGTTTGTTTGTTTGTTTGTTTTTTACTTTTTTGCAGTGTAATCAGTTGGAATCTGACAAAGCCGGTGCCACATTCTCAGTAGGATTTTCTGCTGCCATTGACAGAATGTTGACCAGACATGTAGACCAACCAGCCATTGGTTGGTCTACATGTCTTATTCCAATGGGAGCAGATCTGCTTGTATGCAAGCATGTGATTTGCCAAAGCTTTTGGTGACACACTGAACATTCTGATTTAATAAAATCCTTAACCAAAAAAAGCTTAGATGTTGTCCTAAGACTATGTTTTAACAATAATCAAGAAGTTAAAGTTGCAAGAAAAGAAAGGTGCACACTGAACATTTAACAGTCAGCAACAGCTATATTTAAACATTTATTAACCTTTGAATAATAGCCTAACATTAGCTATATTAAATTGGCCTAGTAAACCATGTAAACTTAAATGCTTACTTACATCTGTAAATTTTTCTGTGAACAATATCCAAAAAACAACTTTTATGTCGTAAAACTTGCACCATGCAAGGACCTCATGAATGGAGCACAAAACAGGTACAATATATGCTTACATAAAGTACTGCAGTACTGATTAGTGATGCAGTTTTAGAAGTACAGGCGGTGCTCACTAGTAGTTGAAACTGTACTTAAAAAGTTGTAGCAACCGAAAACTTTCTTCTCGCACCTTTCTCTAAATCAAATTCAGGGAGGAACCTTGTATAATGCAGACTGGCATGTAAAAGTTCATCCTCAGATCACAACTACAGTATGAGCCCTCAAACTCTTGTATCCAGCGAGTTCTGCTCTCTCTGAATCTGTGTCCGTGCCAAGCCTTACCAACAGCAATACCCATGTATTAACTGCACTGGGTTGCTTTTTAGTTTTCATTAGAGGGTTAGACGGCAGAGCCCGGGAGATTCCACCATTTCTCCTACTTTGCTCACTTCTGCCTATGCCTCAGTGATTGATATTAAATCTGTTCTGTTTGATCAATAATTAAAGGTGCAGTGCCTAGTGTTCCCAGACTAGACTGAGAAGTATGAATTATAGATTGTTATTCCTGCTGGTCTGATCAAAGAATAACAACAACAGCCCTCCACCGGGTTGGAGCACTACCAGTTGATGCTCTCTACTGACTGGAAAACACTGGATGATTATTTTATCTCTTTAATATCAATTCAGGATGAGTGGGTTTGCTGGTAGTGTAATCGTCCAAGTTTTTATTGAGAAGAGAGAGGTCTTAGAGAGTGGCTCTAAGATGGGGCAGGGGTGGGGGTTAGGGTGGGGTATAAGTCAAAGCAAAGGTTTAAACTATCTACAATACCCGTATGGATTCCACTTGTGCTGTGTTGATTCCTGTGTTGGTCAGCCGGCATGTGCAAAAGACAAGCTTGTTTTAATTACTTCACCACAACAAATTGAGTATTGTCACGCTAGGATGGAGCACTTCTATGCTCTGTCAATGATCAAAGTCTGTGCAAACACAAAGACAAATGAACACATGCTTGTATGCACATACTGTAGATGCAGGGAGGCATATGTTCCACCCCCCTTGTTTAAACGCACCCCTCTTATAGCTTCACCACTTATTGTCAAGATATCAACTCAGCTATCAACAGCTTTATAGAACAATATGGGTTGCAATTTTTCAGTTGTATAATCAAACATACCCTAAAATAATCATATTTTTCCTTTGAGAAAACACCAAGCACATTGTACAGCACATTTTACTTTTAATTAGGTTCATTCATGTTTTTATAAAGCAAGCTTGTCTGCAACATAGGAAAAGTGACTAATATTTCATCAGGCAATAATCTATGTAATGAAATGAAAGCGTGCTTAAATTGCGACAGGGAGATTAAAAACGACATTAATTTAATCTACAGTAAAGCCCTATTGTTATTTTTTCACTATACATCATTTAAAACTATTATATTTTGGAGTTTTATATCTTATTTCAGTATCACATCCAGCTGCAGCAAGTAGGCAGAGGGGGAAACAGGCCAGGGCCATTTCCATGTCACACCATTGTGTGACACTTGAGTAGTATCATTGTGTGTGTGTAAAGCTTTTTATGCCCAGACTCAAACAGTCAAAACAGGAAAAACCCACCAAGCAGCTGCTCCTGTCTGTCTGTGTGTGTCGCACCCTTTCACCTCTGAGTCAGCATGTGTGAGCTCTGGCACAGGCTACATATTCTGGAAATGGGGACTTTTTGTCTGGTGCTCACACTTTTTGTCAACTGAAATTGAAAGGTGAAGACTGTTCAGTTTTAGAGTTAGAATGAAAGTTAGGTTTAGGATGTAAAAATTAACATGACTAACAGACCAAACAAATGTACAGTTAACCATATGATTATATATGAATGTCTCTAATTAATCCCTCCTTAACTCAAACATCCTTAATTTAGTAATAATGTCAACCTCCAATTGTGAATTTACATACAATTAATAACTAATTAATTAAGGTAAAGAAAGGGTTTGGGAATTGATTAGGTTCTTACAAAGACAGAATGACAGGAATATGTGCATGTGTCAGTGAGTACAGTGTGTGTGTTAATGCGTGTTCCATTAACACCTGCTTCAGTCTCTGTCCTGTGATAGAGAGTATGAATGGGATGAAGGGTCTATACTGAGAGCTACATTGTGTTGGGGACAATAATAGACCATTACACCGTGGGAACTGCACTGTCTTTTCAGGACCTATTCAATCAAACAGGAAATGAAGAAATACAGATATACAGATTTCCACACACTTTAACGCACACAACTACACATGTATTCTTTGTTTACCTCATTTGATGATATGTATGGCAGCGTGTATCTACAGTATGTACTGCAGTGTAATAGGGCTAATTTATAAGCATAATTCTGAATTCGGGGCTTGTATATTTATATCTATGCTGTTTTTCTGGCACATTTTCATTTTTGCGTGGCAGCTCTCCAGATCTGATCCCTTGTTTTCAACTTTTGCCAAAACCTCCAAACCACCTTCCTCCTTTCTAATTCTAATTTTTACTCTCCTCAGTTACACACACACACACACACACACACACACACAGGCAGACCCATGCTGAGCCGCGGCTGAGGTAATTAGATACAGTCTGTCTAACTGTCAGCCATCAACTGGTACCAGACACCAGACTGCAGCCTTATTGGCTAATCCTCCAGACGCGGCTCAGCATTCCTATTGGCTGTTGCCTCCTGCACTGCTCTGACTCTGACCCAGTAAACTCGCATATGAACCAAATCTCCACATTTCCATTGGCTGTCTCCGAGACACATGACTGGCGCACATCAGCAGCTCTCCTCGCTCGGCTGTTCCCAGAGGAGGACACAGTTATCCTCCTTACAGAGAAAAACAACACCATTCATCACCTCCTTCTCCCTCTCCTTCCATGTTCAACTCCTGTGTTGGGCTGTTTTATTTCTGGATTTGTTACGCTCAAGGTTTGAAGGCAGTCCAAGTCGTCAGGATGCCCAGGTCACTTTGAATTAACTCCTCCCACACTGTAGTGAAAGTATAGAGTTCATTCTGTCAAGGGATTAAACAATCTCCAAGGAAGTCATTTATCTAGATTACACACTTAATAAACAGAGTTTGGAGATGAGTAAGTAACTCACAGTTTATTACTTTCACAATATGTTGCCCACATTAAAATGACTCTGTGACAAATAATATATTTACAGTATTTAATCATCTAGAATAATCACAAGACTGTAAATGAAAACTACTTCTACTGTACATAATTGGGGAAATGTGTAGATTATTTCATTTATTACATGTTCATATCTGAGTATATTACAGGTATAGACAGGCCTTCAAAACATACTTTACATATCTAAAACTTGTGTACTGTGGAAGATGGATGTCATCAGTCTTTTAGGAAACATATGCCTGATGTGTAATGAGGATCAGAAATATTTATTTAATTGTGACATGAAGCCCAATACCTATGGACAGTGCTTAATGACCTCCGACAGATTAAGTTCAATCCTATTAATTGTTTGCTTTTTCCTGGCAATATGACCAATAGAACACACTGGTCATGGTGTCTGGAGATCTAGTAGGGTGCACTCCATTTTGTGTCTAACACTCATTACCTACCATAATATGGAGAAAATTACAATACTGCTTGAAAAAGCCCTACTTTTGAGCTCTGGCAGAACCTTTCCATGACTTGACAAGGCTCCAGGTAAATGCTGCCATTTCATCAGACATTCATTAGAGCTGACATATCATACCTCAATATCTGGCTTGTATCAAAAGAGGAAACTCTATGATATATTTATTATATTTTGTCCCACTACTAATAATAATCTCATTCAGTTTTTTTGATTTCTTGCCTGGGAACCCTAACTATTTTTGCTTGTTTCCTCCCACATTGGTCTCTCACACCCCCATCATCAGGATAGGTCTAGTCATGGAGCCATAAATATTTATCCCGCTCACTCATCGTCCTCTTACTGTTCAGCAGCAGCGATGAGCTGGGATTACATTCACACAACAGGTTTATGTAGTCACATCCTGCCACTGACAGTCGTGGACAAACCGTTTTTCTCAAGTTCTAAACCAGGAAGGATGTGAAGGGTCTTTCTTTGGTCTTTCTATAGCCTTCTTTTACAATATTTCCCATTGTATTCTATCCCAATAGACCATTACTAATGTTACAAAATGGGAAGTCTGATAAAACCTTAAGATGACTGACTGACACCATGCTTAATTTTCGGAAATAATCGACTTTAACTTGGGTACATCGCAGCATGATGAAATCTACCCCAGAAGAGTGAAATCAGCATGTTCATTCTCTCATGTAAAGAGACATGTGGTGCTGTCCACCTCCTACATACATGATTTATGATGGTCCTGTAATGTCATTTATGTTACAATCTGACAGACACGTTTCCTGTATCTACTGAAACACAACGATTGGTGTGTAGCATGTGGTAATGTGCAGTCCCTCGGACACACCGACACAATGTTACACAACAGTACAGAAAACAATAGAGAGCACACAAACAGGTTCAATAGTATGCATTACATAGTAGCAGTACAGTAAAAGAGTAAAACACAATGAGGTAAAAGTATTAGTAAATTGTCTTGGCACAAAGGCGACCACACGATGAGGGGATGAACTAAAAAAAATGACTTGGATGTGTGTTTGACGGTTTATCTTTTCTTTATTTCTCTCTAAAAACATATCAGTTTTATTTTTGGTATAATCATTAAGCAACATTTCTGTGAAGGTTCTCAGTCATCCAGGTCATCTTGGAAAAAAAAGGTCAAGGTAAAAGCATCCGGACTCAGTATTCAAGTTATCATGTCCAGATGCTTTCACCTTAACCTTTTTTTGTTTTATTAAGCAACATTATTGTCTTAAATAGAAAGGACGCTGTTTCTTTTTTAATAATTTGGCTCAATATTTATTAAAGTAAAGTGGTTCATTGGGTGCACAAGTGCTTAAGCTCCTGCACATTCCCTGGAGCGCATGTGCTCTGGCTCTGCGTCACGGTCCTGTCCGATGTAAATAAGTGAAGCAGGACGGATCCAGATCAATCAGAGGATGGATCAATAAAATAACTATTGAACATGATCCTGAGCAGCTCAAACACTCCATTCAGGGCTGTTAAGTTTTTAAGAAGCGCTGTGTCAAACTGCAGCTCAATACGAATCTCCTCATTACTCACAGAACCCCCTACCCCCCTGCCAGCCCCTGCATCGCAGAAACACCACCCACGCGCTCTTCCATCCCCCTCCTGTTCTACAGCCTCGGTCTGTGACCCTGAGGGCGCTCCCTCCTCTAATGCTCTTCACTCATTACATGTCACAACAGCAGCGCTGGACAGTATCTTGAATATCTTGATATTATAAGTTTTTGTTTTGTTTTTAAATAGAATGTCAGAATCATTGAATTTGTTTAAATGTTTAAATGATTAGAGGGGGAGTTCCAGTTTTGCTGCAATTATTTGAGTCTGAAGAGCAGCATTCACTGTAAAACACATCCACAGGTGGTAATCTGCTCGTGCCTCCAGCTCTGTTTAGGCAAAATTCATTCACAAACGCATTTGCATTCTCCTTCTTTGGTTGAATGGAGGCGTGGAGAGGTGACGCGAGGTGGACAGTCCGTGCACACATTTCTGCTCCAGGTGGGATTTATAAGGTGCAGGTGAGCGTACACATGGATTAATACATCTGAAAATTTCTGGGCGTACGTATTCTCCCAGTTTTGGGCGTACACCATCTTTCAGTTTAAAGGCTGAGCAATCCTTAGTACATGAGGCCCCTGGTCTTTTCTGGTAAATTGGAACTCATTAGTGTGGTCTTATGCCACTGTGTAGCCTATGTGCATTTATCCTCTGACACACGCAGATGCCACTACAGTCTACTGTGTAAGGGTCAATAGTCTTTACATCACCCTTGTAGCGCTGCCAACAGTCGGAGGATATTTGATCTGTCCAGTCCCATTAACACATACAGAGCACAAAGCATGATGGGACACCAAGCTTTACACACACAATATCACACGGACCATACAACGTTGTGTTCCTGCCTATTCACGTTTGAACAGGCTTTATGTTTGCTCATATGAAGTGTCACTGTATACGGCTGTATGTACACACTTGATTATCTCTCTTGAACCAGTGCGGGGCCAGCAGACTAGTGGTGTGTGTAATCCACAGTGGCCAGCCATTAGAGACGGTCATTCAGCTTTGTGCACATGGTTTGCAGCATGGCAAATGGGCCGATCAAAGTTTCTTCAAGGAAATATATAGGCCAGGCGTGTGTGTGAGTAATTTTTATGTACATTTAATCTGCCAGCAGTTCATCTGTTCAGGGTCAAGTGCTACGCTGAACGAACATACAAGTGTTTGGAGGAAGGATGGAATGGGATGCATTGTTCATGTCCACTTTTATAAGCTTTTCCCAGCTGGCCTGCTAACAACAACTGACTCCAAGGTCAAAGCTGCTGTTACAGGCAAAAAAACATCTTTGACTCTGACATAAAAAATCCTTGTGTGTGCCTTTTTATTCTTATTTCCACTTTTTAGAAAGTGTTGTGATTGCAGATGATTTAAATTGACCTTGTGTCTGTGGCGTACTCTTTATAAGTAAATATTTTCTGTGAAGTGAAATATTTACACTTATTTTCAAAAGTTTAATTTGTTACAGGCATGCTTCTATTAGCCGTCACTTTAACCTCAGATCATTTTCAAAAGTAGGAATTTTCTTTTGTCAAATATAAGCATCAAAGTGGAAAGCTTAATGTAACTAGCACATTTATTAGATTTTTGTGTGTTATTTACTTTAAAAGGCTTTTATATGCCAAATATGCGGGGTGCAGTCTGCATGTCCTCCCCGTGTTACCGTGGGTTCTCTCCTGGTACTCCAGCTTCCTCCCACTGCCCAAAAACATGCATGTATAGGTCATTTGGCAACTCTAAAGTGACCCTAGTGAATGAATGTGAGAGGGAATGGTTGTCTGTCACTGTCTGTCTCTAAATGTCAGCCCTGTGACTAACTAGCCATTGTCCAGGGTGTGCCCTGCCTAAGGCCCAAAGACGCTGGGATAGGCTCCAGTCACCCGCGACCCCTAACGGGACCAAGTAGAATAAAAAAATAAATAAAAATGAAATGCCAAATATGCCTCATAATACAGGCAATTGTTGTATGTTTGTATGTGGTGTGTCTTGTTCACACATTTAGGACTCTGACATGATAATACTGTTGCGACATGTGGAAGACACAGTGCACAGAAATAAATTACAGATAAAGAAGATTACAATATGAAGGGTTACTGTCAACATCTTGTTTATCAAGCACTTTTTGTTGGATTGACAAACAATGCAAAAAAAGTAAACAATAATAGGCAGAAGATGTCAGACTAGTTCAGTGAGGCAGCTTGCGGAGCAGTTGCTTTCATCATCGCACTGTTATGTGGGGCACACAGTAGATATGTTTGTTGCATAGTGCAATAAATTCAAGAACCTAAAAACTGAACTGAACCATTGAACCTGAAAGCAGCAAGGTCTGGAGGACAGAGTTGCTAGTTCACCCAGAGCTATTCCTTGTAGGATCACAGAAAGAAATATTTACATTTCAATGTTAGTCAGTTTTAAAAAGGATTTATTTCCAAACCAACCCTCACATACTATCTCATCTCTGCATTCAAAGCAGTGGTAGGAACCTTAGATGTGGGGAACTTGCACATGTGTCTTGTGTCTGTGTCAAAGCACCCTCTGACCTCTGGATGACTTCTGTTCCCTTTGTGCACCATACTGTATATGATCACTACTATTGCACGGTTTTGAGATTTCCCCTTGCCCCTACAAAGACCAGCATGTGTCTGTCTTTGCAGGAACTTGGGTAAATGTGGTGGGAACACAGACAGTTCTTGTGACAGTTTCGAGGTCCTCCTTGAACTCTGTCACCACTGTTCCCACCACAACAGTTTCACAGTTTCAAGATTACCCAAAGCCATAATTTTCCTTGGTAGATCTCAATATATACGCGTCAAATTTAACCCAAAACATCCTCTGTGTACAAAAATGTGTTGCACCTGTATAAAAGTATACATTTTTATTTTTGTGTGTTTTGGATTACTTTAGGAAAAGTAATTAAATATCAAGCCAAAAGAATGACATTAATGGTATTTCTACTGCCACTCCGCTGTCTCTCACCCCGTTTCCTGTCTACTGGCTACTCTTAAAAAAATTAAATCAAGTTGCAGTTTAATAAAAAAACAAAAACATCATAAAACAGATAGATACTTCTGAATTCAACACAATGTACCCCTATTATTAATATTTATAACTCCTAGAACTCCTTCTAAGGGACTTAACATTATTTATTATCACTTTATTATCTCCGTGGGGAAATTTACTGTCAGCAGCCACCACCAGGGGGCACCCAGCATAGAAACTGGAGTACCCAAAATAAACCCTTTTGCAGTTGGTAATAATAAATATACCTCAAACATGTCCACTAAAACCCACTTCTGGGGCTACGTGAACAGTATACAGCCATACAATATCAAATAAATCCTCTGCACACAGTGTTAACAACACCATCTGAGTGGGGAGAATGCACATATTTAGCTCTTGTGTTTAGATTCACAATGTTTATCTATATGAGCAAAACAGTGTGAATGAATTCATATCTTGTTTTGGCTCACTTCACATGAAAATAATTGGTTCTAATAGGGCAACAGTCACGCAGCCTGCCGTGCATAGGGTCAGGGCCAGGCCAACGTGTCTGTCTAAACATTTGTGTGAGCGCTTGTCTCATGTGTCCCTGTAATTCATTTGACTGCGACTCTGATTTCATGCTCTCTGCCTTTACACCCAAATACGCTTCAAATTCCTGGAGATACTGAATGAGACATGACTGTGGCGACAGCAAACACATGCCGCCCCCCATCAATGATGCAATCTCCCTCAGGGCCAATAGGCAACCTGGTTTTGACCCGTAGAAGTATAGGGGCCAGAGGGGTAATGAGCGTGAAGGCAAAAAGGCTGCATGTTGTTGAAGTGTACCACAGTAGAATATGTAATGGGGATGGCCTCAAGTATCATATGATGAATACATAACAAAATGAAGGAGCGTAAGATAAGCATAAGAGACGATAGTGTAGAAATGAACAGATGATTCATGCTCTGAGTCCACTATAATTGTCGGAAATGCCGTCATACTTTTGTTTATCTGTGAGGGTATTTTCCAAATGAATGTGCTGGGAAAGCATTAACTGTATTAGAGGTGTACATTTGCAGAAGACAGAGACATTTTCAGCCAAGTGATAAACAGAGAGTTTCCCCTAGGATTTGTTGTTTAAGTTCTCAAATTTCAGCATTCCATTCACATATAGTTTTTTATGCAACTTTACCAGATATACTACATAATGTATTGTTCAATTGTACATTTTGTAAGCATGTTACACCAATCAGAATATACATTGTGCTCATACGTTTACATACCCTTGCTGAATTTGGGATTGTTTGGCCATTTTTCAGAGAATTTAAATGATAACACAAAACTAGTGTTTGAGTGAAGACATTTATTGTCAAACAATTGTGTTTACTCCTTTTAAATCATAATGACAACAGAAACTACCCACACGAACCTGTGTATTGCCACCTTTAACATCAAAGACAGCTTGAAGTCTTTTGTGGTAGTTGTGGATGAGGCTCTTTATTTTCTCAGATGGTTAAGCTGCCCATTCTTTTTGACAAAAAGCCTCCAGTTCTTGTAAATTTGTGGGCTGTCTTGCATGAACTGCACGTTTGAGATCTCCCCAGAGTGGCTCAATGATATTAAGGTCAGGAGACTGAGATGGCCAGTCCAGAACATAGATTGTAAAAAAAAATGGATGTTATTCGCCCATTGGTCCCCTATTCACCGATATTGTCATTATGAAAGGGCAATAAAATGGCGGTTACATTTGGGATTTTTGGCTTTTACTCCATAGTAAAACAAAAGTTTTCAGAGTTGTCATGTAGTAAAAACTTAGCTCTAGAGACCGGAGCCATCTTTTGTACCAGGCTGTAAACATGATTTTTACTCTTGTAAAGTCGCCTTTGGATTTCTCCTTATATTTCCGCTTTTGGAGCTTTCCCTCTGGTGGACGGCGGTATATCGCATTATTTTGCAGTATTTTGCCGTATGGTGGGGCCCTTACACGAGGACCATTTAGGAGGTTCCTTGAGAGACGCTTGGTCCAAAACCTTCACTTTATGCTGCTGTAGCCAATGACAAGTCGACTTGGCCTTGTGTTTTGGATTCGTCCAAGTACGTCCCATGCGTACCAAGATGTTCCATGCATCCCAAGCAGCTTCCGGGCTGATGAGTGCTAATATTCCACAAGTATTTTCTGATAACATGTTGCATTCATCTTTTCCTGTGCCTTTGTAGCTCACATATTCCCAAAACATCAGCGATCCACCTCCATGTTTCACAGTAGGAATGGTGTACCTTTCATCATAGACCTTGTTGACTCCTCTCCAGATTTAATGTTTATGGTTGTGGCCAAAAAGTTCAATTTTGGTCTCATCACTCCAAATGACTTTGTTCCAGACTTTTTGAGGCTTGTCTCTGTGCTGTTTGTGTTTGCGTAGTAATGGCTTTCTTGACCATGCAATTAATTTCCTTCAAGTGCCTCCTTATTGTGTATCTTGAAATAGCCACACCACCTTTTTTCCTGTATTTCAAAAATGAATCATGTTTTTTCAATTGCCTGAAAAAAAAGGTTTTTGTGTTATTATTTAAACTATCTGAAAAATGGCTAATAAAATCACAAATTCTGTCTGGGTACAACTTATGAGCACATCCGTACAACGACAAACATAGCTACCAAAATTTTGTAACTGTTCTAAAACAATATCTTACTTGCAAATCTTTGTTACTTCCAACCATCTAGGACTCAAAGATAAAAGCCGACAGGATCCTTAGTAAACAGATAATCAATGTTTTTCACTTGGTCTAAGTGGACATAATGGCAAGACTGGTCAATGCATTACTCACATGCATGCAGTACTGACTTTTTTAGTTTGTTTGTAAAACTCTAGTGCATATACTGTAGCTAACTGTGGTTAAAGCAACATGACATATTTTTTCCTTAAAATATAGCCTCAAAGTAATTTTGGATTGGTTTTATGTTGTATGTCAAGGAACAACCCTGTTATATAATATATAAGCTAAATTATTATACTGACAAAAGTCTGCTTGCATCCTCTAAACTATTCATTGTTTAGAGTGTTTTTCTCATGACTTGGCTTCAGAACCAGTTCAAGAATGAATTAACTACATATTTTCTTAATCGAAGGCCCCCTTTTAGTAATGCACTGTTCTGTTAGTCTTCTGGCCTGACATTTCCCGGTAACTTTAGTTGAAGTTACTCCACATTTAAACACTTTTAAGCCATGTTTAGAGGAGCAGTCAAATACCCAAATGTAAACAGAAGTGGATAAAAAAAAAAAACCTTGCATTCCAGCTGTCTGATCCGTAGTATAATCTGTTTAGAGCTACTTTTTTGCTAAAAGCTGCAGCAAATATCCCCAGTGCTTCACCCACACTTTAAGGTTAATCTCAAGGTTTTAAACTCACAGCCCCATATGCAGAATGAAAAATTGGTGCAGATTAGGCTTCTAGAGATGGGCATCAGCAGTATTTAAAAGCTGATTCAGGATTTTCTTTTACAGACTAAAGAAAGAAACGGGCTAATCTCTGGCCGGACACCTACAATATGCCTGTCAGCTGAGGATTTACACCTACGGGACTGTCTGGGCCGGGGCATAGGCGGGATGTGGAGTGTGTATTCTGTCATGTGGGGAGCAAAAAAAAAAAAGAGACACATGCACATGGAGTTCTATCTTTGTTCCATCCAGTTAAATGACCTTCTAATGGAGAGTGGGAAGATGGACACAGGCTATTTATGATAGATAAAATTTATCCTTGTCCACACTTAGTCCTGCTACAGTACTTTATGTTCTCTTTCCTTCCTTTACTTGTTCCGTCCTGACCTTTTCTCCTTTCCTTCTAGTTTAATGTTATTTTCCTTCCTTCCTCACCCATTTCCCACCTCCTATCATTACTCTTCTCCTTTCTTTACCCACACGTCCTTGTTGTCCTCTACTGTCTTCATATTCTCCTTTTCTTAACACATTACATCAAAGCGGGTTGATAAAACTGATAAAACAAGTACTTGTTAATAATAGATTAACAATAGCTGAAAAACAACATATTTTACCAGACACTAATTACTTTGTTGTGAATGATTTCATTTTCAAAAACCTCAGAAGGACATTGCATTCTCATTGTCAAGGCAACTCCTTGACACTTTCAACCTCAAAATATGGAGCCTTTTTTTAACCAAAATATAGTGGGTCATCAGATAGCCTCACAGAAAGAATGTCCAGGGGTCCTGGGCCAGACGGGGCCTTTCTGTGTGGAGTTTGCATGTTCTCCTTGTGCTTGAGTAGGTTTTCTATGGGTACTCCGGTTTCTCCCCCCAGCAACATCAAAAGCATCTCTGGTTAGTGACATGGCCGGGGTACCTGGGGGTAGCTGCTGACAATGAGTTTCCCCACAGAGATGATGAAGGGATAATAATAATAAACATTATACTAGCTTCACATCTGACGGTCAATTACACACTGAGAGGAGAGAGACGGGCAAAACAGATATTGGTTGGGTTTAAAAACACATAAAACCTAAAGATCATGTTGTTTTATGTGGCTCTATACATATGGCTCTATTTTTCTTGCTATGCTATAAAGCAGATGCCCCCTGTGAAACCAAGCGTTTCCTAACGGACGTTATATCGATTCATGTGTGAAAACGGACTATATCGACGACACTGTTTAGACAGTAGCATGGTAATGCTATGCTAATTAAATGGATGGGCCGGATGGGAGTTTGCACGTTCTCCCTGTGCTCAGGTGGGTTTCTTTTACTCTTATTTCCCTCACCAACATCAAATCAAGCTGGGAGCCCCCTGTAACTATTTATTATTATTTGATAATAAAGTGATAAAAAAGTAGGCTGTGTGTGTTCACAGGCTTAACGTTTAAATGTAGCTGGCTCCACATTAGCCATGAGAGCTCACGCAGAGATTTTGTTAACAATAGATACAACTGAGTCACTTTTAACTCCTTTAACTCCTCAAATTGCATCATGCATCTAAATCTCATGATAATACATTTGAAAAAATAATAATAATTGTGAAAATGACCATAAAACCAAGTTATAATATCATACAATGTAATGATTATTTATTAAATGTTAAATATTTGCAGTGAACACCAGGGAGAATCAATAATGTTGACTAACTAGTTGCCATGGCAACTGTTGGTGGATGGGATATTTTAATTGAGTGGGCATTTTGTCTTTAAAATTGGAGCATCTGAGGCTATTTGAGTAACATCACCAAAAACGACATGTTCCCCAAAATCCAACCATTGACGAGTCTGCAACTGAAAACCCTGTCCTCAGAATGGTCAACCAAGGGTGGTAGCCATACTGTCTCTGTATGTCTTTTTGGAATTGATAATCCTGCTGCAGTCGACTTGGGGTTCATGGAATCTCTAGTTCTCTTTAGCTTGTGTTCCATCTGGCATCACTGGTTCTGCCCACTGGGTGGCTCTTGTGGGACCTGCCTCAGAGGCTCTCAGGAGAGTACAGTAATGCACTGTGTTGTAGCCTGACAAGCTGTGTGAAAGCTCACTAAACCGCTGTGGACACTCAGTTATCCATGATTCATTGGGGAATGCATAGAACTGTGCAGATGAGGCTGATCTTGTTGAGCATTGTGTTGAGCAAGTGCAGCTCTTCTGGTCTGCACTGGTCTGGTCAGTACCTACCAAAATAGTGCAAGGAAGTAAACACTAATATTTTTATTACCCCTTTATTAGGGTTATGGTTGTGACCATAAGGTGGTAATAAATGCTGGATTATAAGTTGCATTTGTTATGTGTGTTTTCTATGTTAAATTTGTTACGTGTGTACTGGAATACTTCGGAATATTATCATGTTATTGCTGATGTTTTATTCAAATCCTTTTCTCCTAAATTACATTGCTTTTGCTTTCTTGTTTTCCTGTCTCCGTCCATCTTCTCTTGTGCTTCCTATAATAGCTCATGGAGGCATGTCTGAGTGCAGGCCACCTTAATTAACCTTATCATTAAGCTGACCCCCGACAGGACAGTGCTGTAATAACACCGTTGGGCAGCTTTCAGTAGCTGTGTCAGTTTATACACACCATAGCATTAAGCTGTACAAGTGGAAAAGGAGGGAGCCTTTGCTGCTGGTTGCACTGCACATTTCTATAAAAGCTGAGACAGCAAGGGAGGAGTGTTGGAGGCACAAGGATAAATGATACATCCAGGTTGATATGAACTTTCCATGTACCGCTTCCTTTTGATGTGCTTTGAGTGCGTGCGTTGTGAAAGCCCAAGGTGATTAGCTCATCTGTGTCTCCACCATATGAATAAGACCCCAGGGGAGCAAAGGCGTCTAGACGTAGACCAAGCCTTATTATCAGCCGTAGAGCAACTATGAAGCGCCTCGTCTTCACTTTGCCATCTGAGTGTAGCAGTAGTCTTATACAAGACTCCAATAGCTGGAGTTAAATACCAATCACATCACGCAAGAGAGGAAATGAGATTAGCTTTCTCTATGCAGCCAGGACATTACCATATTGCATATGTGCTATGAATACAGCAGATATCAATACCGCTGCTTCACTTCAAAGCTGCTCTGGATCTGGATATTAATGACATTATGTTGGAGATATTGGTTTAAATTCTATAAACAAATTAAACCCAAAGAGATGACTGGCAGCTTATAAAGGCCTGTTTGGTGCATGTGTAGTAATTAATACAAAGATTAAAGAACATTATTCTGTAGGTGCTTTTCTTTGATTTGACTGGTATAGCAGCTGTGTTTTGTATATTGGAAGATGTTGTACAAGAAATGTCTGATAAAATACATATATTTTCATGTTTTGCTTCTATACTGAAAAGACCATGACCAGAGTAGGAAAGATGTGTGACAATGTTTTTCATTTTAAAACATGGTAGTTGTGTTTGTTTGTACTGATTTTCACTCAAAAGTACAATAAGAATGGTGAACAGCTTGAATAAGAGTAAGGTTTGGTGAACATTATTGAGTAGTGAGTAACAATTTATACATTTCTTTTATTTTTTTGCTTTAAAAAAAAAGTAGGTTTATCCAAAGATAAACTAGGATCTGTGTTGGTTGTCTGAAAAAAGTACAATTAGCTTTGAAGTACATACAAGTAAATACATAGAACAAGTACAAGATAATCAGTGCAAAGACAGACATGGGTTTGTTTTTATTCATACTCGCACTTGAAAGAGTGGCTATTTAAAGACGCGGCTTTCATTCTGGTAACTGAGATCTCACTGTGCTAAACACATTGTCATAGTGATGAGTGTGGGGACAATTTACAGAACTACACCAATTTTCCATCTTCATCAGGGTACAAACTTGTCATCAATGATCAGAAACACACTATGGTAATATAAAAAAGGTGTGTTTATAACTGAATGATGAATTACATTTTTAAAGCATTAGTTTGGCCAATAGCCCTGCTTCTGAATCGTGGCCAAGATATGCATTTTTAAAATTGTGTTATAGGAGATTGTAGATGCAAATAGTTAAGAATAACAACTTTAAGTTAAGGGAAAAACGGCCAGTCAGGGTTTACACATTACCACCATAATACCACCAATTAGCAGTTCCTCACAACAAAGTAGCCATTATATTGGGAACTAATCTGCACTTTGCACTTCTGTTCATTGCACAAAGAACAGAAATGTTTTGTCTTGCTCTTGTGATTAACAGTAGGCAAATATTAATGAATTAATATTTCAAGAGAAGACAAAGGTAGCAATTATGAGCAACAGCTGTTTCCGGTTTTAAACAGATGTACATAGTGTTGTATGGCTCTCACTTCATGAATTAAACATTGCATTAAAGTGTTGCTTAAGTTTTGAAACCACAAGCAAAACTTGTGGAATTAAATTCTAGGAAATTGGCACAATCCTATGAAATTATTGTTTAAAAAGCTGAAAAACCAGAAACAGTTTACTGTTTACTACGGCAGCATTCAGCTATACCTGTGACCTCTCATGCTGCTACAAACCAGGATTTACTAAGATTACTTCTTTATATTAAATATTAGCGCTGCATCCAAGTTCTTAAAGGTCCACTTCAAATATGGAAACACAACTCGCACTTCTGCGACGTCACTGTGTGGAAACGCAAGCATCTTAGAGGTAACCTGTACCAACCTGAGCTGTACTGAACCAACCAGTACCATACCACTCCAGTGGAAACAAGGCAGTAGTTAACCTGTTTCTTACAGCTCTCTGAAGAGGTACCTCTGCCACCCCTCTGCCCCTCTGCCCACAGTGATCTTTCAAGTCAGACCTGAATGATTGAACAGAGGGACAAATATCAGTCTAGCATGTATGTAATGCAGATGAACATGCAAATGAAGGGCTAATGTATTCAGACTGGCACTTTGTCTTTGTGTTTTGAGCTCCTATAGATGATTCTTGCCCTGGGCATAACAATCATTCAACGTGTTAATGGGTCGCACGCTGAGCTCGTTAGCTATGCACAGCCCTCATTAACATACAAATTCAATTAAGTTTCCCCGCACCAAAAAGAGGAAGGAAAACAAATCTTTTGTGTGATGTCTTGGTGCATTTTATCTTCATCTTAGTCACAGTGAGTGGAGGCAAACGCCGCACTGACTTTCTCTGTTTTGAGCTTGTTGATGAATACTTTATGGTCTTTTGCAAGGTGATACGGTTCAGCACAGCAGCAGACATCCTTGCGCAGGGGGAATGAGAATAGTTTGCCCTCACTCTCTGTTGAAGGAGACTGGCAGGTATTTGTCTTTTGCCATTAGCTGTCTGGATGGCAGCTGTTTTAGAGGGCCATTGTGGAAAGACAGTAAGCGTGGCAGAATTAAGCCGTCCTCACTATGTTGATTGAAAGCCAATTTTCAAAGTGGTGCATAGTCAGAATGTTCAATGGCATTGGCCTATAGCAAGCAGACCCTTCATCTTCCATCAAGTATTCTATTGGCAATGCTCTTATCAAGGGAATTGGTAATTAGTGGCATGCATTGTGTCAGAGGACAGAGCACTGAATACCAACGACATTAAAGGCCTGATGAGATAAGAGGGGTGTGTGTGTGTGTGTGTTCCTGCATTCAGGCTCCAGGGACAATAGTTAGGTGCTTTGGTCGTGGCAATGCATGACTTCAATTTACATGTTTGCATATTTGACAATTAACCAAATTGATTTCCTGTGTGTGCTGAGCGGTGGGACGCTGCCTCTGTTTTCCCAAGGATTTTCCAACGACGCGTCCATCCCCATATTAAACAGGTCAAATAATAACACCGTCTCATTTGCATACCGTTAATTAGACATTCATATAAAAATGGCTAATTAGCATATACAGCGTTTAGTATTTTGTCAGGGTGAAAGCAATAGCAGCAATAACTTTTCTTTTCATATCACTTATTTTTTGCTCTCTATGCAAATGTGGAGAGACTGTGATGGTTCTAATCAGTTAGCATTTTGCATGTGAGTATGTGAACAAGGAAGGGAGGACATGTTCGTCATACCTTTTACTGTCAGAAGAAAAGCTGTCTGGCAAGGCATGGTAAAAAGGGAAAAGAGAAAAACACACTAATGATTATGTTTTTTCCCTCCAACCTAGGAAGAAAAAGAGCCTAATGATGCTTTTTTGTTTGTAGATGACATTTTCTTTGAAGGCCAGTAATGAAGCTCCTCGGAGAGGTTTAACCACAGCCAAACTTATCCAAGCACTTCTGCTGTTACTATAACTGTTATTAGAGTTACCCAGGAACGAAGTGCACCATAATGGCATCTAAATCCATTTTTTTCAACCACCACTTTACACTTGCCGATTCATTTACATGAGAATTCAGCTGTTAATAAAAAAAGGTAAACAAATGACTGCTTTGGGGTCTGTTATTGATTGGTTTCGGTTTTTTTTTGGCCTAGAGGATTGTTTTCACTTTGATGAAGATGGTGACAGGAGAGTATTATTTTGCACATAAATTAAACCCATTCTATCACCTAAGTTTTGCCGGGAGCTATACTTTTGTTTATAGCATTGTGGCGGTAAAACTGAATAATTTAGGTAGAGATTTGTACAACTAAGTGAACTCAACTGTTTATTTCAAGACACGTGTAACAAATGAACAACGCAATACAAGCATTTTATTGTGATCTGAAATCCCACCGGCTTACAATGTAGCAGGACTTGCTTAGTTAACTCCTTAGGTGCATATAAAAATACAGTTACCCTTGAGTATTGCAGTACTGCATGCAATCTGAACAAAAGTAGGACACATTCAACAAGCACTATCTAACTGGAGTTTTGAAGGTTCTAGCATTCACCCATGTTTTATTACAAGGAAAGTGTCATCCTGGAAAAACTAAATTTACACACAGGAAAAATTTGTGACTTATTTTTACATAAACATTGGCAGCATCAGACAAATGGGCAGTACTTACCTCTTATGAACCTTTTCACACTTGTAGCTTGTTAGTTGGCTAAAAAGAATTTTTTGTAAAATTTAGCTCAGGGTTAATATATCTTACAGTATGTTTAAAGGAACCCTTTGTTGCATATGTTGCTTTAAAATACACCCCCCTAAATGAAATATGCAAACCTTTGTCAATAAAAAGCCTTTCAAGTTAACCACTACGAGACCAGAACAGCCTGGTCCAATCAGAGATATTAGTTCAGCTCTAGAATAGACTCTAGAATAGTTCATTTCTGAACTGACAAAGTCCTTTGGACAAGGGATGAAACATCTTCACCTACAAACCTATGTCCAGATCCTTTTACTTTAACTGTAAATTAGATGTTTGTTTTCATAAACTGACCGGAAGTCAAAAAACCTTGTATAGTTTTATATACTCCTGGCTTTAAATGGCAGCACAGGACACACTACCACAGCAAAACCCACACAATGCTGTAATAAATAGCAGTACATTTCCCTGCTGTTATTATACCTGTGTCTCATATTTATCATCATTTTCTTCACAGATATGTTCCCAAATAGCAGTCTGTGAAACTGAAGTTTATGTGCCATAACTGTTTTGAAAGGGATCTTAAAATGCAAAAAAATGTATGAAGGTACAATTTACAAGTTGGCTTATTTGTTAATTACAATCCCATTTATGGTAAGCAGTAAATTAGGACAATTTACCATTTATGATATGGACTACATTGAATTGTAATAAATAATTGCATATTGGCAAAAGCATCTGATCTAGAGTAAAGTAAATAGAGAGACTCAGAGAGTAGGCGCTGGGAGGTGCTGGGAACGGAAAGAAGAATGAGGTAATGCTTCGGGGAGAGCTCTGTGCTGACTCGCTACAGCCCTCTCCTCCATCACTGTGTTTCCAGGGCGGGATGACACTGAGACCGATTACAGAGCACCTTTGAGTGGCAGCAGCATTGACACTGACACAAGCAGGAAGACGGGTCGGAGGTTAAGCAGGCCACACTTTGTTTTCAGACTTGTACAAAAGTCAGTGTCTTTTAATTTATCAAAGGTGAAGGCTTGTGAGGTGGAGACGTTTCGGTTGGTTTGCTTTGACCTGTGCTCCTGGGTCAGGCTCATTGTCTAGAGGGCAGACTGGGAGCTGTTTTCTTTTTTTTTTTTTTTAGCTTGTGTCCCATGTAAATGAGTCTGCTTGTCTGCAATCCAATCTTCCCAGTCCATTGTATTAAAGAATATACAAAGAAACTATTCTATTATATTCCATACAATCATAATACATAACATATGAATGCATATCAACCAGTTTGTGAAATTTATGAAACAATCTTGTGAGAAATATATGTAATTTGGCGTTAAGATTTAGGTAAGGGCAAGAGGCAGGTCTGGGTAAGGTTAGGGAAGGATACCAGAAATTAAGGCATTATTAATACCTGAACCTCTTTGAAAGTCATATATAATCATTTACTTTACACCTGAACTGCGGACTCTGTCTTGGATTTTATGGACTCCATCCAAAACAGCTAAATAACCAAATCCGACTTCAATTGTTGTAGAATATATATTTCAAAATACACAACCATACAATTTGGTGTTTTTTTTACTCCAAGAATATTCTTGGAGACTTGCTTGCACGGGTCATACACATTGTTTTGAGGCCAGACAGAGAGCTATCCTTCCCTTGAGGCATGGCAGTATCAGACCAAATTAATCCCTCAAGCTTCAAGTTTACACACCCCCGGGCCGGCTGGTGTCCCATGGCAAGCATGTTTTTTTTTTAGAAAGGAGTCGGTTCGTCTGTAAACTGTGTGTGACCCTATCCCCGTGCACTCACATACTCACACACACACACACATACACACACATAATGAATAATGCTTCCTTAGTGGGGTATACTCTGCCTTGTACACAATGTGATCACTAACTCCCCAGTCAAAGGCTTCTTTGACTGGCCATCGTTTCATGCACCGCTTTCAGACATGGCGTGTGAGAATGAGAGGGGACTAATTCACACAGCAGCGTTTGATTGTCTACATAAATAGCTGAAAATAAATGTTCCCATTTAGCAAGCTGACAAATATAACTTGTGTGCAATTTATCAATAAAGGAGGCATTTGAAGACATTTTATTGGCAGGAAATGGTGGTGGAGTCTGTCATCAGACACAGGGGGTGACATCATGACCCCTTCGCTTCTATACATAGTTATGGCTGTTTCTTCAGATTATGGAATCTAAAGGAAAACTTATAGGATCGGAGAAAGCATGAGGCAAAACAGCATGCGTATTTTCAAGGGAAATAGTTTTTTTTTTGGAAAATAAATGACTGTATCTCTAAAGTATGGTGTAGATACCTGCTGATGGTCAGATGACACAGTTTGAGGTCTCAACATAGAAACAAAATGTGGAAAAATCCAATCCCTACTTAAACTTGACTGAAAGTGTGGTATACGATGTGCAGAATAAACTGCTTCTGGACCGACATACAATCAACTGGAGAAACGAAGCATTGCATAAAACCAGCACCATTTTAGATAAACACTTTCAATTACACAACTCCTTGTTCTGTGTCTGCCAACATCTCACTGGCGACTGGGATGTGTGAATCTCTCCTGCACAGGGTGTCTGATGTTGATTTTTCCACTCAGGACAACATCAACAAACAAAAAGTGCAATAAAAGTAAGCAGCACAAAGCAGAATGGGTTTTTAATATTTCATGTGTTGTGTGTGGAATAATGGTAATGCAATAACATATCTAATAGTTTGTGGTATTTGGCTTAGGCTAATCATGCTGTTGGTTAATGGTCTCCTTAGAGGAAGGCGCGTTTCCCTCACGGTCCCTGATGTAATAAAAGGCTTTTAGCAGCTTCTTCAAATGCATCAGGACTGTGCTTTTCCCTATTTCCTTTGTATGCCATTAATTTCCATATTTAATTAGCCTGGCTCATTGAACGGCCGGCACACAGGAATGTATGCAGGAGCGTACAATGCTGTAGTCACAAATTATCCATAATGTTCTTGTGTGAGTTGTGACAGAACATGTAGGCCTTGTTGATTGGGCCACTCTAATAGACATGGCACTTGATTTGTTTGTCTATCAGTGTGGCATAGCGTGTGTGTGTGTGTGGTGTGTGTATTTTTGATTGTACTTGTGCATATGTCTCATGTGTGTTGTCCGCCTGTCTGCATGTGTGCCAATCTAGCCGTCAACCCTAAACCATGTTAAGGAGTGAAATTACCCATCAGCTCTAGTGAAAGCATGGCTGACAACCTGTAATCATGGTCATAAGAGAAAACAAATCATTGTCACATGTGGACAGCCACTTGTCTGGTAAAGACCTGTGGTTTATGGAGAAACTGGACCAGCTACAATAGATCATATACAAGTATATAAACAGCGGTTGTAAGTTTCAGTCTTTGGTTTTGGCAGAAGTAAAATTACTTTGGCTATAGGTAAAATGACCCAAAGGAAGGCCCTGGAAGTCTTAATATAAACTGTTGGCATCCAAGCCACAATATATGAGATACACAGTACGTGAGTGTATACAGTGTACAGTGTATATACTGTACATGATCACTGGTCTTTTCTTGCTATAACCAACTTGCACTGCTGGATAAATAAAGTTGCATTGCTGGTGGAGGTAGTCAAAACCTCAGTGTCCTCTAGTCAGTGTTTCAAAGCAGAATGTCTCTCAGGTCAGAGGAGGGAACAGAAATTCTGACGTTAAAATGATTTCTGCTGACAAGTAACTACTGTATGTTTCGTTTGTTGATTAGTTAAGTGTGGGTATGTTTTGTTTTGCATTATGTAGAGCCCTATACATTCTCATCTTCTCTTTTAGTTCTTGCCAGTGATTTGAAGCAGGGTTAGGATTTGTTTACATGGCTAAGAACAATCTTATGCCAATCCTATATAATAAATTTAATTATAGAGTGATTTTGTATTTTACACTTTTTAAATCTTACCCCAGTTGTTCTTGCCTAAAAGCTCATTTCTACAATGTAATTTCCTATACACCAAAATGTTCTCGGTGCACACGTGCTAAAAAACCGTTGCCACAAAATGGAATGTTGAAGGATGCTGTCAGCGTTAAGGGCGGGAAATGTGCATTGACCAAACGTCACCATACACAGTATAATGCCTTGGGAATGAGAACAGGCTTAATTGCCAATCCTTGCTCCTTGTCGGCTTTTCAAACATGACTAAATAAATGTAGGACTCTTCTTAGACGTGCCATCTTCCACGCAAATATATGTTTACAGCCTTGTTCTCAATCACACATTTGAAAAGAACTATAGGTGATTTTTAATCATGTACCATGGTGAAACACGCATGAATAACTCTGACATTTACAATTAGCTGTTGTCAGCAGTCAAAGGCAGTAGTGCAATTTACTAGGTACACATTACTGTCGTAAATGGAAGTGACAACAATTTGATATGTTGTTTGAAAGTGGCGTGATAGCAAATTGTATTTGACCCTGTTTAAGTGGGCTCACACTTGATAGGCAAACACCCTTTATTCAAAAGAGATAAATGGTTCTGTAAAATGTTGTTCATGCAGACCCAGGAACATTTTCAGAGAGAGAGTAGCAGGTGCTGATTAACCTTATCATAGTTGTTGACATCTCACGACCACGCACTTCTCACTTTTGTACGACACAATGAGTTTCCCACCAATGGCTCAATCTTTTTTCCCCTCTGTGTGGCATGTGTAAGTGTTAAATTAGTGTTTTCTTTATCATTGTCACTGCCTCGACAGATGCATTTTTAGCAAGACCAGATTCTTGGCTTAGAAACAATTTCAAGGCACGTAGTTTATGAGTCAGGAGAAAGGTCAAACCAGCCTCACAATATACTGTACATAATTATCATTTCTAGCCCAAAATATGTTAAGTTTGTGACGCATAAATTGTATTCTAAAACATTAATATTAAAGTATTCCTTGTTTCTATAAATGTTGCATGGATAAATTTGTGAGATATAGTTGAGAAGAAGGAAGGTAGTTTGGGGAAAGGAGGGGTCAACCGCTCTGGTCTCTTTGGTCTCCTTGCTGTGGTCTCTACACATTTGGCTGGCAGACAAGTGTATTGTGCACGACTGCGCTCTGATGTGGCAGTGTAATGATGAGTCAGCAGACATGATGGAGTGGGTATGTGTGTGGTACGCCAGGCTCTGCCTGACACATGCTCGTGCACTAAGAGAGAGGTGGGGTTCACAAGGATGTTTAAAATATAGATTACGCACCAATTTACAAGGCTAAACGTCTTTTCTCCCCTTCTAATTACAAAGCAAGATGTGGTTGGTGTTGGTTACGTAACTTCTGAAGACTTCCTGCTCCAGAGGTGATACGGTCAACATGACTCCTCTTTATCTTGGTTTCTGTTAAAGGGCCGAGTGGAAAAAAGAGCTCGCCTCATCTTATTCCAAGGATTTTCCTTCTTTAATCTGTTTAGTTGTTCCAAGCGTTCAAGGTCAGTTGAATGGATTACATGCACCTTTAAGTACTGCACTTTTGGCTGTTCTGAAACAGTTCTGAACTCACATTGCAACATAAAAAAAACTATAAAACTTTTTTACCCCTTTAAGGTTTTACTGCTATAAATAGCCCCTTTCTAAGTTTCGGGCCTTGCCACTATCTTACAAGAACGCCAAGTCCTATAATGGCTCTGGTGTACATATATGTAAAAAAAACAAAAAAACAATACAAGACAAACAATAAAAGTAAAAAAGAGAGTCACTTAAAATTTTAATTAAACATTGTCTGTTTCCAATATCCACATTGTTCACTCTGAAGAAGAAAAGCAACAACGCAGGTTAAATCCGCAGTGCTCACTCTCGATTAGCTGCATTTGTTCATGGAGAGGTGTCAAGTGGCTTTGATTGAGGCGACACTGCTGAGTGGCTTCAGGCTGTGTGTCACTGAGGTGGGCCTTGAGTTCCTCATCAGCTCATAATGATGCCACCACTGCCCCTGCCATCCCTGCCTCGCTCTGTGGGTGGCTTTCCACAATGTCTCGCTGTGTATGTGTCTTTGGAAGTGGGATTCTGCACAATACCCTTGATCCCTCTCACTCTCTCCCCCTGCCTTTTCCCGTGTCAAAGTCTTTTAAACTCCTACAGAACTCCCAAGCAGCTCGGATTCAAAAGGAAGTCCTTCCTGGGCTTAACACACACACACACACACACACACACACACACACACACACGCACACACACATTGAAAGGGCAGATGCACAAACTTCCTCGTCAGATTTACCCCGTGTCTTTGGTCCTCCCACAGACATCCTGTTTGTCTCCAGCTCCACAGCTCCCTCACATGAATCTGAGCCAGGCAATGAGTAAACACAAAAGTGAGAGACGAAGGAAGCAAAAAGAACTCCACAATACAACAGGTTTATGTCAGATCAGTGTAGAGGGACAAAGGAAACTCATCCATGAAGCCAGGCTCAGGCTGACTCTCACATATCTCCAAAAAGTTATTTTTACACTATAACGGTTATATTTCTGGTTTCATTGTTTATATTTATTCTCTCAGGTAGTATTAGTACATTATTTTTTTAAATACAAACTGAAGGCTGGTAGTAAATGAAAACACTCTTCACCAAACGCTCATCTGTGAACATTCAAAAAAGCCTGGTTTAAACCAGAAATAGCAAAATAATGTTATCTATAATTTGCTATGAATTTGTCTTTCTTTCGTCTTCAAATATGACTGTTAATCACAAAATTCAGACAAGCATGTTCAGAGAAAACATTGCCTAAGTAAATATTCTCTTGTGATCATTCAGTCAGCATACTGCAAGGATTAGCTCCACTTTTTAGCAATCACACTTGGAGTTGAAGTGTTATTGGTGATGCTCCGTATCTCTTTTGACAATGGAAACGCCTCGAAAAGTGTGCCATATCAACGCCACCCCTACTGTACTGCTCCAGTGGAAACATGTCCCTTAAGAAGATCTCCTTGAAGTGCCACAAGAAACAATAGACACACAAGCACTACAAGTTCAAGAAAAAAGAATATTCTTTAGTTTCTTAACTCTATCTTCTACTGTCTATGTCTCTAACCCAGTTGTATCATCTTTCCATTTCTATATATAGAACTTGTTGACGCTGTCGTCTGAATTCACTGACAAACTGTTTTATCCCCGACCTCGCCAATCATATTACTGCCACGTTTTCTTTTTTTTTTTTTTTTTCCTGAAATGAGAGAAACCTTGTTGATTTTTTTTCTGTAATCAGTTTCCATTATCGTGTGCGAGGCGGTAGGCATCAGCCCTCCATCCTGTCTCCTCATCCATAGAGCGGTCTATCCAATCCATTTTACTCATCTGCCAATCTCCATCACTTCGATCGCGCTTTGTCCTCTCTTCCCTCTCGTCTCTGTCTCCCTTCACTCTATCCATGGCTAATCCATTACATCTTCTAATGACTGTTGCTTCGCTCCATAACCAAAAGTGTGGGCTAGATTGGCATTTCTGCAGCAATACGTGTGTGTGTTCACAACTATCCCCTCCCACCTTCTCAAGCCTTAGCTCGTGAAATGCACCAACAGCCATACAGCCAACAAACGATCTTTAATTCATGTTATTGTCAAAGTAAATAAACACAACAATCACATAATAATAATCGCCTGGACCACATTTCTAGATGTTCTCAAATCTTTCATTTCAATTTTTATGGGTTTGGTGTTGTAGGCTATAGGTTTAGTGGCAGATTAAGGAAAACGTTCTAGTAGTAGTAACATTACAAAAGTTGTATCAATTTACAAATGCAGGGAGCAAATGAATGTTTTTCTAGGTACTCTTGCACACAGTTTTCAAAAGAACAGGTAGGTTGTTCCAGACATTTGGAGAACACTGATCTTTTGTGGATGTAGGTTCCTCCAATCCATCTGTCTTTTCATTTAATCTCACACTGTGGAGTTCTGTGGGGCCTATACCAAAACTTAATGCTGAAGATAGTTATGTTTTCTTACTTTGCACTTCCTTATCTCCCCACTTCTCTAGAATGTTTAATTCATTTTTAAAGTCCATAGTCAGAATGTAATCATTCAAAATTGAACTGCTTTGGATATACTGACATTTGTTTAAAGCAACACCATGAAACACATAGCCCGAAAACCATTGAAATATACAGTTTAGTTTCCATGTAATTTTGTACCAACTCCATGGCATTTCTGTGAGGGTTTACTCCAGGTACCCCAGCTTCCTCCCACCGCCCAAAGACATGTATAGGTCAACTGGCAACTATAAAATGTCCATGGGTGTTGCACCTGTGGGGGATTCTCCTAGTGAGAGGGTTCAACACCCACACTTTTCCCACAGTTTTACACAAATGTCTTAGTACAGTCACTAAGTTTCTCTGGCTGCCCTCTCCTGCAGAGCCGGCATAGCTAATTGGGAGAACCGGGACAGGTAAGCCTATAGTGCTAACTTGACAGTGCCATCAGGGAAGTCAACAAATCCTTGCAAGTTCTGTGCAGCCTCGTGGCATTGCTTGGCAATTTTGATAGACCTGTGTTTGTACTTCAGTTTGCCACAGTGTGTCAGTGCCTCTGCCTAAGTCTGAGACACGGTCAGCTGCAGCCCACAAAACTAGTTAAAACTGAGGCCTACATTAAGAGGTCTCTGCTACATGAAGGATCAAGTTAAAGGTGAAAAAATCCCGCTGCAGGTTAAGGTCTGTGTGTGTCTACAGTCTCTTTCTTGTGGAGGAGTAAAAAGTGATATAGGTAATTTGCACAGAGCATTATTTGTAAATATAAACCACAGTCCCCAGATTAAAGCATGTGCAGGTGTTTTTCTGATTTTTGCAGCATTGTTCTATGATCCTTCTATTGTTCTAGTGATGAGGTTTACTAATTGTGACAGGTTCAGACTGTGATAGGGCTGTTGAGGAGCCAAAGAATTGCAATAGCACACACACAAATATCTCTCACTTTTAAGTCCTGACCTTAGAGAGGAGCCACTGCCCTTAACTATCAATATTTCATACAAAGGCCTGTAAAGAGACTAAAGCTGCAGCTAATGAGGAGAGTTTGTCTCAAAACAGAGGCGGAACAATGTGATTGGTTTTCAGGGCAAAAGCCCCCGACTTAGGGGGCTCCATACCATAGGAGTTGCCAGCTCATTTTTTGGGGTTTAGCAGCCCTAAATGTGACCCAGTGACCTAACCTAATATTCTGATAAAATATAAACTAACCACCAACAGTGAACAAACAAACAAAGGTGTGAGCAGATATATTTTGTTTCCAGGGTTGGAAATTTGATTTCATCTTATTTTATTGAACTCATATAGACCCACAACATGCAAACATTCTTCAAAACATTGTTTGAAGAAGTACAGTATGAGCAGATGCTGAAAGGTTACTTTTAGTGGCTATAAACTGGATTAAAACAAGCTAATGTGCTAATTATGTCCTTCTTTGAAACATAGACCTTTACAACTAAGAACAAAATGAGAAGGCATTAGTTTTACATTATCTATAAAGTTTGTTACGGGCAGTAAAAATTTGGACATTTCTGTTGTAAGTCTCCTCTGTGACCCTCGTCTGACTCTATTAACAATGGCAGTTAGAACTGTGCAGTCACAGACACACCACTGCATTTGAATTGTAGATATCTCTATAGATATTGAGCAAAGAGGCAAAATTATTACTTTCACGCTGCTATCTTAACTCACCACACACATTGAGGGCTGATATGGGGAAATAAAAAGCCCTTCTTCATCTAACAGTTATGAAGCCTTTCAAACTGTAAAGGGCCATACTGAGACAAATTAGCAGTTGTAGTCAGTGTGCTGGAACCCCCACTGCACGAGTTAGCGGTGCTCCCCTCTGATTTAAGATCATGAGCCTTCAGCGCCCGGCCACCTCCACATGACAACTCTCTCCATTCTCATGCTTTATGGAATCATCACTGTCGCCACCCACCAAACGAGCGCCGCAATATTTAGGACAAATGCCGCTGTCGAATGCCTTGCGAAACAATGCTTTTGAATATTTCATCACTCTGAAAAGCCATATTAAAGCGGGAGGGTGCATGGAAGGTGGGGGTCCATCCATTTCCTAAAGCTGTGTGGGTGTTTTAGCGCCGTTCCTCACAGGGATTAACAGTCGTGGCGCTGGCTGATGGCTTGTTTGTGTTGTAGGGTGCAGTTTCCTTAGCGTGGCCAGGTCTGGCTGCCAGAGTGACTTTGGAGGTATAGCGCTGGCTCTAGCCTCTGCTGACTGGCTTTTTACACGGTATCTGCCGAGGCACAGATAAGCAGTGACACACACACACACACTGTTGGAGTATGACGTCAGTGGTAGGGTGTTTTGGTTCATCTATTTTTAAGAGCCCCAGAGCATCTGGGTGAGGTTCCAACAGGATTTTAGGGCCAAGAGTTCAACAACAGGTCCACAGACAGAGAGGCAGTGTGGATTGTTACTGACCAGGACATGGAATAATAATGTTGGCAGTAGACAATTACATGTCCAGATTTTTTTTCCCTTTCCTCAATAGATTGGCAACAGGTATGGGTGGTGGATGAGAAAAAGGTTTTCTACCGGCCACTTAAAGCTGCAATACCCAAAGTTCTCTTCAGTCCCGACACCCCATCAACAGCATAGCAACCTTTTCTGCTTTTATTACACCAAAACCGTAAACCTGGAACCAATTTGCCAAAGCAAAATATTAACTACTACTACATCAAACTAAAGTTTAAAGCTTGCATAGCGTCTAATAATCTTGCTTGAATGGATTGCCAATATACTTTAGTTTGCTTCCCTTTTCTTAATTTTTTTGTTGCTCTGTGTAATTGGACTTATCCAGTGCTGTAATAGATACTTTCTCTGTATTAGTGTAACCAAGTGGTGTAGACCAATGGGAGCGCCCCCAACTTAAACCCTCACAACATGCAACCATGTGATTGGCCAAAGCTTTCGACGCTCTTTAATAATAAAGCCTAGATGACATCTTCAGGTCTTGCTTTTTTCGGCAAAACTTGCTTTTTTAGCACTTCTGCCTCACAGCAAGAAGGTCCTGGGTTCGATTCCCATCCAGGGCAGGGCCTTTCTGTGTCTGTGTCTGCGTAGGTTTCCTCCAGGTACTCCGGTTTCCCCTACCACCAAAAACATGTACAACAGTCCCCCCCAAACACACATGGGGCCACGACTCCCCTGCAAAAGAGATTTGTAATCTCAGTGGGACTATCCTGGTTAAATAAAGGTTAAATAAAATAAATAGAAGAGAAAATGGGTCCTTAAGACAAAGTTTACACTTGATTTTTGTAAAGGGAAAGAGCAGTTGTGCTGTTATCTTATCTGATGTTTTAATTATTTTGAAATGTATTTATTTGTTTACCTCTGTATTTTTGTTATAAAAGATACCACACATCAACAAACTCCTGGCAGCTGTCTCTTGTAAAGTGCTAATTTGCATGTTTTGCATTTGACAAAGCCAACATCGTCATTTCCTAAAAGCTTTTCTTCCTAATATGTTACAAGCCTTTAACACAGACATGTCCTACTTGTCCACTTTGGGGAAAAGGTTACATAGATACATTTTAATTTGGATGACTGGGTCGAGTCCACACACTGTTGATGTAGATGACGTCAGCGCTGGGGTTGTTTTTTGGTTCATCAGTTTTTAAGAGCCACGGGGCATCTGGATAAGGTTCCAACAGGATTTTAGGGCCAAAAGTTCACAGACAGACAGAAAGGCTGGAAGGATGAAAGCACAGGGATGAAAGACATGAAGGATGACAGTGAAAACAGTAAAAGCCACGATACTGAAGACCGTCAGATGGCGAGGTTATTTTCCATTGACTTCCATCACATTTTCATAGGCACGGATACAGAAAGCAGATCGACATATTTATTATTAATCCAAATATTTCCTCTCCTCCCACTAGGGTCAGGTTGCCCTCAAAGCTGCGTGAGCCTCCCTTGGCTCAGAAGCCAGGCTCGGGCAGCGTCCCTGTGAGCAGCTCCAGGTAATGGTCTGTGAAATGACTGGGCTTTTGTTGGTAAGGAGGCTCGCCGGACATGCTGCCAGCTTATTTATGGAGCGGCTGTGGTCTTTCTCCTGGCCTCGACACCTATAAATACAAGGGGAAGGTTAGTCTGCTTAAACAAACAATGATGTGAGCCCGGGGCCGTCTGAAATAGAATATGCAATTCTGCAGCTTGGTCCTCTATAAAAAGGCCCAGAGTCTATCTTTAGGTGGGAGAGGAGGTCAATTTAGAATTGCGGTGTGAATGCCTGGGCAGATGTAGTCATGAATGTCGTGAAGACATAATAAAACAGTATTAGAGTCTATGCTTTATTGAGCTGTACTATACTTACAACTGGAACTGATATTTGCATTTTGGGGTTTTCAGAGGTATAATTTTATTACGACTTAAAAAGTAGCCTCCTCTATTGACAAAGAGGCGTCAAAAATCTGTGGTGTTGGTGTCAACTGCCAAACTGCTTTAGTCAATAAAATGACTCACTTTATCTTAGAACAGTGGTTTTTTAAAGCGTGGTGCGGATGTCACTCATGGTGTGCATGCTCTCTTTTTGCACAGGAGTCTTTTTTTTCCTTTGAGATGAAATGACTGATTACAGAATGTACAGTGCCTTGCGAAAGTATTCGGCCCTCTTGAACTTTTGCAACCTTTTGCCACATTTCAGGCTTCTAACATAAAGATATGAAACTGTAATTTTTCGTGAAGAATCAGCAACAAGTGGGACACAATCATGAAGTGAAACGAAATTTATTGGATATTTCAAACTTTTTTAACAAATAAAAAACTGAAAATTGGGCGTGCAAAATTATTCAGCCCCCTTAACTTGAAACTTTGTAGCGCCACCTTTTGCTGCGATTACAGCTCTAAGTCGCTTGGGGTATGTCTCTATCAGTTTTGCACATCGAGAGACTGAAATTATTGACAATTCCTCCGCAAAACAGCTCGAGCTCAGTGAGGTTGGATGGAGAGCATTTGTGAGCAGCAGTTTTCAGTTCTTTCCACAGATTCTCGATTGGATTCAGGTCTGGACTTTGACTTGGCCATTCTAACACCTGGGTATGTTTATTTGTGAACCATTCCATTGTAGATTTTGCTTTATGTTTTGGATCATTGTCTTGTTTGGAAGACAAATCTCCGTCCCAGTCTCAGGTCTTTTGCAGACTCCATCAGGTTTTCTTCCAGAATGGTCCTGTATTTGGCTCCATCCATCTTCCCATCAATTTTAACCATCTTCCCTGTCCCTGCTGAAGAAAAGCAGGCCCAAACCATGATGCTGCCACCACCATGTTTGACAGTGGGGATGGTGTGTTCAGGGTGATGAGCTGTGTTGCTTTTACGCCAAACATAACGTTTTGCATTGTTGCCAAAAAGTTCGATTTTGGTTTCATCTGACCAGAGCACCTCCTTCCACATGTTTGGTGTGTCTCCCAGGTGGCTTTAAACGACACTTTTTATGGATATCTTTAAGAAATGGCTTTCTTCTTGCCACTCTTCCATAAAGGCCAGATTTGTGCAGTATACGACTGATTGTTGTCCTATGGACAGAGTCTCCCACCTCAGCTGTAGATCTCTGCAGTTCATCCAGAGTGATCATGAGCCTCTTGGCTGCATCTCTGATCAGTCTTCTCCTTGTATGAGCTGAAAGTTTAGAGGGACGGCCAGGTCTTGGTAGATTTGCAGTGGTCTGATACTCCTTCCATTTTAATATTATCGCTTGCACAGTGCTCCTTGGGATGTTTAAAGCTTGGGAAATCTTTTTGTATCCAAATCCGGCTTTAAACTTCTCCACAACAGTATCTCGGACCTGCCTGGTGTGTTCCTTGTTCTTCATGATGCTCTCTGTGCTTTAAACGGACCTCTGAGACTATCACAGTGCAGGTGCATTTATACGGAGACTTGATTACACACAGGTGGATTCCATTTATCATCATTAGTCATTTAGGTCAACATTGGATCCTTTCAGAGATGCCTGAAGCCTGAAATATGGCAAAAGGTTGCAAAGTTTAAGGGGGCCGAATACTTTCGCAAGGCACTGTAAGCCGACTTTGATCAGTTATAAGTTAGACACTTAGGCACAGCACAATAGCTAAAATCCATTTCATAATATTACATTTAAGAATAAAAATATCCATTGCAAAAATTTAGAATTGTAGTTAAATGGCCCATATTTTACTGCCATAAAGACAATACTTAGAATGTTGAATGTTTTCTGAGGTGGTATTTGGTTAACCTTGCACTGCAGCTAGATTCTTACAAAATCTGCGAGGTAAGAAGCTCACAAAAATCCATTTTGAACTGCTCCAAGGAAAGTATTTGCGGTCCAAACTCCAGTGTGCCCGGTCTGTTTTACCTTTATGAACGTAAACAACATAGAGCTGTTCGGACAAAACTGTGGTTGATTAATCCGACCATGTATCAATTTAAAGTACTTGCCCTTTTGCAAACGCTTTGGATGGTACTGAGGTACAGTTATCAGAAAACAAAGGGCTAGACCTGACAAGAGCACTGCATACAGACAGTTACAACATTTTGTTTTCATTTTGGTCTTTTGGCCCATTTGGACAGCATCTCGGTTCAGTCTAGAGCAGACTGGTTGCTGTAAAGACTTAAGACTACAATGAGACAATATGATAAATGCCAGCCATTCAATTTTATTTCCAACCTTTGTTAAGTCAAAAATATGCTCTATAACTGCACATCCCACTGGACTACATTCTTCTTTTTCTCTAAATCTCTGTTACAACAATACATTTGAGTCTAACTTTGAACAGTTCTTTGGAAATCTTCTTGAAAATCAATTAGGCCGCACTGGCAGATGTTATCCCCATTTGTATGATTTGGAGGAGGCCTACATAGCAATTTTTTTTCTTCTTCTTAATTTGAGCGTTCTCTTTACCTTTCATGACCTGAAGGCATTGAGTCCTGTTGTATTTGGACACATCTAGGAGTTAGTGAAAGGTGTTGGCAGACGGAGTCCATATGTGTACATAAGTGTAGCTCATGTACAGCAGCACGCCTCCACATTGACTCTATAAGCTACATTACATCTGCATAACTGCTAGCCCATATAAAGGCCTCTTGTTAGTGTCTGAGCAGAGGTGAGCACATTGCATGCAGACAGCACTGGAGAGATGCCCAGTCCTGGAGATGGTAAACGTGGTTAAACTGATAAAACTGTCATTATTCTGGTGGAGACAGCTGCCAAGGTGCAAGGCCAAAAGATGAGAGCAATATAAGCGAGGGCGCATCCTGTCTGGGCACAGGCCAGAGAATTTAGATTTAAATGGGGATAGGAATAGGCTTCTGAACACTCTTACCACCATGATAACTTGTGCCAGTGTAAACCTGACAAAGAGAGTGTTTGGCTACTGCAGCTTTAACTAAAAGGCAAACTAGTGCATAGAACTAAGATACTACAACAACTTTGGGTAACAGGGGTAAACAATGGGTTGATGGTAGACTGAGCACACAGTTTCAAGTTAAGTTCTTAAAAGTAACACGCATCTTAAAATGATAAAATAGAATAGTAAAGACAGTACACTGAAGACTTTTGACACTTTGACACTGGGACTTCACTGTGTTGTTTAAGAGTGGCACTTTAATCTTTTAGGTGTCTACCTCCAGGAGCTTTGAACTGAATACCTGAATGTTATTAGTCAGGCTTTTAATGTCAAGTTTTCTTTTCTCATGGACTGACGCCGTTCCAGAGCCTTTTCCATTCCAAACACATGATGAAAGAGTCTGTGGAAATACTTGAGTTTTCGCTATCAGCAGTTTCAATCCAAAAATACCAGTATCGGCTTTGAAAATAAAGGTCAAACCGTAGCGGCGTGCGCTGCTGTAAAAGCATGCTGAGGTGTCGTGCAGAGATGGGAGCGGGACTTGGGAAGAGGGTGGGAGGAGGTGGGATTTTGGAAAGGTGTAATGTTGTAGCTTGGTGCCAGGGGAGCTGCGAGGCTTGGCACAGAAGTGTCTGTTCACGTCCCTAAACTCCCCCCTTCTGCTGCCGGAGTGAGGGGAGGGCTAGAGCATGAGGTGAAGGCAGAGGCAGTAGGCGGAGAGGCATTGGAGACATACGCCAGGGACGATTTACCCGCCAGTCACTCTCCTGCGTTAATCAAAAGCTAAACATGTGGCTCGGTTGTAGCGAAAGAAAAAAAAAAGACTAGCTTAGACTCTGTGTACAGGCATGTATCTCCAAAATGACAACCGCTCCAAACAGTTCCATCCCAGGTGTAAATAAAGCACATAGATCTGCCCTATTGGGTTTGTACACTGCCACACAGCACATATAGCTGCAGGCGTCAGGTGGAGACTGCTTTGTAACATGCTTTTGTCACTCTGTCCCAAATGGCACACAGCAGTGTTTGTGAAGACATACAATTAGATACATTTCTTACACTGTTTCCAAGAAATAAGAATTTGTATCTAGACTATTTGGTATTATGCTTGAGGACATCCTTACTACAGTACATGTCATGTTCACATTGATATGCTGGATCATATAATATTAAAAGAGCTACAAATGATGTTGGTGAATCATTTTCCAAAACTTTACTTGCATGAACTTCAGTGACACATTATTAAAACCATCTGTTATTCTTCAGAAATGGTGAATCAAAATGATTCAATTGAATCGATTGATTTTATGTGCTTTGGTTTGGAACATTTTATTTTGTAGCAATAGTCACAAGAACCGTGATCATTAAGGTTATTTGTAAAATTCTAAAAGCTTTCTCTTCTCAGCTTCTTTAAGGGTTTATGCTGTCTTAAATGTACTTTTGGTTCCTAAAGAGTTCTACAGTACACTGCAATAACTTGTTTGAACTTGACATGACTTTGTGGAGATATTGTGGTGCAAAATTCAGATAGAGGGCAGGCAGTGCTATTACTGTCAAAGTTCCCAAGTCGTTCACAAATGTACAAACTGTTAGGAGTAAACAGAAACGTGGTGGAAGAAATGCATTTTTAATTTCCATTTGCAGGAGGAGAAGTGTGTGTAGGTGGACACATAACAACAATGTTTAAAAAAATGTTTAGAGCTAATCTAATGCTGCCCAATACATAAAGAAAAGCTTTTAACAAGGTATCTGGTTTGAAGGGATGAAGGGATTGGACTTGGGATGAAACATCTTGACCTTCAAACCTATGTCCAGATACCTTATTGAAACCTTTTCTTCATTATGTCCTGGATGACTAAGAACCTCCACATACCTAATACATAACACACAATATTAAAAAAAATGTCAGTGTCAAACACCTGAAACCAAGATTGTGGACTCAACAAAAAAATTGGTGTTTGTTAGTCGTTTAATGAATGTCTTTTCAATCTTCACTCTTTTTCATTAAGTAACAATCACATCCAATATCTGTTTTTTCCCCGAAACAATGACTAAGGGCTTTTTCCTCATCCATAGCTACTGTTTACTTCATGCCTCACCTCTGATTTTCTCACATTATCAGAGTCACACGACTGCAGAAAAGCCATTGTGGCGACCTTGTCAGAAGGTTGACGATGTGTGACACTTTTAAGCTTCTGCTGTTGAGTTGATGTGTCACAGAAAATATCCCACCTACTGCTTCTATATTATTGACATTACTGTACACAAGTGGCAAAAGGGGGTGGGCCATTATACCATACCCTACAATGAATTTAAATGGTAGAGATTGGGGGGAACTGTGAGGAGGTCCCAGGGCAAGCCCAATAAACAATGTCTTCTGTATAAAAGAGGTGCCTGGGGAGTAGGAGGTTTGTGCTTGATCAGGACCCTATGCAAGATAACTTTTTTACATTGTTACTTGTAGCATAGTTGCTTCAGGACTGAAAATGATTGATGATGAATATTTTTATAGTGTGCATACAGACAGCACACAAATAAGAGGAGCGCTACAGCTAAGGCTATAAATGTTAAAGTCATTTAAGGTCTTTGGCATGTTTTGATGAATACTAAATATTTCAGATGAAGAATTTATGGCAACCAGCTCCAGCAGAACAGTTATTAGTTTGAGATCTCTTTGTTGGAATGGCTAATATGCTGCCACAACGTGTAATGCTGTTTTTGTACACAAAAGAAATAAAAGTCATTGATTGTGTGCGATCAATAGAGTGTTGGCCTGAGGGTCTCATTGTTTGAACATTCATGAACATTTGAACATTGTTGCTGTAAAGTGCTGCACCATCTCGGCGTACCCCCCTCCCATCTTGTGTGTTTGCTGGGGCGGCGCAGGGTTAGGAGTAAGTTTAGGTGAGATGAGGAGGAGAGGAAACAGGGTGATGACACCAGAGTGAAACTGAAGGTGTTGGTGCAGAGGATTGGCGCAGCGTGCTTTGGGATTGCCACTGATGTAAAATGTGATCTGTCTGTCACTTTGACTTACTGTCAGCAGTGCTTGCCGTTAGACACCTCACCTGCTGTTCCCATGTGGTCCCAGTGTGCTCAGGAGTGGGACCTTGAGCCTGTTATAACAACTGGACCTGTTAGTGCCCTCTGGCTGTGTCACCAATTTTACCCATGGCAACTCACGGTACTCAAAAAAAAAAATCCCGTATGGCCCAAAAGCAATGTAAAATTTAACATGTGTAAAACTGCTGACAGGGCACTCGCACCTTCCAAAACGGACAGGATTTGTTCTGTTTATTGTAAATTTTAAAAGAGCAGTGGCTTTTGTTTGTCAGATAAATCCTACAAATATAATAATATAATATACTATATTTTATATATATGTTGTGCCGTATATAAACATATGGCACAGCATTTGCTCTATGGCTACTGCTGCATTGTATGCCTAATTGCCTATATGTTGACCAGACTCTAGTGTTCACCCAGGCTTCACTAGTTTGCACATTAATCCAGTCTCAAATGAATTATACTGTATGTGCCTATATTATACTCTGTCTGATTGTCTTCATTGAGAAGTGAATGGCACTTTCAATGGCATTTATAAAAGGAGGCCAGAGTATTTTTGTAGAGGAAGTGGTTAAGTGTGTTCAGGGGACCGTAATACACACAAAATAGTTTGTGAACAATTTGTGCACATTGGTGATTTTAAAAATTTGTGTTTAATAATTAACTGTTTGTCATTGTTTATTGGTGTGTACATCCATCTGACCATAAACAGTCTAGTAAAAATAGGGCGCAGATTAAACATATGCAGAACATACTCTCAACTCCATTTGAAGAAAATGTACAACCAGTCAGAGAAAAAACATTGCATAAAGCCCACTTCATTTTAGGATTGATTGGTACAACCGATCTGAGTAAAATTTGGATTGAATGGGAAGGCTTCCAGACACGCTCTTTTTTCTCATTCACAAAATGTAATCTCTGTAAATTAATTCAGATGTTTCTTGGGGGGCCCTCCTTAACTTGGGAATTGCCTGGTCTGCTGCACCCTTTTGCAACATCTCAGAGTGTGTTTGGTAGAAAATCAGGGTTTTGGTCTGAATGACGACACAAAGAACCGTGTGTCAACATTAATCTTCTGGAGTTATTATAAAAATCGACCATTATTCATCAGTAGCAGTGAGTGTTGTAGTAAAGTGTTTAAAAGCCTTTACATTTTTAATAACTGCACTAGCGAGGAACTTTTTATGGAAAGCATAGTAGTATCTTGAATTCTGGGTAATTTGCTGTCCCAGTGTCCAAAATTAACCATATTGGCTGCCAGCAAAACGGTCACGCCATCGGTAAATGTTTCACTGTTCATTCATGATCAAAATAGTAAACTAACACTGCCAGTGGGTGTGCATGTACATTACATTAGTCTCTGCTGCCCAGCTGCCCTTGTGCACATGAAAGGATGTTGTCCAATTTAAATGCTAATTTCTTCATTGCAGGAGTCAGTATTTGGGTAACATAGGCTTGACAATGTAGATTAATATACAGTTGATTTGACTCTTCAGTGATAGATATTTACTGTTTGGTATATTTTTCTATAAAATCCCTGACTGTATCAAGGGAGAGGATATTAGGTGCACAAATTAGCTGCATGCAAAGTAACATAAATTAGCAGAACATAGCAATAAATGATTCCGTTAACTTATGTAAATGTAGCTATTCATCATTGACCTTGGAAACTCCAAAGTGTGACTTATAACTACCTGTTTTTCCAGAAATTTGATTCTGGGGTGTCAACCAAATTAAACAAGCTCAGAGGTCATCATCATGAGAATTAGAGTACCATTAAAAACAGTGTGATTAGAACACACAAAGGAGGTGGTGGACATTTGCAAAACTGTTTTTGCAGCTGTATAGGTGGCTTCTTTTTTCCACACTGATTGTAGTGGTTTCCTCTGGGATAAAAATGTGCCACTGATTTAAATGGTGATGAATTGCAGTGTGAAAGAAAAAGGAATTAGTTGTGCTGGAAACTCACTTATATAGGTTGGCTTCTGTATTCTAAATCTATATTCATAAGCTGAAAGCTAGCTCATATTACTTCACATTGTGTCCATTTAGTATAAAGCAGGGGTCTCCAACCTTTTTCCTCAGAGAGATACTTTTACAAAATGAAAATGGCAGAGAGCTAGTGGAAGAAGCATTTGTCCCGTAACAGGAAGGTTGGCAGTTCAATTCCCGCCCTTCCAACAGATCATACTGTCATTGTGTCCTTTTGCAAGACACTTAACCCTCCTTGCTTCCAGTGTCTGTGACACTGGTGTATATTCATTGGTGGTCAAAGAGGTGCAAAATGGCTGCCACGTCTCTGTCAGTCTGCCCCAGGGCAGCTGTGGCTACAGATGTAGCTTACCACCACCAGTGTGTGACTGTGGAGTGAATGAATAATGTGAGTGCTTTGAGTCTCTGGAAAAAATAAATCAAATGCATTATTATTGCATATTTCATTCCAAACAAAATTTATTTTGTTTTGCCAGGACATTAACCCCTAAAATGTTGGTGTCCACAACTCACATTTTGCAATTAAACATCACACAAAAACATTTAGTTCATCTGCACGTGCAGTTGAATATGTGTATGTATTTCCTTCCTGTGTATCTCACATTATAAAGTGAAAATATAAATGCTGACAAAACTAAACAATGCAATTCCAAATGCACAGATACTTGTGTATTCAGTCAGATGACCGGCACTGATGGAGTCAACAAGAGAGGTGTATTGTTGAGTGCAGCCTCTCAAGTTTACTCTTATGGACTCATTTAAATGTTCATGTACATCTGTCAGTCTGCTTCTGAACTTACGTTTATGGGTGCCTTAATTCTCCATTCTGCCTTTGTATTTTCTCAGTAATTAAAATGAAAATACATCCAAATGCTGCTTTTTTTCCTACTGTCACTCACTTTGATAATCGCACAATCCTCCCCCCCTCCTCCTCTCCCTCCATCTTGTTCAGAGCACCTGCGTATGAGCACACCCCCGCCCCTCACTGCTCGGTGGTATAATCCTTGTCTATCCTCACCTGATTGGTTTCACAGCATTCACGTGACATTCACTTGACTCACTGCAGGAAGCACCTGTAGCGCCGAGTTCATGTCAAACTCGCGAGCAGCTCGTGTTGGAGGCTTCTGCATTTGGGGGCCCCCTGGCATTTTGCCGATTGGCAACAAAACATAAGGGTTAGAAACTGGTCATGTTTGTTTTTTATCTGATATGACACTATGATGTGGTGTGTTCATGTATGTCTATGCACAACTTGCTCTTTAAACTCTGTATAATGAGTGTTGGGCTGATTTGAATTGAATTCAATTTGAATTGAGTTGTAGGTCCCTTGTCACTGTCTGGAGTCTGTTGTCATACATTATAGGGCACATCTTTGCATTGTAGTGTCACATTACACTAGGTGCATTTTAAAGATTTTTTAATAACTTCTCCTGGAGTGACATTAAACATTACGTAAGCGGTTGTAATCATGACTTGTGCCAGTGTTTTGGTGTAATCCTCAGAAGCAGCCAACACCTGTAGTGCCCTGACTGCACTGCTGTTTGGCAGCTTTGGTCTAGTGCTCCTGTTTTTGTTGCTCTAAACTTTTTCTTGTTGTCTGATGCTGATTCGACGTTGGCAGGCCAGCCTCCTCCTAATGATGATGTTTTACAATTAGCTGTGAAAAGCAGCCGAATGTTTTCCCTCGTCTTGGCAACTGTTCTTTTTGGCAAAGTGCACTATGTTTAGTGAGTGTGTGTTCTTGGCCAAATCAGCATTTCTGATAGACTATCCCAGATGGGGTGTTGCAGATGGTCTCATGATCTGGCCTCTTCTGGGACACTTTCAGACCAACCCAACACTGTGGAATATTCATTTGCTCAGAAATATAATATTATGTAGGCTTTCCATGACTGCATTGCTTCTATTATCTGCAATCAATAAAGCTGTATGAATATCAGACAGTTTAAGATTTTACATAGTAGGCATTTACTTGGGAAACAAAATGTGGATTCATCAGTTTTTGTGTGTCATGTAAAATGTCTAATTGCACTCATATGCATGTGCACACACAATCGCAGACAAAATCATTCATATCCCTTCAGACGTTTACTGCAGCTGTTATGTTTGTGGCAAACACTAACTGCGGCGTTAATCATTTCTGCATGGTGGAGAAATCCGCCCATCCCTCTCACCCATCTCACAATTAATCCACATCCTCCACGCTTGGAAGGGTTAACACCGCAAGACGAAAAATGATTCCCAACCATCCAGGAAGCATGTAAGTGCCGGCACCACTACGTGCGGATTGATCAATTGCTTTGTTTATCAGTCATAAAACTATTAACAGTCAATCTCTGGGACCTCTTCTTTGGGGCTTCTCGTCTCTCTGCAGTTTGCTGTATGGATGATTATACATTCATTAATGCATGGGTAGTTGTGTGTTAGCTAAATGATCCATGTGTGACTGGGATGCAACAAACACAGATTACTGCACAGATGCCCATTGAGGAATCTTTTAATTAACAGAGCTGTTTATGTCTCAGGGAAGAGCTCTTTTGTGTCGAGGAAGGCAATGGAGGATGCTTGCAGGGAAAGATGGAGAGACGAGAACACAGGGGGTGACCCAATTCTTTGTGGAGTTGATTGAACATGACAGCAATAAAAATAAAAAATATTGAGGCCTTACGCGTGAGCTGTAACAGGATCTGTTGAGCAGAACATCCATGTGACCCTCGGAGGTCAGATACCATGTTTTTTTGAGTGTGGATCAGAATTGCAGCTTTAGGTGTTGCTTACAAGAAAATAGGAAACTTGTTCCTTCACTTTCCTGTGACACTGTAGTTCGGTTCGCACGGTGTTGGGACATGTGTATTACTCTGACAACCCAGAAGAGCATGAGCACAATACAGGGCTGTGGTATAATCATTCTGTCTCCAGTGTACACGAAGAGCTTCAGGCTGTTAAGGTAAAGACACAGTCCAGGATTGTATAAGACAGTCTATTAGATACATATAGATAACTTATTCTCTACATTTAAAACTTGATGCAGACAGGAGAGTCCACTTAGATATACTGCTCTAAGTGGAGTCAGAGTTAGGAACACAGCAATTGATAAATAAAAAGCGGTCATACGATAAAACATGCAGGCAAATACCTTTTATGTAATACACACTTGCATTAGGGGCAGAATCACCTTGTTATTTTTTTTTTTATAAAAGTGTGGTTTCACTGGCTCCATTACCAGCCATATACATAACAAAAAGCCTCTTGTTATTCTCCTTTAAGTACACTACCTTCAGTAATAGGGTTCTCCATATTGTTTATACTGATCAAGATGCATCTCAGTCCACTTTTAAAATAGAACTGTTTGTAGTGAGATCGAGCTATGTCACATTACTGAACTAAAACATTGTTAAAAATTTTAACAATGACTTTCTTCTGGACTCTGGTGCAGCTTGTTTTAGGGACCTAAAGTTCACCACCGAACTGCAACAGAAGTTTGTAGTTTCATTCGAGAGTTGTTGTCTGGTAAACTGGGACTTAGTTGGGACACACACAGCTACAGGATTGACTCCAAGTTTCAATCTATTGCATAATGTGCCTCCACAAATAAAATAAAAAACTCTTGTTGTTTTTGTCTGCTGTGTGCTTTAGTCTTTGCATCTTTAAAGGTCTTGCACTCGTATTGTTTGTGCAGACTGGCATGTCTGTAATTCAGTGTCCATTCTATTGCTCCCCCAAACTCCACTGGCATTGAATAATACATCCAGACATGCTGTAACAGATCAGTTGACCCTGAAACTATTGAATTTCACATTAAAAGCCTCAGTGCCGCTGCTGAGTGCGGAGCATCGCAGACAGTTTTGCTAATCTATGCTCAGACCTTGCCTGAGGGTTTACTGTGGTTAGGTAAACGTGCTTTGAGTTATGCTACATATGTCCGTCCAATTACTCAACTTCAAGCTTCTTACGGCTCAGATGAAAGACGAAGAAACCTGAACACACACTGAATGTTTTTTAACAGAATTTGGTGAATAAAGACAAGGCTACAAAAGGCTGCACTGAGGCCTGATGGGAAAGAACTAATGAACTCCATTTGTTCATGTTTACACTAGTATTGCTCTGTATTTAATACTATCATCTATATCAGCATTTACATCTGCCACCATTACTTGATGGCAGATACTTGATGTTGTACCCAGCTTAGAAAGCAGGAGCAAATGGACCCGAGCCAGATTCAAATGCTCTACCATGTGAGCCACCAAGGCGCCTTAAGCTTTTTAAAAAAAAATACTTTTAAGCTTTAAGTAAATTTGCAATAAGAAAAAGAAAACAGAAACAAATCCTGACTGGAGTTCATCCGCTTACACCTGTGTAGACTCAGAGAGCTCTGACAGAGCAACTGGGCTTAAAGTTTGTATTTTTACCCAGTATCATGTAGTGTATGAATGCAATGAGAGCTAATCTCTGACATGGCATAAATCCTCCTGCGTGGTTAGGGGCCGCCACATCTCCTCACTTCATCCTTATTGGACACTGTGTGGGAAGCATCAATTATTGACATTATTCCTCAGTGTGTTATAATCAGTGTGCTGATAGCAATAAAAAATTCAGCAGTATGATTTTGTATTGATGAAAGGCGCTTTTATTGGAGGTAACATACTATGGCTTGGTTTAGGAATAGCCACAGAGAGAAAGAGCGTGTATTCCTGTTGGGATTAGATAACTCGAGTTCATCAGGTTTACTGTGAGGTTGTCTCCCCAGGGCACATGCGCTGGCATTAGAGGCTGTAGACGCTTTAGCTCTCAAACACAAACACTCCAGCCTCACTTGACTGTCTGACCCCGTTGTTGAGCCTGTTCTCATTCCCATGGTGTAACACTAGTGACGGTAAAGGTGCCCTTTAGTGTCCCTTAAAGTTTGCCTAGTGTCTAACTGTTCATGCTGTAAAGTGCATGATTAATGGTCCATTTCGTTTTTTTGCACTTTGAATGTGAAATATGCATTTTTTTTAATGAGGAAAACTGTTCAATGTTGTAATAGATGATGATGATTATAGAGATCAGTGAAAAAACATGACAATCACATGCTCTTATTAAAGGAAGATTGCTCCTATTCAAATAATGGACATTTCTATTGGATGTTATGTAAACACAGCGTTTTGTCAACACTGACTCAAAGACGACAAAGTGGTTCAGTTTTTTTATTAAATAAAAGCAGCCGGATGGCTATGTTGCCACTTTATTGATACTCTTAAATGCCTGAAAATCACCACCTCAGGACTCAAATGTGACTTCTGCTAAGACATGATTTAAATCAGACTCCTATACCTTTAAACTGTATGAACTGTGGGGAGAGTGGGAATCGAACCGCCTACCTTCCAGTTGAAGGCGACCGCTCTACCACTGAGCCACTGCACCCCAAAACCTTTTGGGTATATTAACACATACAACATCAGTGGATTGTTATTGAGCCAACAAACCATGCTGACTGGATAAAATTAAGACTAAGATGAATAAAACAGCCACTGGGTTAACTAATATGAACCAGTGTCTTTTGTCTTTGACAGCATGGACTAAAAATGGGTTGGTTCAGGTTATAATAATATAATATAATAATCTTTATATTGCGCTTTTCCACCTACTGTAGTAGGCACTCAAAGCGCTTTACACAGATTAAGCTATTTACCAGTGTTACAGAACACTCACTGGAGGCAATGTAGGTTAAGTGTCTTGCCCAAGGACACAACGACAGTATGCGGGGGAGAGCGGGATGTTATGATGTTTTTTTGGGATGTTTTGAGCGGGGATCGAACCGCCCACCCGCCGGTCGAAGGACGGCCGCTCTACCCACTGAGTTACTGCCCCTCATTATGTGCTCTCCCTAAGGCAGATGTGCTGGCATTAGTGACGGTGGACTCACAGACAAAGACTGTAGCCTCACTTAACCAACCTGACCCCTATGGATTCACAGCAGAGAAGCACCAATAATGTACTAATGTTATTTGCAACTATCTTCCATCACTGGCTTGTCCTCCTTAAAGAGCATAAAGTAAGGTAAATGCAATGTGGAAGCTCATGTACTACTTTTACTGCTACAACACACTCCATGATCTTTGAGTGGAGCTCTTTCTGTCAGGGAGATGATGTTTGTTTCTCGTGCAATTGCCCTGCAATCGTTGTTTGTAGCTGCTTCACTCTGCTTTGCACGCACCCAGCCGTGCAGCACGCACTCCAGTATGTGTTTTTTTTCTTTCAACTTGTGTCATGTCATCAGGAAGAAAGACAAGAGAAAACTGATAGAGATTAAAAAACAGGGAGCGAGAGGCGAAGGGAGCAGTGTGCCAAATCACAGAGCCTGTGTAGTTTGTCTGCAGTGAAAGCTGCCGATAAAGTTGATGCTCCTCTGGCAGCAGACACACTGGTAATTAAAACTATGGCAAACTCCTGTGAGGGCTACACTCACTTCCAAACCCTGCTCACAACAAGGCATCAACACATGTTTTAGACCAAATGGAATACTGTATGTGTACGGCTGCTTCTGAACTCTGTGGAAATGTACTACATCTTTCACTGTTTTTTTTTTTTTTGTGACTTGTTTGCATCAAACATTCCTAGACTAGTAAAATCATCTAACATTCTTCTGTATCAAAAGACATTACAAAGCAAACATTAATATGTACAATTCTCAACCAATTGCAGGAAAAGAGCTATAAAACTGTCAAAATATTCTCATAGAATTTAAACATACATTATCTACAGAGATCTTTATGCTTAGTGCAAATATATGCCCTGTGTGTCCAAATGAATTTAATCAAGAGAGGCCAGTATTGAAACCCCACCCATTGACCACATTTTCCCTCGAGTTCAATACCACCAACCAATCATAACTTTTTCTAACCTTTACATTTGGGTGTTGTGTAATCAGCCCCTAAATCCAGGTTTGAACACAATCATTGAAAGTTGCATCTTGTGATTAGAACCGAGCAGAATAATTTATAGGTCCAAGCTTTCATTATGTCAGTAAGATATGAGGGCATCATAGCAAAGAGAATTCCGATGTGTCTATTCATCCTTAAGCAGCAGTGCATGTTACATGTTTCAGATGTCTTGTTCAGAAGTCACTTGCTGTTCTTTAACTTACAGGATGACTCATCTTAAGTGTTTTAACAAGGATATTGTCTGTGAAGTGAACATACGTACAGTATTTGTCTTTGTGTTTAAGCCCTGCATGACTTTTACATGTGTGCTTGTTATAATGTTGTATAATGTCAAACCTAACCAGGCAAATCTGAAGGATGGGAGTTTTCTGTGCTGAGCAGAAACAGCTGAACTGGTAGATTTCGTTGGAACAGCAAATCAGAGGATCCCTGGAAATACAGGGAGGGTGATAAGAGAACGTCTGATGTTAAGACATCTTAACCTCAAAATACTCCCTATAAAAATCTCTTGGATAAACTGAAAATTAAAAGCATTTTTTACTCTGTAATGCCACATTTTGGATTCATGTTTATTTTCTATCATTTATTAACCACCAGTAAATGATAACATGACTGACTGTGACCCTCACACCCTAACCCTGGGAAGAATCAAGAAAAAGTCTTATCAAATCTTTAGAGTCTTAGGCTAGAGGCCAGTCCCATTAAGAACTTTATCATAAAATATCAAACAGCCCTTCTGTGTCCTCTAAGGGGCTTTGAGATAACTGTGAACCAATGTAAGTCACTTAAAGCCATGGCTTGTGACTGAAGGTGGAGGTGTGTGGAGCCAAAGTGTGCCCCAAAAAGGAGTGCCGGTGGTGAATAGTGGCAGCTAAAGCGGCACAAGGCTTAGCCGATCAGTAAGACACAAACTCCTCACACTAGCGAGATTTCAGACTCAGCTTAAAGGCTTCGGCGAATGGATTTGGACTAACATCACATGAAATTGCTTCTTCAAAGTCTCCTTATCTAGGCATGGGGAAAATCTCCAAATGGTTTTGCAAGTGGTCTTACTGCTAAAAAACATGCAATCACTTTTCACACTTTTAAAATTACATACTTAGCTATTTTCTACAGCAGGGCAGGGGGTCAAGTGCTTAAAGATTTGTCCCCTTTCAGTCTTTTTCAAAAGGTGCAATATTCTTGTTATCTTACTTCTACAGCCAGACGACCGCCCATTCTAGAGAAGCATTTTAGCAGCAGATGAATACAGATGAGCATTAGCGTTTGCACACACATAGACACGGACATGCTATATACAGAATGTGGCAGTCTATTCCCTGTGCAATTCAAACTGAATACAAAAACAAACCCAGGAGGATGATGGGACTCCCTTCCCATCTGAGAGACTTAAACTTGACTAATCTGATAAGTACAGAGCCGAAACCAGCGTCGCTAGCAGTTGTTTGTTCACCTGAAATGTGGGACATCAGCAGTATTTATAGTTAAAGCTGTGAATTCTGACAGTCCCATTTCCCAAAGGACACCAAACATGCTCACATATGGAGAAATCAAGTCGCATGCACTCTTTAAGTGATGAGAATTTCAAGTGAAGTCATGCATCATGATTGCAGAAGCAGCTAGAGGGATTTCTCTGGTGTGATTACAGGTAAGATGTGGGTACATATGTGGTATCGGCATCATCACAGTGTCTTTTATCAGGCTGATCTACGTCCTAAAAAACATTCACAATACAAGATCCAAATTTACAACATTGCACCCTGTCATAGAAGTACTTATACTAATCAGATTAAATCAACCCAGACTCCAGGAGTTTTCACTACTATTTAAGGGAAATCTAGATTGAGAGTTCACAGAAAATGGTTTCTAGCAACAGAAACAAGTAGCTCACATTTCATTTTATCTGTTAAATTGTATGCAGGACATTCGCCACTGTATGTCCTAAAACAAGATTGAATTTATCTAATTTACCAGATATGAAAAAGAAAACATATATATGATAACCATTTCTTATTAGCTTTTTAATAAAAATGGAATTACCATTTGAAATACAGAATATAAAAAAGATGTATTTGGAATGTATCTGGATAATGTAAAATCTCTCTTCTAATGTTATATCACCAACATATGAGTGATGATGTAACCTGACAGAGTCACATGTGTGACCTCAAATCAGCTTTGCTCTTCTCCAAAGGCACATGTGTCACAAAAGGCACAAAGTTTCATGTGGCCCTTCAATAGATTTAGCTTGTAATTTCTTTGGCACTTTGTTTTAATTTGAGTTGAACAGGTTTTTAATGGATTCGAATCAGATTTATTTTATTATCATGAAATTTTATAGGTTATAGGAAGCTAGATAAATAAAGCATGTCCAAATCCTATTCAGATCCACCTAAAATCTGTTTTAATCCAACTAAAACCTGTTCAGATCAAGGAAATACACCCAGCTCCTCCTTGAACTGCCACTTTACCAAACAGGTCGTAGGTGACGGGTCAGACCAAGAGCAGTTCAGAAGCCCTATACCTCACAAAATGAATAAAAGTTATGTCACCATCTTTGGCCCCTGAAAGGATTCTTATTCACTTTTGCGGCTCCTCAACACTTTGAGGTTGACACCACTGTCCTAAGGTGTTAATATCAAAGTTAGGTTGATGCTGTCTTAATACTCTACATGAAGAAAGGGGCATGGTACCTATAACTCTTAAGTACATAATAAACAAACCCGTCATTTGAAATGGACTTTGCATGTGAAAATCCTATACACATAAAATTATAGAATCCTACTGTCGAGGTAAAGACAATGGATACATACAACGTAAGAGAGAGGCAAAAAGCAGAAATACTCTCTGTGTGTATTGTGAACTCTATGTTATGTGTGAACTATACTGTATATATACAGAGAAATAATTCATTCCACTGTTTCTGGTGTGAATGGCATAGATTACACTTACAACTAAAATACTATTGTGGTAACACTTAATCGTTCACTGTTTGATTAAAGTTTTTTTTTTACACAGAGTGTGATCTAATTTGTATTTTATATTTAGTATTTTATGTGCATAACACCCTAATCTACACACATTTGCACAGCTGTAGATTTTTACATTGTCTTTTCTGTAAATATGAGTTACATGTGTTATTTTAGTTGCACATATTAAAATTCCTTACACTATGTTGTTGTCCTTAAATATACAACATTTACTGAGCAGCTGCACAGACAGCACACCTGATTGTTGTGTGGTTATATAGACTCAACCTTTACACAATCTCCTCTTCTGCTATCCATTATTACCAACAGACTTGTAAACAAGGTTCCAGAGACAATTCTGACCAACAATCACTGAACAAGGAGTCCAAGGACACGTGAAACATACTTTGGAGAGGCATTTTACTCTATCTCCATGTACTTATGGTCTATGATTCTGCTAATGTACTGGCCATTCACTAGCAATAGAAATACAACTGCAGCAGACTGCAGGTTGACTTCACATTCAGCCATAAGTTGCACAGGCTACTGCATGTTCCTTAAGCTTGATATGCTCTTAATATTAATTCTATTATAGTGTAGCATTTACAATCAGATGATCAAATTTATTGTCATTGTCCTGTAAGAACATATGAAAACTGTTACAAATGTCAATTTTTAATAAGCTCTTTTAATGGGCTTATTTTCAGGCTTTGCTTGATTTGATAAATATGTTCCCAATTATAAAGCATAATTTTATGATCCATCTACCCTCAAAAACATTTTTTTTTACTATACCGTGGGGGAAATCGGCCAATACTGAATCTGATGTATAGGAATGACATATGACATAGTTGTTCTGCAGCTCCAGAATTAGCGCAGAGAGGTGAAAAACAGACTATTTTCATCATGTTGCTAAAGAGGATATCTAGACAAACCAAGGAAGAGTGTTTGGATCCTACAATAACTCTGTTGTACAACCGTTTCAGACTCAAGTAATGTCACATAAAAATGCTTTGTGTTTGTATCTACATTTACAGACCTACACACCTTGTATATTTAACATGTCATGCTGTTTTAGTGACTTTGGGGTTACAGCACCAACAAGCAGCAATAAGCTAATAAAGCCTGTGTGTTGTAGGTTTATGTGATCGGTCTAGACTTTTTAAATAAATGCACGCCTGCTGCATGGTAAGGGTGGGGATATAGATTTAATAAAGTTTCACTTAATAACTGTGGTAATAATGTGCTAAATGAAGCCTGTTTGAGATCTACACTAGTGCTGGTTGTAGCTTACTTGTTTTTTTCTGCCATTATGGCCGATAGAACACATTTAGTCACCTGACAATCGGGGCTCTATACCCAAAGTAGCTATAGAATATGCACCAGTGGTAGAATGAAATAAATGAATGAATTTGGTGTCTGCCTTGAATGATTGTTTCTGGCATTATCAATAGAGAATAAATGTAGGTGTGAATCAAGGATTGTAAAAGATATTAATGTCTTCCGCCCATTGGTTGCCTATTCACCTATATTGTTCTTACCACAGAGCAATAAAATGGTGGTTACAACCAGGCTTTTCGGCTTTTACTGCATAAAACAGTTGTTACGTTGTAAAAACTTAGCTCTAGAGACCGGAGCCATCTTTTGTACCAGGTTGTAAACTTGATTATTACACTTGTAAAGTCGCCATTGGGTTTCTCCTTATATTTCCTCTTTTGGAGCCTGCCCTCTGGTGGACGGCTGTATATCGCTGTATATCGCTGTATATCGCTGTATGGTGGCGCCCTTACTCAAGGACCTTTTAAGGGGCTCCATGAGAGAGACTTGGTGTGAAGGAAACATCTGAAAGCATTATTGCACAAGCAGATAACAAATAGCAATCATCCTGGACATTATTATTGGCATTGTATTTAATTGTGATTCTGAGGTGTAACATTGTTATAAAGAGAACTGTTTTGTGCTCAGTAATGTGGTCAGCAAAGACACTGAGCTGTGGCCTGGATGTCCACAGAGAGACAGAGGTGATTATACAGACAGGGAGACTAACCCATGGAGGATCTGGTTACTATCACACCATTCACTTCACCACATGACTCCCTGTTCCCTGTGTGTTGTTATATATGTCTCACTGATTCAGCATGACTCACGACTCCCCCGCTGTCCTCCAATCCGAAACACTTTTCATCCGAAACCCTAAAAACCAAAACAATACTTTTTATAAAATGTGACCTGGTGAAAAAGCAGATAGACAGTTTTCCAATGACACTCATATACACACTGCGGGGTGAAACCCTCCCTTTGGCCCAGCATGTTGAATAACCTGTGTTGCATAACCAGGGTCAGATATAAAAAGACGCACATCATCCCAGAAGAGACACACACACACACACACATTTCAAGTTCTATGTAGGTCACAGAGTACAAGAGAAATAATAATAACACATAAGTCATCACAGATATTTCTGAGATCAATAGCGCTTACTGTCTTTCTGTGAAAGCTTTCTTTTGTTCTTGCTACACCATGAAAAGGCTTGATTGTACTTGGGATTGACTCTTTTATGGCATAATGATGATAATGTGTCCTCTCAGACAGCTCCTTGTTAATGTAGAGCATGCATCATATAGAGATGTGTCACAGAGAAGGACGAAGCCATTCTGAAGAAGTGAGGAATTGAATTGTTTAAGTAGGCACGGACAATCAGGCAGGAAAATGCATTAGCAGAAGTTTACTGTGTAAGACTTGGCAATGATTAGGTTCCACAGTAATACAATCCAGTAAGTTTTCTTACTGACAAAAGCCAAGTCTGATTTAGTTGAAACAATGTTCAAAATGTGTAATGTCTACTTAAAAATATTTTTTGAGTAAAATTGAACAAATGTTGCAATACAAAGTGCTTTACACAAGGCAGAAGAGATGATAAAAGTACTGTAATAGGAAATAGGACAGGTCCTAGTAAAAAAAAAAGGGTGCAAATAACATACATGCAAAAAATAAAACAGTTCCAATAGTAGCAATAACAATAAAAAGTTAGACACAGAAATAAAATTTAGTTAAAAGCCAAAGTAAAAAGAGAGAGCTGGCTTCTCTGATATCAGTGAACAGTGTGTAAATGACAAGAAATATGTTTTGTTCCAGTTATTTGGTAAAATAAATGGGACCAATACTAATACTATACTATACTACACTACACTACACTACACTACACTACACTACACTACACTGTACTATACTATACTAATAAAACAGTGTCAGACATGTCTAGGAAAAAGCCACGAATGTAACTACTGTCCAAGTTCCATTACCCTCTTCTTCTCTTAAAGGGATTGTTTTGTTAAGAAACCAAATGTAAACATACTGAGTGAGTTTCTGTTTGCACTGTTTGCAGTGTAAAGAATAAATTACAAAGGATGAAATGACATGATCAAATTTTCTGATTGGTCAGGGGTGCAGCTCGTAGCGCTCTGGGACCTTAGATAGAAGAAACCAGCCTGAGGTCACAAGTTTAGAGCTCGTGTGTCCAGTCTTCCAACATGAAAGTGTATTTTTTATATAAATATAAACCAAATAAAGATTTCTTATTAAAACCAGCCACATTACATTAATAAACAATTACAGACATATATCTAAATATATTTATTGGCATTGATAATCATTTAATTTCATTCCTCTTGATGCATTCCTCAATCCTGATGGGGAAAGTACCCCCTCTAAAGGACACAGGTAGTTACGGATTACATTGAAAGTGTGCACTGCTGTACTGTTTAAGTCCATGAGAAAGGAAAAGAAAGCAATTCCCTTCACCTTTAGTGCAGGTAATAGCCTTAAATCCGATTAATGAGCCAGATTTATCCCCCTGTTTAGATTAACTGACCTGAGTGCTAAATGCTAAAGATACTAAGAGGCTAGTAAGCTTTCTTTCTTTTATTATATTCTTTTAAATAAAAATCCTCCATTTAAAATCATTAAGGGTGTAGACATTTTACATAAATATATTTTTTGAATTTGGATTGGATTAGTTTTTGCATCAACTGGTTACCCCCTGTTGTTTTTTTTCTCTCTGATGTTTTGTGACTAGTTTTCTTGGCATGTCTCGTTTTCTGACTCTACATGCAAATACCGAAGCTCATCTGGTAGGCTTGGCAATGAAAACACAACTAAGATAGTGTTCATTTCCTGAAGGCGCTGAGGATGGAGCACAAGCTGTCCAAGTTCAACACACAGCCTGGTTCTTTCTTTCTGCAAAAGCAAAACATATAAAGGAGCTGTCAGAGAAAGTGAGTGATGAATGGCTGTATGTAGTTAGAATACAAAACAATTCAAAGTCACAGTGCCACTTCAAGGCTACAAGCTGCTAAAACAAAAAAGTTTTCATCTGGCTGGGTGATATGTTGATAGAATATGATTGTAATCAATTTTTTTTACTTCTGCTGTAAGATGTTAACTCGAAATTTGATTCAAAACAATTTTTAGAATCACTTGGAACGTGGCAATCTGCATTAACTTCTTGTAGTCAAACTGAGGCAGTCTATTTGAGCCAAACGTAGCTTGTGCCTAATAAACGTGTGACTTTACAACATTAAGCCAATCATATGAAAATGATCAGTAAAACTGGAGCAATAGCAGAAACAGAGGATCTGGCAGTTCTTCACAGTTAAAGCACTCTATAGAAATACTTTTAAGGTGTTGTTTGACGGACGTTGTGCTCAGAATTGAAAGTCTGTGTATTGTTAAGCACAAGTATTAAATTTTAAATCAAATCAGATTTTAAAACCCTGCTTTAAACTAAGCCTCTGTTGTAGGACTGCATCTGGAGGCGTGGACTGAAGCCAGCACTGCACTTTTTTCCTGTTTGTTTTCACTTTTTTGTTACTTTTTTAACAAGAAAAACACAAATGAACAAAACACAAAGAACAAATGAACAAACAAACACAGCCCAACACAGTCCAGGTAAACATTAAAACATCAAAGAGAAAGAAAGAAAAAAGAAAGAGAAAATGTCCACGATTATTTCACCATGGCACTGCTTAGCACTGAGGCCACAGCTGTGGCAGTAAAGTTGAGGTATGGAGCCCATACCTCCAAGAACTGTCCCAGGAATGCACTAAAGAGGTCAAGTACGCCAACGGGAAAAGTTCCAGGACAAGTTTGTGCCAGTTGGATTTAGTGGGAGGCTTGTCACTAATCCAAGACAGGAAAATGTTCTTTCGTGCAGCATATGTGAGGATGTCGTGTAGTCTGCTGGAGCTTTTAACCAACATTTAATGTATCTATTGTATAGCTCAAGAAACAGTGTATTTTTAAACCTTATTCTTGCATATTTATTATGAGATCTTTGAGCTACGTATATGTACACACCACATAATGTAACCTAATCAAACTTAACCAGAAGCTAATGAAAGAAATGTTCTCTGAACATACAGTAGCTAAATAACAAAAATACAGATCATTATAATTATTATTATTACAATTTTATATAACGCTTTTCCGGGGATTATTCATTCACTCCACAGTCACACACTGGTGGTGGTAAGCTACATCTGTAACCACAGCTGCTCTGTGTTGGATCATTCCAAACACACCATTAAAGGTAACTACAGCTAGTCTTTAATGATTAATCAGTCATTCTTACTTTGATGACTTGGTTTAGGCACTTTGTTAAGCTTACAGAAAAGCATACCTGAACTCAAATTGAGGTTTTAAACAGTTTTATTGCAAAATCACATGAACTGCCTCCTGTCTGCTGAAACAAAAAGATCAGATCAGACAAAACGACAACACTGGCTCATTTTTTTTACGTGCCAATTTCATGTATATTTATGCAGCGTTGATTTTTCCAAACATTGAATAGCAACAAAATCTAGCTGTACTGGAGTGTCCTGTCTACTTATTTATTTAAATCACTTTTTTAAATTGACAAATATACTGTGGTGACATTGATTTGGTCCAGATATAGGCCTTCTTTTGTCACAATAAACATGACAAAAAGCATAAAAGTACATTATAAAAATAAGTTTAAAAGTTGTTACGGTACAAGAGGAAGAAATGTGTGTTTCCATTTCCAAGTGTAATGAATTCCCTCTGCTGTAGAAGTTGGGACCTTGTTTCCTGTTTTCAGGTTAGATAATTGCTGGCAGTGTCTTCAGCTCACATCTTAGTCTTCTTTGCATGCATACAGATACACACACACAAACATCCGCGCTTTGATACAAATCCCTATGGTGAGCTTCTATCATCTCTAGCAATAACGAGCTGTCATTGGCCCTTAGTGATCTATCTGTCTCAACGTGTCAGCGAGCAGGCAGGCTGACTGAACGTCGGGGGCCAAAGCGCTTCTCCACTTCCAAGGCCTGCCAGTCAGCGCTCGGGGCACCTGAGACAGCCGTGTCGGGGAGGGATCTCTTCTGAAGCTTGACACAGGATCACAGACAGGAAAAAACCCAACGATGTTGACGTTTGACCCCACCCCCACATATGGAAAAAAGAACTGTGAGCCTACAATGCTGTAAGGTGCTGAGGTGGTGACAGCTAAATGCCAAATGGCTTGTCTGAGGAGGATTTCGTCTCTGACCTGTTCCTATTTTACAGATAAGAACGGGAAGAAGTTATTAAACTTTTTGTGTCACAATATAAACAGGTGCATTAACATGGTGGAATGAGTTTAAGCTAAGTCTGCGGGCACCTAGGATATTAAGAATCTGAATGTCACAATGATACAAGATAAAGCCACCTAAGCCCCACAGATAAGAGCCAGATGCAGCCATCACAACACCTTCACGTAATGTATTCCGTTCACATTGGATGAGATATATTATCTAGCCTTCTTTATTGTGTCGGTGATAAATGCAGCACACATTAACTCTACCAAATGTGTTTTTCCTATTTCCACAATAAGGGGCCTTACTTTGGTGTGACCTTCAGCGGGCTGCAAAGCCAGCACAAAATATGCATTTAGAGGAAGCAGCGGGAGTGGTTGTAAGGGTTGCTGGAGATTGCTTTCTTTTGTACGGCGTCATGCAGGAACATGCATCACTGTCCGCCTCCAACAAACAGCCAGTAATATGCAGAAATATTAAGTAGGATCAGCAAATAAATATATGGAGTGCAGCTAGCACTGTGACAGATGTTGGCTATTTGCATTTAGCTCCTCTGTCATGTCATTAGCCAAGTCTCTCAGCCAAGCAGGCAAAATGAATGAACTGGCTGCTTGGAGCAGTCACATATTCAAACTGTGCAGAGTTGAGGTGCATTGTGCAGCTGAGGAACAGTTGGCCATGTGGAAGAGCTGAACAATATCTACAGCATCTGCAACGAGGTGTTTGCTTTGTTGTCAGCAGGTAACAATAAGTCTATGTATGTGCAGAGTTTCAGGCTGCTGACCTGGCTGCTGGGACTTGAACTTTCTTTGACATGTTTAGAGTTATGGGCTGGTTTCAACCACAGTCATTTACAGTATGTAAAGGAAGGGGATGTAGCTAATGGTTTCACTTTTCAAACCTTGTGTACATAATACCGTTTCTGTGTGAAACATATTTACCCATTAACACAATTGCGCTCCTAGCGGGGCTCCGCGTATTGTGTACTTTTACAGCTTTGCACCACGAACATGCAACAGTGTTTTCATGAGCTCACATACGCATACTCAAACAGCAAGTAAATCTCTCTTTTACCGTACTGCTAGTTTACTAAAAAAGAACCTCACAAGAGCCAAAAACTTCAAATCAATCTAAATTTAGTAAATGTAAAATCTGACCATGGAATACATAAAATCATGCACAATTAAGAGTCCAAAAACACATTTCATTTTCAAAGTTGACAGAATATTTTTGTAGCTAGAAAGAAGCAATAGTCGTATTTCACAGCATGGGATTTCAGCATTTGGCTTTATGTTGTGACTGTTGCTGGTTGCTTCAACATTTATGTGGTGTGCTGTATTAATTTATAATGCAGAAAGGCAGACTCACACAGTACATGCATGTGCCACACGCTCTCTGTATTTTTCAGTATTTGTTGGAAGGCAGCAGCACATTGTATTAAAGATTGATTTAAGCAGTGAAGCAGAGAGTTGTATTCACAATGTTCCCTGGTCAAGGCCGCTGAGTTTCATCTTGCCAAAAACATACAGTGTACTGTATGGCTTCAGGGACACCGTGTCTGACCTCCACCTAGCTGAACATAAATGAGTAAAGAGAAAATACAACGGTGAACAATCCCCTTTATTAACCCCCCCAGGTGCACATGGGCTCTTACAATCAGCCCCAGTATTGTTCAACGCATTGAGCACGTTGCCAATGTGCCTCCTAGTCTGCTCTAATGGCGTGGGTCATCAAGCACTGCTCAAGATGGAAAAAAGAGAAACAAGTATTGATTTGAAAATGTCTTGTTCTGTTATTTCTAAAGCTTTTATTTGTATTATTTTTTTTTTTTTCGCAGAGCTGGCAGAGTGCCTGGGGTCATGGTTGGGGAGTTTATTGAAGGTTGTGTGATCAGTGTTTTTTACCTGTTGTATGTGTGTGTGCTCATGCATGTACCAAATCTTGTAGGGTGCAGAATACATACGAGGAGGCAGGAGAGTCATATATCTGACAAAGTGCAGCCAATAAAGTATAATTCATGACTGTTACAGTGCCTGTGGATAGTAGTCATTACTCTTGTGTTGGTGTGCCTGTAGTATATCAGATCTCAGAACAACAGCCCTCATCACTTTATTGATTGCCTGGCATCTTCTAAAACATGTTTTTTGTTTTTTTTCCTGCAGTGATCAGCCGGGTGAAGGATAGGCCCAAGGCAGAGCCAAAGATGGAAAGAGTGATAGGAACACTGTCCAAAACAAGATTGTATCATACAACTAAATGGTTTACAATGTCACAATTCATGGTATTTTGTGGTAGAAACAGTTGGAAATTACAGTTGATAACACTCTAAAAAATAATAAAAAGCACAGATTTAAAAACTTGACACCAGGGACACAACAACAACAAGACTAGATTGGCACAAGAATTTAACTTCACACACTAGACCGGGTGTATTTATGTGTTTGCATTTACTAGAAATGTCAACATAAAATGTATATTTTTAATGTTATTATATTTTGTGGATGATTCTAGAACATAGTGCTTTTAATTTTGATATATAATATGTCTAAATTGTCACAAAAATAAGAAAAAGGGCTTATTTTTTTACAGCCCAAGTACAATGACACACACAGTGACCTAAGCACAAAATGTATTTAGCAAGAATTTGAATTTGGTTGAAACCTAGAGACTAACAAAGTAAGAGAAAGGGTGTAAAAAAATGGAAGAGCAGTGTTGAGTACAAGATTGTTTGATAAAGCATACTGTTGCTATAACTTTATGTCTCAAATGTGATTGTATTCTTTGTATTATTTATATTTTTGCAAAATTAAGCACTTTGAGAAAGTCTTGAAAAACTCTTGGAAAATGACACTTTATCATCTATAAGGGGCACACTATCACCGTGTTTATAAATCTGTCCATCATCATTTTCACACTGCTGTGGAAAATCTATAGCATTTGTTATTTAGTTTTTTTATATTTCTTCTAAAGATAGGCCTATAAAGTTTTTCAATTGCAGAATGTGGTAAATTTTCACAGCAAAGCAATGACATTAACAAATACTGTATGCCTATCTCAAAGTAACCATTAACAAACTGAATAAATAAAAACTGCCTCCAACATATACAGTCATATACATAATATTGTGTAAAAGTGAGATCCTGACACGTGTGAATAGTTGTTTCCATTCTGAGATGACCTTTTCACTTTAGAGTCCAAGCAATTGCAATAAAAACAACAAAAAACTTTATTTTATATACACATGTGTTATAGCTTTGTTAAAAACATTCACATGTCCACCAACCACAAGAATACACAATACGCCAGGACCACACTCGGAGTTTTATTATATGTATGAACAGACAATGCACTCTGATTGCATTTAGCATTTTAAGCAAGCAACACAAATAATACACACTGGCAATACGTGTTTTTACAATTACTTCCAAAATCCAGTTCTGAAACCACCATAACTAGTTATGCTGTTAGATAGGAGATGTCTAAAAATATTTTAAAATTACTGAATTAAGTTGTCAAGCTCAAAAAATAGCACACATACACAAACTGATCTGAGATGTCACTTTATAGTTCCTTTAGCCACATTTTCAAAAATATCCGGTCACATGAGGACAGAGCATTGATCTTAGTAGCTGGTCTTCACGACACTTTGTCATGTACGGCAGCAGGCTGTGGTCCCGTGGCAGCAGTCATGTTTAGTCAGACTGTGTCACAGGGTAACTTGACTCGGGGAGTGAGATAAACTATCTGTGTTGTTGTCCAGTGTCACGGTGTCTTCCACTTACACAGAGAGCTTCTTTTCCACACACTACTCAGCTTTGTTTTGTGGTTGTAAGCAAAAAATGAAGACAAAAAATCCAAGCACAGCCCACAGTTGCCCGTCTGTGATGCGCTCCTAATGTGTTGCATGTGAAAGAACATTTTCATGTGATCATCATCCATCACTTTCTTTCATCGAGTCGTCTGCTGCGTAGGCTTCCCCTTGAGGAAAATTGAGCTGTCTCTAGTGTTTTCTGTCAGCTCTGTCTCTCACTGTTACGTCTCCTCCCATGTTTCCTTATCACTTCTTGTCAAAATCATAACGTTTGCAAGAATGCAGTGTGCAGCTGGTAGCAAAGGTCAGCCTGCACTGACACCAGAGTTCAGCCCGTGAGATTTGAAAATGCTTTGACATGCTGAAATAAAAGTGTCTAAGCACAATCAGTCAAAAGGTTTTGCAGTCTCTGAACGGAAACGGATTCACAATATGTAGTTTAATGTAAGTAGGTTTAGTGGAAGACGTTAAATTGAAATTTTCTAACCAGGTTTAGATTAAAATGGTTTGGCTAGAGCTGCAAAAAGCAATTTGCTTTCATGAAATTATTAGTAATACTATTCTATCTTTTGATTTGAAATGATCCTCCCAGTCAAGAAAACATCCTTAAGTTGTTTATATGTTTAGTCAACTATTATAAACTGTATATATAAAATTATTTCCTGATCACCATGAAAAAAAAATGTTCATACAAAAATAATCTAAAAAGTGATAGATAAATTCTATCTGGAAGTTTCAATCTGGCACTGTGTTTTCAATATATTGATACAGTAAATGTGAATCTAATATGTAACAACTTACAAATCCAATGTAAGGGCACTCCTTTGTTATGAAAAGTTTTGACACCCTTTTGCTTTTATTTTCTTGTGCTCACTTGTGAATGCAAAACGTAAAACTTCATTTGAATGACATGAAGCCAGCTAAAACATGTCGGGATTTGAATTGTAGTGTGTTATATTAAAATGACTTTTAAATATTTTTTTTTAGTGTGCCATGTTTTAATAGCTAAATTTGTAACAAGTCATTACCAATGGTATCAGTGGAACCCTTTCGGATGAGATCTGACATCGGACCTGGTCTGACACTAATCGGTGTATGTAATGCTAACATAGCCATACAATAGCACCATTAAAACCAAAAATGCATACTTAGTAGAGGCAATAAACCGTGAGATATTTACATCCTAAACTAAACTTCATGATGACCATTTATATTCCTGACAGTAGATGCAATCACGACTAGTAAGAATGTACGCTGGGGGATTTGACAAATTACGCTTGTTTTGTATGAATGTATATTTTTCCATAGTTCTGTCTTTGATCCTTTAATCAGGCTTCTCATAGACTCTTCATAGACTTGATAGGAGCTCAGATTTTTACGTGGCAACTGATATACCGTGGTATTAAAGGCGGGTGCTTTCCATTTGATGAGCATGGTTTAATCTAAATCAAGATATGGCCCCCTTGAGGCTGCTGCCGTAATCATGTCAAACTGGCTGTACCCCTCACTGTCACCCTCGCTCCATCTCGCTTCATCATCATCTGCATTGCAATTATTGAGGAGATTTAGATGGTATCTGCCTCCATCAGGAACAGAATGGGATTAGGTGTAGCGTTATATGGTTATGTTGTTAAAATCAATGAGCTTGCATCACAAATCTTATTTGGCTCTGGGACAAATGACATCTAGTTTTGGATTTTCAAGGTTAAACTGTTAAACGCTGACTATTTAAGGCCAAGGATCATTATCATAAATATATATATATACATAGAGAAAAGAATGTGTTTGAGGCTACAATTTCTGAAACAGTAAATAGATTTTAATGTGTAAGCATATACACATGCAAGCATGGTGATATTATAAAGTCTCTTTATATTACTTAATCAAGCAGTCATGTTAATTGTGTAATAGGCTTGTATATTTCCATGCTGTCTAATCTCATTTACATATTAACGCCTGTGTTAATGAGGAAGGCTAGATTAAAGAGAGGAGGAGGGGAACGTAAGCTGCCCCACCCTACATATCTCTGATTTATTTATACTCATTACGGCCCATTGGACAGATCTCCACTCTGATCTGTAATAAGGAAGAAGCCTTTTCAAATGCATGCACTAACTGTATTCTTATAAATATATATGGGGGTACAAGAAGAAGTAAAATACATTAAGGTCATTGTAACTGTGATTAAAACTATATCTTTTTTTTAAATATTGCATTCATAGTAAAACTGATATAATGAAATAAAAATGTGTTTTCCTGTAATTAGAAAAGTGTATGATGAACTAAAACCACTACCAGTGACAGGAAATTAATAAACATAATAATAACTAAAGTAGGCCTTGTTCAGACCTGGTGTTAAGCTGTGTCCTTCTCTGTTCACATGACAACTCACTTTCCCAGATTACATGGTGTTAGGCTCTAAAACGTTACACACATATTGTTTACAGGCACAGGCTAAATTATATTTTCTCATCTCAAGTTAAATGTTTCTAAGAATGTACTCCGTCTTTAATGTCTGATTAAAAACCTTGGTGTTCAGAAGTGTACAGTAGGAACATTGTATTCTGGCAGCTGGGATGCCCTTTAACTGAGTTTATCAAGACAGATTGAAGCAAAGCCACGCTATTATTTCACCATGGAAAACCGGAACGATGCATGAATGAATTCTTATAAATTAGAAGTGGATGGAGTGGTAACTTTATTTTCAGGACATCATTGCCAGAGGCTGTTAGTAGTAGCAGGCCTGTGTTCAAGCTGTAGCAACGATGCAGAATAATGAAAATAAGTGTGTCCATTGGAGCAGCTAATCTTATTTGGCCTGTAACATTGGTCTATGTTTTCATCACAGACTAAAGGGTCCTTGTTCTCAGCTCATTTTGTGCGCACATACATACTGTAGGGTCACACACCACCCATGCACAATCGTGGCCTTCATGCACACACAGTGATTTAGTGGTTACGTAGACACTTGGCTTCTCTCCTCTGTTCTCTTGCCTTTTCTCCTCCTCCTCCTCCTCCTCCTCCTCTTTTTCAGCAAACAACACAGGCCTCCTCTGAGCCCCGAGGAGAAAGAGCAAAATTTACAAGAGGAACACCGGGGATGAGTGGTGCTGTTGTGTCCCGGTGAACAGCACCCCTTTGACTGGAAGCAGAGGTCAGGCCATGGCGCTCAAAGCCTGCTGGCTTCTGGGCTGTGTGTTCACTCCATGTGTGTGTTAGCCTCAGGGAGAATAAAGCACTGCTAATGTTACTGGAGAGTCACAAACTGTTTTTGTGCTAAACTGGAGTCACATGACGACACAGCATGTGCGTAATCTCTTTAGACACAGTGTAAACTATAGTATTTGGCTTGTGTTGGTGCGTGATGAGCGCGCATGGCATGGGGGTGAACACTGCTCATTTATGGGTCTGACATTGAGATACACACTCACCACAGAGTTTCACTCCATTCCCCACCACTGCATAAGAGCCTTATCCTCTTTAACACCAGTAAATAGTACCAACACTCGGAGTTTAATAAGATTAGACCAATCATTTTCACCAAAGTGCACCCTGAAGACAGGGCATTTTAGGTCTCTATGGGTCCAACTACCAACCCACACACTGTCTCCTCACATAATGCTTTTTTAAAATGACTACACACCGGATATTAAACCAACTCAGTGTCAGATTTTCAGTGGGGAAAAAATAAAACTTCCAACTGCTTCTTCTAAACTAAAATATTGAGTTAACTCAGGTCACTGCCACTAGGTTTTTGGGTGTAATTGTAGATGAGAATCTGAGTTGGCGAGATCATATTGATTGGGTCACTAAGAAAATCAATCTCTTGGTATTATAGGAGTTTTTTGTCTGGTTAATACTAAATGTATGCTTACACTATACTGCAGTTTAAATTACCCATATCTATCATATTGTAATATATTCTAAGCAAGCACTTTTCTACCAGAAAGATTTTCTAAGGCACTTACATCATCAGTTCATTAAGTTTATAGACACAACCTTTACAACATCAACATTTAGCAAATGTCTCTTTTAAATGCATAACATTTTGTGTACCATAGTAATTTATATTTTATTTAAAACTAATGCAGAGGTTCATTGCTGTAATATACACCAACATCAGAGCCCAGTTTTGTCTGAGATTTAGAGGCTCGCAACTTTGGAAAAAATCTTCCCCCTTTGACCAAAAACGAACATATCAGTAATGTCTTTTATGTCTAAGGTAGAGTTTGCACTAAAATTGCTTTTCAACACATTTCTGTGTAAATTTCTCTCATTTGTAAAATAAAATAAATAAACGTTTAAGGTGTTCATCTTTTAATGGACAAATGGCGTGCTCTTGATACAGATATTTATATTATTTCTGCTTGATTGTTGAGTCAATTTGGAAACAAAGAAACACTTTTGTGGAAAAGGCTGCCAACCAACAATATTTATATATAGTCTATTAAAGTATATTAGCCAGAGGTAACGTCATGAGTAGGATTGGGCAGTTAAACTCTTGATTAGTGTTTGATTTTCTTCTGTTACTGTGAAGAAAACTTCCTGTAAAACTTTTTTATGAAAGACAGAAGTCGTTTAAAAACTAATCTATTTACTTGATGCACAAGTATCTGTCATTTTAACCACAAAATAAAAAAGCAATGTGAAAAGTCTGAAAAAGTGAAAAAACTGAGAGTCTTGAGAACGTCAAAGCAGGAAACACAATGCAAGCAGTTGTTTAAACGGCCCGAGAGTGTTTATTTACTCAAAAAGGTCATACTGTGACATGATACAGTGTGTTGTTATGGAAAACCCCCAAGTAAGACAAGAGGAGGTCAACCAGTGTTTGTGTCCCATTTTGAAACTACATTCCAGCACTGAATGCCTAAAGACTTGTGGATAGACTCATTCTGGGTCTTTGTGCTGTTTGTGCTGCTGCCTGTAGTGGCACTAGTCATGAGCTTTATGCTGTTATTTATACTGTAGTTCTTTGCAACATTGCTCTAGTTTAATTCTTAATCACCATTAAAACGCTCAATAGGTCTGGCAAAGGCTAATTTTGTTGTCATTGATATGATAGCTTGATAAAATAATATGGAAATAAGATAATACTACTATTAATAAATAAGGAAATGCAGTAGAGGATTTGAAGAAAGCTGTGTTAAATAACATTATAGTCACATAAATGGCTTCAGAGAACATAAATATGCCTGCACAGACAGTGGGTGGATGGTGACATCAAAACACCATTTGGAGCAATAGGGAGGGGGCAGCCCCTTAACGGCTCGGTGAATGAACAAACAGCTCAAGTGTTTCATCTGGTCTCCAAAAGGTGTAAGTAATGGGTGCTAGCTGTCTTCTATATCTAATATTCCCATCAAGTCTACATTCAACACCTGCTCTTGAGATTGCACAGCAAACACTCTCATACCTGCACACTCACCCAAGTCCAAGCTAAAAGCATTCCCCTGACACGAGCCACTACCAAGTGTTAAAACCAAGAGCCCGCGGGGTCAGAAGTCATCGGCTAAGAGGTCTGAAATCATGTCACCATGCACTTATCCGATTCCAAACCATCACATCCCATGTTTCCAACAGATGTGCAACCACTTCTTTTTTATCACTATTGATGCCTTTCAAAAATGCTCACCAGAAAAGTCTTAATGATATAATGTACACCCAGCGGAAAAGTGATAATCTGAGTCACTCCTTAATTCAGTCCTCGCAGGCAAACAGGCGGCCTGAGTGCTCGCAACCGGAGCAGTGATGGATGACGCAATGCTCATTAGGATAAGACAACAAAATCAATAGAGTGAGTGTTGAGGTGACAGCGCCTCAGACACACACTGATGGCCTATTCGCTGCCAGCCGACTGAATCTGACATTTGGTGGTGTCTGACGTGTGACTGGACTGTGTGTGCCATACACTGGGAGCAGTTACTGACCGAGTGATTGATGCTGATGGATGTGGATAATGGAAAGTGCTTTCAATAGTAGGTTGCATGCGCCTGTTTGTGCATGAGATACAAAGAAAGGAAATACATAAACACTTAATCGAGATGTAAATGTTTTTACAGTTGCTCTTTACAAACCATTTGTTCCTCTCTAGAACCGTGATATTAAAAAAAGCCAGTGTTTCTATTTTTGATATGATATGGTCTAAAAGCACACAGATACACCCTAATGAAAATAAGAGGGGGGGGGGACAATCACTTGAAACAGATAAACCATACACCTTAATGAAACTGGTGGAAGAAAAAAACAAGTTGCGATGTGCAATAAATCATGCATATAATTAGATTCTGAACTTATTGGAAATATTCTGTGTTTGTTTTGCACTTTGAACTGTGTCAAATTGTGTTCATTCATGTGTTCATCTTTTACTATTTACCTTTTCAGGTCGCGCGGGTCTCAAGCCTATCCCAGCTGCTTTGGGCGTGAGGCAGGGTAAATCCTGGGCAATCTTCACTTAGTCACAGGGTTAAAAGTTACTCTGACATTTATTCTGTGTGAACTGTTTAGATTCAACAGTTTATCTGCATGCCTTTGGGGGATGGGAGGAACAACAGGGTCAACAGGCAGGTATGAATGTTATTAAGCTTGTGTCTGGTTGATAGTACCAGAATTTATTTCTAACAAATAATTAAACAATTTATGTGCAGTACAGGAGAGGCAAAAGCTAGAATAAAGTAACAAACAAGACTGATCGGTACAACAAAACATTACTAGAATTTTTACTTGAGATTTTGCAATACATAGCAATTTGTTTCAAATGTTCCACATAGCAATATCCACAGTCACTTGTCACTTCTCTGGTGAGGTTGGGCTGACCGGTAATGTGAGACAATAGAGGTTTTTGACATGGCCATTTTTTGCAGTGGCTCTAGGCAGATAGCAGTCTCTTATCTACAGGAGGTAGTAATTTATGGTTGCACACACTGCCACAGAGCTGCATGTATGTATGCTTATCTGTTGTTCTCACACAGAGGCCACATAACTCCACATGCACACGTCTGCAAACACATGCACTGTTGGAGGCAGTGGGGGCACGTTGTTGTTGACAGTTTGCTGTTTGTGGTCTCACATTCAGCAGATGTCTTCCTGTGGAAGACTCGGCAGGTTTCTGTTGAAGCAGTCTTTATGAGTTTGATGTTTGACAAGTGCAGAAGTGGGTATTGTGTAGTGTACTCAAGTAGAGGTCATTCATAGGGCCAATTTAAAACACAAGTCAACCCAAAGCATTGTGTTTTATTGTATTTACATTTATTCATTTAGCTGAAGCTTTTATCCAAAGCGACTCACCAGGGTTACAGCTGGAACACCACTGGAGGCAAGGTGGGTTAAGTGTTAAGTGAAATAGTCTTAATAGTCTTAATAGTCTTAATAGTCTTTTTTTAGCTGTGTATGGTGGCAGAGTGGTAACGCCTGCATCATAGCAAGAAGGTTGTGAGTTTAATACCCGGCCAGTCAACTTGTCCATCCTCGGCCGGCCAACTTCCTTTCTGTGAGGAGTCTGCATGTCCTGTCCGTGTTAACGTGGGTTCTCTCCGGGTACTCCAGCTTCCTCCCACCGTCCAAAGACATGCATGTACAGGTCAGACTTGAATGATTTTCTTAGTAGTAATGGATTTCCCAAGTAAAGTTTATTGAATGTATTACTACTCTACTCCCCTAACGCTTCAGTAATTGAATTGAAATCAAATCTAATTGGATTGCAGTAGGAATGCCACTGAACACAGCATCTCTTCCTGGGAAGAGGGCATCCAGTACAGGACACGGTGTGTGTCTCAGTGAATGAGGAGGAGAGAGCTGAGGCGACTCTCTGCCATGAATTAGATTAAGCTAATCATTTTCACTAGCTGAGGATTGGTGGCTCGGCGTGGAGTTTACAGTAGTTCCCAGTGAGGGGTAACATGTCAGCAGAAGCTAGACCTCACTCCACCCTGCTGTCACTTCACACAAACACATGAAGTGAACATCTTGTACCCTTTGTACACTAGTCTGAACACAGCACATTACAAAGAGTGTAATAGAAGCACAGCTTTACTGTACCACTTACTTTACTGTACCACTCCACTTGTCCAGTTCTTCTCTGTGCTGTGTATTTACCTGTGTACTCTTTGTTGCCATTTTTTTTTACTGTTACTCTACTCTCTCTACTAAACACAAATGTTAACAACTTTCTTATTAGGGTAATAACTTTAGCTATTATGATGACATTATAACCACCATGGTTGTAAATAGATTTTTCCTTAAAAACAGCCCTAAGACATTAAAGGAGTTCTCGCTGAAGGAGTATCTGGCACCAAAACATTATGATAGATCCTTCAAATTCTTAAGGGTCAGGGTATATCCTTAAATTTCTTGGTATTGACCACTGCAGACTGAATGCCCCACCATAGCAACAGTTTTGGGGATGCTCTGGCCATCACATTGTGGTCCTTGTCAAAGAGAGTTTGTGCTTCACTTTCCCGTTATAGTAAGATTCCCATTCTCTATTACCTCTGCAGCTACTCCTTCCTGGCCACATACAGGAAACAATGTAAAACAAGACAAGTATTGTATTATCCATATGTATACCTAATTGGGTGGGCTCATGATTTGTGTAGTATTCTCACAGGTGGTCGAATTTTTGCTTTCAGGCATTTGCCGTCACCACTGGCACGTCTCACACATTCACTTAGGCCCCTCATGTGGACAGATGTAGCCAGCTCAACTCGCATCCACATCTGGAGTTTACATGCATCCCCTTGTGTCTGCATTAGATAGGCTCTCTTTTCCGCTGTATATGCAAAACTACACCTGCTTTGGTTCGGTTCAAACAGAGCTTTCAGAAAAGCTTTATGTCACTGTGTAAGTCACTACACATCCAGAACAGATTTTGGGCTTTGACATCTCACAGTAACACTGACCACACTGCACTCTGTCTTGATTAAACTGCATCTGAAAACAGCTTTGTTACTCTATTCCATTATTTCTCATAAAGCGGTCATATGTCAGACTTTATTTACTGTAAGTCCTCAGTGTTAACTATGCTCATTTGCGTTTTATTCCTTTGTGCTTATATTTCTCTAATTAATGTGCTCTGTGATCTGCTTTTCTTTACTTCTCTGTGCACCATATGCCGCTTTTTCATCTGTGCAGTAACTCTCTCAACCCATTTCTTCTTTACATAACTCCACTGTTGTTTAACCCACTTCACTGCAGTGTACTTTAATGTCCTCTCTGGTGTTTTACACAGTTCTCAGGCTTACTTGGCTCCACTTGTTTGCCTTGTTCAGCCCAGTTTTCCTCTAATTTGTGGTCTGCCATTTGGTTTTAATCACAGCCGTAATGAAAGACAAAGACTTGCTGCGCTGATGCCATTATGACCAGAGTCGCCGATGGGGCCACATTTGTTATGACTGGGGCTTTAAGGTGGGGCCTTGACATCCATCAAGGGCAAAGGGATTACTACAGAATGCATGGACTCAACCACATTTTTCAAACCATCTTGAAGAATTTCATAACGGTGTGAAGAGAAACCTGAACCTGAGAATAGATAAAAGTGGTAAATAGGGTTATATATTGTATATATGGGACTGGAAAACCACCTCCTGACCTGTGCATTCACATAAGCCACTTTCACACTTCCACTGAGGTCCGCATTGTATGCCAATCATTACCTGGTTGTATGAACAAAATTTCCCCCTAACTTTTACACCCACAGTTGATCATTCAGGGATCCGTGGTGCCCCGTTGTGTGAACATTTACAGTGTAGTCTCTGCGGTAAACTGATGACAAGAACGCTGTGCATCTGGAGCTGAAACCTCATACCGTTTGAACTTAACTGTTTGGTTAAGGTCCTCACATGTTTAAACAACTGTCATTTCAATATTAGCTCAATATTCTCCGTCTCTGCAATGGACTCGGCTCATTTTTGTTTGTTAGCTTTGTGTTAGAACTGTCAAGCTAATTACGAGTCACCCCCGCTTGTCCCTCCCTCTTGCTTCTATGTAAAGCCACCGCACCATGAACTGTCAAGCTAATTAAGAGTCACCCCCGCTTGTCCCTCCCTCTTGCTTCTATGTAAAGCCACCGCACCATGTATATGAACATTAAAAACACAGCCGTTTTGCAGACTTAATCTGCTTGTGCGAACAAAGACATGAGGATAGAGCGTGGGTGAAATATCCCCTATTACGTCCAGACTGAAGGTGTAAAAATTGGCATCAAAATAGGCACCGAAAACCTGGAGGGCAGGACGTCTGCAAGGTCTGCTTCCATACATGTCAGGTGGGCAATGGACAGATGGGAGCGGGGTAACCACAGAACAAAGGTGCTTACTTCTTTGCAATGGCAGCAATTCATCCGCTAATATTGATACTATATGTATTGGAACAATCTACACCAGCCATATCAGCCCTGGTGGATGCATGTATGAACACTATCTATTCAACTTGAATGGATTGTGTTCATACATGCAGCCCCTCCAGATAAAGTCAGGTTGCTAATGTAGGACAACTGTCTATGTACTGGCCTCATAGAAACAGGCAAGCAGGATGGGTTTAGACCCTTCTTTATATGGCAGGTGTGAAACTGTAACAACAAATACAGTACATACATAAGCCGATAATGCTAACCAAATGCACCTAGCAACATTGCAGCAAAGAAAAAACATGCATAGATATGCTAAATCCCTTGTAAATAACAAATTTATAGATTAGACAGATTATTATTTCTAAATGCAGTGCTCATTTTGTTACTTTTACAATACTTACAGGAAATGCCTTTTATGAACTCGCTAGAGAGCGTCAACTGAACACAACCACCACTTATTCTTACATTTTCTTTTCTTACCACATGGCCTTCAGGCGCACTTACTGTCTCACTTAAAGGGCCAGCGCACATAACTAAACTTAAGAAATATACAAGCCAAAACAGTCTAAGTGCTCTGATTAAAAAATATCACATCTATACAATGCTTTTGCACCAGTCACATTTTTTATTGTGTTTAAATGATCTCAATGTTTTTCAGGGAACATGAATAAGTCAATATATCAAAACACACTTAAAGAGTGTAATCTGTCCATTCGCACTTATACAACCCAATTCATAATTTTCTGCTTCCTAATTAGTTTCAGGTTCTACATGTTGCGTTCATTTTTGACTCGTTCATGTTTGTTTAAGTTGAAACTGTCAAATCATACAGTATCATATGCGAATGTGATAAATAAATCTACATTTTCAGCCCTAATATCTGTTTTCTGTTTGCATCCATGAATTTCTAATAGGAATCCTTCACATTTTGTACTCCATCAGTTTGTCAGATTGGAATGTTCAGGTAGTCTCTCGCCTCATTATTTAGTATGAATACTGTCCAATTTTAATCAGCGTCCAGCAGGGGGATTTAGGGGCATCCCATGGGTCTGTATTGTACATGAAGTCTTGATTTTGCCCAAGGTTGTTCTCTAGATATGACTAGCTCCAACTTTCCCCCCCCTCACGTTGTGTTTTTTTTTCTCATTAGAACTCAATTTCGGACTTCATTTTCGCTGTAGGGTCCAACAGGGCTCCAATTAGACGGACTATGGAATTAATGAAGTCTATCTCTCCAAGTCTCCCACTCCTCCTCCTGTTCCCTTGCTCTATTTATCCCAGTGCTCAGGGGGACACTCGGTCTGGATTCAACCAGTGTGGCGGCGTTTCCTCTCGCACTAAATTAAATATGTGTAATTGATGGTTTCATAAACAGAAGTAACCTTGCCAAGAGCGCCGAGGAGGTGAATATATATTGTGTCGAAGAGCCCATATCCAGGTTCCTCTCTCAAACAAGCTCCGAGATATTGACTGTAACAGGTTGCTCTTTGCGGGCGTAATGCATGACATAATGTCTCCTATTGCACACAGCCGGAGCTCAAAGCAGACAGCATTGTTCTACTTTAGTAAACTTGCACTTACAGCGTGTTCTTTCTTTTTTAACTCATGCTCTCTTTTTTCTTTCACACAATAAAAATATTAAACTGGAAAGATCTAAGCATCTGGAACTCCACTAAAGATATATAAAGGTTGTTCAACACACAAAAGTTAGCCCTGTATCTTGAAAATCATTTGAATTCTGCAGACCAATTTAGTAGTATCTACTAGCTTTTAACTTCTCCCCTTTAATGTCCACTTGGGGGCAGTGCACAAAGCTAAAAAAGAGACCACTTTGGACTCTGATGTAAGCTGGCTTTATTGTGCAAATGCAAATTCATTTTTTATTGTATCTTGACATAGCCTACTCAAAAAATTTTAATGGCAAAGTAGGTCTGCTTCAACAGATACTCCATTGTAACTCTGTAACATGCAAGATATTTATGCAAAGTAAGAGTTTGCAGCAGCATTTGTCTGCTTTAGTTCATAGCGTTGCTTTAAATTAGGGATTAAAACTGCTGGTGAAACTCCTGTCTGACATTACAGTAGGGCAGGTGGTGCCTTATGGCTGTAGTCACAACATGTGTACAACCAATTGTTGGCATATCACGTAAAGTGCATGGTCAAATTAGCTGTAAAAACTGGCAGCTGTTGCAAATTTACCTGCACTAACAGTAATTTAATGTAAATGTACAGATAATTTCAGTTTTAGGAACATCTGGAAGCAAACAGGGAACCTTTTAATAATCAAATGTTGTATTCCTATGTCTAAAAGTGGTCGGGAGCATCCCCACAATACTAGGGGTCTGCGTTGCAAAGGGACATGATTTTTCACATAAAGCAACCACTGTTTACAATTTTAGTTTTTGATTTAAATTTAAGGAAATTGTGAGTAAACTGGAAACAAAAGTTTATTGCAGCAGCATATGTTTATCTCCAGACTCTCACACCGCCACACACATAGGTTTACTTGAAAATGCCTCATTATGTCAATTAATCAATCAATGAATTTTTATACTGTACTTCTGGTGTTTTAAATGTAAAGGACACCATTGCTGCTGTTAAAGTTAAAATGATCAGGAAGAAGAAAAAGGCAAAGCGTGGAGCAATGCTCATTCTGCTCATTCATCCTTATGAAGTATACAAAATTTCTAATGTTTAATCAAACTTTGCAAAAAGCAAGAGAAATATGTTTCTCAGAGATCGTCACCAACCGTATTAACAACTTGCGTGTCCTATTTGCTTCAGTGAACAGTAGGGTGACCAGATCATAACAAAACAAATGTGGGACAAAAAGCCTGTGTGAGGCAAAGAGGCAATGTGGGACACCTTGCTAATGCTGTGTTAAATGACAAATGACCCACAGACTGACATAGCTAGAAAAGTCTCCTCAGACTGGATTACCCATGAGCCATGATCTTTATAGTCCTCATTGTAGCAGAATCTCCTTTTTAGCCTTATTTTTTCATGTTTTGTTCAAAATTTGTTTCTCCGTTCCCGGCTTTTGGCTGTGGGCGGAACTGTTGTCGGCAGAACGCTGGAGCTGTCAATCACACTGCACACTCCTCTTGAATACTGCTGATTGACTGGCAGTTCTGCGATGACGCGATCTTCCCAGCTTTGTTACTGGACAACAAAGCAAAGCCACGGGTCTTTCATAAATTATCTACAGCAGTGAAAATGCGGAACATAGAATCAATTTGCGTGATGCAGGACTTTTGTTCAAAATGCCGTGTAGTCACTTACTGGTCATTTACTGAACAGATTAATAAACCTTCCAGCTTAATTTCTTCCACATTTAGTTTTCACCACTAAATGCAATAAGTTTGCATTGTTTTTCAACGACAAGGTTCAAGGCATTAAACATGCTACAGTCCACTGGCATAAAACAACACTGCAGCCACCTAGGAGACACTTGGTTGGGTTAACACATTTTACACCCAGTCTCATGACAGAAACTGTGTCCAACCTGAGTGCATTTGATGTTTTACCCTCTAGATTTCTAAAATCAGTAATAAGCAGTTTGTTTCCACAACTCACTGATATAGTCAATAATTCATTACAGTCTGGAACATTTCAAAAGGCCTTAAAAACTGCTGTCATCAAGCCTCTCCTAAAGAAGAGCAGTCTTGATGCTACAGTGCTCAACAACTATCAACCCATATCAAACCTGCTATTTTAAGGGAAAGTTATTAAAAACGTTGTATATCAGCAACTTACTGACTTTCTGTTGCTTGACAGAAAGTCAGAAAATTAACTGCTTGGATCCTTTTCAGTCAGGATTCAGGCCCCATCACAGACCGAGACTGCACTTATCAAAGTCATAAATGACACCAAACACTGATGCGGGAAAAGTCTCTGTCTTAGTTCTGTTGGACTTGAGTGCTGCGTTTGATACAGTGGACCATGGAATCCTGTCACAAAGATTAGAGGAATGGATAGGTATCACTGGAACTGCCCTTAAATGGTTTCAGTCCTATCTTGAAGACAGGAAGTACTTTGTTTCGGTTGGTAACTGTGTATCGGACCAAAAAACCCTGACATGTGGGGTTCCACAGGGGTCTATTTTGGGACCTCTATTATTCAATCTCTACATGCTTCCTTTAGGCCAGTTAATACGCAGCTGTGATGTATCCTACCATAATTATGCAGATAATACATTTACATTTCACTCACAGCAGGTAAAAATGGACCAATCTATTCACTGTGTCACTGCATCGAAAGGAATGACATGTGGATGCAAAATAATTTTCTTCAACTGAACAGAGAAAAGACTGAACTAATCATCTTTGGGCCACAGAAACAAAGAGAAAGTGTCAGCAGTCACTCAAGTCTTTTTCTCTAAAATCTAAAAATCAGGTTATAAATCTAGGGGTCATTATGGACTCTTGAATTTCCACAGTCATATTAATTCAATTACATCATCTGCATTTTATCACCTTAAAAACATTTCCTGAGTCAAAGGGATGATGTCTCAACCAGACTTAGAGAAACGTATCCATGCTTTTATCTCCAGCAGGTTAGATTACTGTAACGGCCTGCTCACTGGTCTCTCAAAACGAGGGTTAAGACAGCTGCAGCTTATTCAGAACGCGGCTGCTCGGGTTCTAACTAAAACCAGGAAGTACAACCACATCAGTCCAGTTTTAAAATCTCTGCACTGGCTTCCTGTTGCTCAGAGAATAGACTTTAAAACAGCTCTGCTGGTTTACAAGTCTCTAAATGGTTTAGCACCAGAATATATCTCTGACATGCCAGTTGCTTATGAACCTCCTCGGACTCTGAGAACATCTGGGACAGGCCTTCTGCTCGTGCCCAGAGTTAGAACTATACATGGTGTAGCAGCGTTTAAGTGCAAAAATGTGGAACAGCCTCCCAGATAAAGTAAAACGAGCCTCAACTTTAACAATGTTCAAGGGGAAGTTAAAAACCTCTGCCCACATTCAGTAAAGACAATTGAAAGTGTTTTTATCTTCATCATCTTTTAATTATTTTATTCTGTATTTTACTTGTGTTTCTTATTCTAAATCTTGCACTTTAAGTTAACCTAGTTCAAATTGTACTATATAAATAAAATTGCCTTACCTTGCATACTCTTTTCTTTATAACTTGGATGCCCTGACAATTATATTGTCAGGGCATCCAAGTTTTGACAGTCAGCTTAAAATATGATTGATATCACAACCAGAAACACATCTTTAAGTTGCACTTGTGTGACGTCACTGTTTAATCAGACACAACTTATCTGTTTATTTTGAGAATTTCAAAACCTTCAGAGGATTGTGTGACATTGCCACAGTGTGTAGTGTCTGCAAGGATCCATTACAGTTTGCAACTCTGGGTCTGAATACAGATATAATACACATAACAAAGGTGACCTCTATTTGACAAACTTGTTTGGAAAATGTGGTTTGGGAAAAGAGACTTTTTATTTTCAAAGTGAAAGTTCAATTGAAGTTACAAGTCAATGTGTTGTATGTCATTTCAGTCCTGTCTTAACATCAGTCTTGCTTGAGTTTAAAGACTGCTGCATTCTAGTGTATTGTATCTGGTTAGAGGGCATACTTTTCACTGACGCAATGCCACTCTTTGAAGCTCAAAATATGGATTTGTTTTCCATAAATGCCTCAAGCTTAAATGCATTTCACAATTCAACATCTGTTTTATGCCCAAACTGTTAGCTTCAGCACAAAGACCTCACCTGCAAGGGCAATAAGACGTCACCAAATGCCAGCTGCCACATAATGAATTCATAAAAAAGCTTATACATATTTTCTCCTGCGGTAGCACTATCAATAACGCAGACATATCCATTAGTGAAGGAGAGACTAGTCCAGGGCAAACACTCCCTCTAGCATTTAAACAAACCTCCACTGGGACTCATTCTCCCAGACTCTCTTGAGACAGGAACACACCAGGGCTGGGGCATATACTGCACTACTGGGATGTGTTTCCTTCCTTCATGCCCCATGGTGCCGTGAGCAGAGAAAAAATGAAAGCTATAACACAGATCAGGGAGCGCACTTGTTTCCGCCGCACTGTTGTGTTTGCTCTGAAGTGCTGGGCTGGGGTTGGGATATTCAAATTAATGAATGAGAGTGAGAAAAGTGAAAGATGAAAAATGCGTTGCGTGGGTCTCTGACTTTGAGTAATGCTGGTAATTGGAGGGAAACATATAGAAATGCAGTGGGCATGTATTTGCAAATGAATGTGTAAAAGGAGAAAAAAAACTCTCCACTGAGCATGTCTCATTACTTATTGGATCTTTGTGTGTTTGAGACAAAGGAGTTGCAGTGCAAACACAAAATCATCTCTACAAACCGATTGCTTTGGAATCAGGAAAGAAGCCAACTGCTAATACCTCCATATTGTCAATTTATCAACAGAAAGCTGCCGTGGAGCTGATATGTGCTGTTAGTGTGTTACGATCTTATAGGCTTGTCTGATTTATCTGCTGTCTGGTTTCAGCACTCCCCTGTGTGTTTAGGTGCTAATTAGAGTGCAACAAACACACATAGGGCCACAGTCCGATCTCTCACACACAAACACTCTCTAACACTCTATAGAAAGCAGTGGCGACATAGAGAGTACTTTATCACAAGGGAAAAGTGGGTGTTGCACCAAAAGAGGGCATTAAATTATGGGTGACATCTCCAACAAGGGTTCACCCACACGCACTAATAGCCACACACATACTACCACTAGGGCTGGGGCATATACTGTACTGCTAGGGACGCAGTGGCTCAAGGTGGTTGTCATATAACTGGAAGGTTGGTGGTTGATTCCCCCTTTCCCCTGTTAATACTGTTGTTGTGTCCTTGGGCAAGACACTTAGCCACAGCACTGTGATTGTGGAGGGGAGTTTGGTGGTGGTTTGGAGAAGGTTTGAGCGCCTTGCATGACAGCCCCCCTCTCTGCCTGCCGCAGGAGTGATTGTGTGTGTGAATGGGGAAAATGTAAGCACAAAAAGCGCTTTGGTACAGCCAGGTACAAAAAAGTGCCATATAAATGCATTTCATTTACCGGCTGGTTCCTATATGTTGTTCACATACCATAGAAGTAACTATGTAAAGTCAAAATCAGTTCAAATATGTCATTCATTTTTGTTATCTTTAACTAATGTGTCCCGGAAAAATTGTTTTGGCACAAATATGTCTCAAGCAAAAAAATACAAAATACAAAAAAAAAACAGAGGGAAATGAATACAGGCTTAGGTTAGCTGAGATTTTCTAAGTGTTATATTCTTATAACATTAACAAAGAAAGATAAGATTGTTTTGATACATTTCCTTAATTCATTGGTCCTTTGTTGTTGACCTCAGTGTCGACCAATGGGAGCCAAAATCCAACTGTGGGCTGATCATTCTCATCTATTAAAATTATATTAGCCTAGATGTCGTCTCATTTTAAACTTTAAACTATCCAACTAAATGCAAGAGTTAAAAAAATGGTAATCCTTGTTATGGAACCATACACTAACTCAAGCATAAAGTGATGTAATGTTTGTATCCAATGTGTTCTGTGTTTTTTTTTACTGATCGTATTTTTTTTTTACTGACCGTTAGCATTATCGGCTGCATAGGCTACTTCTACGGCATTCTTTCTCATGCTTCATGCTTGACATTATCTGATATTTTTTTGCCTTCTAGTCTGACCATGTCATCCCATTACGTTTTCTATTTTATACAATAAACTGCTTACTGGACCGACGCAATTTGAAAAAGAGAAAGAAAAACCCACCCCATTTTAGATCAGTTACAACTGGTTAGGTTGTATTAGTCTGGGTAGAATTTGTGGTGGAAGGGGTTCCAGACCCACTTCACTAAGAGTGAAGGCTGGTTTACTAAATACCTTTTCTCACATCCCAGGTTTCTCAGGTCCATTGTTAGCTTAGGTGATGGTTCTTCACTTTTTGATGCTCAGGGGCAACTCTTTTTATTTATGTCCGTCCAATCCTTTGTTATCTTTCTCACTTAAACTTTCCCTTTTCTACCCTCTTCACTTGGCTGACCACTACCACTACCATAGCCCTTCTTACCGGCTCACCATCTTAGCCACACCACATCCCTCTAACGCTCGCCACAGCTCAGTACTGTGCAGTAATCCTCGAACTCGGAGAGAGAGGGAGAAGTGCACCGAATCACTCCATAAATGTATGAGTGTCCAAAATGAAGAGGAGCTGAGAAGAAATGTGTGGGCAGTGGGCTGGGAAGCATGTCCAAGCTTACTAACAGGATGGGGGAGAGGGGTGCGTGTGGGCGTATTAGAGAGATGGAAGTAGGGAGAAGGAGATGGAATGAAATATCTTTTTGAGGAAGACTTCACAGCAGGGTTAGAGTTGGGTTTTATAGGGGCATTTTTATGAAGATGTTGTCAAGAAATTGGTTCTTGTTATTATCAAAGTTTAGTTTATAAAAAGTTCCCAGCTGAATGTGCTGCTGCAACAGTTGGGATTCACTGACCAATGAAAACCCAAGATAGCTAAAGATAGTTATTTTCTAGACACATTTTTGTAGTATTAGTCTATTTATCGGGACGGAGTGGCTCAGTGGTAGAGCAGTCGTCCTATAACCGGAAGGTTGGCGGTTCGATTCCCGCTCTGCCCTGTTCATACTGTCGTTGTGTCCTTGGGCAAGACACTTAACCCCGTTTGCCTCCAGTGTCTGTAGCACTATTGTATGAATGTGTGTGACTGTAGAGGTGTGTTTGGTGGTGGTCGGAGAAGGTTGAGCGCCGTGTGTATGGCAGCCCCCCTCTCTGTCTGCCCCAGGTGTGAATGTGTGTGAATGGGGTGAGTGGAAGCACGATGTAAAGCGCTTTGGGTGCCCGAGAAGGGTGCAAAAAAGCGCTATATAAATGCATGCCATTTACCATTTATCATTTGTCACCTATACTGTACATTGAACAGCCATAACTTTATGACTACTGACAGGAGAAATTCTTTTTTTTTTTCCGTAACATCCCCGTTAGCATGGAATTATATATCATTTAAATCCATTTAATTATTACAAGAAATTATATTTTTGGACTTAAAAGTTATGCAGTCCTTGAGTTATTATCTTCTACTCTTTTTTAGTTTTTTTTATTATCCCTTCATTATTCCTGTGGGAAAAATCATTGTTGACAGCCCCCAACCAGAGACTATAGCATGTTTTATTTTATGTTGGAGGTAGAAACTGGAGTACCTGAAGAAAGGTACAGGGAGAACATGCAGACCCCACACAGAAAGGCCCTCTCCAGTGCGGTAGTCAAACTCTGGACCGTCTTGCTCTCAGGCAACAGTTCTAACCTGTGCCACTGTGCTGCCACATCTTTCAAGATAATCTCAAAAAAATTGAATTACTTTGAGTAAATTGGGATGAGGAATACATTGTTGACAAATTGATTGCCCACATTTCATTAGAGTAGTGTGTGCCAGATTAAAACTCATTTTATACTTTCTTTTCTTTCATTTTAACAAAACATTTCTTTCTTTCTTCTGGATCAAATTTGCACTAGTGATTTATGATGACAGAACCCTGCTTTCTTAATATTCTCAGTTGTCTGAACCATCCTGTAAGATTTCATACAGAGAACTAATGTCAACAGTGCAGAGAAGCTGCATATGGTTATTCCAACAGAGCAGAGAGCATTACTTATTTACTTTGTACAACAACATTTCCCTGCAGCTCTAGGTATTTGACCTGACAACCTTTCACCCAGAAGTCCTCTTGCATCATCATCAGTGCACTTCCTTCTGAGCTAGTGCACTTCTTAAGAACTGTACTGCAAGGTCAGAGGTTATTCAGTTGGCTTCTGTTATTCATAACGAAATGGATTGAATCAATACATATTAATAATAATAATGCAAGTGGGAAATCACATAAGCTCATGTAGAAATCCATATGTCTAAGCTAGAATGGATCAATATACAGCTTGCAGGTAAGAAGAGTTGCAGTTTAACGTCAACTCCTGACTTATATGGAGTCTAGCTGAGTGGGAAAAAAGTGCCCGAGGACTATTTCATGCCAGGTCTGTGTGCTCAGATACCTCCCCTTGGCATGCTTCTCTGTTGTCTTGCCTATACGCACATCACTCTCCCGTCCTCTCCTTGTCCTCTCAGCCGTCCCTTGCTCCTCTCGTAATAATGCACATTCGTTCACCCCTGTCACATCCCCGCCACTCGTCCCTCATCTATTCTCTCTGTTGTGTGTCCTTTGGCCAGCCCACCCCCCGAGCCGTTCCCCTTGTCTCATTCCCTCGATGACTTTAAATGACTACAGGGAAAGTTATTTGGAGTTCAGGTAGAGTTCAGATGCAAGCCCACTATAGCCTTTTCTCTCTTCTTTCCCACTAAGCCGACACGTTAAAGTCTCCCCTGGATTCGTCTTCTTCTTTTTTGACATGGGATCAGCATTAGAGCCTGAAAGCCGCCAGAATGGCAATTGAGTCCCTTGGGGCATTGACAGTGTTTGATCAAATGAGCTTGTGTGTCTACATTTGACACTGTGCTCACTTTGTTTAATGACAGTTTAATGCTTTTAAGAGAGAACATGATCAAGGGACATAAGTAAAGTTCAATAATGAAACTTTAGGGTTCCCACAGGTCCTGGAAAAGCTGGAAAATAGTTTACTTGATTTACAGTTATGGAAAATGAGAGAAAAAGTCAAATGCCTCATAAATTTATTTGACTACCAGGAAACATTTAATACCATATAAATAACCAAATGATTCAACTCAAGTGAATGAAACACCATGTAAGTCGCTCACTACTTTCACTTATTTTGTGCTGTTTCTCTTTTAAATGAATCAGTGTGGGTCAGGGCTACCTTTGTAGCATAGTGGCTGGCATTAGCCGTGTTTGAAATATAGTGTGTATATAGTGTTTTGGGTTACTAATTGACATAATTACAGTTGAAGCTCAAAATCATTAGCTGCAGCTATTTTGTCCATTCATATTATTCATTCAAACATTCATGTGGTCAAAAACTTCCCCAAAACACTGCCACATGATCTACATCAGCTGACTCATTTCATTACTAATTGCACGTTCATTGTGTGAAACATTTCTAGACAGCCTCATTGCTAATAAAATACAGAGTATTCAGCTGTAGAAATGGGTTGGGACTCTGAACTTTATTATAGCAATATGCTGCCAATAAAAAGTGCTACTACCCGATGAGTATGCAAGGCATGATCTGTTGCTCACTAGAACAACATGACAATGGAATAAGTCATGTGTGTAATTGAAGATCTTACATTTGAGCCTGTTATAAACAGCTGTAGTGGCTTGTGAAGTGCCTTTGACATAGCTCACCCTTGCCTCCTAGTGGCCATGTAGGGGATTCCCACTTAAGATTGAGTCCTGAGACCCTGTATTTGTATATTTGTATGTGCCAGTGTGGGTGTGCAGCTGCCAAGGACCTGTCCATCGAGTACTGGGGCGTCCTGTAATCAGCATGACACATGCACGGCCCCCAGTGACTCTCCGTTATTAGGCCCATTAGACAGCCCAGGATGAAGCAGAATTTTCATTAGCTCCAGCCATGTGTGAGTGTGTACATGTAGAGTGTGTATGATGAGTATGTAATCTGTGTGACACCAGGCATACTCAAGGGATGACAGATAATAACTTTGCAGTCACAGGACAGAGATGGCAGCCCAGAGTGACTGGATGGCACCGGTGTTTGACTTCTATTACAAAGTCCTTGTTGGTAAATTACACAATTGATTGTTAATGGGCGATGGCCATCGTAGCTTCCTGCTTTTTGGGCTTCCTAAGAGGCAACAATACTGGCTTGAAATCAGTTAAACGGAAATTATTAATTCTGTTTTGTAAGAGATTTTCTCATCTTGTTGTGGTTGATTTATTTGGACTCCAAAACACGTCCAAAACTATTGATATGTATTGATTGATTGTATGATATGGTAACGTTGTTGTTGTAGACAGTAGAGGTTTGCTATCAGAGTCATGTGTATCTGCAATTTAATTCTTGAATGTTGAGTTGCATTACTTGTCAGTCTTTGTTACAGGACCAGAAGGGGCATTTGATTATTGGTTACATTTGAAGATGTACGTTTTCAATATATTCCAAAAATACACACACACACACACAAAGTTAAATGACCGAGCTTGTTCTGTATGCTCTGTCTCCAAACGTGAAGATGATTTCCCAGTTTTCTCATCAGCATATGATGAGATATACATGATATTTTCTGTGTCTCATCACAAATGTAAAACTACTTTTTATGGATTGTGTTTCCCATTCAAGTCAGACCTCTAATTCCACAATATTCTTTTCTCCCTCAGCCATATCGTCCCATTCCATACTCATTTGTTGCCCCTCTATCACATCACTGTACATTTCCCAACCAATAAACGGAGGCACTCTTCTGTAGAAATGTATTTATCTTTTACATAAACTCCATTCTGGCTCTGCTGGTCTCCCTCCAGTAGCTTTCTCTGGCACTTAATTTCTATTAATGGTTCTGCAACTGGCTCTGGATTCCAATCCACTGGTAGTCAGGGGGAGCAAGGAGCACACACGAGGAAATATGCACAGGCAATTATCCTCTGTAATGTGCATGGCCCGTGCCACTAATGCATCCGTGCTCATTGTGTGGCGCAGAAATATAGAGGATCGGTGGCTGCTTCGTACATTAACTATTAGAGGGCTAACATAGTGAGTGTGTGAGCTGGGCTGAAATAAACGCATGTAAGTGTGATATTAGCACTCCACAGTGTTGTAACTGTTGTAGCAACATTCAGGACAAACAAATAGAGGAATGGATTGCATCTCACTGTGCACACATTCATGGCTCCCTATCTTTGTGAGGACATGCCCTTTTACTAATCCTAATCATTACAAAATAGAACAGACAATGATATGCACAGATTTCAGAAAGTAGAGCAGGTTACACAAGTAACAAATCCCAAAAGACAGTGGTCAGCAGGTCACTAAAGTTTTTGAAAAATATTAGAAAGCTGATTTAAAAGATTTTATCTATAAAAAAAAAAGTGTGGAACAGACACGTTTTCCTAAGTTTTACAGTAAAAATCCTCTCTGGTGCTCCCTATGTACATACCAAGGACAAAACCACACACAAACACATCCCACACACACCTGGTGTGTATCTGCTCAGCGCAGCAGCAAACCAGCACACTGATAATAATCCTCATCAGTGTTGTCCACTGAGTAGCTTGTAAAGCCTTGTCTTTTCTGGAGTGATAGCAACATTGTTTATCTTGCTGTGCCATTGTTCCTGGAGAGTCCTCCAATATCTGCTCAGCTGTCAGCTGGTTATAGATTTAACACAGCTCACTGGGACAGTGACAGGAGGCCAATAACAGGCTCCCGGGCTTGTAAAGCCTCCATCTGCAGAGGAAACACAGAGCAAATAAACCCAGAGGATCCGACACACGCACAAGCCTATTAGAGCAGCTGTAATGACACTGTGGAGTGTGTTCATGCACACCAAGGTGTGTTAAACTTTTATAGTGTAAGGTCAGTGATGAGGTGGGCTCAGATATGATGGGATGAGGCCTAATAGGAGCTTTTATAGATGCTGTAAATGTGTGTCTGTGGATGTGTGATGATTGTCTTTGTGTAGGTTGTTTGCAACCACCATTCATTTTCCTCACACACACCTGGCCTTTCTCCTGTGTGAGTGGGGCCTCAGTAATATTTTGCTGCCATGCTGTCATACTTATCAGACGCCTTCAGATCTCTGCACTTCACTTAAATGTTAAATGTTATGGATGGGACCAGAGCCCTCTCCTTGTGAATATGCCAGCATGAGATACAGCACACACACCTCCTGACCCTGGCTGATATGAAGGTTTACCAGCCGTTTCTTTCTAGTGGAACTCATCTACCTTGAAGCCTGAGGTCTTGCCGAGTTTTCTGCTCGCTCCGCGTGTCTGTCTTTTACTAGACATCCATCGAGTCCTGTAAAACCCACACAGCGATGTCTTGTTTTTCACCTCAGTTTACTCACAAGGACAATATAGAGAAGAGAAGCCATCTATTATGGCAGAAGCAATAGACCAGGTAGCCCTCTCTGCAGCACATACAAGGACACCGACAATAAAGTTGTCTGTCAGACTCTGTAAGAGGAAGCCTATTGTATTAAGTGTGTAGTGACATCAGTGTGGAGAGTAAATAAATGTAAATAAATGTCTCCAAAGGACAGCTGAAGAGACTGAACATGCCTCGTACAAATAAGTGGAAAACAACAAAAGAGTCATTTTCATTTTTATTTAACTATATTGAGGTGACAATTTAAGTAAGAAAACAAGGACCCAAGTCACCACAAGTCACTGTGGAAATGCCTCAGTACAGTTTAAGAGAAAATACCTAGCCTAACCTTCCCACACAAGAAGCACTTGACAATTCATTGAGATTTTTCAGATATAGTCAGGTCAAACGCACTTGATGTATTCTCCGCCTGTGGCTCACTGTTTTGAATGACTTGTATGGTAATTTTGGAGAAACTATACATTTAAAAGAGCCCATTTCTATGCCTATGAAGAGATACGGGCGTTCAGGTCAGAATGGCTTGTGCAACCCATTTTCTCCATCAAACACCATGGAGTGAGCCATTCAAAATCTATAGCGCCTTGTCTGCTTCTCCATTCAGCGCTCATTTAGTGATAGAGTGATGGTAGGGGGTGAAGGTAAGCCATCACACAAAGACGAAGACTGTGGGTTGAGGATTCTCATTATGCCACAGTTGTGTGTATCCAACAGGAGGTGGGTTGTTTTAAATGGATACTGCAGCACAAGATTGTTTTCTTACTATTATTAAGTATGTCAAAGGACCCAGATACAAATATTTACAGTGCAATTACACACTTATAAACATATGTATACATATAGTTCTTAGTGCGGACTTTGGTGCGGACGTTCAGGTGTGAAAACGACCTCAGTTCCTGTCAGTGTTTAATAGGAATGTAATTATTTTGAAGGACACTGGGTCACTTACTGTCCAGTCAAAAATGCTATGAAAAGTATGGGACAGAAAGAGTACACTTCCTTACAAGACATTTTTAAAACCTTCAGTCACATGCAAAACGAATAATCAAAGAACCTTCCCACTTACTTCATGGTGAAATGAGATTGAGCTATCAAACACAAGAGCAACCAACACAAACTTAACTTTATCCTCACGTCTGTTGCTCTCCTAAACAAACCTGCCTAACACCAGGTTGACTTTTCTTCTGAATTGTATATTTATTTAATCCTATCTTGACTTCTTTTAGTAATTTTATCCTTTTGACCTTGTTATTTGCAAAGTTACTGTGCAATACAATTCTGTCGCTTTATATTTATTTGCACATGTACTGTACCGACCGGCACTGTAGTGAGTGCATTTGAGCTGACTGTTTGTCCTGCTTTTGTGACTGTGTCTGATGAATGTATGTACTGTATTGCAGCTGTGGGTAGCACTGTGAGCCCAAAACAAATTTCCCTCTGGGACAATAAAGTTGAATTTGAATGTACAAAAGGGTTATTTGTCTTGTTTCATGTCAGGGTTACAATGACTTTGATATCAAATATTTTAATGATTTTACTGAGGATTTAATACCAGAATGTTACACAGTGTTACTGGGACCATACTAAATGTTGCCTAAACTAAACCAGATGTGCTTCTTGCCTGAACATAAAAAACTAATATTATAAGGTTTATGCATATGCACACATTTGTAAACATTTTTTTTGTCTAAAACCTTTACATTTGACATATTCATGGGAAATAGATTTGAGAGTTAGGGTTATACAGTTACTACTTAAAAATGGAGTCATGCCAGCAGCCAAAAGACTGGAATTTCACTCTTAATCTGTTACTGTCTCTCCCTCCCACCGACACATTGCTCTTTCCTTTCCAATCTCTCTCACTCTCTCCCACCTCATCATCTAAACCAGCCTCAGGCTAAAGCAGTTTGTGTGTGTGAAAGATGAGCTGGTCCTAGCCTCACACTCACCCCTAGCTCCCTGCACAGACAAACATATATAAAACTCCACGACCGTCCAAGGCATTATGTACGTATTTCACCTACATACACTTCGGATACATGCACAATGCTGGCTCCAGGTGAGGGCATGCTTTAGCTGTGATTAGGAGAGCACAAGGTTACGATCTATGTGCCGAGGTGAGATGTGGCATGTATTAAACATAGAACAATGAATCTTTGGAGAAAATGGTAATCCAAACACAGCTGAAATATTCATGTTGCACGGCTATGCGGTTCACCTCTTTTTGCTCTTTAACCAGATAAGATCCACCACGCGGGGTTAAAGCTGAGGTAAATGAGACAGAGGCGAGAGGAGGGGTGGAGGGCAGAGCAGAGAGCACAAGAAAAGTAATGTAGTGAAGCATGAAATCATGGCTGCCTTGTGTAATTTAGCTTTGGAATGGAGCTCACTGGCTGGGATTTCATTCCCCTCAGGCCTGCTTTTCCACTGTGCATCGCAGTACATGCATTAAGAAGTACAAATATATTCCTATAATTATAGTTTTGTTTCCCACTTATATGAAAATATATAAACTTATTTGCAGTAAAAGCAGTAGGATGCTTCAGATAAGCATCTTTAATGTGTTTCAAAAGTAGTCAATTCATTTGACATAAAATGGAAATTGAATTAAAAAGTGAATTCCTTGCACGCTGAAAACAAAAATGACCACAATACTGATGTAGTTTATGTTCACATTGCAATAAATGTGGTAAATGTTGTGCAGCACATTTGGGTTCCTTGCCATGCACCTGCTCTAGCTCTAACAAGCTTTATAGTGCCTCAACAACATAACAGCTAACTCTGATTCATTTTTTGACCAGCAGGGGGAAGTCGGAGGCTAAAATGGACTGGCCAGAGCGACTCTGATTGGTTGCTCCAAACATATGACATACTAGGACACGCTGGAGAGACTAGATCTCTCATCTGTCCTAGGAATGCCTCGTATTTTCCCGGAAGAGCTGAAGGAAGTGTCTGGGGAAAGGGAAATCTGTTTCTTGATTTTATGTATGCGGCAAATGTTCTCAAAACATACATCATAAGAATACACTTTGACAACCCATAAAGCAGGACCAGAAATGGAAATGACTAAAAGACCAATATGTCTGTGAAGGTTCTCAGTCATCCAGGTCATCTTGAATAAAAAGGTTAAAGCAAAAACATCTGGACTCAGTTTTCAAGGTGAAGACGTTTTGTCTCTAATTCCAAGAGACTTTATCAATTCTGAGATCAACTGGTAAAAGAGCTGAGCTTGTATCTCTAGAGGGAGGGGTTAAGTTTAAACTAAACCTGATTGGACCAGGCTGTTCTGGTCTCATAGTTGTTAGCTATGAAGGGACAGCGTGACTCCTGATGTGAGAGTCGTTAAAGGCTCAGGAGAGTTGTTAGTGACACTGCTCCATGAATCCTTTACCTTGAGTCCAGATGCTTTTGCTTTAACCTTTTCTTAAAAGCTCAATAATAAAAATAACAGATGCAAAATTGGATTAAAAACATGAACATACAGAGTGTGCAAACAGGCAGTTATTTTTGTGCAAATGATTATAAAGTGCTAGGTGCCATTTAAGTGCTTCACAGCTGTTGGTATAAAGACATTATAAATCTTTTTGTCTACAGCCCAGAGCTCTGTAAAGCACTGGTCAGAGAAACTCAAACCCCCCTCTGAGGGATTGTCCTGGGACTACCCTCTCACTAGCCTTTCTCAACACCTCTCTGCTGTAAATGTTTCCCAGCCTGACTCCTCCCTGTGATACCACTGGCAACTTTAACCAGACAACCTGTCTGTTCTTGTTGGTCAGGGAGAGGCTTCCAAACCAGACATCAATACAAAAATTTAAAACCGATTCAATAAAAGCATCTATGTTTAGACTGCTGGCCCCACGGAAAAAGATGGATTGATGGAGATCACCGCAGTGTTGTGCCTACTCATCCCAGTTAGAGCAGTAGGTACAGTCGATAATTTCTACAAGATTTAAACCCTTGTCCAGATGCCTTTTTCTAAAACTAAATATCTGCATTTGCAATCTAAACTGCATCGGATATTAGATAAAAAAAAAAAAAAACATGGTGCCATGAGGTGGAAATGTGAAGGAGAAAAAAACAAAAAACAAAAACAGAGCAGACACTAAACTCAATATAAATTTGCATTTCTTGTTCCTTAAAATTGCTGCAGAAGTGTGACAACAGGCAAGTGACATGTCTACAGTAAATACAAGCTAATCAAAACTATTTCTATTTACATTTCCAAGAATAATCCTACAGAAGTTGGTGGTGTGAGGGCCACACACACACTTTGGGTGTGATGACAGTTATCATTCCACCTTTTGCCTACACATGCTTTTGTCACATCCTCTCTATCTACAAGGATTCAAAGAGATCCACCCTCGATTGCACTTATTAGTCACACATAAAGATTTCAATTTAATGTGTTTTCTGCATCGTGTTACACACTTAAATTGCATCCTTGAAGATGCCACATTTTGAATTATCAAGCCTCGACAGAACGGCTACCGCTGTCATATAATCTTTAAACAATCAAGCAAGTTTGTAGTTGAGTTTTCACAATCCCCAATTAGCACAATTTGTCTGGTATGTCAAAGCAAAGTAAAGCGCTCGAAGAGAGAAGAATCCGCAACATTAATGCCTCAGAACCAAAGCAGTTACCGTTTTTGCTCATCGAATGCTGATGAAGGCTGCAGAAGATGAAAGTTTTGTGGCTTTGAATTAGACTTCCTCTTTGAACCGATTGGTGTTTGTTTGTGATGGCGTAAAGCTCACAGCATTTGTAATCAAACCCCTTGGGAGCGCCTGTCTTAGTTTAACTCTTCAAACCACTTATTGTGTTCCCACTTTGCTTTGTGCACATCATGAAGAATCTAAGTCGGGGTTCTGACTGCACTGTTACAAATTTTCTTTTGTGCACTTTTTCTTTTTTTCCCCCCAAAACTAGCAACATGCTGAGAGCAGTTGTTGTGCCATTGAAACAGTCATAAAAGACCAGCAATACACATGGGAAATATCCATTTAAAGTACTAGAAATGTGGTCCTCTCGTGGCCTTGAGTACACTTTCAAGTTTGTTGATCTTTATCTCTCTTTGTTGCAGTCATCTCAAATGTCAGCACAGCAAAATCAATAAAAAGCCAGCCATTTATGAAGGAAAATATCCTTTATTTTGAATCTTCCTTCTGCAGAGAAAAGTGATGATTATTTTTAGCCCCTCAACGTGAAGCTCATGTTTTTGGCAGTGACAGTGAGTCACAGAGGCCAGTCTTTACTGTTTCTCAACACTATCTCACAAATGTAATATATTTTATATATATTTGGGATAAGTATAACAGACAAACAGTTAAGAGAAATATGGGGATTTGACATTTTTACAGATATACACATGAATGAATGAATTAAGGAATGAATGAATGAATGAGTGAATTAAGGAATGAATGAATGAATGAATGGATGAATGAATGAATTAAGGAATGAATGGATGAATGAATGGATGAATGAATCACTTGAATGAAATAAGTTGTATCAATAAAAAGGTTGATGGTTATGATTGCTGCTGAATTACACTAAGATAAAGTTAGAGACACATAGAGTGACATAGACAGCGCAGATTTTTCTGTACCCATCCACCACCCCAACCTATATATTATTTAAAGCTATAAGTTCCTCATTAGGGACTTTGTCTGCGACTAAACTACTGGAAACAAACATAGGCCTGTTATATGTATTTATTTATCTGGAAAGTTCTCTTTCAAAATTATATATATATATATATATATATACATACATACATAACTCTGATACTCAGAGCTGAAATGGCCAAGAATGAGAACATTGTACATGGATTTCAAACTAGTGGGAGACAGGATAAAATAGAAATTGAAAACATTTTAACTCAGAAAATTTGAATAGACTGGGTTGGCATCATCCTCTAGAACCTAAAAGTTCCTGTGTTTTCTTTCCAGTTCCAATTAGATTTGTCCCTTGCTCCAGGGGTTCGCTTTTTTCAATCCTTCAAAGACCAGTGTATATATTTTCAACCTTTGATATGTTTTTGGAGTGCACTTCCTTCCACCTCCTGTGTGTTTCCTCTTGAGCCATTCTGGAGACAAAACCTCCATGACCGGCCAACTTCTGCAAACTTTGTTGTCAGTAGAAAGTAATGGCCCATTAAATGAGAGTTTATAAGCAAGCCAAGAAGGAAAAAAAGTACTCAATGGATGCCACAGTGACAAAAAGCAATCCAGTCTCCTGAATAAACTGTATCTGGTGTTCTATTTACATTATGTGTTCATAAGTGGCACCAATGTCACCTCATGTTTTTTTTTCATATACTATACAGTTTACTTTAACTGTCAGTCATCATTCAAAAACCTATGATGGTACTGTATTTCAAAACAGAAAAGTCTAGATGTAAGATTGTACTAGAAGGAATTGTACTGGATTCTTGCCTGAGACATCTTCCCAACAACTGCAAATTTACAACATGCTATGTAATATAGTAATTATTATTGTGACTTAAAATGCTAAATACTAAGAACTCATTGGACCTAAATAGGACAATAAAGTTATTCTCCTGTAAATACAGTGACCATAACTTTCTAACACACAATCGTCCTAATTGTGTAGGTGCCCTTTTGCCCCAAACTAGCCCTTAGCCATCAAGGCCTGAAATCCATTAGACCTCTAAAGATGTGCGCCTGAAATCCATTAGACCTCTAAAGATGTGCTGTGGGCTCTGGCACCGAGATGCAGCAGTTGCAGTTTTGGAGACAGTCTGAATTAAATGTGGCCTTTGTTAAAGTCTCTCAAAACTGTACACGTTTGGAATTTCAAAGACGGGTTCTATCATACTCTATCCCAGTTCATGATGTTTGAAAAAAAAAAAAAAAAACAAGCTTACTTCTTTAATTTAATAATCATGATGCATTCTAGGTTTACTGGGTTTTACTGTAATCATGTTGTGTGCAGGATTTATTCTTAACTTAGCTGAAAAATCACTCTCCTTTTCCGTCACCTATACCGATTAATTTTACACAACACAGAAGGATTAACTAACTACACTTTCATATCCATACGTACCCTGTTCCATAATGCTTTCCATTTGAACATATTAAACCGTATTAGTAGCATAACATCAATCATAACTTAAGCTTACCTCATAAAGAGATTTAGCTCTTTGATAATAGTTGTAATTCATGTACAGCGGCAATTACATACACTCTCCTACACACAGTCAATACTTCACCCTGTCTGCCACAACCGCTCTAGTCTATCAATCATTGTAAGCTGACAGCTATGGCTAATGCTCCCCTTTTGTTTAAGAGCACGTTATAATTTACCATTAGATTACTGTGTTTACATCATACAGCGCATATGTCGTTTGAAGTGATTCTTAATTGTGATGCATGTTTTTTCACTGCAAGGGATTTTTGAGCATCATGTGGCATCTATATATTGCCTTGCGACCTAAATAGAGTCAAGGTTGCATGCTAATCAATGATAATGCGCTTCTGGGAGAGGTTGTACTCAGTACAGCAGCGAGTCAATAGGGGGCGCTGGTGTGCTACCCCAATAGAAGTGAGGAATTATGACCCACTTAAACAATTAAGATAATGCCAATAAATAAAATTCAAATATGTTTGTGCCTGGTTTCCAGCCTCAAAGTTTTTAAATGAATAATCAAACAATAAAATAAACACTTACTGTTTCATGGGTCTTAATGGGGCTCATAGTTTTAAGAGTGTCCCTGGCCAATCAGACAGTTTGATAAATTTTGGGATTTATTTTTTACACCTGTCAGTACAAACTCATATATCCAGTGTTGCCTTCAAGTAAAACAGTGGAGAAACGAAAAGGAAAGTTTATTTCTTCAAAACTATCTTTATTTTTTTTTGAGGCGTTTACTTGAAGAGAAGAAGAGGATACTGGGACTTGGACCAGATTCTGAAAAGAAGCAGCAGCAGTCAGGTGAGTAAGACCAATCAGGGGAGTAGTTTAGCTCAAGTATGAGCGTATTTGCACTTAGTGTGAGACATTGGTGTTAGGTTGTTTTACAGTGTATTGGCTAGAGATTAAAAATGATTGTTCTGAAAATATTTGGAATGAGTTTGGGTCTGAATCCTGTGTCTATGCTCTTGGCTATAGAGGCAGTAATGTTGATTCAGGCTCCAGCTCATTATACAACATCCTCACATATGCTACAAAGAAATATTTTTCTGTTTTGGATTAGTGATAGACCCCTTCCCTCACACACACACACAAAATCGAACTGGCACAAAATGGTCCTGCAAATGTTCCCAATGGAAAACCTGATCTCCCTGTTGCATTCTAAAAAGAGATAGCTCATGGCGTACCACTGTTGGGCTAATTGTGGATCTTTTTATTTTCTGGTCTCTTTATTCTTGTTTGTGGATTTATGTTTGAAAATAACTTCTGAAAAATGAAAATACTTGAAAAAATTATTATTGTTCTCTTTTGTATAGAGATTGATAAAATGAAAAAGTGTGGCCAGTGAGCAAGCTGCCAAATGAAAGGATCTAGGAGAAATTTTATTTAAGTGGCACTGCGTAACGGTTAGCTAGTAGCATCACGTAACTTTAAAATCCCAAAATGTACATTCTTGCTGGTTTTGAATAGTTTTCTCTCAAAAACAACACAGGCAGTCAGCAGATGTGCGCCATCTAAAGGCTAAAAGTTATGCAGTGCTACTTTAAGTATATAATTGGAATCTCTCCTCTTTCCTACAACCAGCCACCACTGGTTTTATTCATGGTAAATGTTATTCAATTGCATTTGCACAACATCAGTAAAGAGCTCTGAAAATCTCAACGCGTTAATTGGCGGGTCATGGCTTAGTTATTCAGCGATAAAGAGTCTTATATTTCTGCCTCTTTGGATATGTTCAGATATTTGTCAAATCCATTTTTCTGCTCACATGTGACACATTTTGTTCACACCCTTTTATATATTTAAACAATCCAAAGTATGTTACAAGTGTTTACATCTCTTGCAAACAACACACACTTATTCACTATTATCATTAATCATTAGAAACTAACCATAATATAATGTCACATTAGGTTAAACAGTAAAGACATGTCTTTGCATTGGTGACACTACTTCTCATCATCTTTAACCCAATTCTTTGTTTTCCACTTCACATAACCCTAACAATGGATCTCTGAGCAAAGATATCAGTGACCTCCTCCTTTATCGTTATGACAACTTGGTCCTTGTGATCTCAGTGGTCTTTTATTATATGTAAGCAGTTGTCACAGATGGTAGTTTTTAGGACATAATGTTAAGATGAGGTTTGAACAGTCAGCAAAAACAAGTACGCATGCATCAAAATGCAGCATGTGAACTGGTTCTTAATCTATGCCACACAAACATATCTGTGAGTTGAAACTGTCTCAGTCATCATTGTCCTTCATGCCACATGACCACCAACCCCTGTTTCAGAGTTCTCACTCTAATGAACATCAGTTCTATTGTCAATAGAAATTTAGACTGGAGGATATAAGCATGACATGATTTTAGCTCCAGAGCAGTGAACTTTAATTGACCTCTTTGCAGGCTTAGATCTGTCTTTTATCTGAGGCCATCTGCACAATCCATCACACCAGCTCCGACACATGAGACCTGAAATACAGAGTCAAACGAAATACAAGTTCATTTTTGACTGACACTGCAGAAACCTTTCCTTCCTTCAATGGACAAAATCAACCAAACTGACTTTGCTTTAACTTACACTGTTATAAATATGGAAATATGTTCCTTATGTCCTCTGTTAAACTTATAGCTTTTCATTTTTATAGATGCCGTCATTTGAGCAGGTCTATTTCTTTGTCAAATTCCCTTTGTTCTGGCTGCTGTATCCCTCCATATAGAAAGGTTAAACACACCTAAGCAGAGGCAGTGTGACTGATGCTGGGGCTTTTTCTAAATGTTAATGACACCCTCCGGGCACAGCGCTGTACACCGTAGTATCCTACTGGAGACTTATAGAGTGGCAGTTATGCTATAGTGGCTCCATCTGTGCACGCACACTCTTCGGAAACACACACTATGAGCACTGTGGACAGCCCACTGTACAGCTGGCACGCAGCCAGAAGTCCTTCCAGTGAGTGGTCAGGGAGAGAAATCAATCAAACATGGCTTGTCAGGCCCTGAATCCATTATGGCAGGCAGAGTGGTGAGGCTTGAGTAAACAGAGATGACAAGAAGAGACAATTAGCAAGAATTCAGGCTGTTGTTAGAGGCAAGCTTGGGGATTTGGTAGTCCTGCTTGGCCTAGTATGGCCCACCTCGACTTAGCCCCGTCAACATGCTCAGCCCGAAGCTTTATTGTTGGTAATTCACTAGCCCTCAGTGTTTTATGCTCTCTCTTTACAGCCTAAGCAGGCCAATTCAATTTAAATAAACACCAGTGCAGCAGAATGATGGCTAGGGTGTTTAAAAGCACTGATGCACGACTAGCACATACACTGCATCACAGCTGGGGCCATTACACCACTTCTGCCCAATATACTGTAGGAGTACTTGATTTCACTCAAACTTGCAGCCTCTCTAAATTTAATAGCAAACACGACTCCACCTCACAAATTATATAGCACTCTAACAGTGCAATCTTTGTGCACAAGTTGTTTAAACAAACATCATTTCTCCACCTGTGAAATTAGTGCATATTTGCTCAAATCAGGAAAGAAACTGATTTAGAAGGAACATGCAGAGAGAGCCCTCTGTGTGAGTAAGTGTGCGGCCATTACTCATACGTAAACTCATTACACTGGTCTAATAGCTCAGTCTCATGACTCTGCCTGCCTATATGGAAAGGACATTAGTGCTGCCTACATATGGAACACTGTTGCAGTTCATTCATTCTTCTCTATGGTATGGATCAGACAGATAATTAACTGCAGAGACATGAAGTCATTGTTCAGTTGGAGAGATGGGCTCGGTCTAATAAGAGCTTGCACTGTGGAGTGGTCAGGAGAAAAAGGCATGAAATAACTGGGAAGAGTCTGTTAATGTCTAGGGGACGTCTCCTTCTCATCATCGTGTGGTCCTTATGCCATTTTAATGAGCAATCTGGAAGATATGTCTGTTGCATTGTAGAAGCTAAGATCAGTATTGTGTAACAGTGAGTGCTGAAAGTCAACAATTTAAAGGTAACGTTAAACTTGTAAAATATAAAATGTCAAGGAAGAGACTAAAAATAACAAAATAAAAGTAATCACGCTCTACCATAACTGTAATTTCTGCTTTTTAGGGGAAAAGTTTCCCCTTATAAAATCAAATTTATGTCCCCCAGCTCCAAAGTCATTGGGGCTTCCACACAAGGCAAGTCTGTGTACGGCCCGACCCATAAATCCACATCTCTGAATAGAAGTCTGTGCAATACAGGGCCCCTGACTGCAGGAGCCCCCCATTTACAGACATGCACCCTCACCTCAGCAAGTGGTCAGCAGAAGAACAACAACAAAATGTAGACCTCTATACTATGTGTGCATGAGAAAGGAATGCAGTACATCAGGGATAACATTTGAAGGCTTACAGTGAAAGACAACCATTCTCACATTCATTTAATTTGGGAAATTCACAGTAGATTCCCCAATTAACCTATACATGCCTGTCTTTGGGCGGTGGGAGGAAGCCAGGAGAGAGAGAACCCGGAGAGAACCCACAGGTCAATCACCAACTGGTCTAGGAATCAAACCCACATCCTTGTTGCTTTGAGGCACCCCAGTTATTTAGTTTATTATTTCTGCACCCTCAAAAGTGAGGGATGATTCTGAGAAAACCTGCCATTCCAAACATTAATTTAATTTTTTCTGGGCAAGAAAATCAATATCTTTCACTAATGCTTGAGTTTACCCGTTTTTAAGTGTTGTAGCTAGATCTAATGTTTTTCAATTGGTCTGCCATGTTCTTCTCTGAACAACAATATTTGTCTGCAGACTTACATGTCTGTGCAACCCATCTTTGATTTTCTGGAGCATTTGTAAAAAGTAATTTGTGTTTTTCCGCTATTGTGGTGTGACAGCACAAATATAGACATTATAGAAAACTCTGACAAGGTCACTACCCAACTGGTATGTAACCAAGTGTAATAATTTCAGTACTTTTGACCAATTTCCCATATATTTTTGAGTCATTATTTCCACCACAATATTAATTCTTTTACTCAACTGCACCCATCAATTACTGTTCACTCCTCGGTAAGGGTCTTAGTTTTTAGATTTAAGTGCATGTACTGTCGCAATAAAGGCCTGAGAAGCACAGCAAGTGCATTATCCGAGTGTCCAGGCACTGCATTTAATCTGTCCCTGTGGAATAACATGCATGTGGGTGTCCCAGGGGAGTAGCTAATGTAAAGTATATACAGTACTATGTGTGTGTGTGTGTGTGTGTGTGTGTACAAGAATATTAATCAAAGGACACCGGCATGGGCTTAAAGCATGAAAAAAGTGTTCCACATGCATGGACCGCTCCTATATTAGTCCCATTGATTCCCATCTTCTGGTCAATGCTGAAGGCCTATGTACAGACAGAGAAATGGAAGATTAGTCAGAATAACATATAGCTCTGCTTGGGGGCCCTGCGTAAAGTGAGTGTAAAGTGAGTGACAGGAACAAAACAAATTGTGATGAAATAGTTGCATCACACTATGTGATAGCCATCTCTATACCCAGTATCCTCTCACATGTATGATTCATATAGATGCATGGAGTTTTTCTTCAAAGCACTCCCATGTTTATACGTCCATAACATCTGATGCATTCATGTTTATGCTCCCAAGCCACATTTGACATTTTCTGGATATGATGAATCATTAATGATGACCTCAATAGGCTTTCACATCTTTGGCCCACAGATCAATAAAGTGGTTAGGGGAGTAGGTCAGCAGGTCTCCAGAGGTGTCTGTCAGTGTGTTCCTGTGTGTATGTCTAGAATGTGCCTCCAAACAGTCACACGCAGCAAGTGACTGTAAAATGTTGGTGCTAATTGCTCAACCAAGCTCAACCCTGTCTCCGATGCAACACCCTGGGGCAGGCAGAATTGTGGCTGGTTTTCCAAGTTATTTTATTTTATTTATTTATTGTATTTCCTAGCAATCCCTGCCTGAGAGTCTGTGGGAGTTCCATCCATTATTGATCAGATCCAAGGATGAAAGCTGGAACACTCAGTGGGGACTGAACATCTTTGGCCCCACACAGAAAAAACAGTCTTGACCGCCAGCTCTGTGTGAAAGGAAACAGGGAAATATCTTTTTTAATTCATATCAAACTCAGCATGAGGACCACTAGTCTAAAAAGTAAACAGAGAATATATGGGAAATGGCAAAAGATGTGTTATGAATCTTAAATCTCTTGTAAAATTTGGAAGGCTGTTAGGCTGTGAGTTTTTTTGTACCCAGATGATGACATTGTGTTTTGCATCGCTCTGCCAGGTTTGGCTCATGCTCTGCTCAGTGCTGTTCAATGATTCAGCTGTGTAGAGTTGACCTCCACCTCACCTTGGCAATAGTCCCCAACCAAATGGACGTCTGGCAGCCACAACACTCACTGGATATACAAGCGTGTGTGCGCACTGGCGATAACACACAACTTGACTGATTTGTCGAAATGCTCAGACATACACACTATCTGGGAAAGGTTACAATGCTGCTTGGAACAAAGGGGCAGATGGTTCACTGTAGTACTGTGCCAACACTGGCAAAGTGGTGAAAGCATGCATTTCTTGAACGAGCATATATGAGTTTATATACTATTACATGCCTCAGAGGTAGGTTTTACTGGTGCATGTAAATCAGTCTAATCAATCCCTCTAGTGCTTTTTAAACAAGAAAGTAGTTTGCTTGTAAATATTATAATGTGGTATAAATACAGTATAACGTCTTTGGAGTTTCATACAGATACATTGTTATGTAAATTTGTGCTTATTTGACTGGTTCAGGCAAGATGTTTGAGCTCATGACAGGGTAGCATGCACTGTCATGACCTTTGTCACAATGTTCAGTTACACAATGGAGTTTCTCTTTAACCAGCTGCACGTTTGTCTTTTAAAGGGGTGTTAGTTTCTCTGTTTCATGTCAAGAAACTAAATTAATGGTTGGCTATTATTTCAATGATTTTCTGGCTCCATATGTTTAAGGAAATGGGTGTTGCTTTAACACTATTAATAAAGAAAATAAATAAGCACCAAAGATGGACAAACACAGTTCCAACAGAAAGAGAAGCATGTTGACTTCCATCAATGTAGCTTAATTCAGCGACTGCCTTTTTTTTTCTTTCTAAGAAGTTATGCAGAGATTCATTTCATTGAAATTGTAATCACATGCCAGCTCCAGCAGGTCCTGGGGCACTCACAGTCAGTGCTGCACACATTACAGTTGTGTCTAAGACCCAAATGGTTTGCCAATGAGATAAGCCTTGTATATGGGCATTTTATAGGTTTCTATGACTGCCGTTAACCCTCACCTCGAACCACCACACCTGACTTCTTTACATCATTGAGACTATCCACTGCATGTCATTAGCATATTGAATGGCCATCCACTCTAATCCATCCCAGGTCGTTAGCCTTGTCTGCGAGGCTAATCATCATCTCCTCTGGATAAAGTTAGCCGAAGAGAGAGCATCATCAGAATGAGACAGTTAAATATTCATGTCCCACTGTGGTGTAATATCCTCCACAGTGATGTTTGAACCTTGTGACCCATCGTAATCTTCAGTAATTGCGCGGTCACACTCTACAGCGAATCAGTAGATGGACCGGTCTGATGAGCTTTTGACACACAGAAGACAGAAGCTTATACTATGTTCACTACACTCCGACACACATGCTCAAAGACAGCTATCCCGGTGACAGACAGTTCATTTTAGCCTCGGGCATGTAGGTATGACATCACTAGATTAATAATGGAGCAATTAATTATGACCTATTAGACTGATGAATTAGATTAGATAGAAGAATGTGGCCATGTGATAATATTACACTAGGATACATTAATGACTTCTTGGGTTGGAGGTGGGGATGGAATTCACTTATATCTGTCAGTCTGGGCTGACACAAAGTCGACCATCTAATTATAACAATGATAAATGGTTTTATTGATATGATAATGACTCTTTACCCCAACAGACCAACATAAGGTACTCCAACTCACCAATCCATATTGCCAGACTTTGATGTGAGGCGGCGTAACAGCAGACACTGTGTTAGATGAAAGTTTCATATTGATAACACACTTAGCCACATGGAAGCCACTGGTGCATACGAGCTACCTTTGAAGCAGCAACTGTATGGGACTTATTCAATGGATGAAGACATTATATGACTTTTAAATATGTATAATGTTTGGGATAAAGATGCAGGGAAAACAAAGAAGCTTGCGTTGAAAAGAAAAAACATGAAGATTTTACTTTAATCTCCACTGTCATGCAAAGCAAGTGGGTTTTTCTTGTGTAAACACATTTTACCTTTTTTGAAGATGAGTCTTCTGTCAGTCATTCAACATTATTTTACTATGCTTCATTTTATGTACTCCAAGACTCAACTTTTCTATTGTATCTACAAATTAGGTATGTTATGAGGACATTACTTTGAGCACAGACAAGGGAACCCAGCAAGATGAATGCATACTGCTGCATTATTATACTCTGCTGCTGGCATCAACTTTCTAATTAAAATATAATGGAAGCAGAACATGGGTGTTTCCTAGCTACAGAGCAAAGGGATGCTGCACTTAAAATGTGTACCAACATATCAAATGGTAAAAGTGTTGGCAAGTTATGGTAGTGGACAAGGATTCAATGACACCTCTTGTGCCACTCTAATTAAGATTAAGATTAAGATTAAGATTACTTTATTTGTCACATACCAAATTACATACAGCATATATAACCATAGTGAAATGTGATTGAGAGGTGGTGCAACCTTTGCAGACAGACACATAAAGTGTGTAATGTGTGCTGCAGACCACACATTCACTGCGGACAGCTACCAAGTCCCATTAGGGGTTATGGTGACTTGAGCCTATCCCAGCAGCTTTGGGCCTGAGGCCGGGTCCACCCTGGACAAGCCAGGGCCTACTACTGTACAATTATTTGTATTGCTTACTTAGTTTTTCAACACAGTGATACTAGTACTACTACTACAACACTTTAACACAGTATAAGTAGTGTATAAACTTGCACAGGCCTTTTTCTGCAGCTGTAGTGAACACATGGCAGTGGCAGCTCTCACATCACATCATGCAAAACAAATGTTTTGATTATAGTTTTAATAAAATAACCCCATAAAAGCCAAACCAGTGTTCATTGGTCTAATTTGAGTATTGTCACATGACTGAAATGCTTTGATGTTTTGCATGTTTCATGGTAGAGTTTTTTAGGCATTTATTGCAGAAACAAGTGTAACATTGTCATTTTGATATATGGGCTTGCTTCTTTTCTTATTATTATTAGGTTATGATTAATAACCATTTAAGTGTTTATGTTAAAATTATATATATACTGTTAGACTTAACAGTCTATATGGAAGATTTAATTAAATATTAAAGGTTCCATATAGACTTTCAAGTGTAATAAGCCATGGCTGAAGGCAGATAACTGTGGAGAGACAAAGGAACATGTAGTATTTAACTCAGTTACTAAGAGCTGCACTCCACTGACATCTAGTGTTAGATTGTTAAACTGAGATAAGACACTTGTGTGACCCTGTGCAGGTGCATGTCTGTGCCTCCCCCCAGACACACTTTATCCACTTCCCTGTACATTTGTCTCATCTATTGATCTGCTCGATATGACCTTGAATGATCAGACAAGTGGAAGCAGCCCTTTGGAATGAAAGCCATCCATTCCCACTGTCTACTATCTGCTGCGGTAATGACTTGAGGGAAGACGAAGAGAGGAGGACAGAGGACAGACCCTGAACCAGTGAGCTCTGCAGCCGCCTTATGTTGCGTCAATTTTCCCCTCAGGGTGCAGTCTGTTCTGCTAAACCACCAGAACTGGGTCAGCCTGTCTGAGATGCACAAGATGAGACATGACCTGGGAAATACACCACCATTAGATCATATAGATAGAAAGAGCTCAATCCTTTAGCAGGGTTACATAAGTGCATTTGTTTCCAGGATAGCCCCACAAGTAAATATAGGATTTAGTGTATTAAAATGAAAATCAGTCTCTAAATGATAAAATGTATTCACCCAGGGCTAAAGAAGAAGAGGAACCATGCTACAGGCCCAATGGAACTGAAAATGAGGTTCATTGTCTCATATAGAAAAGAATATGGAAAACACAATTTGACAAAAGCAAAAAATTACTAGAGAAGTTACTAATGAATTTCTTTCAAATTACTTGAGAGTGTGTTTAATACAGAGAAACAAAAAAGGATATGAATTTGCACTTTTTCAGGAATTCTGTACACAGAAGCCCCACTACTCCTGGCTCAGATTACAAGCACCTCTGTAGTACAAGTAGCAGCTGTTTCATTACACAAAAAGTCATCATTAAAATATTGGCTCTGATATCCCTCGCCCTTGTTATGGATGTGCATATTTCTACTGCAAAAGTTAAATGGCAGGATAAAATGCCACCCATGTGTTATAAAACAACATGCTGCTTCATTTCGTTTTTGGATCAGTTCAGTGCTGTATCCAGGCTGTGCTGCGATCTCTAACTGGCAAGTATAGGACTGCAGTGTGAACATACTTCTGTACCGGAAGTAAAGTTACTAACATGCAAATTATTTAGACCATATTTTGGAAAACTCATACAGATGCTCTTTTCCAAAGTAATTGCCTTGTGCTGTTGCAAATTACACTTCCCTGCTGCTGACCATAGAAAACAAATCAATCACAGCTCTATGCAGTCAAAGCATTTCTGAATAGATGCTATCCTGAAAAAAGTGAACGTTCTGTGACAGCTTTATTTCTCCTCCAGACTTCCAGTGTCTGAAAATCTAATTGAACAGTGCACATGCTTACTATATTTTCAAAAAGGCAGTTTCTACCTGACAAGCATAGTGAGAGAAGCATTGGAGCCCCAAATGAGAATACATTTAAAAGGGTTTTCTTTAAGGAAAGGCTTTATAGCCCATATTGAACAATAACGAGCAGCACGGTCATGCTGGTGCACATCAGCACATTCACATAAACACACTCCCCTGCCTTTTCATCATACGATGTGACACCTGACGGCCCATTAGTTCCCAAAGTGCTATTCTATTCTATGATTTCTCTCCTTATAGAATATTTAGACTCTGTGTGTTTCCCTCCACTTGTCAACATGGGATGCATTATTCATGTTAATGTGCCATTATCTGACGCTCTGCGTGATGTAACTCTGCTATTCCCCAGCCCTGCACCCTCAAACACATCGCGTGACCTTCTGAACTATGCACCGCCATCAACCCGCCTGCAGCGCAGCAGGGGCTCCAATTCATATAGACCCCACTGAAGAGGAAATTTGTGCTTTAGCCAGGCTTTATTGTGCAATTACAATATGTGCTTACTAAAAGCAGAGCCACATTTGGCATGACAAAAGGTTTGAGGTGTGAGCACAGCTTGGGTGCATCCATAACTCTATGGCTGAAATACCTGCTTTCACTAGGAGATAAAGAGCACAAGAGTGAATTTAACCAGCTTTTTAATTATGCAATTAAAAATGTATGCCTGTCTTTGAGATAGATAGATGTATCCTGACTGTGCTTAAATATAACAGAGGAGAGAAAAAAGGGAATTTGAGTTAACACGCCTTTAGTGCAATTAAAAGATAAGTCAACGCCTGCCTGCCTTTCAGATAGAGTGAGAGAAGGATTTGTGCAGCCTTTTGTAAAGCTTTGACTTGTGGTTCTGTTTGAGATAGAGGGAAAAAAAATATCTAGCATTAATAATACATAATAGCTTTAATGTTAAAATAGACAAATGTGAATACATAAAGGCTTTAATATTACAATTAGATCCAGACCATGTTATACTGTTATTCAGTCTAACAACCATTTGATGATGTTTAAGTGAGACCCTGAGCTGATATACATTCTCAGGTTATTTTTTTCTCAAACGTCAATATGGCTCGCTTCCATCCTACAGCACAGGATCTCATGTTTGATAAGAGGTGGGCTAATAATGACAAACTGTAGACCAGCACAAGACAACCAGTACAACAACAGTTTCCACAAAAATACAAACCTCTGTTTTTACCATGACCAGACTTAAACTTCAATATGAGAATGTATGTAAGGTGTAATCAATTTTGAATAAATATATCAAAAACTTATAATTTAAATATGCTCCAAATAACTTCAACATTGACTTCAGTTTTTTTGTGTCTTGGGTAAACTGTACAGTCTCCCATAGGTGTGAATAATGTCTCTTGATTATCATTCTCCTCTGTTGCCAACCTGTCAGATGATTTTATTCTTGGATAGCAGCCACCATCCCACCATCCTTAAAAGGATTAGACCAATAGAAATAAAAGTGTCCTCCCAGTCATCAAACCTAAATATTGAAGCTTTGGAAAAGGTTTACTCTTACTATTTGCAGAAGCAGTAAATGGTGCTTCACATCTCATTAACATGATGCCTTGGATGATATTGACAGTGGCTTTAAAGGCTGCCGTGGGTTGATGCACGGGTTATTTTTTAAGATAGCAGACAGCACTATCCATAATTTATTGCACCACAGGATTACCCCACCAAGCCCAGTGAATAAAGGAAGTAATAAGGGCATGCAAGGCGTGCAGCTGAAATGGCTGATAATGCTTTATAACAGCCCCTAAATAGATGAGATGGAAAAAAAAGTACTGTTTGCACATTATCTTAAAGAGTATTGTAATTATCTATCGGCCAATCAACACATAACACTCACTTCCTGCGTCTGACCTTGCTGAACTGGTAACCATGGCGATTGTTTCGCTCTCAAAGCGTGCACAGCTTGGTCATAAAAAAACTACTGTGAGTAGATGAACAACAAACAGCAAAGAGCCGTTTTTCCGTGTGTTTCTCACTGGGGCACCTTGTCTTATTCTGCCTTTTATGGCTTACCGTACTGTTTCCCAATAACAAATATGCAGGCGTGATGACCAACACCTCCTTTCAGCCTGGTTGGAGATGTTCTTTTGACTCGCAGATTGGATAAATATGTGAAAATGACAGTAGGGCTTTTTCTTCTTTGGGATCTGTTATGACAGTCTGCATAAATAATGTATCTTCAGGAAACACTAAAATATTTACAGATTAGTATGATGTGATGTGTGTTGCAGGGATATTTTCTTTTAACAATTTTTTTTTCCCCAGCTGTGGACGCTGCCTTGAAGTGAGCCTGCCTTTAATGAGAGCTCCCGCTAACAGAGGCAGAGATGCTTCTTTGGTTTGCATTCCCACCGGCATTATCAGCCATTGACAGCTGTTTGAATGCACCCCTCAATTTAGGCACATTATTCAGTCCCTTGCACATTTGATGGACAATTTAGAAGCTTCAGAGTAAAAGAAGCTTACATTAAAAATATAATTTAAAGGTGTTTCATTTCTGTTACTTTATTCGATAATGTGTTTGCTGATAGAAAAGGGAATAATTCAATAACATTCAATGACTGACTCTGTTTTCCCATGTTATTTTAAGAATGGTTCTCTCTTTTACAAGAGTATTAAAGAGAGAAGTTTATTCAAGCTCAGTGTGTGAGCTGGGTTTACATGCAGACAAACAAATACATATTAATTATACACTAGAGCTAACATTAATACAGTATATTTTCTAAATGGCAAAGTCTATTGATGTCAGACACAGTACACCTGGACAATCACAAGTCTGTCCATTTTTGGATTTCTATTAACCATATCATGTAGTCTATGTCTTGATTTGTGGCAGTAAACAGGAGAGAACCCACATGCTCACAACCAGTGCTAACCACTGTGCCACCCTGCCATACCATTTTATTTCTATTAAAGGAAGAGTAATCCAAAGGGAGACTCACAAACATGAGGTCAATCTTTCTCGAAGAGTCAGAAGAAAAATGCTCAAATCTGGATTTGCCTTTATTCCAGGAGATTATGTAGACAACAAGATGTATTGGTTTTAATAAAGCAGGTCTTACCCAAAATGGCAGAACCTAAAGATTGCTGTTTGATATAGAAGCACATTTCACTATTATTGCTTCAACAATTGAATAAACATTCACAATCTTTCCAACTCTGATTTTGATTTGCAGTTTCATAAATGTAAAAATAAAGATGTTTATGGAAATATAACTAATACTATTATACCTTTTGAAAATTAGTGTAAATATAATATTAGCATTATCAAAGCAGTATTTCTCAAAAACAAAACTGGCCTTAATATTTTAAGTCGATGATAGACTTAAAATTGTTTTAAATAATGCAATGATTCATAATAATTAAATGTGAAGGTAACGCTTTGGATAAAAGTTAACAGTTAACAACAATAGACATGTTTTATCTAATTGTGGCAGTGAGATGAACTGATTCATAATGGATGTCACCTTCACATAAAGGTCACTTTTGGCAAAGCACTTTGTTACACAGAGGCAGTTTGAGAAGAGGTTCAGTATGAGGTCTCTTGTGAAAAGTTCAGACCAATTCCAAATCACCTGTGGCTAAACACCAAACAGCCCTGAGACTCAACACACACATCAAAGGTCTAATATCTGGACAGGTGGAGAGTCTGCCCACGGGGAACTTCCAAACAGCTCATCCCGGCTGAATAACTGCCAGCACACTGGGCTCCAAAAACAGTAAATATATAGACAGCTTAATCTGGCACTGCTATAAACCTCTCACTATTCCTTCAGGGAGCAGAGAATATGGAGCCACTAGTAGTGACTTTTCATGTGGTTTATACTATAATCCATTGTAGTAAAGCTACGTAATCTCCGATTTTTTTTATCAAATATTTTAACCGGGAAAGAGAGAGACTGAGAAGAGTTAAGTTATGGTTCCCAAAGGACCAAAGAGTAGATCACTTTCTAGATTTTATTTTTTAAACTTTTCAAATTTAGCTATCCCTATTAAGTGCATATTTACATTTACATTTATTCATTTAGCTGACGCTTTTATCCAAAGCGACTTACATTGTTCTAATGTAATTACCAGTGTTACAGCCACTGGAGGCAAGGTGGGTTAATTGTCTTGCCCAAGGACACAACAACAGTATGAACAGTGGGGAGAGCGGGAATCGAACCGCCTACCGTCCGGTTGAAAGACGACCGCTCTACCCACTGAGCTACTGCCGCATATAGTATGCAGACTCACAGAAGTTAGAATCCATGGACAAGCAATGGATGTAACAGTTAAAAATATATTTGTAAATACATTGAGAAATCAGTGGATGGATGAATGAACACAATGACTGACCTTTGCTCATTAGGATTATCACAAAAGGGAGGAGAAAATGGGAGAGGAACACTTTAATACTGTCCCAAGGAAAGATGAGGAAACAGAAAATTACCCAAATTAACTATTTTGTGTAATATTATAATCCGCACTAATTGAGTGGATACAAAAACCTGTTAAGTAGGCCTAAAATTCAGCCAACGACTTTAGATTTCAAGAATACAATTTCAAAATGATGCTATTTAGCTTCCTGTTATTCATTGAAAATGTGAGGTCTGTAAAACGCATTTACTTAGGCTATCAGTTTTTCTTTACGTCTCTCCAGAGTGTTTTCTTGTCTGACTAGAAGAAAATGAGTTGTTGTTTCTCCACCTGCTTATCGCGCATGCTCAGTGCGCCTGTTCGTTTGATTAACATCAGCAGCGTTGAACATCCATCGCTCCGATAGCTCATGGATTCCCTGTGAGAAGGGCCAACACTCCGGGCAGGGGTAAGACCTCCAGTCCTTTTAAACTTTGTTAGACTCGGTTCTGGTGAAAACGGAATCCAAAACGGGCCGAGCGAGAAGAGAGATCCGGTTTGTGAGTGACACGGACAGAGGCTTTGTGGCCGCGATGACTCACTGTCACCGGCCATTAGCGTTGATTCCTGTTTCTTTAACGGCGTGTGAAAGCAAATAGTTATCGATATGAAACCAAAATGTGACAGTGAATCTCGTTTTAACACGTCTGTAAAAGATTAGTCAACAATAAATCATGTTGACGATAAACCAGCAACAGAATGAGACAAACAAACTAATACATTAAGATCAGCAAATGAAGCTATTATAGTATTAGGTAATACATTTGTGGGCTAGCATTCCTAATCTTTATAATTACAACATGTCTGGGGGAGTAAAAAAAAGAGCTTTAATATTATAAACCAATTTTAAAACAAGCTACCTGCATGTTAGCTGGAGTCCCACTTGTTGGCTACCTGTTGCCATTTTAACTTCAGTCAGCCTTAAAGCTACAATTGACTTATTTTAAATCACAAATGGGCTCAAATTGGTTACGCCTAACACTTTAAGAGAGTTTGAATAGAAAACCCACACATTTGAACTTGTAAAATGTTTTTGTGTGGGATTGTGCCATTCTTTGTGTCAAGGGGTTTTATTACAATGTTTCTAAACTAATACGTTATAATCCTACGACTCAACTTCCCTCTGTTTTAATTTGTCACCTACTTGTATGTAATTACTAATCAATAACCTGTCTCCCTTTTATCAGTGAACAATAGTCATTTTCTTTATTCAAAAATGCATACCCTTTGCCATAAAAGTCATTTATTGATTATCTTCGTGCTTCAGTCTTAGTTGTAGTGCACACTTTGACTTTACAATAAAAGGACACATCTATCACAAGATCTGACTTCAGTCTTCTTTAAGTTGATGGATGGTTTATTCTTGGCAATGTTCTCGATTGAAGCCACATTAAATTACACTTCTGGATGTGTGGCCTGTTGAAAACAGTTTGGACACAGAATGAAAGGGATCAATCAAAGAGCCCCAGGAGGAAAAGAGCTGATGGACATTTGTGTGTTTGCGTTTGAGATTGAATACGTGTTGTAAGCGGTCTTATATGACTGAGTCATGCGTGGGCGGGTAATAGCGGCAGGGCAGGCCACAGTAGCCTGCAATCGTTCACACACAGTGACGATAACACGGGCACTCTGTCGACACACTCAGGATTTATGACATGTCTCTGAAGGAAATTATTAAGGAAATCTATATTAGGGAGATAAACAATGTATGTGTTGCACTGGACTAGTGGCTGATATATACAAATCTATTCTTGCGTATGTGTTATCTACTCTGCATGACATTTTTTATATTTACTACAGGTGTACAAGGTGCTTGAGGTGAGATGGCCAATGCCTGTGTCTCTGGCTCAGGAGGGGAATCCTCCAGCAGTGAGGTAGGCTCTACATCAAATTACTAAACATGAACTTACCATGTCTGTTCTGACTAGCATCACAAACAACCAATGCTAATGTTCCATACCGAAAGCTCTTAACACAAAATAACAAGTTCTTGGGAAAGAAACTTAAGCCTGTTTTTCACCTGGACAGAAACACTCTCTCTGCTTCACAGGCGGGTTCCAGCTGTCTGCAGTTTGGCGTCCGCTCCTATTTGCACAATTTCTATGAGGAGTGCTCCTCCACTATGTGGCAGAGAAACCTAGAGGATCAAGGGTTCGTCCAGAGCCAGAGATCAGCCCTGTGGTGCAACTCAGCTATCTGGAAGGCATGTTTATTTGACAGCACATAGAGTACAATATAATCTGACCAAAATCTATGTTTGGTCATGAAAACCTACAAATAGTAGCATACAACAAGTGTAAATGTAAAACCTTTATTATTGTACATGCAGGCAGATTTAAAACCCTTGTTATAGCTAATGCTTATCACTAATAAGCTTTAATGCACCACCATAATTTTGTAATGGGTTGTTGAAGCCGCAGAATTTGGGTTGATGAAAAGTATATTTGGAAAATGAGTTCTGAAAGTGTGAAGTATTACAGTACAAGTACAAGCTCAAGCTGAGACATAGCTATAGCTTTTGTTAAGTTAATCCAACAGCCTGTGAAGAATTGCAGAACTTATTAGCAAGATATAATCATAGTAAGACTGTGGGACACAAGTGATTTGCACTTGAGCTTCAATTCATGTGTTGTTTGCGGACACTGTACAGCGCATGTGGCTAACTTCAGGACCACGGAGAGTTCACAATGGACTCTTATATTAGGTACAATAACCATGAGAAGATCTAAGGAAGGAATAGGATTTATGTTCCTAGTTTGCGTTATCCAATTGCCCATTGTCTTGCTGCAAAGATATGATGATACACATGTTCCCAGCCAGCAATACACCTGGTGGCAATGAGCTACACCTGGATACACTCATATGAAATGGGTTGATAGGAAATTTGTGCGTACAGTGCAGTTTAGAGTGCTGTCTCTGCAGGAAGAACCACAAACAGTGGTGTGGTGATATTTGTACAGATGGGGTTGTGCATGTCAGCCACCTGCACGTTTGGCAATTAGCATGTTTTTTCCACCAACAAATCACTGTATGACCTTTTTCTAACAAGAAGTGAATATGCTACATACAGAGGTCTGCCTACTGTAAAATAAGCAAGAAGGAACTCATTACCATTTGAAATTCTTTTGTAGAAAGTTTGCACTGGCTGTTTGTCTCAGAATATTTCCATGGTTTTAACATTTGTTTCAAAACTTAGGAATCATTGCACTCCTTCCTCTGTCCCATACCTGAATATACTGTCTGGCTCTAGGACTGTGCAATTAATATCAATGTAGTCAATTCAATTTGTACTTCAACTGTAATACATCTGTTCATGCTGTACATACAGTATGTTAATTCCATTTTTACTACGTGTTTTTACTTTGAGTTTATTTTGTTAATTTTCTTATTTTCTCTTTCTTCCAAGTTTGTTCTTTGCTACGACGTTTGGTCATTTCTGTAAAGCACATTGAGTTACTAAATGTGCTCTATAAGTTCTTCTGCTTCTTCTACTTCTTCTTTTTAAAAATGCTGGAATTGTTGTAAAAATGACTTTTGTCTCCACTGCAGGTGTCCTTGGCCCTGGGTCTCCTACTCTTGACGGCAGGAACAGCCAGCCTGTCTGTTGGATACTCCACTCCTCATAAAATTGAGTCTTTTGGAGAAGGAGATCTGTTCTTTGTGGATACTCGGGCCATTAACTTCAACCGGGGCCTGCACCAGAGCAGAGCGGCCGGGATTGGGCTTACCTGTCTGGGCTTGGCCCTGGCAGCCATGGGGGTGGTGGTGTGGGTCCATGCCCCGGGCCGACTGTAAGCACAGGCTGTTTAACAGAGAAGGAAATGGGGAGGTAGAGGAGAGTGGGCGTCTAAGTGGAGGGGGTTTAGTGATGCGGGGGATGTGGTCACCAAGCCGCCAGGTTTAGAAGAGAAGAAAATACCCCTCACACTGTCTAAAGTGGAAAATGTGCAGCCCCCTTCTTAAAAGGGTTTCCACTGTGCAACATGGTGCACAAGCTATTGTTCCAATCCAAGACCTCAATTATGGTTTATAATATCACAAAACCATTGTCTTAGTGTGGTGTTTACATCGACAGTAAGTGTACTTTACAGAGATGTTTTTATAAATTACCCATGTAACAATTTCAGCATCCTTTTTAATGAAAACCAAATGGCAGTTGAGCAGACAAGGCCCAGAAGCTTCATTGTGACTCACCACGCAATGCATCCTCTTCTAGTGTCCGTGCTAGCAGCTATTGTTTTATCACAATAACAAATGAGTCAAGACACTGCATATTCCAAAAATAATATCAAGGTTTCAAAGAATGGGGTAAGATTTTACAAGAAAAATAATCTAAATTGATTAGTGTGTTTTTTTTTTCATAAGTCGTTTTTGTAATTGCACACAATATTTAACAATATAGTTCATTCATTTATATTTTTTACATTTTATAGATTTTTATGTATACAGACAAGTATTTGTGACTTAAAATTGAAAAATCTGATTCATGTAACGACATTCTTTGTCTCTGTGATTCTTTAACATACAATAGACCCAATTTGTAGTTGTGTAGAATTAGTTTACGCTAGATATTTTTATGGAAAGTTTTTATGTATATCTTTCGTATCTGTTTTGTATTTTATTGTCATTTATATCGGGTTGTGATATTACAGACAAATATACGTTCTTGAACACGCACATAAATCAAAGGACAGTGTAATTAACAAGTCTGTTTTTACATTCACACGTATCTGCACCGTACCATTCTGAATCCAGTCACATACACACACCCACACACCTGCACTCCAATGACAATATCACCTATTTTCTCCCCACTGTAATCTGGCCTCGTAATTGCCTGTAACGTGTGTCTCTAGGCAACAGTTGGGTTTCAAGTGCTCTATTTTCAACTCTGAACAAAGACTTATTTCTGATTCGTCCATCACACGCTCTTACTGTATTTTCACACCAATCATGTTTTTCAAGGGATAAAGAGTAGTTGGGAAAGAGTGACGAGGTGCTGAGGTGAGAGGAATTTGCACTGGCACCTTACACATTACATCTGTCTGATGAAGGTCCTCCACTTTGGTTCAAAGAGTTTGTAAATGACAGAGCAGACTTTGAAAAAAATGTGACAAAATAAAGGGAATTGTGACTTGGCATTGTGTTAATGACCAAATAAACTTGTGATCTGCAAACAGGCAAAGCCTAGGGTGGTCTTTCCTTACATACTAGAAAATAAAAGCTGAAATAACAACCAGTATGTACAAAATGATTCCTTATCAAAAGGATAAAGGAAAGCCCTGGTTCGAAAGCATGAGGTAGACTTACACATTTTATTTCACACAAACATGCTTAACATGCAAACACAGTATTGAATTATACACCTAAGTTTAAAATACAATTGGTATTTAATTGACAGTTTTATAACACTGTCAACATAGGCTGCTGTTCATTAGTGAGATGTGTAGGATCAGGAAGCATAAATCATTCATGTCAAAGTTGAGCATGACCGGTACAGTGTGTTTAGTCCATGAAGACGCTCGACTTTGATGATTCAAGTCACACTTGTATGAGTCATCTTCCATGTCTCACTGCAACAGGGCAGCCCTCCTACATTTAATCAACCATACACTACATGCTCTACCTACCAACATTCAAAAAGAACTTCACATTCATTCTTTTCAATAGCACTTATATGACCTCTTTAGTAATTTACTTTTGTTTAGAATCACCCTAAACACAACTGTAAGTGTAGATATAAAATATTTGTTTGTTGAGATGAGCCTCTCTTGACATTACTAACACATCAGTCGTGATTTTATTGGTGTCATCAACATGCTCCTCACATTTCTGTTTGCATGGCTGATTCTTGCATGCCCAGGTTTATTAGTGAGAGTGTAAGTGCATAATGAGTAGCAGCAGTGGATGGTGTGAAGATGGAGGCGACCCGCTTCACTGCGTCACTCTGATGTGGGAGAGAGGACAGGCCAGGGTTGGGCTGTTGTGAGCTCATCTGAGCGGCAGAGCTGTCCCACTGTGTGTCGGGATGTGTGGTTATATGATACTTTAAGTTTGTGTCTACTGGGGGTGACTGACACAGGAGACTGTCTTAAAACTACTGTATGTGGATAAATATTAATGTATTATCAATCATTTGAGTAGTTGAACAGATTTAAATGAACCATTATTCTGTAAATGCCCTGCTGCAAATATTGTTTTATTGATGTACTGCCCTAAGTATGTACGTACATTGTAAGATTTCTTTGCATAATTTTTTTTTTTTTGTTTTTTATATTATTAATTAAATGTGAATGGTAATTTGTACATTTTAGTATAGGCCTACTTATGCCTTGTCTTTTGTCTGGTTCTTATTGTAAACTCTATTTACGGCAGTTGACCAGCACTAAACGCAAGACAAATTTGACTTTAGGATAATAACGTATATTTAACTGATTGATTATACAGTACTGTGCCCTGACACTGTATATATGTATATGTGTATGCGTTATTGCTCCAAGTGTATACTTAAGACCTTGTGTTGAACATTCATGGAGGTTTTTCTAGATTGATTGCACCACTCGTGTTTCTAGTGCCTGAAATGTACAGTGTTTACACCAAATATTTTCACAATCTTGTGCCAGAACCAACCAAGTTTGCTATAATAAAATTGGTTTATTAATATTGTTGACTTTTACATCATGCTGCATATTTGAATGTTCTTTCCCAGCTGCACTACAGGAGCAGCAGGCATCGCAGTGTCACATTAAATCGCCACAATCAAAAGCCATCAGTGAGGAGTTTATCATGTGCCAGTCACTCACACTGCTGCTCGTCCTGCTAACACTCCCACCTCTAACTACTTTACATTCATCCTCCCGTCTAGCTTCTTATTACCATACCTAAAATGACATCTGTTGCCTGGTGCATTTATACGTCCCCGGGTGATTTGTATCTGCGCACATCTGCTCAAGTTCTATGCTTCCTGCAGAAATCTCACATCATACATGGGGCTGTCTTAAACGCACAGGTTTATTTCCAGGCCGAGATGCTAAATGTGTGTTTGGTGTGATACCTGATCTTTAATCCTCTGACTAACTGAGTGAACAGCAGATCCCACTGTAAAGAGCATTACACCTGAGCCTAGAACGTGAGGAGAAGACAGTGAAAAGAAAATTCGAGCCTGAGATAGAAAACAAGAGCTTAAGCAAATTATGTATTTATTAACTGATATTGCATTGATCAGGTCCACAAAATGAGAAAGCCTATAAGAACATCATCAAAAGTGGATTGCATTTTTATTCTTTTATTTTAGAATTTTTAACCTAAGATGATTTTTGTCTTTTTTTTTTTTTTTTGCGTGATGGTACAAAGTTACCTACTAAAACAATAGTTATTTGCCAACAAAATATTGTCCATTTTTGCTTTAAAACATGATTTCATTTCATAATCATGAAGCATTCTCTGAGCACAACAAATATCAGATGATGTCGTACTGTTTTTTATCCACTTTTAACTTTAATATTTGGTTTGTCCACCCTTTGCAGCAGTTATAACAGCACATCTCTCTGCCATACTGTCAGATATCCCATGGCTTCTTCTGTAGAGGAACATGACTGTGTGACATTGACAGGGCCTAGCTTGTTTTTTGTGGAAAATGATCTAAACGTCGTATAACTTTGTAGATATGTCTTTCTCGTTTTTTGGGTATGTATTACTATACAGTTGTGCTCATAAGTTTACATACCCTGGTTATTTTGGCCTGATAACATGTACACAAGTTGACACAAACAGGTTTGAATGGCTACTAAAGGTCACCATCCTGTGTATAAGTAAGGTCAGGTCTATGATCCTGACAAACCCTTGCATCTTTCATCCAGTGTTGTACTGATGTTTCTTTATTCTGAGTCATGGGGAAAGCAAAATAATTGTGAAATAATCTGAGAGAAAAGGTAACTGAACTGGAACTGGAGGTTTTTTGCCAAGAAGCTTTACCATCTGAGAAAATAAAGAGCCTCATCCACAACTACCACACAAGACTTCAAGCTGTCATTGATGTTAAAGGTGGCAATACACAGTATTAAGTTAACTTTTGGGTAGTTTCTGTTGTCATTATGATTTATAAAGAGTAAACACAATTGTTTGACAATAAATGGCTTCACCCAACCTCATTCATATTCTCTGAAAAATGGCTGAACATTCACAAATTCTGCCAGGGTATGTAAACTTATGAACACAACTGTACAAGGCCACTACTGCAATAGGTATATACTGTTACACTCTTTAACAATATTAAATAAAATGTTAAAACAAAACACTTTTTCCAAGTTGCTGGAGTGTACTCTTTTACAAGTATAAGATTTAATAACAGCAAGTGGACCATCTGATTAAATGTTGCAGGCAGTGTTGAGAGCAAGGGGCAGCTACACCAAAGTATTTGAAACAAGTTACTATGCACTCTTAAATTAAAATTTATTCTTATATCAGTGATTTACCTTTGCACCAAGCCTCTCTCATGGAACATCTTAAAAGGTCCTAGAGTAAGGACTTCACCATACAGCGATATACCGCGATATACCACCGTCCACCAGAGGGCAGGCTCCAAAAGCAGAAACATAAGGAGAAACCCAATGCCGATTTACAAGTCTTGTAAATGTTACATAACAACTCAACACTTTTGTTTTACTATGCAGTAAAAGCCAAAAAGCCCGGATGTAACCGCCATTTTAGTGCCTGTGGTAACAACAATATCGGTGAATAGGGGACCAATGGGCGGAAAACGTCCATAGTTCATACAGTCATTGGTTTTCACACATTTATTAAGACTTGTACCATTCTTGTTTACACAGACGAAAGGCAAAATAAAATGTCACTCTTTATTGACTGATGACGTGATGAATTGTTACACATGAAGCATGACATTAACGTGGCATTAGTGCTTATCTATATGAGTAGGGTATCGACATGTCTCCATTCCTTGTGAAGCTACTGCAGGCTGTAGCTGCTGATGAAGTCATCTAAATTCTCCAAATGGTTATGTGGGGCATATTGATGTTGCACATATCCCCTTAGGAAGAAATGTTATTTCCCTCCATCAATCTAGCCAAATATTCTGATCTGTGCATGGCAATATACAGGCTATCAGCACAAAATGTTCACTGTACCCTGATCTGTAATGTAGCCACGCACACTCCACTTCAGCTACGTTTCTTTTCAAAACCCATTAAGTATTGGAGTGCTGTTGATTGCAAGCCTTCTGCAAGTGTCACAAAGTAGACGGCTGTTGCAACAGGCATTATTTTAGACAACATCAAGCCCAGATGTAGAGTTACTACATTCTACATCAGCCTCTGCTCAGCAAACGTTTGCCTCTGAAGATAAAAGATGATGTGATGAATTTGTTTTATCAGCTACTGGTCTCATTACAGCATCAACCCACACAAAAAATATGTTTTTAAAGAAAATTATATTTAGTATAAATAAGCCATGCTATGAATGAAATTCATTTAGACTGAACTGATGTTGATAACTCATCTGCCTACATTCATGTTTGACAGGAAAAAAGAAAATTCAGATTTTTTTTGTAATTTTTTTTATTGTTGATTTTAATGGATTGACTAATTAGTGAGTCTTGATATCTGCAATAAAAGCATTGTGTTTTGGCGCAGGATTGAACAAACATAAATCTCAAACCTTTATCTAAGTGCTGCGACCTTTTAATCAATGCATGTTTCCTGTTTTACCAGAAAGAGTGCATTTGTCACAAAGTTTGCAGAAAATCACCCAAAAAAAAAGTGAAATTATATGAAGCAAAAGAGTTTATTAAAACACTCGATCACAAAAACTGTAGAGAGTGCATTAAACATTAGAGATCAGTGATATATAGCAGGGAGAGAATTTGTTTAATTTCAAGTTTAATAGGCTCATTTTAATAACGTTTTTCTTTCTGCAGTTTAATCTTCTGTGTTGGGCTTTCTTTGTTAAGTATTTATGAGATATGTGATTTTAGAAAGCTAAACTTCATAAGCTTAAAAGTCCAGTATGTACAGTAGGTTTGGCTGTATTCACCATGTTATTTTTGACTCTATGTTTTCTTGTTTAGCAGGTTTAAGCACTTAAACATAAACATCTATTATACGTATGACAGTGTGAAGCTCTGTTTACATAAAGCAAATGTATGAGCTCATATTAAAGTGCCTAATGTACCACTTAGTGTAAGACGACATCTCTGTCAAACTTGATAAGAAGAATAAATAAAATAAAAAAAGATTTTAGTGTGTACGTGGTCCACCATTCAGACAATGTTTCCACATATTATCTTTTCTTATCGACACAATGTCAATTTAAAGTTAACTGATGGCGAGACCAAACACTGCCCTCACCTAATCAAAAGTTTGCATTGTGTAAAAGTTATTTTTTCCTATCCTTTGTCTGGAATCTATCAGGAGACTTAGCACAGTCAAACACATCTGCATATTTGCAGTCATCATTGGTTTGTTGAGCATTAAAAATGTTAATTGGAATTTTTAAAAAGGAAAGAAAATATCGCATTACCATCCCACCTCCTCCAGTCACAGCCTGTCAAAATGCAATATTCCAAATTAGATTGTATTTGGATAATCTTTTGAACTGTAATAGGTTTCCAGCCTGCGGGCATATTACTATTGGCACATCATTATTAAACAAAAGTGACACCGAACCATCACTTTGCAGGCGGCGCCAGATAAACGTTCAACACCGTGCAAATAATATTAGTTCTGCTTCCAGAGTCACTGGCTTATCTCTGGGATGCTATATTGGGTTCATATCCCTGTCGGCTGGCGAGGGTCTTCTGACGGAAGTGTCTAAATTTATGAGTAGCCCATATGTGTGAGGAGCATTTATGAATAGGCTGCTGTGTGCGCGCAGTGTAACGTGTGTGTCTCACATTAACGCTTTTATATGTAAATGCAGTGTTTGTGTGAATGTGGGTGGGTGCTTAAGCTTGTGTGTGCCAAAAAAAGGACACATTCATATGTAAATAGGCAGTGTATGTGTGCCTGTATATGCAGACGCGACCCATATCATGGCATAATGAGAGCCGCCACTGTTGGTTACCCTCAGACTGTGGTAATTACGGCTGCAGTGAAAAGGACTGATGCTGAAGGCAGGATGGACGCTCGCAACACTAACATATTCCACCCAACACGGGCCTGAGCTACACTGACAGGCTGCTGCAGGCAATGTGATGACCTGTCCATTGGCACCGCTGTGGAAATGGGATGCAGCTAAATGGAAATGATAAATTAGACCCGGATCCACTGTCTCATCAGCTTTTGAAACGCAGCATACCTGCTACTGTATTCAATAGCAGAGAGATACAGGACATTCACCGTGCTGTCATGTCAATGGGAATCTGGATAAATAACTTTGAGACAGAATGGAGCACGGAACAACCAGAAAAACAATTGTGTCCCATTTGCTGCAAGAGCTTGATAGTGGATACAGGAATAACACACCTAGTTGTCAGTGGATGTAGTGTTTATGGGCCAAAAGCTGGTTTATTGTTACAACATGTCACCATTGACTCTGATGCATGTCTCATTGGAGCAGTACTTTACTTTAAATGTCAGTCGCATTCAGGCAATGTCTGACTATGTCCAGAGTCAGTGTGTGTTCACAAATGGCAATAAAGGTTCAGAATTTTATATACATATGTTTTTTTATTTGTAAAAGCAGATCAATTACATTTTGGAAAACAGTTAACTGAGGCTTGTCATTTATTATTTATTTGCATAGCGCTGTTTTCAAAACCTAAAATCCATTGAAGTGGTCCTAATTGGTCAAAGCCACTCAACTATTTTTTATGAAAAGTATTTATATTTATTATATTTATATAAATACATAGTTACTTGGCTTTATTTAGACGTATGACTAGTATTTATTCAGTAGCATATTTAACTATTATATGTGCAACATCTTCTATGAGGTCTATTTAAACAAAATAGACAGTCTCAGCAACATTTATTATGTAAATATCCTCTATTTATCACACACTGAAATGGATTTGAACACATGCCATTGCTCCTGTCTGTCTACTGCACGTAATACGTCCAAGTAAACACTATATGTATTTGTGCAACTTTGTATAGACAAAGTGGAGAATCCCAGCACTTAGAGGTAGTCTCCCTGTTCCATCTCAAGAAACCATCAGAATTTGTTTTTTTTATTCTGGCAGCAGTGGTGGAAGTTATTAAAAGTTGTTTTGACCTCAGATTACAAATAATAATGTTTCATCATCAAAATTGAGTCACAAAGGCGTTGGGTTAAATCTTCATTTTTCAGCTAAAACGAGCTCCAAGCAGATCTTTTAAACAGGATTTCTGAAAGAACCCTCTCCATCAAGGTTTGTGTTGAGTGGGGAGCATGTAAAAGCATTGATGGAGTACTTTAACACCATAGCCAAACCTTTTGTGTTGGACCTGTAGTAGCCATCTTCATTTGAAACATTTGTCATCACTGAAATGGACCCTGCTGTGCGTTTCCAAAAGCACTGCTCGCTGCTGAAAAGCTGCTCTACCTGATAGACTCAACATCGTGTTTGCTTCCTGACAATTGCATCAGCCGGCCTCTGATTTATTTTCTTGGTACTCGCCTTGAACCTTTCAGCCACAATCTCGGTGTCTTTACATCTTTCCATCTGAGAATGCAAGTGTTTCCTCCCTCCTTGTCTCGATGGCTAATGGACTCTATATGGCCCACTGGTTCTTTTATGGTGGTTCTTGATTAAGTGCATGCCACGTATAGCAAACAACTACAGTATACCTGCATGGATCTTTTTTATCTATTGTGTACTTCTACCATTAATGTGTAGCACTCAGGACAGACAATGTGCTTTCTCGCTGCTTTTCACCTAAATGTCTTTTAAATAGAGACTTGAGAGGGCTCTGTGGCTATGCTTGTCAATAAAGGCCATTTGGTAAGACTCTAAGCCTACTTTATGCATCTCTGAGTGTGGTGCATTCAAAATTGTCATACCTAGTCACAGTAATGGAACACAGAAATAAAAAGCTCTTATGATAATGCATAGCTGTTTGCTTGTTGGTGTAGTACAGTTGTGTCTTTAAGTACATGTTTTTGTAAGAACAGGAGTGGCCCTTAAGAGTCAGATACAATCATGCTTTCGTTCTTCTGTGTTTATTAAAGCACTGATCAAAATGAGTAAAAATCCATCACAGATAAGAAACAAGGGCAGTAATATAAAGTTTAAAACCCACACTGGAAGCATATGAGTGTCACTGGCAGTGATGCATCTTCCATCTGATCCAACACAGTGCACTGAGACAGCTGTAGAAATGTCATGTTGACTTAACTTATTAAAACTCATATTGGAAAATACAAGGATAGGGCGGGCATGTACGTTGTTTTTATCATGCTAAAATCACAACTCTATAGAGTTTCAATTTCCCCCAAATCTGGACATACAGCATGTTTGTGTTATTGAAAATAAAGTTTAAAACGGAAAAAAACTGCACCAAACCCCAACAACAGCACAGCAAAACTGGGCATTACATCAAACTGAAGTTTAGATCTTGATATGTTCCAAACCCCAGCTCATGATGCATCTGCTAATCCCCTGTGGCCTTGCCTCATTACAAACTACCCACAATGCACCAAATGTGTTTTAAAAAAAAAAAGGAAGTGTGGCTTAAAGCAGAGAATTTTGAGTTTAAATACAAGTGTACATTCAGTTAAAAACAAAATCTCTTGAAATTATGTTTGAACTGCATAAAGACATTTTTCGGATTAGCAGCAGTGAGACACATCAATCAAAATGTTCTGGCCTCACTTTTTTACCAGTCGTCATCATTCCATACCTTCTGATTCTACCATTTCTACGAAAACCCTTTGTCTGCTTCCTACAGGACTTGTGGGGATGAATTCACTAACCTTTGACCTTTAAAATACTGCCACTAATAAGGTTGACATTTTTAACAAGAAGTAAAATGTCTAAAAACAACAACAATTTATGAGGTGAACTCCATGTATTATTTTTCATTAGCGATGTGCACTGTTACTGGTTAGATTGGTCTCACAGTCTCATGAGGACGCAGCTAAAGGCTGGAGACTTGTGAACTGTGCCAGTTAACGGGATGGCACCAGCTGTGCTATGTGTTCAGTTTAATTAAGCAGCTGTTAGCATAGGAACATGCTAAACAACATGGTGCATGTTCTTCAGGAGGGTAGTCATTCATCTAGATTTAAGTACTTAGTCCCCTTTTACACTTCAACAGTTACTGTTTTTCTTAGTTGTGAGGGGTACAGTTAGTTGTGACAATTAGTGGACAGGGGATGTTGTCTAGTGCAGTCTGTTAAGCCCTTTGAGGTGACTGTTGTTGTGATATTGGGCTATACAAAAATAAGTGTCTTGTCTTGTCTACCTCTTTATCACTTAGCTGACACTTAAAAAGCATTTACAATCAGGTCATTCCTGAAATTCATTTAAAGTGACCAATTTAGCTTGTCTTTGGACAGTGTGACAAAACTAGTGCAGGTACGAGAAAAAAACATTTTGCCACAAATTGTTCCATTTCCCTTGAATTTTCAATAACAAAATCTAACCCCATATAAAAGTGATATATTTATTATGCCGGCAGAAAAATAAAATAAAAAGCTAAAATGCACTGGTGATGAATTGTATAATTATAGGTAGTGCATGCATAGGGCTAATGAAACATTAGTGGCAACAGAAGGTGACTTGGTTGCTCAGAAGTGTCATTCATCACCCCCACAACACATCTGCTCACAAGATGGAATAAACAGAACTAATTCACCCACTGAAGAATGTGCAAAAGCACAATGCCGTATAATCAGAGTTACAACACTCCATTAGAACACAAATGAAAACTGGGTGAAGTGGAGGTGAGGACTTTATTTTTATCAAGGTGTATTATTAAAGAATTCCTGAGCTGTAGTCCTAGGCTATAATTGTTGCTTAATATAAAACTCAAGCTCCCTTTTTGACACTTGTTTACTGACAGAAAAAGCAATCTGACTTGTTGGAACTTAGCTGATAGTGTAATGTAATTAAGCACTCTACAGCAATGTTTGAGAAATAACTCACAGGAATTATTATCCAGCTACAATAAACAATAAAAATGACCTGTAGTGCGATGCTGTAGCTTTTCTTTTGTGTTTGAGTTTTTAAGTCTTAGTCATGTGTGTTCACAGTTTAGTTCAGTCCTTGAACAAATGTTCACAGCTGGACCAAGTGTCAAAAAACAAGAAACACACTAGATGATATCGTTAGCCCAAATGTCATTTTACCTCTCAATACAGTGCACCACGTTTGCCTTCTGCTCATTTTATTGAGTTGATGGACAATATTATTTTGGTTTGTTCTTTTTTTTTTTACATTTTTATTGCCAATTTATGGGTCTGTTCCTTTTTGGGCCTGTGTAGACATATGCAGTCCGCTTGGGGTTAACCTTTTAATCAAACCAGGAAGCACTCTGAGACCTCTGTTTTGAAAGGGTCTTGGTGCACACATTTGGAGCATTCACACTTTTCATGTAAATCCCACTAACAGAGTAATCACAACAGTGTTTGTTTGAACCACACTAAACACAGCAAGTGTAAACACATTTTTAGAATCTGCCCCGTCTTACTTGGACTTATCTTAGAGTTTACAGATTTGTTCTCGCACATAAATATTGATCATTTGGAAAACCTTATCCCTTAAATGCAAACAACTTTTTTCTTAGGGCCTATTGTACACAAGTGGTACCAAATAAAGTTTGTCTTCGGGAGTCAGATTAAAATTGCAGTGTAATTGTTTTAGAACTGTTCTTTACTGTCTCTTCCCATGGTCTTGGTTTTGACACAGTGTCATATTGTATTACTCTTTCTTACATGAACTGTAATTTCTCTACTTTGTGACATGGCATGAGCTCTTTGACTGTCACATAGTGAGTCTCCACAAACACTAACCCACTTTACATAGATAGCCTATTGTGACAACTATAAAGTAACTTTAATGTACACTTGTTTGAGTTACTCTTGGGATCTCCAGTGACCGTGTTCTGCTCTGAAGTGGGATCAGATCCAAGTTTGTGTTTACAGTAATGTTGGCCGAGGCGATGCTGAGAACAGATTCCAAGGCCCCTATGTGGTGGGCTGCAGTTTCCTTTGCGGCACATTCCTTTGAGGCACTGTATCTGAGGGGGGCTGCAGAGAGGCGCTACTCAATGAGCAATTTATATGTTCTCAACAAAGCTTCTTCTTTAGCCCCCGAAGGCAGGTCTTAATTGTTAGACGTGATATCTCCTCTCCCCCTCTCGCGCTCTTCTTTCTTTGACTGTTTTCTTCTCCCTCCTCCCACCTATACATCCCTCCAGCTATTAGGAATTGGATTTGGAGCAGAACGATCCATTTAGACTCTCTCCTCCATCTCCCATCCCTCTCTCCCAGCTTCCACACCTCCTCTGTAGGTTTCTCTCATCAAAGCCCGGGCTTAATCTGTCTATTTTTACCTGGAGGAATGAAAGGAAGAGATGAGGTAATGCTTTTCCTGTCCATCAGGTGGGCACTGGAGCATGGGCTTTTTTCAGTGCCAAACAAAGTGGGATAGCACCACCATGTGGACTCAGAGGGCGTCAGACAGAGACAACAGCTGCAGTTATTCAATGAGTCATAAACAAAACATAAAAACATTATGAAGTAATGTTATCTTATGGTCTTTAAAAAACAAGGATGGAAGTCTATGAACATGTTAAAGACAAGGAACACACCCTATTTAAGTAATGTAAGAGGATTTGAGGAGTCAGAAAAATGAACCCATCTCATCTCCTTTAGTGGACGTATAGAAGCTGAGCTCCCCCTAGTGGACAATAGTGTTATTCAAAACCAACTACTGATTTCTGAGACTTTTTGGGTTAAAAGTACTATACAAAAAGGATTTTCAAATGAACGTGTGTAAATAAATTTAGCTCATTGCCCAACCTACTCGTTTGATGCACATTTTCAGCTTTTTGACAGTTTTGCCTTTGTCATTTGTGAGCTATTATTGGCTATTGAGAGGTTTACAGATGAAACCATCTCCTCACTGTTAGTAGGCCATAGGTGTGTAATAAACAGGACTTCAAAATCATGCATGTTATTGCTTTGAGGGTCATCTGAGTAGATTAGTTTTTTGTGTGTATGTCGGTTGGTACCATTTTGTGACAAGTGCTTTGATTAGGAGCAAATGTCATGGTTTTAACAATGCCCTTTCACTTTCTATCTAAACATACAATGCCTGCCTCTATGTTTTTTTTATGATTTTAAAGACATGCATAGTTTATCTTTAAAGATCGGTTTTGAATCATTTACATGCAAACACATTAGCTCCAAAGATGAACACATGAGATCAACATGTGACAGAATGAGACGTAAAACTGTTTTATTAGTAAATCTGCATTGAACACAGTGTAGGTATTTGTTAAAAAACAGATTGGTCAAAAATATATGAGGTTATACCATCTCAGTTACAAAGGAGGAGTATGCCTGTACTGATAAAAAGAAAAACAATAAAAAAACATGTTTAAAGAAAGTTCCTGATGTCCCACAGTTTAAAGTACATTCAAAATACATGTTTTAAAAAAGGCCTCAGATAAACAAAAAATGCTTCTTTCACTTCCCTGTCTTCATTGCATAAACATTTTTCTACTTCCAATATTTCTCTTCCCTACCAGCTTGAAGGCACCATGTGGTTGGCCAGTTGCAGTATTTTGAAATGTGCCAAGATATCAAATAAAAAGAGTGACAGTTCAGCAGTTATTCGGTTTTCTTTTGGTTCTTGCCGTTGCAGCTAATATTACGGCCGACGCAACCTCCGTTTGGATGTTTTTTTAAAGGAAGACAGTTCTGTACAAAGTCTGGATGCTGCTCAATAAAATGCCAAAGCTCATCTGAAAAAAAGTGGCAAGGATATTAAAGTAAACTGATATTAAATAGAGACATTGACGTTTTGAGGATCTTACCATATGTTGTCTTCCCCGTGTCATCCTCCAGTGACAGAAAGAGCTCAGATATGACCAGGTTCTTGACCCCTAACATTATTTCTAAGATGGTAGCCAGGTCGTCTTTGAAGACATATCCCTCTTCCTCATTCTCATACATCTATATGCAAACAGAACTGTAGTGCCATTTTATCAAAGCAATACTGAGCCGGATTTTAGAAAAGAAGTTACCTTAAACGCCAGCTTGAGGTTCTCTATCGACTTTGATGGCCGACATACAGTTGATAGAGCAATAACAAAGTGCCTGTAATCAATCTGACCACGTTCGTTCTGTAAAATCAGAGACAATTGTAGCATGCAAGTATCCATGTAGAATCAAACCAAGTGTATGTCTGGTTACACGTGTTGACATAAGGTCTTATGTTGAATATCTTTGAAAGGGTTCATTCTATACATGGAGCCTAAGACTTGCATTTACCTGATCAAACATGCTGTGGACCTGTTTGAGTGTGTCGGTTACTGGTAAACTGAGGAACTGCGCAAAATCCCCCACACTCAACCGCTCTCCTTGTAACTTCCTGGCCTTTTTGGCATGTTCTTCAAGTACAGTTCCCTTAGTGCCTGCTTTCAGCCTATGATGAAATACACAAAAATACAAGAATTAAAGCCACATATTCTTTGCTGCTCAGCTATATAGAGAGTGTGTGTATATGCACTGTGTGCACAATTATTAGGCAAGTGATTATTTTGACCATATCATTATTTTATCCATAATTTTCAACCCCAAGTTGTTTAACTTGAATCCTTATTGGATTTAATGCATATCAGGTGATGTGTATTTGTGTAACGAGGGAGGGTGTGGCCTAATATCTAGGTGTGCATAATTATTAGGCAGATTCTTCTCTTTATGAAAAATGGGCCAAAAAAGAGATTTAACTGACTCTGAAAGTCAAAAATTGTAAAAAGTCTTTCACAGGAATGCAGCACTCTTGAAATATCTAAGATATTGGGGCGTAATCACAGAACCATCAAACGTTTTGTAGCAAATAGTCAACAGGGTCGCAAGAAAGAGAAGAAAAGACGCAAATTAACCGCCAAAGATTTGCAAAGAATCAAACGTAAAGCTACCAGGAACCCATTATCCTCCAGTGCTGCCATATTCCACAACTTCAACCTACCTGGAGTGTCAAGAAGTACGAGGTGTTCAGTTCTCAGAGACATGGCCAAGGTAAGAACGGCTGAAACTCGACCATCTCTAAACAAAACACATAAGTTGAAACGTCAAGAGTGGGCCAAGAAATATCTGAAGACGGATTTTTTAAAGGTTTTGTGGACTGTTGAGATGAGAGTGACTCTTGACGGACCAGATGGATGGATCAGTAACGGACACAGAGCTCCACTTCAACTCAGACGCCAGCAAGGTGGTGGTGGGGTACTGGTATGGGCAGGTATTATTAAAGATGAGCTAGTTGGACCTTTTCGGGTTGAAAATGGACTCAAAATCAACTCTCAGACCTACTACCAATTTTAGAAGACACTTTCTTCAAGCAGTGGTCCAGGAAAAAGTCTGCATCTTTCAAGAAGACTTTGATTTTTATCAAGACAACGCTCCATCACGCTCGCATCAAAGTTCTCCACTGCGTGGCTGTCCAGTAAAGGCCTTAAAGATGAAAAACTAATGACATGGCCCCCTTCTTCACCTGAATTAAACCCTATTGAGAACTTTTGGGCCCTTCTTAAGCAGGACATTTACAGTGAACGTAAACTGTACTCCTCTCTGAACAGTGTCTGGGAGGCTGTGGTTGCGGCTGCACAAAAAGTTGATTCTGACCAGATCAAGAAACTGACTGACTCCGTGAATGGAAGGCTTGTGACTGTTATCGAAAAGAAGGGTGGCTATACTGTCACTGAGTTTTTAATTTTTTTTTAGGTTTTTATTTTAAGTTTGCTTATTCTCACTTTAACAGGTGAAAATAAACAAATGAGATGGGAAAATCTTTGTTTGTTTAATCCTCAAATCCTCAAAAATACAACTTGCCTATTAATTGTGCACAGTGTATTTATAATAAAAGCAGGGAGGTGTTACTTATCATCACTACTATTATGACTCGGGAAAGAAATCAAAAGAAAAAGTGGTTCAATGGAAAGATAAGCTCTATTCATTCATTTATTTTCGTATTGTGAGACATAAACTGACATAAACTATCCACTCAACAGACCTTGTGTAAAATCACATTGTGGTTTTTTGTTTTAGTCAATGGCCATGTCTATTATTATAAACTTACCTGCAAACTCAGATGGGCTTAAAAAGGTGAATAAAGCTTTCTGGTGTACTCCAAGAAGCAAACAAAGGGAAAATACATTTGCATTCAGGTAAAAAAACAGCAAACCAACCAGAAAAAGCACATATAGCATAGATGCATGTTATGATTTATCTGCTGTGCTGACTGCAGTACAACATTGCATTTCTATTCCATAAATGTAGCCTATTGCCACAAATAATGTAACTAATTGAACATAATTAGCACTTGAGCTAAAGGTTACTTTGCTGCTGAAAGGACTCCTGTGCTCTGGTCGTGTCTCTCTCTCCTCCTCTGTTTGTCTTTTTTGCAGCTCGCTGTTTTCTTTGGTGCAATTTTTTATGAGTTTGTGTGTCTTTCATGTTACAACTAGGATTTTTACACAGATCACAACTGGCAGTGTATTTGTGATTTATGTTGATGACATGGCAACACACACAGAGCAGGGGAAGGAGGCGGAGGTGGCAACTGAACAGACACCTGTAGACTGTTTAAATGACCTGCCCTGCTAAAGAAAAAGAACGGCACATTCAGTAGATTTGGTTTGTTTGTGAACGTAACCACTCTAAATCCACACTCTTGTTAGCTTCATCTGCGGGAAAGAAGAAGACGCTGCCAGCCGCCGAGCTCCCGCCCCCCAAAAAACCTCTTAGGATCTGTACGATTCACGGATATGACAAAATGGCAACTAGTTTGCAGGTATGTAAAATGTAAATAATACAACAGGTGTGTAGAAATGTCTACAAAATAAGTACCACTTGTGTGACCATTTTCCATCCAAACCAAATGTTTGTATTTCCTCCTTTGACCACTGGGTGTCAGTGTTTAAGCTTCAATAGCCTACAGGCTTGACTTATACTAATAAATACTTAAAACCCTAATAACTACTTATAACCCTGTCCAACCAGTTCATCCAGTGTTTTCCACTCACCCTAATCGGCACACCAGCTGGTTGAACTCTAACAGGCTGCTGTAGTTATAGATTCTCAGTGGACCCTTGGACAGGCTGATATCACGGTCATCAAAGGACAGGTCTGTGAGGGGCAGGTCCAATGCTCTGTTGGGACAGTGGCAAACAAGTCTTTGTATTATACAGCTTTATAACAGACACATGCCTACATTGTTTAATAGACAAACACTTACTTTGCCATTAGCTTTCTGACGTTGCTGGCAAACAGAGTGGGGTTTTCCTTCTCTGCGTTTGATGGTGTGTAAACAGGCAAATACTAGAAAGAGTTTATTTTAAGTCAGCTCCCCTATTAATCAAATTTAGATTCAGAGGTGTTACTATTTTTCCATCCAAGCACTCACTTCTATTTCCATTGGATTGTGCACCTGACAAAGAGTATGCCATAGGATTTTCAACCTAAAATACAAAGAAAACATTTGCAGTGATTCACCAGGTGCAATTTTTATGGTTAAATAAAAGTCAAATAAATAATAAATGAATTGAGGACATAACTATGAAGCGATTCCCATAAAAGACACATTATCATAAAGAGGTTACTGATTTTGTGACCACTGAGTCAAAGCAGCAGTACAAGCTTCATGTCCAGCAGGTTATGTAATGTGGAAGATAAAGACAAAAACACTCACGCTCCAGGACCTTGCCACGTCCATGTAACTGTATCCTGTGGACAGGAAGGGTGCGGTAAAACAAGAACATCAGGACAAAAGTAGACCATAAGTGGTACAGAATGAAGTCAGACTAGAATTAGTGCCTCAAGGCTAACTGTATAAGTGAGACAGAAGTTTACATCCTAGTTTGTTCCAAGTCTGTTGTACATGTATATCATTTACTCAAATGCTCATTGTGCAATGATGAAGCACACTGTTATTTGGATTTCTAGTCAAAGATTTTACTAATGTTGACCTCTGATCTTAAATCTTCATTATCTGATTATACACTATGTTTGTTGTTGATGGTACATTCATTTACTTTGTTTGTAAATTCATCTATATGTGTGTAAATGATTTGTGAAAAATTTTTTTGGACTGTATGACATGGCTGTTAGTGGTGCTGTGTTTCATCAACTAATTCCTGAGAAAAATTGAAAGTTACAGCAATTGTTTGTTGAAATTTAGAAACTAAATGTGTTTACTTTCGTTCTGTGAAAATCTGTACAGTGATTAAACAGTCCCATACTGTGCCAGGGAAACAGAAAAACGAGGTAATAAGAGCTACATAATTAATTAGCGAGCCAGAAGAGGTGCTGAAAGGGAGACGTGATACCTATAGGTCTGTCTGTGTCTGTGTGTAAATGTCTGTGTGTGTGTGTGTGTGTGTGTGTGTGTGTGTGTGTGTCTGTGTGTGTGAGAAAGGCACAGAGATAAGGGATGAAATATCATCCCACCTAAACATGAAGTCATTCAACATACTGAAAATGGGTAAAGAAGACATTTCATGATGTGTGTCATTGATAATGTATCTGACCAAAATATGAGTGAACAGGATGAAAATTTAATGCAGCAAAAAAAAAAGATTTACCAACTGATTTGGATATTTCAGTACAACAGGCTGAACAGGAAGTCCTGGTATAAAGGCGCCTATAGGACAGAAATAGAAAGTGTGTTGTAATTAATATGCAAAATAACATAAAAGATCAAATTTTAAATTAAACAGGTCACTTAAAGTTACACTCTCTATTAAGATGTTCTAATGACATACACACGTGGACAAAATTGTTGGTACCCTTTGGTCAATGAAAGAAAAACTCACAATGGTCACAGAAAAAACTTTATTCTGACAATAGTAATAATAAATAAAAATTATATGAATGTTAACCAATGAAAGTCAGACATTGCTTTTCAACCATGCTTCAACAGAATTATTTAAAAAAATAAACTCATGGAACAGGCCTGGACAAAATTGTTGGTACCCTAACTTAATATTTTGTTGCACAACCTTTTGAGGCTATCACTGCAATCAGACGATTCCTGTAACTGTCAATGAGACTTCTGCACCTCTCAGCAGGTATTTTGGCCCACTCCTCATGAGCAAACTGCTCCAGTTGTTTCCGGTTTGAAGGGTGTCTTTTCCAGACGGCATGTTTCAGCTCCTTCTAAAGATGGTCAATAGGATTGAGGTCAGGGCTCATAGAAGGCCACTTTAGAATAGTCCAATGTTTTCCTCTTAACCATTCTTGGGTGTTTTTAGCTGTGTTTTGGGTCATTGTCCTGTTGCAAGACCCATGACCTGCGACTGAGACCAAGCTGTCTGACACTGGCCAGCACATTTCTCTCTAGAATCCCTTGATAGTCTTCAGATTTCATTGTACCCTGCACAGATTCAAGACACCCTGTGCCAGATGCAGCAAAGCAGCCCCAGAACATATCAGAGCCTCCTCCATGTTTGACAGTAGGGACAGTGTTCTTTTCTTGATATGCTTCATTTTTCCGTCTGTGAACATAGAGCTGATGTGCCTTGGCAAAAAGTTCCATTTTTGTCTCATCTGTCCATAGGACATTCTCCCAGAAGCTTTGTGGCTTGTCAACATGTAGTTTGGTATATTTCAGTCTAGCTTTTTTATGATTTGTTTTCAACAATGGTGTCCTCCTTGGCGTCTACCATGTAGTCCACTTTGGCTCAAATTGAGCATGGAGTCACCTTGGATGTCTTTAGAAGTCTTTCTGGGCTCTTTTGTTACGATTCGGATTATCCGTCTCTTTGATTTGTCATCACTTTTCCTCCTGCGGCCACGTCCAGGGAGGTTGGCTACAGTCCCATGGATCTTAAATTTCTGAATAATATGTGCAACTGTAGTCACAGGAACATCTAGCTGCCTGGAGATGGTCTTATAGCCTTTACCTTTATCATGCTTGTCTAATCTAAAAAAAACTGCATTTCGTTGCCTTGTACCTGTACTTGTGTAATGACAATAAAGTTGAATCTAATCTAATCTATAATGTTCTTTCTATTTTCCTGCGACAACTCTTTCCTTCTCTTCCTCTGGTCCATGTTGAGTGTGGTACACACCATGTCACCAGACAACACAGTGACTACCTGAAGCCCTATAAATAGGCCCACTAATGGATTACAAGATTGTACACACCTGTGATGCTAATTAGTGCACACACCTTGAATTAACATGTCCATTTGGTCACATTATTTATAGTCTTTTCTAGGGGTACCATCAATTTTGTCCAGGCCTGTTCCATGAGTTTATTTTTTTAAATAATTCCGTTGAAGCATGGTTGAAAAGCAATGTCTGACTTTCATTGGTTAACATTGATAGAATTTTAATTTATTATTACTTTTGTCAGAATAAAGTCTTTTCTGTGACCATTGTGAGTTTTTCTTTCATTGACCGAAGGGTACCAACAATTTTGTCCACATGTGTACTGTATTATACATTATACAGTATGTCATATTACCAGGTTAACAATATCCAAAATTTTTAACACAAATTTTAATTTTGCAATTTGAAAGTAGATATTTTCTAACAAATCTGTAATTGTTTATATCTGAAGTATATCCATCTAGTTATAATTTTGGTCAAATATGCTATTATATTTTCAGACAAGAGAAACACAACACACCGAGTGATGCACAGCAGCACTAACACTTGTTTATAGACCATACTAATGACACAATTGAAAGTGAAAGTTTTCATAAGAACATACAGTTTAGCATGTTTCTTCGCAGAGAATAGGTTAATACAAAGACCTAATCTCTTATTAGACAGTTGTGTGGTTATCTTGTAGTAGAATTGTTTTCATCAAATATTCATCACAAGAAAAAGAAAAGACTTGTTCTTTTAAGGAATCTCTGAAGTAGTTACATTTCTATCACCGCTCCTAATCATCATTACTGACTTTGTACATATTTAGTAAGGCTAAATAAAACACTGCATGAGCAACTCAAGCATAACCTAAAGTGAAGATCACCAAAAATCCTGGGGCCGAACCAATTTTCGGAAAGACCATATCATTTCATAATAAAAATGTGATGACAAGCCGGAGGAGAAAAAACGTTGAACGTCAAAGGAACAGGAAACATTTGACAATGCGGTCATTTTTAGAAGACACATTACCCATTCACATACAGTGAGCCACTTTATGGACCTGACTTTTCAGTCAGATGAAGCTGGACAAACACACAGACACAAAACAGAGCAGACTCTGATTAACAGGGCTTTAGAGGGAATGACAGAATTACAGACTGGAAGAAAGGGGATTAGACAGAACATCCCAGGAACAATGGACTACAACATAACTTGGTTAATGCAGCTAACTCATGAGAGGTAAGCAGGGCTGCCAAAAGGAAAAGGAAATACAGTAACAAGCATGCACAAAAAAAAAAAAACACACACACACTGGATCCAAGTTATGTCAATGTAAACTGGCTGTATAAACAGTACATGAGTTGCAATTACAGGAATTTACTAGGGTTTATGTTGTTTTTCCACTTTTAAAGCACTTTAAGATCCATTTTCAAGCTCTCCCCTCGCACCTCCCAGCTGTGGTAAATCATCTATTCATATAGATTCACACATACACTATTAAGTCATTGAGAATATTCACTAAAGAGTCGACAAGCACCTCTCATACATTAAAAACAAAAAAGGTTAAGATTAAGCACATATGAGAAACCCTAAATTCTATGCGTATGCTAATACCACACTAGATATTGTTATTGCAGAAGTCCAAATTAAAGTGTACACATTGCTCTATAAAAACACAGCCCAACCCACTGCTTCTAATTACAACCTAATGCTACTAAAAACCTTTCTTTGCTAGAGGGCATTGCAACATAGAATTCCTGCCATGAAAAGTTCCGTTTTTGTAGACAATATACATTGTTATAATCACTTCTTTCTTTTCTGTTTAACAAATACTGAGTACGACAGGCAACAGGCATGTGACAGATGTTTAAGCAGATGCACACAAGTGTGAACAGAGTATTTTACACATACCAGCTTTGAACAAGATGAGACCGGACCTGTTGGTGCAAGTGCCCTCTGGGTAAATCATGATCTGGAAGAAACAAACACACTTCATGTAGATACATAAGGAAATGTGTTTAAGTCTTACAGCTCTAAAATGTGATCACACACATTACATGCACGCTTTCGCCACTCAATTCCCAAAAGGATTTATGCTATGTGCTTAGGTTGGGATGTTTGTGGATGTTTAGTGTGCATTACCTGAGGCCACTGCCCTCCAGATCCGGCTCTCCGTTTGATCTCTTCTACAGTTTTTCTTCTGGAGTCTTGGTCCGAGCGGAACACAAACACTGGCCTGATATAGCTGATCAAAGCTGCAATTATGACAAAAAAAAAATGAATCCAGCTCATTATTTTTATGCATATTACGTAAAATAAAAGTTTTACATTTGCATAAGTAGAATAAGTTTACTTCCAGTACATGTCCACATCCAGAATTTAGTTTTAGAAAAGCTATCACAGTAAACTTTCACTCACTTTCTTGCCATATTACATTACAGTTTTTCAATCAAACAATATAGATTAGATGATAAAATAAGATACAAAGAGTGCTCTGTGCACAGTGCAAAGTAGTGGAAATGTTCTCCACTCACTTCCCCAGACAGGAATGCTTCTGCTCTCCAGCTTAGTGACTATAGAGCACATTGTCATGGTAACAGGGATAGCATCAAAGTAGGACGAGTGTGGTGCTACAGTGAGGATGGGTGCTTCCGATGGTGCTGCTCTTTGACCTTTGACGGTGACCCAGTGGAATCCCCCACAAAACCACATGGCTCGCATGATCACTCTGAGACAAAGATCCACAATTCTGATGGAAGACAAAGACATGTAAAAAATATTTATTAGAAATATTAATGTGCTTTGAAGCATACCGTATAACACTCAGTTTAATTAAACCCTCACCTCCTCCACCATGTCTGTGGCTCGATGACAAATTCAGAACGGCCAAAAGAGGCTGCAAAGGCGAAGGGCCAAGCCAACAGCATGAGAAAGGACACAAACAGTAACCGCACTGGAAAGACTGTAAGAGACATCAGTCCAATCTGGAGACAAACAGAAAAAACATGACAAAATGAATATTTCTCAGTCATAATGGTCAGCTCATTTAAGCGCCAATAACAAATACCAGAAAACAGCTTACTACAAATCACATAAATGGCTGTATTTAAAATACATACAACACTGCACAGGTGTGAATTCTTTTACTATAATAAGTTCTTATTAAAGTGCACGTTCAAGTGCAAGTGCACATTGTATATTTAAATTTCTTTAAACTGATCATTTATAAAATATGTTCTCTCCAATATTTGGCACATTTCATGACCAAATAAAAATAATAAATATTTAAAATTTATATATATATATAAAATCACAATCTCAGATGATGGCCAATTTTTTCACCAAAGAGAAAATTTATTGAAGCTATCATATAAAACATGTCCATATAGATTAAATTTTCCTAGCTTTGCAAGACTTTGGGTTGGGCATTTTTTATTTGTATTATTGCTCTGTGTATGAAATGTTGTTGTGGTTTGCAAAATGATGTGTTTAGTGTAAACTATTGTTACTTTAACCTTAATGGAAATGCCAGGCTTTTCTGAATCGAGTATTTAGCGAGGCACAAATGTTCTGTTTAGAGAATCAAACTTTATTAAAGCCATCTCCCTCAGCGGAGATGAAGTCATCTGACAGAGCTGTCAAGCCTTTTTTCTTACGGTGTAATGAGAAAGATGACTTGTGCGTGATGTGTGTGTTTGCAGGGTCAAAGTCACAGCCTCCAAACTGTGTGACATTTAAGCCAGCACCGCACCTTTGTCCGACCTCTCTCTCTTCTATCTCTTCATACGCACATTTGTCAACTCCCTCGCTCTTCTCATCAGCCTTACACTGATCTCCATTCCCCAAGGAGTCTCTCTCCGTGCCACCATCCATCCACGAACCATTCACACCAGACATCTATTTGCTCAGCTCCACCTTTCCTCTTCCTCTGCCTTGATGTGCTTTATGTCACCTCTTTGGGGACTCACATCTCCCCCTCCCTTTCTTTTTTGCCCAGTGTGTGTCACAGTGGAGGAGCCAGGCTTCACACTGCAGCCTCAAATTAATAAATAAACAGTAATAGGATTGATTTATGATGCTCTAACGCCTCTCACTGGAACCCCACCCCCCAGGCCTTATGCGCAGTACACTCATCATCTGGGCTTAACGAATCCATTGGGGAGGATCCTATGACATTTTCACAGGGGTGGCATAAGGATGAACTGAGGCGGAGTGGAGGGGAGCAGTTGTGAGTGGTTTACGAGTAGAAGGCCCAGCCAATATTGACAACTTGGATTCTGCGAAAAAACATACTGAGGTTACTCTGAATGCCTTTTGGGCCACAGAAACCTCCTGGATTTCTCCTCTGAAATAAACTCAGTGATGAAATATCTGTCTTAAACCTAAAGCATTATGGCCAATCAGCAAGGTTACACTATGTGGTTGGATTTGGCATACAAACAGTTGAACTTGTAAACATTATTTCAAACTTAATTTTAAAGACTTGAGCAACATGCTGAAATATTATTAAGTTGAGATTAACACAAAGCTAATGTTTACTATTCAAATATGAAACAGCAAATGCCAGTTGACCTGAGGGTTAGATTAACGCCCACTGATAATATATTTAGAAGACTAATGGAAACCATCATCCATACACCTTCTGTTTCTTAATATTTTGGCAGAAATATAGCAGGCAAGGATCACAGCCCTGTTATTCTTTAAACTGTTTTTTTAATGTTAAGCTAGGTTCCCCAGGAGGTTTTTGATTAACTAAAGTCAGCCATGCAGTTACTTTAGTGGGTGGAGTCACTATGGTTGATCAAGGTTGCCAGTCAGATTTGCATAACTTTAGACATGTATCCTCAGACATAGATAAATAGACACCCAAATGCCATGTTATTGTATGAATGTGTATCGAGTTGCTTCCTATTCTAGAGATATAACATTTTTAAAATATGGTGACAATTGTGGACCATTTGAATAAGACTACATGCAATTTGCACTCGCACATTTTATTAAACAATGTACAATAAGTAATTATTGTTAATTATTATTATTGTGCACATCAGATCATAAAACATATTGTAAGAAACTCTTAGCCATACCGAAAACATGCACTCTAAGATGAAATAGTGATTGATCAGTATCAGAAAATCTGAAAGTGTGAATAAGTTCATGTTTAAGCTAACAAGTACAAACAACGCCTACTGAGAGTCTCTAGTACAGCACAGTTTGAGCTACACCCTACACTGTAGAGAAGACGATTGCTTGGGGTTAATAGTTTTCAATGAGCCAGAGGGCACTGACTCCAGCTGGCACTTTAGCCTTGTCTTAGTTGTCATGTTGAAATTCAGAAGCTTAATTAAGCAAGAGCAACATTATAAAGGCAGGTCAGAGCAAAACATTGACAAATAAAAGTAAACCAAGGCATGGTGGACAATTAAAATGTGGGCTGCTTAAGCAACAACTATTCAGCAGTACATCACTCAGTTGCCCACTTTGTCTTTTTCTTTATGTTGTAAGTTATAGTCATCTGATCTTTTTCATTGGAAGTTAAAAACAAATTATTTTCAGGAACAGGAAGTAGGCCTCAGGAATGCTTTGGCCTCAAGCAACACTTGCATGCTCACTGCTATATTTTTAGTCAGAAAAATGTGTTCACTGTAGTGTGGCTTACGATAGAGATCATGAGTGATTTAAAAAGTGGAAAAATACACCGCTGCACTGCAGTACGCGGGCAACGTGAAACAGTCTCATGCAAAATAGCACACGTGACTCCCATGGAAAAACTGAGCAAGACTGGATAGAAAAATTACCCTTACAGTAGTGGTAAAGCATCAGATGGCTGGGCAAAGTGGCTCAAAACCTGCTGCCAAAACCAGTCCAAAGTCCAAAATGAGCCACACAAACTTTTGCCCTCACAAACATTCATTCTTGATCTGCAAAAGGCTGTGCAAAAAAATATTTGCACATGTTTGTGAAGGTACAACCAAGACAACAAACATGCAATGTTGTCTTGCAGTTAGGCACCGTAGTTTCATAGCTAGTTTAGACATTTAGGCTACTCATGTTATTTTACATCCATGCATTTTTGTAGTCTTTGTTTTCAACAATGCTTTTGCACAATGGAGCACACAAACATTATAGATATTCTTTACAATCCTGCCTTTGGGCTCACATTACCACCGCAAATAATACTGGTCCTTGGGCATGGCACACTTGGCACACAGAGATCAGCTGTTAGCTTTTACAATGCAACTGATATTTTCGGTTAGTTAAGGAGGATGGGGCAGGAGGCCGTGAGAGCGGGTATATGTTAGATGGCTTTTTTCAGTTCAGATGATATAAGTCAATAAGACATGTAATGTACATACTGTAGCTAACAAAAGATGTTAATGCCTTGAAGTGTTTACATCTGGACTTAAAATAAACTGAAAAGTTCTTATGCCATATTTTTTGCTCGCCTATCCAATTTATTTATAAATGTTTAAAGATTATAATTACTGACATTGTTATACCACAAAAGCAAAATTGCAATACCATATTACCAAACCTTTTGTAATGGTAACACAGAACAAAGCAGGCCAGACATTCCAAAGCAAGAACCACAGACTAAAGGTTAGCAGGATATGACATTGTAGATGTGAAGTGACTTGCTTTGGACATAAGTGGTTTTCTGTCAAGGAGAGTCCACTGCTGAACTGCCAATCCCTGCACATGACAGTGCATTGATCCATTACTTGATTGATGAACATACATTTGTAGCAGCAGAGACATGCCATTCATTTAGCTAGTTAATTTAAAGGGTTCATCTGCACAATCAATGAAAAGTTGCATGCTCTTTTTCTGCCACAAATATTTGTATATAAATCCTCAAAACATTGTCACAAAGGAGTAAATCAATGATCTATATTCTGATTAGGTTATGTGATGAATGTGATGGTGTAATATGGTTGTGTGTTTGTATAAATATAGCTAGGACAACTTGCCATTCAATTCAATGGCCTATTATCAACCAGAACTTTGATAAGAGCAGTGAAGCATGCATCCTTTGAAAATATATTTCGACATCTCCACCAATGCAAACACTGTCTGTTCAAATAACACTGAGTAATTGAGTTAAGATGACAACATAAGATGGCTATGTTTATTGAACATTAACCCTGAGGTCCCAAATGATTTGGTCTTATTTATAAATTGAATATTGTGTCTAAAACTAACCAAAAACTATAATGACTATTCTCTACCAAACTCAGTTTCTAAGAGAAGTAAACACATTTTACAGTGTTTACTTCTGGCTGTAAACACTGTAAAATGTGTCTGTCTTCATCTAACATGAGTAAAACATTGATAAACAGGTGTGTTCTAAGTGAGACAGAGTGGGCAAAGGGAGCACTTACAACATTAATACAAAGTAGTAGTAGGCTATCACTATGCATCAGTGGCTGCTTCCTGAATATAATGATTAGAAAATGGTAGTGTGAAAATGTTAGATTTTATTTATTTGTTTATTTTGCAGTGCAACAGTAGTTTGCTCAAAAATCCAATGCAAATAGATTTACAAACGTATCCAATCCAAGTATCAGGCAGTGACTATCCTCTGTAACGCCACAGAATTCTGTGAATCCATAATGGAGCAAATGAGGCAGCTGGGGCAGTTACATGAACATTTCCATTATAAAAGACATTTAAAAAAGGCATACAGTAAACTAACAATGGAAGGTGGCCAATAGACAAATGTGCTTTTAGGTAAAGCATGACTATAAACAGACCGCTGTCAAATAGTATGAGACGTGGCAAACAGGAAATATTTTTTTGTTTATGTTATCAATCTTTCTAAAGATAGCTGTGAAAGAAATTGAAGATAATTTGTGGTAGTGATATTGCCAGAAACATATTGCCATATGTTTAAGAAGTATAATCACGTGAAAATCTACTGATGCGTGTGTGAGTGGCTTGCGAGACATTAAACCGTTAAACCGTCACGTTGTGGTGTGGTAAATTTGCCACAATTATTCCATCCACCAAATCAACTTAGTAACTGTGAGGTTTTACGGGACTCACCTTTATTTTCTGTGCCAAGGTAAATTGAAGCTCATGGACGAACGGGTTTTTATGAACCATAGAAACGCGAGTGTTTGACGACTTCATAGCTGTAAACCAAATAGCAAAAATTGTGTACAAAGATGTAGTTAGCTAGCTTTGGTTTTTCCAGTCAATTCAGTAGCTCAGCCGCTCGGTGTCGACGAGACATGTCAACTAAAGATGCTACCTCCAGATATGAGGAAGAGGAGTTTACCCAAAGCTAACGAGATCAAAGAGTTCAAGTTCCGGTTGATCTTTTCAAAATAGTATTTCTTGACTTGACTTGATTCAGCTGCCGTACGGCAAAATTGCGCGGTGAAGCATGTTAATCATATCTTTACGGTCTTTGATTTATACAATCTATGTTTGATAGTTATATTTACACGTGGAAACAAATAACTATTATTCCACACACATTTGTTTTTTAAACCATTCTATTTAATATACAGTTGTTTGTGTATAGTGTGTTTAAATAACATTGATAACGTCACAAAGATTGACTTTAAAATTACTAGTAAATATTTTATATTTACATTTGTGACAATTTAAGATTGTAGCCTTCAGTGTGTGATAAAATACTGCACTCTTGTGGCGATTCCAACACACTGAAGAACCAAACATCCACACCTGGAGTAAAGAGCAGAGGGATTTATGTATTTTAAAGTGTTCTTCAGACAAAATATGTATTTTAGGTAAATAGCATATTAGATATTACAGTATATTAAAACAGAGAAAGTGTATGCAAGAACGTCTATTTTAGGTTTTTAAAAAAGAAGTAGTCAGCGATTTGCAGTTAGATGTTTTATTAACATAGCAGTTTCTCCATAAAATCCTTCAATAAGCCACATTTCAGCCTTGCCTCTGTTTATGTCGTGGATTTGTCTTGCAGTATACAAACAAACGTCCCCTGCGTCGCACAAAGAAACAGTCTTTACATCGGCGCTTCAAGGCTGTTTTGGTTTTCATTCCTGCAGATAGATGGATGCAGGGAAGAAGCTGACACTGTACCAACAGAGAGGAGGGTGGTTGCACTGTGTTTACTCTGGTCTGAGGACACAAGATTCGAGCTGGGAGATGTAGAAAGTGTCCAGAGACATCTGTAAGTATTAGCTTCAGGTGAATTGAACATCATAGTGAAGCGGTTCATGCGGGCAACTTGACGAGTCAAGGACAAAGCCATGTGCTTTAGAAGGAGGGATGCCATCATGACACACAGAGTCCTATGAGACAAAGAGAGAAACACTTCAGGTGCAATATATTTTCTATATATTGGACAGGACACATTGCAGTACATTGCTGTCTTGTTGTTATTTTTAGCCAACTGATAACGCATATAGACAAACAATACAGGTTGGGTGAGGCTAAAATGCATTGATCTTGAAAACATGAAACATGCCAAGGGGTTGTGCATGTTAATCTGACCTGAACTTGCCTTGATAATTCTACTTTCGGTGAACGCATTTATATTTACTTGATGAATTTTATATGTATACTAACCTTTTATGAAACAATAACTTTCAACACGGGGTCTTCCCCCTAAATAAGTAGTTTTTAGCCAAACACCACGGCTTTCTCGCTTCCGAGATCATTGGAGAGTAAAACTTCCGGTTCGAGGCTAATGCTATAAATGGACCCACGGTAGTGACTGTCAGGCAATTGCTGTGTGATTATGTAGTCAGTCTTTCAACTGCTGACCCAGTCAACTCATTTATTAACTCCCTAATAAATGCGTACACCATCAAACCTTATTTTCAACAACTTAGTTAAAATCAATAATAGTATTAACTCAAATAGTGCTCTGAAGGGCCAGGAGGTAAAATCCAGGGAATATTACTTGAACACTCGAAAGGAACCTTGGGAAAGCAAGTCTTTTGTAAACATGGCGGCTTCAGTGGGTAGACTTCTGTCCTTCAATAAAAATGTTAAGGTGCTGGCTTCACCATTAAAGTTGATTGCTGTTGCTGCTCAGCGCTACAGTTTAGAGGTCTCCAGCACTGGAGAGCTAGTGACTCACACTGGACAGGTAAACCCATGGCAAGTTCTCTATTGATGCTGTTTGCACAGACTGCTCTTGTGCTAGCTGAGCTAACGTTTCTGTTGCGCTTATATAATATGTCTTCTACCCATAGGTGTTCGATGAAAAAGATCCCAGAAGAGCCAGGTTTGTGGGAAGACAAAAAGAGGTATAAACTAAAAATGACCTTGATAAAGCATATTTGCAAACATTTGAATGTATTTCTTAATCTGAAATAACGATTGTTTGTTACAAGGTAAATAAGAACTTTGCCATTACGTTGGTGGCAGAGGAGCCAGTAAGTCACATCGAGGACAGAGTGGTGTCCTGTGATGGAGGTGGAGGTGCTCTAGGACACCCCAAAGTCTACATTAACCTGGTAAACGAACACTATAATAACATTTAACAATTCCCACTGTTCTGTTTACGTGTGTTTGAACTATTTATTAAGAATATAAACATTCTCGTAAAGGAAACACTTACATTTTTCTTTTTGTCTGCTTCAGGATAAGGACACAAAAGTGGGCACATGTGGCTACTGCGGATTGCAATTTAAGCAGAAGCACCATCATTAAAAACATTGTTCTGTCTTTGCTTCTCTGTATAAAATGTTGTATTGATTAATAAATTATATCTTGTCTCATTGGGAATACGTATTGTTTTAATGGGTAAGATGATGCACAGCATGAAATTAACATTCATTGGTTAATTTCATGCAGTTGACTTTTTGAAAGGCAGAGGTCAGTGTTGTACTAAACATGCAGTTTTTCATTGCATTAAATGAGACTAGGAATAATGCAACACATTTGCACAAGAATGTTTATATAATATATTTATATACAGTAGATATTTTAATCCTTCACAGTATATCGGCTTAATAAAATGTTTTTTTTTAAATAAACTTCTGTTTTATATTTTAGTTTAGGCTGCCTTTTGTTTCTTTCCCTCAAAAAAGAGATTCAGTTGCGCTAAAGTTTTCAAGTAAGTAGCCAAGACATGCCTTGTCTGTCCTGTTACGTGTGAAGCACCTTAGCATTCCTTGTGCATCGCCCCCCGCTGCTTGCGCTGTAGAGTCTCGCTCTGCCAAGCCTGGAAGACATAAGGATGGAGCAGGCCTGATAAGACACAGCAGTGCAGAACAATACATGTTTGAAGAAGATCATATATATATTTCATCAGGCTTATTCTCTATAGACCTCTGCATGCCAAATTGGTCCAGGCTTGGTTCAGGCTCCAGACAGCACTAGCCTGTTCTGTCCCCAGTGATGCAGCCAGTGGAACTGCATTTTCCACACCATAGAGCTCAGGTTGAGAGGAGTATTCAGCCTGATATAATTGGTCCTGGTGACTCCTGGAAGTGAGGCTTATGCTGTAGTTAACCTCATCTATAGTCTGAACACTTTGGGTGATTGAAGGGGAGAGAGGAGCATTGTTAAAAAAAGGCAGGGATGCCAGGTCGGTGTCAGAGCGCTGACTGGCCGGTCTTGCGGTTGGTGACTGTGAGTGGTTCGGAGCTGGCGGTTGGTTGAGTTATAGGCATTGCCAGGGGCCAAATCGTCAGATGAAACTGAGCATATGAATGTGCTGAATTAAACAGCACTGTGTTTTTGCGCAGGATTTAACCAGCCTTTAATTATTCACTGTATTTGAACGCATCACCCTGCTTATTAAACACTGCACATTAAGTAAATATTCCTATTGACTATGGGGGGGGACTTATTAGCCGTTTGACTCAATTGTTCAATTGGTTTAACCTTTGATTTTGGCAGTCAAAAACACTATATAATTTTATATTTGGGGAATAAAGGGAACATTCACTATTAAAGCAATGCAACAACACTTTAAATATTAGTTCACAATCACAGCCAAGTCAATAAATAATCATAGAAAAATATACTTTGTCTTGTGTATTATTACTTTGTCCTACTCTGTACTGTAAAGTCTGTAATGTTTTTATAAATGCTTAGAAAAATTATTTTGTTCTCTTCATGTGTTGTTTTCAGTTGTTGAGTTTTCCTGAAGGCCCCCACAGTAGTGTAAATTGTACTGTGAGTTCAGATCACTTACAGAAGGAGAAGTTCAAATGACACTATAATCATACTGAAAATCTCCTCAGTTTTCATTCACACTGTAGATGATAGATTTAAATGCCACTGAACGCAGAACCCTCCACAACAATCACTCACTCTATACAAAACACACTTCTGGCTCCTGTAATTGCCCTATTAAAATATTTCTCCTTGAAGATGTGTCATATTACTGCGCCTCAGGCTCATTATGGAGCTTCCTGCAGCCAATTATCTGGAGCTCTGTGTCTGAAGCCACTGTGACCATGGGCTTCACAGACAGATCTGGGAGCAGCTCGCCCTCGCAGCACCTACTCTTACTATATGAGAAGACAAAGACCAAACCGACCTTTGGTCATTGTCTCAGGGCGACTGTACTCAGCTCAACTCAGGAGTCAGGTGACAGAGCATCTGACCTTTAGCATGGAAATAATGACTTGTACTTGTGCCAGGAGCTCAGGGGCTTACTGCGGGGAGCGAGACACCTCTGGCGACATGTGACAGTTTTGGGGGTAAGAGTTTGCACTCAGCACTTTGATAGGCCCGGGAAACCAAAGTGAGTGTGATGAGACGCCAGACACTGGGATCTGTGTCTATGTGTGTGTTTGGCTGTGACAGAGCACAGACGGTGCTGAAAGGAAATAGGTGTCAGACAGAGGGTGCAGAGAGCAACTATTGAACTTGTCAATACTTCCTGTGCACACATTCCAAGTAAAAGTGGGCCAAGGATTGCAGAAGATTGTACATAACATAATTAAACATGAGATTAATAGTCTGGGATGAGAATGTTTCCCCTCAGCCTTTGTGACTCTGTCCCATGAGGCCACGTAACTGCTGTTGGTACGGGGCAGACAGTACGCAGTGGCCCTAACACTAGGACAGCCTTAATCACATTATATGGCCCAGGGAGCAGGCCTTCGTGTCAGACACTCCTGAGTAGCTCACTTGTGTCGAGAGCAGACTAAGGTGAGGTGAGACAAGTGGAGTGGGGGGGTGGGGATGGGGTATAATATGGAGGAAGGGAAATGAGAAAGAAAGAGATGAGCGGTGGGAAGGAAAAGAAGAGCAGATATGTGACGGCTAGAGTGAGGGGAGAAAAGTGTGAGAGGTCAGTGGAGCAAGGCAAGAAGTAAGAAAAAGTGTGAGAGAGACATGATGGAAAAGGCAATTCTCTTGACGGAATTGACAAACATGAAAAAGACTGCGTAAAAAAAATATGGAATTTCACATCAAACACAGACTTGTTCAAAAACCTCCAACTGATTTCTTTATGGGGCAAAGCGTAATAAAAAAATCCTGTGTTACAAAATGTTCACGGTTGTATACTCTTTCTTTAAATGCCAATTTTATTTGCAATTTAGTATTTGCACACACTAATAGACTGTTTCTGTTGTTTGTAAAATACCTTTCTGTAACTGCACTGCTGCAAATGCAGAGGGGACCCCTACTCACTAAGCATCTTCTATTATATATAAGTAAAAACAAGTACAATAGGTCTCCTATGGGTCCAGGACTCCCCTGGAAAAGAAATCTCATTGAGACTTTCTTGAATAAATAAAGGCCAATTAAATAAAGTCTTTGTGAAGTTGTGTTGATTTGGCAACATTTGTACAATATATCGAAAAGAGTGGGCATTCTTTTTCATGTCAGGGAACAATCAGAAGGACTTTGAGGAAAACAATGTAATCATTTTGAGGTTATGTATTTTTTGGCGCAAAAATAGACATGGTATAATGATGTAAAGCCATAAAAAAGTAAAGCCACCTCAAAGCATTTCCATATGTGAATTCAAAAATTACATCTTGTACAGAAAAAAATACAATACAACTATTTTTATGAATTTACATAAAAGCGATTTGTGGAGCCAGGTAAACTGACAACCTGTCAACACTAGCCACCCTCCTTCTTAACGAGTTCACCATTCTCTCATTCTTATTGTCGTACCTTCCTTTGTCACTTTAACTCATCTTTAAAAGTCAGAAGAAGTAAACTAGAAAAGACATTTGTATGTACCATTTCTGTCACATTAAACTTCCTCTCAGAGTCGGACTCTAGAAGTGTATCTGCCACAATGAGATCCCGTCCTGCTGTGACTGGAAGAAAGAAAACTTTACCAAAATAAAAAGTCAGATGTCATTATTTATCATCTTAAACTTTACTTATTTATGAGGCAGAAACAGAATGAAATTCTCGCTTGAATTCCTGCTAAATTATTTAATGTGAAATGGTTAATTCCATACAAAGCCCAGGCAGATCCCTCCTCTGTTCTAATAAATACTTTATCATTGTTCCTAAATCGAAAACAGGAGCAGAAAGACAGGGCAGGAAAAATAACAGTTTGGTGTTTGGCTTTGTGTTGGTTTAAACACTATTTGTGTTGTCAGTTTGTTGAGTTAATAACTGAAACTGATGGAAATTTGATTGTAATAAAAGCGCTCAGTCTCTAATCACAGCTGCCACTTTTCACAGTTATTTCCATTTAGAAAGAACCCAGTGAGGTGGATAAAGATCTGGCTGCGTGCACACTAAAGATGACTGAGGAGTTTAAACGGAGGATTGAGTGTTTGGTTGGCGTTCCCAGGTTGACAAAGTCAAAAGCGGTCTAATGAAAAGGGACGCATCGCTGATTGCAGCTATATCTGGAGCCGATGTGGAAGTGGCATCGATTTAACAATTTAGCAGCACCCTCCTCTGTGTGTTTCAATTAGTCACGGCTGAATACCACCCACTTCCCCCTTTTTACTACCCCCCGGCCTTCACCCACACAAACACTCACATGCCATCAAGGTATATCCCATTTTTCCAGGATCTACAATGATCACATTTACTCAGTTACAATAACTACTTCAAATCAAATTAATCTTGTAAAAGTGGGAACCATACTTTTCACTTTTGCATGCAGCTCGTTACTTTTTCATGCACTCTGGTCGAGACTACTTTTGGTAAAGAAATAATTCAGGGATTAAATACAGTATATGAGAATGACTTAATGCTCACATTCTGGTAAAGCTTCTTGTTTTGCACTGATGATGCTAATAGAATGATAATGCGGTAAATGTATTTCCATATATTTGACTGTTTACATCCCGTCTCATCTGTTGGCAGGCATTATGCACAAGAATGGCTTTTTCACACTGGCAACCAGGCTGTGTCGACGGGAATGAGCAATGACACACTTACTTTGGAGTGCAGAGCCAGTTTAGACTAACTTTAAACAAAATAAATGTTCATCATAACTCCTACATGGCCCTTTAAATACAAAAGAGCTACCATGTCTATTCAAGTCTATTAGAGAATTTAATATGTGTGCTACAGTTTGTAATAAAACTATGAAGCATATATTTAAACTATGCAGTGGAGCACAAGGGTCAGAGACACTAGCCATGCTGGTTATTTTGTCCAAATTGTTTGTGCCAGAATTCTAAAGTAACTATACTTGAATAGTGAATAACTGGTATTAGCTCATTTACAAAGCTACTCTTGGACTACTTCTACCATATCTTAACACTTACATTCCAAAAAAGACAGATAGACATTATTCTTTGAGTTCTCAGGACTTAAGTATGCTGTCGATCCGTGGTGTTTGAACTGAAAGCGGCAAAATGGCATTTCAATCTTCTGCCCCCTGGAGCTAAAAACACTTTACAACAAGTCTGAAAATGAAAGAAATTTATATCAATTCAAAACCCTCTTAAGAAATTTGGAGTCAAAATCATTAACTTGCTGCTGTATTTGAGTGCATGGTTTTAATCCTTAAATTTGTCTTGTATCCGGTGTTTTCTGTGTTGTTTTTATTTATGGTTTTTGTAACTGACATTTTGTGCCGCTGTCTTGGCCAGGACTCCCTTGGAAAAGAGGTTTTTAATTTCAATGGAACCTTAATGGTTAAACAAAAGTTGTATAAAAAAAAATAATATACTGTATATGTATAATTGTATTATATAGTTAAATAAATGAAAAATGTATATAGTTTTTTATATTACTTTTACTTAGTAACTCTACCCATATCTATCATAAGCATACTCAAAGAACTTTGTCATTCTCCAGAATACACCTTTTATTTAGTGACTCAGTGCAGGCTATAGTGCAATTGTACAATACTTCTTCAGGTGTGTGAACCGTACTGCAGACGTACTGGGTGCTGACAGATATTGGGCCGATAAATGTCTCTGCAAAAGAGGCCCAGAACACCATATGGATCATACACTTAACTGCTCAAGCCAAAACAGCAAAATATAGACTTTTGTTCCAGTAGTCCGTGACAGTCATTAATGACCTGTTATAACCCAGGAGCCAAAATAAACGTTGCCATTGTCCATATGTAAACCATAGATTATATTAGTAAAGTGAAAAGTAAGTATTATTATTGTTGGATGCAAACATTATTTTGAAGATGTTTGCAGAAGTCTCCAATAGCTTTTCTTCTTTTCTGAATAAGTAGGCTTTACCTTAAGGGTTGGGAAAGCCATGAACAAAACAATTTATGACAATAGTTTGCAAAAATGGACAATGGCGGGTGTTTTGTTGACTGGGTTGTACAAATAAGAGGTTCAAAGTGGTCCTAATGTTCTGCTGTTGTCTATCATGGTTTCATTTAAGCCCTTCCACACTGCAGTGGGTTTGCCCTGTTGGAAAGGTGGGCCGTGAAACACTCCATCCACCCATTCCCTGAGCGTGGCTACTGGAGACTCCTGCTGCCGTTCTGTCTTTGTGAGAGCCATGCTGGATGGGTAGGATGGAGAGGGGGAGCCAGTGGAGGACAACATGCAGGAGGGGTATTCAGTCTCTAAAGAGACAGCCGTTTGAGCAATGGACCAGATTTTGGGTTTGGCATCTGCGCTTCGGAGGTCTGTGTTTGTGAAGAAGGTGTTCTGGGGTGGGACCGGCGTGAGTTTGTGACAGTCTGGAGACAGTCTGTGTTCTCGAAGGAGTTCTGTGTTGTGCGGGACGTGCTTCGAGTCAGCCTTGTGGTCCTCAGTGAGAAACTGTGGCTTTGGCTCCGAGTCTGAGGCGTCAGACTCCAGCAGGTCAAAGTCCTCCAGGTCACTCTGCAGGTCTGCACACTGCTGATCTGGAATGGTTAATCATACATACATATTTATTTATTTAGACAAGCAGAGAGTTTATTTCACATATTGTCTTAGCCAGCAGCACCACTGTTAAATTATAATTATATTGTCAAAATAACTTTACGTGTGTGTCACCTCTTATTCCCATTAAAAATGAAAATAAACAGTTTTAAGTCATATCTTTTTCCCAAAATTTAGTAAGACCAGCTTTTGGATACTGCAAACTTTTATGGCCTTCTTATCTAGTGCAATATTTTGTCTCTAAATTTAAGGAAAGATCAACAAAAAAGAAAATATAAAATATAAAAAATATTTTTTACACTAACATGTACAGGGGGTGTTGTTCTTTACAGTCTGTAAAACCCATTGATGCATTTGTGTTGTTATATCTGGCTATAAACTAAACGAAAAAGCTGCAGATTTACCTGACAGATCTTGCTCATCACACTTGGGAGGCTTCTCGGCCTCATCACTGTCGTCACAGCCTCGGTCATCTGAGCTTTTACAAGCGCGAGGAGACCATGTCACCTTGTTTTCCTTCTTCAGCCTCCTGCGAGCGTTAGCAAACCACGTAGACACCTGAAGGAGAACACAAGAAAGAAATACAGACGTGTGGTTTAAAACTAATGACAAGTTTAAAGAGACACATAAGTAAGCCCAATAATAATGCCACTTCCACTAAACGGTGTTGTTATATATTCAATGTCTACCTGTGTGAGTGTCATCCTGGTGATGATGGCCAACATGATTTTCTCGCCTTTGGTGGGGTAGGGGTTCTTCTGGTGCTCCTGGAGCCAGGCTTTCAGCGTGCTAGTGGTCTCCCTGGTGGCGTTCTTCCGACGGGACGCTCCGTCAGAGCAGCTGTACCTGATGCCCAAGGAGAGAGTCAACTGTCCGCTCAGATCAGCGACATCTACTTTACCTCTTTTAGTAACTACACCCCAGATTAATAATCAGCTTTTTATATTTTATATGTAATAACTTGAAAACAGCTAAGCATTATTGATCACTGTCTATTAGTGACATTACATCTTGTTATCTTAAGCCCAAAAGACAAAACAAAAAAGTGAATTATTACAGCACATTGCAGGTTTATAATTCTTGCCATAGTAATATAATAAATTGTGTATACAAATACAGAGGACCTCATTTATGTAACATTAGAATATGCTGTCTAATAATTATTATAATAAAAATGTGCAGTTGCTGTAATTATTTTGCCAATAAACTAATATGAAGAGTTATGGATTTATATTGAACAGTAAAATTATGTAATAAAAAATGGCAGCATAGAAAAACACAAAATACTCTTTGCCGAACAAAAACGTGTGGTCACTAATAATAAGTCATAAAAGTTGACATACCCGTATCTGTCATAAGGATACTGTCCAAATGTGTACTCATAAGGATAGTAGGTAGGCGTCTGGGATGAGCCCACGTGCACAGAAGCAGCTCCATCTTTTGTCTCAAGTGCACCCTGTAACAAATCACATCTGGGTCAACCATTACACTACCCCATGTGCTTATCTCTATAGACTACATCACAACGAATCATAACAAGCTCCTAATCTCTACTTCAGTACAGTTGAGACTGGAAGTACATTAACCGCAGCGGGACTCACTCTGGAGTAGAGCACGGTGGTGTCGCTGGGGCAGCTGCTGTAGTACGCCTGGCTCTTGGGATAAGGCCCGCTGTAGACACCTATTCCAGCGCCGGGAGTGAGCTGCTGTCCTGGTGAGCGCAGCACCGAGTGGGACGTGGGCGTTGCCGGTTCCAAACACGCGCTCAGAGGGCTGGACGCCATCAGAAACTACACAGAGAACACCCAAAGACATGAGGAAAGTGGCCTAAAACACACAACTAGTGAACTAAACGTAATGACCCAAAGTGTGCAGTAATGATTGGCTAAACTTCCTTAAAATAAATACATCTTCGCTCATCAAGGGTGTAGAAAATAGATTTGGACAGGGGATAGACATTTCTTCGGGAAGATGAATTATTATCTACAGAATGACAGTCAATTTAAAACATCCAAGCGTCTAAGTCAAAGTCCACTTTCAGATGCAATATAAGTTTTCAACGTAAACAACTAAATGCTTAATTGCTACTAATTTATCTGGTTAACTAGGACGTATCAAAAAATATGGTCTGTCAAGAAGCACACACACGTGACAAATGACATATTATAATATATTGTATTAAAATAAGGTTTAGATTTTTGAAATGCACTTAAACAATAGTTGACCTATCGGAAAATAACTAACTATAACGCTTGATTTGAGTCGCTTTGTTACCTACATAGTTTTTGAGAGATGTCTATAGTTTATATTAATGAAGACAAATGTACCTGTGGTGCAGTGGAGTAAGAGTATCCCAACTGAGAGTAAGCCATGGTTCAGATGAGATCACAGGAGGAAGCAGGAGCGCAGAACCGCTGCCACTTCCAGCAGCATCCGGCAGAAGGACCCACTCTGCTTCTGACGCTGACACAGGTTGCTGTATCCGAAAAACTTAAAATTTCAACAACCTCGAAAGGGTGCACCATCCGTTTCATTCGGTGGCGCAACTTTACGCACGCAATCCCAGTTTACGCGCCACGCCAAACAGTTCAAAAGTCACTTCCTGGATGAGACGTCTCCTCACAGCTTTGGCACTGTCCTTGGCTCGTGGTATGATCCGGTATGTGTATGTGATCAAACCACACATCTCTGCGAGGCGCTCTTTTAAGAAGCGACTCCGTGACGTCAGCCCCGACTGTACGTGCGTGCCAGTATCGGGACGAAGAAACTCACCTAATGAATTCTCTCCCAGCTTTTCACCCAGAACTTAAGCGCTCTCCCTCAAGTCCCCAGGCGTAATGAGACTGTGATCAATTCTCTTCACATAAAGCTGTATATACATTGACACTCACACACAAACTGAGACGGTGTGTTGTGGCCAGAGGGGGGAAAAGAAACGTGATGCGTTGACACCACATTGACATAAGATGATTGATGACTACAACCTGATATTAGCATAATCGTTTTGCCCTGTAGTTTAGATAACTTGTCACCAGCGAGAAATCTCCCTGTCATCCACATATTCATGAGTGGGGAAATTTCAGGTCTCCTCCAAGCAAATTAATCAAACAATAAACACTGGGCACATTCCCTTGAGTAAGCACCTTTACCAACTGAATGGCTTGTCATGTTTTTAATAAGCTGTCCTGGGGAAGTGGCAACATTTCTCTCATTTCTTCAGTTGGGTTTAAGACACTGGGCTGAATGTAGACAGTGATATTGAGAACTAAGACTCTCAGCTGACAGAGTTACAGAGTTTGGGTGAAATGAGGCAGCCAGGCAGCCACACATTTAGCTATAGTTAAAATCTATGTAACTAGTAATGCTAACATTAATAGAGCTGAACTTACAGAAAATGTAAGCAATGATATTTATAGGGATCTAATTGTCTCTGGTGACACATTGGTCTCACATTAGCACAAAAACAATTCTGGTAAGTTACCGCATTTTAAAAAAAAAATACAATAAGAAACTGGGAAAATAGACACAATACCCATAATGCAAACTACAACCTAAAGTTATTGGACATTTTGTGGTAACTTACTGTAAAAAATATATGTATAACTGTGTGCTTCTTTTTATTTATATTATTAATTATTTTTTCTTATTAAACTCCAATGCAATCCTTCTCACGGTGCAAGCATAACAAACATTACAGAAAATAAATAAAATTGACATATAGCACTTACACTAAGTACTATATACATTAAGTTTATTTGCAAAAACAGATAAACCCCATTTTGGGTTACCCACTTAATTTTGATTTAGTAAATAATAGACTTTTTAGAATCAGAGGAATCAGTTCTTCAAAAAGTTTAGAAAATGTGCCCATATTTTGTTGTAATTAGGATTTTGTATTAGTTTTTCCAAGGTTGAGTGATCTGTAAGAAGGTTTTGCCAGTGAATTATTGTGATTTTTCTTTCCAATTCAACAGTACGTTTTTTTTTTTTTTTGGGCAATGGTCAGTGAAATTAAGATGACTATTTCTGTGTGTTTTGGGAATTTGGCGTGTGGACAGGTCACCTAGTAGTAGTGACAGCTTCTATTATGGTCCATTAAAACCTTTCTCAGATACCCTGCAGACAATCTTCAGTGCAAATAAAACACCATTTATGTCCATAACAATATGTGAAAGCTCAATTAGTTGTCCAAGAAAAGATAAAGTAAAGAGTAACACTGACATAGATTAGGCTTCAATGGGCCTGCCTGATAAAACCACTTAATCCAGAAGCTTTTTGCTTAAAAATCAATTGGGAGGAAAGATTTCAGAAGTTACTACTAGTTCTGCATGGGATTCCCCACAACCCCTTGGGTATTATGTCAACTATGCACTATCTTAGATAAATGTAATGTCTCAAAAAAGATACAAAGACATATAAAATGCATGTGGGTAAAATAAGTCAGAGGAAGCAGAAAAAAAGTCTTTGGAGTTCCGGGGTTTAAAATGGAGTGAGGGGATGTTGTGTGGGGTAAAAGGACAAATATTCCCAGTGCACCCAAAGTAAAGCATGAACAACAGAGCTGCATCACAAGAAAGCATCCCGGGCCCCACTGGGGATGAGGCATCTGTGTACTGGAGCTTGATTGACATTCCATTTGTCCTGGGAAAGGTGCTCATATACTTTAACACGGACTAACTGTCTCTGCTTCATCTGTGCTCAAAGCACCTAAATGAAGTTATCTGGCCGTGCTGCCGCTCCACGTCTTCTCACAAAAACACATGCCACTCATGAGAATGGCAATTTGTTAAGGTGTTGACAGTGAACATGACTATGGCTATGGCCAGAATATAGTACAGGGTGCAGTGCACTACAAAGATCTGATCAAAGGGTTATGTGAGTAGTAATGTATGATATTTAATATTGTTAAGCAATATTTTTAAAAATATAAATAAATAAATGTCCAAAGTCCGGCCCAGGGGCCAATCACGGTACAAGGTGAGTGTTTATGTGGCCCTCAGCTTCAGATATAAATTGTATTTGTATTGTGTTTAGGGCCCCAACAACAGCTTTACATAAACATGTTTAAATCCTACTTAAACCCATTCAAAACCAACTAAAACCTGTTAAAATTGGACAAAAACATGTTCAAATCCAGCTAAAACCTGTTCAAATCCAACTTAAACATGTTCAAAAACCTGTTCATAACCAACTTAAATATGTCCAAATCCAACTAAAACATGTTCATATCTAACAAATACATGTTCAAATCCATCTAAAACCTGTTCAAAACCAACTAAAACCTATTACAGATTTTCTCAGTTGCTCTGGCACTTTTTTCAGCTTAGAACCTTTCATTCATTCATTCATTTTCTACCGCTTAGTCCCGTTAGGGGTCGCGGGTGACTGGAGCCTATCCCAGCAGCTTTGGGCCTGAGGCGAGGTACACACTAGGCAATGGCCAGTTAGTCACAGGGCTGACATTTATAAATATATAGAGACAGACAGTGACAGACAACCATTCACTCTCACATTCATTCACTAGGGACACTTTAGAGTTGCCCATTGACCTATACATGCATGTCTTTGGACGGTGGGAGGAAGCTGGAGTACCCGGAGAGAACCCATGGTGGAGGACATGCAGACTCCTCACAGAATGTTTGAGTCAGCCGGGTTTTTAACTCACAACCTTCTTGCTGTGAGGCAGGAGTGCTAACCACTCTGCCACGTGCACCCCATATTTTTAAAGGTTTTAGTACATTTCTCTTTGTTGTTCCTTTAAAAGTACATTTTACTGTCAGTGGAAATTTCTTAGCTATCAAAATAAACAAAATGTGTCTTGTTTAAAGTATATATGGCCATTAAAATGCATTTTCTCGGTTTGTGCACATGGAAAAAAACAATTGTAGGTACAGTATTATTATTGAGTCTGTCTCAGTTGCACAAAAGTTGGTAAAATAATCCTTAGGACTCAAATTGTTTGAATTGCACATTACTCACACATTATGTTACAGTCTGTGTTACAAAAATAATTGACTGTTACTGCTTTGCATTGACAAGAAGGAGAAACACAACACTGGCCTGTTAGGATCAGGATAAATTTACATATTTACAAACTCTTTGATATATCATATTTATCCCTTTTGGTTGAACTGATTCAATACAATAATGAAATGTCTGAATGTTTTTACTGTACAATAAGGTAAAGCTTTATTAGCCTACTGTGTATATTTAGGGTTACTGACCTATTCTTCCTCATTCTCATATTCATTCATACACAGTCCTGTTTATTTTTTGATAATGTATATCTCATAAATGCCTGAACTTTATGGTAGGTCTGACATACTGTGACAACTGTCTGACATATAACTAGCAGTTAAGAAATAACAGACAATTGTACAAACTCATTTGAAACAATGCACCAAAGTATTTACTTTTTGTAAAAACACAACGAGAAACTGGCTTTATGATTTGCAAATAGTACTTCTGAAAATGTATGTTCTGATCTGAGAAATGTGCCAGTGCAACTAAGAAAAACTTTAAAATCTAACTAAAACTTGTTTAAATCCAACTAAAACAAGTTCAAATCCATCTAAAATCTGTTCAAAACCAACTGAAACCATTTCAAATCCATTTAAAATCTGTTCAAATCCAACTAAAACATTTTCTCATCCAACTAAAAAAATGTTCAAATCCATCTAAAATCTGTTCAAAACCAACTGAAACATGTTCAAAACCATCTAAAATCTGTTCAAAACCAACTGAAACCATTTCAAATCAATCTAAAATCTGTTCAAAACCAACTAAAACATGTTCAAACCCAACTGATATGACTGTTGTGTTTTTCACAGATTATTCCTGTTACAAAATGATATTAGGTGATTAAATAGAATGGCCAGTGACAAAAACTATACTAATGAATGAGTGTTTCCAAGTTTTAGTTACCATCTTCCTGTGCACAAAGAATGACTATATATCAAGCAGGCCATCCCTAAAGAGAAGCTTAGACAATGTTTTTAATATTCAATCCACTACTGTTTATAATTTATGGCATTCCTCCACTATATATTTCTTAAGGCTCTGGGTTTGTTAGACCATGATTATATCGTTGTGATCCTGCTCCCTTCACATCAATCATTCATTCCAGATCCTTTGTGCATAAAAAAAAAAAAAAAGGCAACACAGAGTTATTTTCCTCATTCCACTCGCAGCTTGAGCCATTATGCAGAAGCTGGGGCGTGGGGGTTAATGATAGAAGCATGTTAATGTGAGAGGAGTGGCCCGCATATGAGCCACGCACATAGTGTTTGCAGAAGAGGCCCAAAACATCTCCAATCACAGGTTCTTTCAATCATATGGCACCGCATTTGAATATTTTCTGCCTCAAAGTCGGAAATCTATGCAATTTTAATCAGTGTTTAACATGTAGATGCTTTCTGAGCCATCATTCCAGGTTTAGTGAAATAGGAGCTGAATAGGAGGTGTTGACTGCACAAAAGAATGAAACAAAAAAGCTTTTACCAACCAGAAGGACTTTGGTGTTGGGTCTTGTTTGGGAGAAACTGTGGAGAAATTCATTGGCATTACTCTTCATGTGATGGCTGACATTTTTATTTTTATATTTTTCATTGAGAGAAAATACTTTAAACCCTGCAACTGAAGACCAAAGTTCTTGTCCTGACCGAGTGAAAGGGTTTCAGAAATGTTTTAGCATGTTTGTATGTGGTACACCAGGCAGTGCACAGTGTGTGGTGTCCAGGGAAATGCCCATTCAAAACCAAAAACAGTCTTTCCAAAACAAACTGAATATGCATTTAAAGGTAAAGTGCACTTCTGAGTGAATGTTTATTTGTTTAAAATAATCTTTTTCCTTGACACCATACATTTCTCATAAACAACTGCTTATACACGTAGAGTCATTTATTACAGACAAAACACTAACTATACACAAGTGTCTGTGGAGGTTCTCAGTCATCCAGGTAGTCATAACTTTAGCGACCACATACACTTCTGGTTTAAAAAAAAAAATGGAATATCATTCTAGGTTAAGATATTTGTCAGAGGACCATTGATTGCCGCAAGAAAGTAGTTCAAAGTTTAATTACAGTTGGAGACTTATTTGACATAATTCCTTGCTGTCTTTCCCAAACAGTAGACAGGTGTTATTCTTGCCTTAAGATAACCATAAATGCTGTTTTAGGTTCATATAAAAGTAATTTTATGAACAATCAGATGGAAAACAACATTGCCCATTGACTTTGACTTGATCTGTATTTATGATCATAAACTGTATGTCCAGCCTGCTGTTAGACATCCCAGTGATGATTGGACCTTAGCTGGCCGCATCAGAGTTCCTGGTCCAACCCATGGACCCCACCGTCTGTCCCGGGAGTGGATCCCCCCCTTCTGTGGTTTTAATTTTTCCTAACCCTGATGGAGGGTCTAAGGACGGGGATGTTGTTTTGTACAGCCTGTGTATGAGCCCTTTGAGGCAACCGTTGTTGGGCTACATGAATAAAATCAAGCTGAACTGAATCAGCCCTGCAGCTAACTGGCCATTGTCCAGAGTGTACCCCGGACAATTGGCCAAAACTGCAGGGATAGGCTCTAGTTATATATATTATACTGTACCTTACCACTCCCTGCTGACACTACTAGCTTTTAGTGGAAGTTTAAATTCTCAAACTACGCTTTTGAATCAACATTTGCACAACTATAACCAAATGTTTTGGAGGATCTCCGCTCCCAAGAAACTGAGATCACAAAATCTTTCCCTTTTTTATAGTTCTTTTACTTATTAGCAGCTTCTACATAAGAAATAGAAATAGTTATAACAAAGCTGACAACTTTACTGTGAAACTTTGTTTGTCCCGAAATCTAAAAGTAAAACCCCTGCACAACCTCACACCTTTTACACTCTACTTACAGTCTTGATGCTAATTTAAGATTTAAAGGTTTGGAAGGTAGCAGCAATCTTGTCAAGTCTATGCTTTAAAGCTAACCTTTTTTTTTTTTTTGAGTTTGCATTTGTAAAGTGACACTTTCTTAAATTTTGATGCAAAATAAGATGGTTTTGAAATTCCATATGCCAGCCTGCAAGAGTAAAATCTTTTTATAACAGTGCTTTATGGTCAGACAAATAAAGACAGGGCCACTCAAGGATAACACTTAGTCCTCTTCTGCTACTTTCTCTGTGTCAAAAAGGAAATGCTGCTAAGAGGGAAGAAGAAGCAAGAGGACAAGCAATGAATGGATCATGAGGAAAGAAAATAGATTTTTCTTTTCAGCACAAGACACTGCCTCTTGTTAAGCACAACAGCACAGACCAGGTACAAGTGCAAAGCAGGCTCCATCTGATCTACAAACAAGGCTGCAAACACCAAGCAACTGTCCAACTACCATCCTAATAAGAACTTCGCTCAAGACACGCAGCTCGTGAACTATGAGTGGGATACTATAAATGCCCCCGGTCTTCCTCATCAATGATGCAGAATACGGGAACAGAGACAAGCTAACCCTCTTAGCCGCTGTGCCATGTGGAGTGGCCGGGTGCAGCGAGGAGCTGGGAGCGAGACAGGTCTAGGCTACAGGCAGCTCTTAAGAGTGTGTACAGTTTGCGTTGAGCCCTGGGAGGCCAGCCGTATTCCTCCCTATCACTTCCACTTCATTACTCTGGGAGCGGCCATGCATTATGCAGCTCCTCAAGCCCGAGTCTACGGGGACCGATCCAGCCTTTAACAAACACTTTAAATCTAGCTGTGCTTTCACTGATCCTCTAATGGTTATCTCTGCCGGTTTATCTGACCACCAAATATGTCCCATTATTTTATGGAATATTATACAGGCTATTCTGTTTTAACTATGGGTACTGATTCCATTCAGGAACCTACTTCTCTGAGTGTAAAATGAGACTGCCAATGTAAAAATACAGTTGTTGAATTGTAAAAAAAACTCCACTCTGTGGAGTGGCGTTGGAAGTCTTGATCTGGCTTGATATACAAGATATCCAGGTGATAGAGAAGGAAACACCAAACCCCTGCAATTACATGACTTTAATTTGTAGCATTATAAAACCAGGATAATTTATTACAAATTGAATCAGTGAAAGAGCAGGGTCAAGAAGACAGCACAATGGAATTTGTCTTGTCATGTAAAAACTGATAAAAAAAAAAAGTGGGAAAATAAAATTTAAAATTATAATAGTTTTCTCCATGGCCTATACCCTTCCATTAATATAGAACCAAAACAAAAAAATCAAAAAATGGCAAAAGTAAGCTTTTATTCCTATTTTAATGCATGCATATTTTCATAGTTATGTTCAGTTATGTTGGAAAAAAGTGTGTTTAAAATCAACATCAATGTATTTAGTATAAAACATTAGATGATAAATGGAGTGTCACTCTGTTTGCATTACATACATACAACATCGATTTTAGAAGAAATACTTTCTTGGTGACACTACTAATGCTAAACATTCCTATATGTAATAACCTTTGAGCCACTATTTAGAAATGATTAGAAATAAAATGGAATCAGAGAAATCTGTCCTCAGAGGACTTCTCCAGAGCTGGTGCTTGGAGCTCAGCTGCCATCCTCTGGTGGAGTCAGGGATTACAAGACCTTTTAGAGGCAGTGCTGGCGTGTGTGTGTGTGTGGGGTGGGGGTGGGGGTGGGGGTGCAAGTGGGCTCACCTTGCAGTTGTTATTGACCCGGGTGAAAAGGTTAGCCACAATTTTATGACTGATCTCAGACAAAACAGTAGGTCTTCTTGTCTGCGTGTGTGTGTGAGTGAAGTTGCAGATTTCATGTTCCGTCTCATCTTAAGCTAAAGCTGGACCTCCCAGGATTTTTTTTTTCTGACCACCAGCAGCGTCCACACTAACACACACCCCTGAGATGATATTTCATAATTGTGCAAGTGTTCAGTTTCCTTTTGTTTGTCCATTTACTCGAGTTGCCAAAACCCAAGCACAAGTCACTGGAGTTTGGCAGCTTGGCAAAGCATCAAAGACAACAGTTCTGCCAAGAAAACAAATACATGTCTATTTAAAACAATCATTTGAAATATTTTTCATATGCATTTGATAAAAGTATTACAATGTGTGGTTCTTGATTTTTACTATTTTTTACCTTAGTCTTAAATTATTAGTAGCAGACAGTATAAGTGTGACATCTGTAGGTGAAAAAGCAGATTGCAACTCAGCACTTCTTTTTGGAGCATGTAAACAGCTATAGACCCCTACAGGGACATCCAATTATCGATGAACAAACATAGGTTTAGATCCAGATAAGATCAGGTTTAGTTTGAGCACACTCTGAGTTTCTCCGTCTCCAGAAAGTGGTTTGGTTATGAGCGGCTTCCATCGGCATGGTAACTAACACCACAAGGCTACCCTGCTCTGGAGCAGGTTTAGTTTGAGTTTAAAGTCCGCAAAACCAAAGTGGACCAATCAGATGTGAGCAAAGTCACATGGATGCTGCATCAACTTCAAACCTTGTTGTTCTTGGCTTTTGTTCTTTTGGTTCAGAAAATATAGGTTAATTTATTAAACTCTGCACAAAACAAAGTAGAAGACATCAGTTACACTTTGAAAGCTTTTTCTGCACTTAAATTTGAATGAATTAATGAATTTGGGTCACACCTAAGTTTTATTACAAAATGTGTAAATAGTGTATAAAGTATATTTTGCATAAGCTTAATAGTAGGTAAATAATGTGTAAAATCTTGATTCATTTTCATATTTTTTGAGTAATTTTTTCTCTGGTTTTAAATGTTTTAATGTCAAAACACTTTACACTTAGTATGAAATATAACAAAATATGTCGAGGCCATGAGTTTTTAAGTTGGTCTATCATCAGAGTGAGCCAATTAAAATTACTGTCTTAAAACTTATACAATCAGCCTTTTTCTCCTTCTCCTGGTTGCAATGTATGATTACTCCTGAAACGCCGGATCCAATGCATGGTTCCTCATCCTTTCCTCGCCAGTTCAGTGTTGCAACTAGATGGTAACTGCACTACTCCTGTTGGAACTTTGAACTCTTTTTGACTAATTTTCTCTTCTGTTTGCCCGTCTACCTGCCTGCTTGACTGTCCGTCTGTTCATCAGTCCTGGTTACAGACGTCTACCCCTTTTAATTTTGATTGCTGCAATAAAACAGTTTTATTACTTAGCTGCTGTGCTCTGCAAATGCATGACATGTTCAGCACACACAATGCAACACAATGCTCTCATTGACAGTATGGTCTACACCACTTGTCAACACTGCATCAATGACGGCAGAAAACCCTACTGGGAAACAGGCTTGCTCCATATTGCTGCTTAAATCGCAAAACATGGCAAAAATGTTAAACATAAATAGAGTAAAGTCAATGATGACAATGAATTTACACAGTGATTTATCAGTTATAAATTTCTTTTGTAAATTAAAAGCAGACAGGTTCTATGTTATTGTAGGAGCAAACAGGATTGGGAGCGTGAGGGAAGAGTTTTTAGTTACAGCAGAAATCTGTGGCAGAACAATTCATACGTAAAAAAAATACTTTCCCTGTAATACAAAAAAAAAAAATAGAACAGACTGAAAATTGATGTATCAATCTTCATTCTCCAGTAATAATTTATTTGTCACACCCTCGGTAAACACTGCAGTAATTCCATATCTGAAGCAGCTTGCAGCTCCTATGAGCCTCTCACTGTGTGCCATGACTGATCACATATCATCAAACACCATTGCACAAAGAATCAATCTAACGCTGCTGCTCTGAAATCATGCAGTGTGGTCGACAAAGCTGCATGTGATAACAGTCGATTAAGTGCCTCTTCCGGGAGCGTCAGTAGTCCCCAAGGAGGAGCATAGGGGCAATAATTTCCTCAGATTGCCCCTGTGGGAATGAGGCTGCTGGGTTTCTATGTCCACTCCAATCACATCACTAATGGAGAGGCGGGTAAGCATCTGTGACAGTGGGAAACCAGATCTCTGCTCCCCCAGTGAGTGTGTGTCCGTCGCAGATAAACAGTTGGCAGGGTTCCCCTACTCCTGTGAGCATGCATGAGTACACATGCGAGGTTTCAGTGCGTTTAGGGGACAATGCATTGACTTAATGCTGCAGTAGGCAGAAATGAGAATACCAGAATTTGGAAAGAAAACTCAAGCTCTTCACTGCTCTGTGAGGTAATTCCCCAGACAAAATGTATCACTAATATGATCTGCCCATTTGAAACTGATAAATCCCTTTGGTGCGCAAACTTGCCATTGACGGTATTGTGCTACCGGTGTCAACATTAGAGAAATTATTATTATATAGAGAAATAACAGGCTCCACAATTACGTATTTTCAGTTTTTTGTAACATTATAAAACCAAATCTTTGAAACAGCAGTAAAACAAATACTGTGAAAATTAAGGCTCCATAAAGTTTTTCTACTTTTTATCCCAGATAGCTTCTGTGCACCTTTTCCCTTTTCTAGCTCCAAGCCAAACATAGCTTACAGAGGAGAAGAAAACACTGTAATATTATAGAAACAGCTAGAGTTCATACAAAAGCTAGATTTGACTTATGCTAAGAGCACCGAGAGCTCTGCACATATTAATTGCAATGTGAGCAAACCTAATAAAATAATAATTTCTAAATTCTATTTTCAGTAAAATATCCTCAACTTATTATTTTTTATTACCACAGTATTCACAACCCACTTCCACATTCACACATAAAGGAGAGGGGGCAGGCTGGACAGGGTTAATATACTCCATTAAACTCGATTAGACTAAATTAGTCGGGCAGATGAATAAGGGCTCATGTTACTGGGTGCATGTGTGTATCCACATGCCTCTCATATGTAATTACACAGTGGAGATGTGCAACCCATGAGTCATCTATCATTATCCACAAACTGAATGACAGCACAGCAGTTACTGTATGTCGAATGGTATCACAGGACCATAGTATATTACTGAATGTCATTTTTCTGGAAAAAATAATTTGTAAGTCTAAAGATCATAAAGATAATACATTTTTAATCTGAACTTGGGCTGCATCTAACAATTATTTCTATAATCAAATAATCTGACAATTATATTTTCAATGAATTGATTAATAATTGGATAGTGAAGCGTCTGTAAATGCATGAAGACCTCGGGGTTTAACAAAAACAAGTGGTCAAGAAATTGAGGTGTTTTATTGTTCCGGCTTAAAACTGATCACGTATTTTTACTAAATCTGAACCAAGCTACAAGTATGCCACAGGACTTTCATCAAAAACACAAAATGTACAGCTCTTTTACTGTTTTTGCGGATTTACTGCTCTGTCTTTGTAATAAAACCCTCTTCTCTGGTTTGGTATGGCAGGTTTCAGAGTCTATTATTACCCCCAGATAGTTGATGATTATTTTAATAATCGTTTATAATTGCATGTCCACGTGTTACCGTGGGTTCGCACCGGGTACTCCGGCTTCCTCCCCTAACAGGACTAAGCGGTAGAAAATGAATAAAATGTTGATGAATTAATTGTTAGTTGTTGCAGCTTTAATCTAAACAAATGTGTTTCTCTGCACCACACTCCACGTTAGCTGTTCTCTGCTTACAATAAAATGTTCATTTTTATACTATGGGCACAAAATTAGCCAGGGCATTAAACCTGTAATGGCTTTGCACAGAGATGATATAGTGCTTATTTATATGTATTTATTTTGACCTTAAAATACACTTTAGACAGTTAATGCACCAATCCACTTCTAGCTAATTGTGTAATTTATTAACCTTGCGCTGCAACTTGATTCTCAATCAAAAATCAATGTTGACTTGTTCCAAGCAAAGTATTTGCAGTCCATATCTTGGCCTTACTGACTCATGTCCAATGATGTGCCAGCACTAAACGGTCTGGGCGTGTTTTAGGTTTGAAGATGTAGAGACCGTTTTACTGCTAGGAATGTAAACAACGTGGAGCCGCTCTGATTGGATAAAACTGTGGTTGATAAATCCAATCACCGACCAGGTATTTATTTAAAGTACCTGCCCTTTTGCAAACGCTTTCAACGGGACCCAGGTGGTTCTGTGGAACATGTACTGTGGAGGAGTTCTATCTGGCAAAGTAAGGTTTGTAAATTTTTATTTTGTAAACTGGAGAAATGTACTGGTTGATTCTACATAACAGTCAGGAACACTGAAATTAATAAGTGCCATCATCTACCACAGTGAACACCCCTTGTGTTCCTAGGAGGGCGATATAGGATGCCTTTAGCTACTATAAAAGTATTTTAGTGGTGCTAGTGGTCAGTTTATTAAGCATATGCAAAATATACTACTGGAAGTTCAAACAGTTAGTACTCTTGTTTGACAACAGCTCCTTCGAGTTTCATGCTGTTATCCACCCTGTTAAAAGTCATTTTGTAGTTATTTATCGCCCATCCAGGTCAGCTTGGACATTTCTTGGAGGATTTGGATGCACTTCTTTCATCCAAAGCATGGTACTCCTCTAGTGGTACTAGGAGACTTCAACATCCACCTTGGAAAGCCTAACTTCGCTTACATCCTGCTTGGACAACTTATGCCCTCTTACATCTAGACCAGCCCGTACATCCTCGTCTGCCCCCTGGTTATTTACATTTACATTTACATTTATTCATTTAGCAGACGCTTTTATCCAAAGCGACTTACATTACATTACCAGTGTTACAGTCACTGGAGGCAAGGTGGGTTAAGTGTCTTGCCCAAGGACACAACGACAGTATGAACTGTGGGGAGAGTGGGAATCGAACCGCCTACCTTCCGGTTGAAAGACGACCGCTCTACCCACTGAGCTACTGCTGCCCCAATGTTCTACGCGAGCATCGCGCCAGCCTCCGGTCAGCTGAGAGAAAATGGCGCAAGTCAAAAGATCCTACTAACCTCTGTATCTACCAGTCTCTCCTCTCTACTTTCTCCGCTGATGTCACCTCTGCAAAAACTGTCTACTCCCATTCTAGGTTAATCAACTCACCTGACTCGCGCACTCTTTTTTAAACCTTTTCTGCCCTCCTTTGTCCGCCTGCTCCCCCACCTTCATCGGATTTAACAGTTGATGATTTCGCGTCTTTCTTTGTAAAGAAAACGACCGCCATCAGCAGTCAGTTTTCTGCGTCACCACCTGTCGAGCTCATTCAGACCCCTGATATGTGTTTGCTCACTTCTTTCTCTCCTTTAACTAAAGCAGATGTTTCCAAGGTCATTAGTTCTAACCACCCTACTACCTGCCCGCTGGATCCCATCCCCACACATCTCCTTCAGGCCATCTCTCCATCTGTCGTGCCTGCTCTCACCCACATCATCAACTCATCTCTTTCCACTGGGTCCTTCCCCACAGCTTTCAAAGAGGCCCGCATCACACCACTACTGAAGAAACCCACTCTTAACCCTACACTGCTAGAAAACTACAGACCGGTGTCCCTCCTTCCCTTCATTGCCAAAGCTCTGGAGTGAGTTGTGTTTAACCAGCGCTCCTCCTTTCTCACACGGAACAACCTCCTGGACCAGAACCAGTCTGGTTTCAAGAGCGGACATTCCACCGAAACTGCCCTGCTCTCAGTCATTGAAGCCCTGAGACTGGCAAAGGCAACATCCAAGTCATCTGTACTCATCTTACTGGATCTGTCTGCTGCTTTTGACACTGTTAATCATCACATCCTCCTGTCTTCTCTCAGGGCGATGGGTGTCTCTGGAATGGCATTGCAATCGTTAAAGTCTTACCTCTCGGATAGGTCATTCAGAGTATCCTGGAGAAACGAGGTCTCTGAGTCCCAACAGCTCAATACAGGGGTGCCACAGGGCTCAGTGCTTGGACCGCTACTGTTTTCCATATACATGACATCCCTCTGTCATTCAGAAGCATGGCTTTTCCTATCACTGCTATGCGGATGACACTCAACTCCACCTGTCATGCCTGAGTGACTTTTGACTTTGGATGAAGAACCATCACCTGCAGCTGAACCTTGCAAAAACAGAACTGCTTGTGATTCCGGCCAACCCAAAGACCCACCACAACCTCTCCATTCAACTAGGCCCATCAACCATTACACCGTCCAGCACTGCCAGAAATCTGGAAGTGGTAATTGATGATCAACTAAACTTCACAAGTCATGTTGCCAGCACCACCCAGTCCTGTAGATTCATCCTCTACAACATTAAGACATCTATACATCAAAAATTTAATTAGAAAATAAATAAATAAATAAATTCTCTCCTATCCTTAGCTTTGTATACTGTGCTGGGTTTTTAACTGACTAGTTTTTTGTGCACTTATGCTTTTTGTACCTTGTGTTATTAAAATTGCTTCCATTGTTTTCCTCACTTGTAAGTCGCTTTTAATAAAAGCATCTGCTTAATGATTTAATGTAAATGTACTTTAAATTAGGGCTTTTATAGCCAGAATTGTATAAGTACTGTGTTCAGCTGAACCAAACACAAATTTACAATACAGAGGACAAGAAAGTTGAATTCATTTTGATTTCCACTTAACTGAATTAATCTGGGATAAACACATTTTCTGGAATAAAAAACCTGTGGCTTCTTTTATGACTGCAAAACTTTATTGGGTGTCGAGTATTGCACAACTTTAGCCCTATGAAACACATATAGTAGAGAGAAACCTGAATCTTTCTTCGGGAAGACTGTTCAATATGATGCATACCTTAGGATGTAATGACATACAGTACAAACCAACTCGGCTTGAAAAAACTATGCCTATAATGAAGGTATTCCTTATTACATGTACTTTGTTTTGAGAAAGGTTGTAGTTTGTTCTTGTGTTGTTATAAAATAGAAAGTTTTGTGCTCACAATGATTGTTGGCGTTGGTAGTGCTTTCAAGTAAGAAACACTGTATGTAAATGTAAGCTGTTTATAAATGTTTGTTGAAATGTTCTGATTAGTGCTTTACAAACTGTGGTACAACAAGTCACAGCTCTGGCAGAGACTGCAGATGAACACGGCTCTAATACGCCATTGTGTCACTGTGGAACAAAGACGCAGCCAGTCGTCCGCCCCTTCTGGACTCTCCCAGCAGTACACTGTGCTAGGTTCCCTCTGCTTTACTGACCAGTGGATAAACATTGTTGCGGAACAGCTGAATGGAGCCAGCGATGCGAACACTCAACTATGAACCCTCCCTTCTTTGCTAATCTGCTTCTTCCCTCAGATTATTGTCATGAATAGATCGGCAACAAGAGAAAAGACTTATCACTCCCACCCTGTCGCAGTGTATATTAAATTTGTCCCCTTTTAAGGCGTTGACAATGTTTGCTATTTGTCTGTAAGGTCCTCGCAGCTGCAACACAACAATAAATGCTGGATAAGAAGCAGCACTTGGTAAACTCAGCATTGTGGAGCGTGTTGAATTACCCATGAGTTTTGATACATTGCTTTTGTGTAAATGCTTAATTCCACTAATCCCGACGGAGGAACAGTGAATGGTGTAAATTCCCTATGATATCTGGTCTTCGTTAAACATTTGCTCACTTACGTTTACATTGCTTACAGAAAATAATTCTTTTGACAACATTACAACAGATTTAACCCAGTGCCCTGCTTATCCTGCAATGACACGTATTAGCTTTATTACATTGGGTGGTACATTTCCATTTCAAATTACAACCCGCACACACATGCGTCCTCATTTGCAGGGTTTGCGGGGACATTAGCCAGACTTAGATTCATAGACTGGATGAATACATCAACTGAATCGGTATCAGTTGACAATATAGGCCTTCTATGTGTCGTTTCTGCAAATGACTGATAAGTATAACATCAATGTTTCAAATGTCTTTAATATGCAGATTCACTGCATCCCACGAAAGGTTAGGAAAATTTAAAGTCTTCTAGTAATAGTCCTAAAAATACACATTTTCAATTTTAGTAAAGTTTTTTTAATGTTTGCAAACAAGATAAGCTAAACAATTATTTTGGCAACAAAGGTTATGAGTGTGATTCCTTTCATTAGTCACAAAAAGTTGGACAATCTGCTCAAACAAGATGATTTAGCCATATTTTGATTTATTGACTAAGTGTGAGCTGTTACTGAGAGGGTGGAGAACATTCGTGGACACTCTATGTGGAAAAAGTTATGACACTGAGACTACTTGCTCTTATCGCCACTTTTGACTCAATGCAAAAAACATGCTGGGCGCCCCCTTGTGGCACAGGGAGAATAGCTGTATGTAGACAATCAACCACTTTGGGTGTCCCGTATTCAAAAAGGAGCAATCCCCCTTTAATTTAACAACGCATGCATATTATTGCAAACATACACATCACACAAACACATAGTGATCGTAAAGTAGCATGAAAAAGAACATGTCAATGCAGTGTAACCTACAAAGTAAGTTAAATGATACTGCCTCACTAAAGTTTCACACACAGCTTTATAAAATTCATGAATTATCAACTTCCTTGTTCATTATTTCTTTTACAGAGGTTTTTACTTTGTGCCAGGTCCTTTCTTGGCTTGGTCCCTCGAGGTCAAGCTCTCTAAAGTTTATTTGGAAATCAAACATGGTTGCTCCCTAACCCTGTATTTCCACACACACACCCTCTTGCCCTCTTTCTCTTCAATAGGCCCCTTCTTTCAGTGTCTTATCATCCTCTTCTTCTTTTGCGCTTTGCTCATGTCTTTCTGTCCCGTTGGTCCTCTCAGCGGGGCTATACAGCGCTAACTTGTCTACATTTACCCCCTGCGTTGACTGACCAATGGGCCAGTTGCGTAGAGAGTCCATCCTTTTGCTCTTCACCATTCTATCCGAGTCAGCTCATGCTCTATGTTTTCAAGACCTTTGACCCCAGGCCATGGCAACACTGGCAGGAATGTCAGGAGTGATTGGCAGGATAAAGAGTGTAGCCCTTCTCGCTTGCACAAGCAGATTTGAGACACTTTGAGGGTTGAACAATGGTGGATTTGGGTTTGATTGGATCATTGATGAGCTGATGACTGTCAAAAGAAAACGTCGTCTTTACATAAGCCTGATTATCTCTGTATGGCAGAGGAGCTGAGAAGGGTAAGACAGGCAGGGAGTTCACTCCCATGCAGAGTGTCTCTAAAGGGGGATTGAGCAGCACACGAGGCCCAGACTACAGTGCTTGGACCTCTCTCATCCATTGGGGGCCTTTAACAAATCTATTCAGATGTCCGAGGTACCTCATACATGTGGCCATAGTCACACAAGGGTGGCTGAGGGTGGGAGTGTGTGGGGGATGGCACAAGAGGCCATCATTGTCAATTCTTGACAAGACAGACTCAAGCGAAGGGTACGAGAAGGAAGCACATATATGTGCATGCAGAAAAGAGCAGTGGGACTGGCAAATCAAAGACAAATCCCTTCCATAATCTGCCTCTTTAATGGGGATTAGAACTCACCAAAGGCCTATAACAGAATACTAAAGCACCAATGAAGACTTTATTCACACTGAGAGTTCGAGGAGCTCACCAGCCCTGTCCTCACAATAAAATGTTCCTATTGTTCACCACAGCTACATTTAATCCCAATGCCATTTTGTCAGTGCAGGATCCACTACTTTATTTTTTTCCGTCATTTTCTTTACATTTGACAAGATGGGAAAACAACTTTGCCCCCATATAGTGGTAGATTTTGTTGTCATTTTTGTTATCACCATACGATTCCATACATTTTTTATGATGGATTAGTGGATTGTAAGTGTGTGCATATCTGACATTGATACATGTTATCGGGACATGTTAAACTTCTAAAATGTTTAATGATGCAATAGCCCACAGAAATTGTTGGACAAAAATATCTTCCTGAATAACAGAGAACGAGCTGGAAATAAATGACCATAGATTGGAACATTACACTTTAGGATTAGTACACATTTATAGCTTTAGACATTTGGTTGAGATTTGAATAAATTTGAATAAAATTATCTGAGACATAATGTATATTTTCCTTTATTCAATATAATGTAAAAAGTAACAACTTAACCTAAATTATATTATGGGTTGTTTTGGGGTTTGCAAAATCTCACAAACATTGGAAACTGTGAAGACAACATTAGGACTATAAATAAGGCTTGCTTTCCTCCCGCATGGCTTGTTCTATTTCTAACTTTTGGGTGGCTTGCAAAGTTTTGGGGCAAAAAAACAAAACAAACAACAACAACACACAAACACAACTTGAAACTTGGTGAAAGTTTGCAACAAGCTCGCCAGAGAATGCTCATCCAAAGTCTGCTCACCACCTTTCATAACAGAACATGTTGTGGACACACTCAAGAAGTGAGAAACCAAGCATTTGATCTGATTTCAGCACTATCATACTAAGCTCATTGATTTCCAACTTTGAAAGAATAACATATTGTTGGGACAGTTTGAAGAAGAGCAGCACGGTTTGGCTGGTGAGAGAATGAGGGCTGATATGCTCCTAAGCAGTGCTCGTGGCAGTCTGTCACAGTTGGCACAGGAAGTGAAAATGGCCTCAAGTGTCTGGCTTCACTCCATGTTGGTTTTCATCAATGACAGCTCTCAATCTCACAATGTCATCTGTAGCTTACACATTCCATAGAAAGAATGGATGGATGGTAGGTTAGGAACTTGTTTTGTTTAAATAATGGCTTACAGATAATACAAAAAATAAATCAATTATAATAATAACATGCTACAGGACTGTCGGAGCAAAAGTCAGGAACACTTTTGTTTCAGAGACACAGAGACTGCATTCCACAAGTCCTTTAAAGTCTATTGTTTCTTTACGGCGGCACTGTGGCTGGGCCTTTCAGAGGGGAGTTTGCATGTTCTCCCCATGCTCGGGTGGTACTCCAGTTTCCCCCACCAACATCAAAAACATGCTTGGCGCCCCCTGCTGGTGTCTGCCGACAACAAGAAAATTTAATAAAAAAATTTATGGTTAGCATTAGCATCATTAGCTGCATATTTTGTACACTGAAAACATCCAAACTTCTGACTCACTCCACAGAGCTCCGCCTGTGTCTTTATGTGGATCATTGTCTTTTGGTCTTTTTTTCTAATTTCATTTAATATTGTGCATCTTGAATCATTTTGTTACATTTTCAAAGGGTTTCTTGTAATACAATCTATATGAGTGATGCAAATATGAAAGAAACATGGGCTCTAACATGAAACATTTTATGTGGTTTAGAATGTTGTTGGAGAAGCACAAGTGGATTAAAGACAATAATGATGCAATACTTTATCTTCCAATGGAAAACATATGTGTTGTTTGAAAAATATTAAATGAACTGTAATTCAAAAAACAACCGATACCACATTTTAAAAGGACCTATATACAGCATGCAAATCATGTGGGTAGTAAACATGTATATGTAATAACATGCTATTAGAAATTTCATGATAATTGCATTATAATTAACTATAATTACAAAAGTATTTTTGCTTCTCATGTTACTATGGAATTACAAAAAATAAAATGAAATGCTACCTATAAATCATAAATCCGAGACATTAATGAGTTACTTGCATTTCAATAGTATATATTTGCGCTCAACTGAGTAAACTTGGTATTTTAAAATTGTTATTTGAGTTTGTTGTATGAGTTTTGTTTTAAGTGTGTAGCAAACCCTTAATTGCAGCTTTGGACAAATCAGGCACAGTTCTTCTCAGTCTGGTCTGCTCTACTTTCAGTGAGAGTGAGATGGCAGCACTGAGCCACACTTCCAGCTCACTAACTCTTAAAAGTGTTTCATATCAGCTAATATTACTTTTTCCTTTTCATCTACATGGTACATTTACTGACACTGGAGAAATATTAGCCAACTTATTGTGTTTCACAGCTGTTGATGCGGTGTAATGTGATACACAAATGTTAAAATGAAATGTTGTATGAATTGACTTATACGTACCACATGCGTGTAGATTTCTGGGAATTATTAACATTTATTGCATTTTTTACAGTTCTTTATGAGGTATATGGCTTAAAATAAAGAGGAGTAGTTGGCAAAGGTTTAGAAGCTGACATGACATCATGATATGTCTAGATGAGCTCGTGCATCATGTGATTACTGTCATTGCAAAAATAGCAGCCTTTTCACTGAACACAATGCCAAAGTGTCATTTAAGGGAAGAGCTTTGAGAAACACTTGGCATTAGCAGTCCTCAGACCCCCTACCCTCTTCTCCGGACCCCTGCCTTTTGCCATATGAGTGTGGCTTGGAGTGACACAGCGCCCTGTGCACTCCACCACTCCCAGTTCTGCTGCCCCATACCGGCTGCTGGCCTTTCCTGCTGTCTGATCCATATTTCAGAGGCGGCAGCGGTGCACAGAGGGGGTATAATCCAACATTAAAGCACCATGGCTTGGCTGAAAGCACAGGCGCACATTCACAAGGTCCTGGAAATCTTCAACTTCAATTTCCTCCAAGCGTGAGCAAGTGGCTTCCAAGACTTTGGCATAAGTCACAGGATTTGGCGAGGGTGCAGGTTTCAATAGTTTCCTTCAGGAGAAGGCTGACACTGTGAATTAGTTGGCAAGGGAACTGGGAGACCAGGAGAAACAGTAATACAGAGGTCAACTAAAAGAGTGTGATTCTCTGAGGCTAAGCACCACCTGTAGAGCTCACTCACAGTTATTCACCTACACAGATTCTATAGTACCGATTTAGACAAAAGTGAGTACTATGTGAAGGAAAAGTGTGCAAATTATCTATATCTAAGTCTGATAATACAATATCTAATAATAGGCTTTTCCCAATCCACTATTTAAAAGAAAACGTGTCAACATTTTGTCCAGAGAATAAATCTTCTGAAAGAGATGACTAATAATAATGACATTTATTTAGTTTCCAAAAAATATACTCTTTAAAGACAAATTCATATCCTGTATTTACAATTCTCAAAGGGTCCATTCACAACAAAAAGGAAAAACAAAATTACAACAGAGGACTTAAGAGAGAAACACATACTGTGACAAAAACAACTTTCTCAAGCAGGAGCTAAACAGTAATAATAATAATAATAATAATAATAATAATAATAATAATAATAATAATAATAATAATAATAATAATAATATAGGGCAGGCTGGCCACAAAGTATCCTTCATTAAACTGCTCTCGTTAAATAAAATTATATCTTCTTTTTGCTTGGTTAACTCATAGTGTTGTTGTCAGGGCTCGCTGTGTTGCTGCTCCGTGGTGAGGTCTGAGGAAAAGAATATAAACAGAAGTCAGCATAAATATTAACATTTTATTTGAAGCATTGTTTAGCGTGTGTTTAATATCTAATAGATAAACATTGTAGCATGAAATGAGATGTGTCACTCTCTACTGCTCTGCTGATGCTGCTCTCATCATTCTCTGTGACACACATGGGATGCTTTGAGTGGGTTTGAATAAATGGCGGCTCATTATTTCAATAACACAGGTGATAGCACAGTGCTTATGTGGCCCCACGGGATGAATGTATCAGAGTGTGATGGAGCGTTAAAGTGGGACTCAATCACATGATTTATGTGGGCCCAGTCAGGCGGAACACCGGTCAGAGATGAGAGCCTTATGTCCCAGAGCAAATAGAATTTAGAGGCACAGCTCACCTGTCAGTGATCAGCTGGAAAGACGACTTGAGCGAGTCGGTCCTGTGGTTGCTCTCTTCATCTGAAAAAAAATCTAAATTATTAATTCACCTGAAATGTCTCTGCGCGTCTTTACTGGGTTGAATTTAAGACCTCCAAAACAGCAGCGTGGCCTACCATCTCTTTTTGGGCTGAAGCTTCCTGACGACTCTACGTCACTGTCGTCCTCTGTGCCCGAGGTCCCAGGCCCTCGCGCTGTCACTCGTGCGTCATGGCGGGCTGTCGTTACTGCGCTGTGCAGCGGCAGGTGCGTGTGCGCGGCAGACGGGGTGCCAAGCAAAGACCTCATGTTCAACAGAGAATTGGCACTCAGAAACGCCGAGTTGGCCCAATTGTGCAGCTTGCCGATCTGGCACGTGTAAATCCCGTGTCCGGGCAGTAAGGCCGGGTGTCCCGTAGAGGCCAGGGCTGCGTGAGCGGGCGCTTTAGGAGTGCTGTCCGGGGCCGTGGCTGTCTCAGCCAGGGACCAGATTTTGGGTTTGCTCTGCGGTGCTCTGTGGCACTCGTTGCGGTTGGGGCACCGCTCCAGGGCGGCTTTGTCGTGCGGAACAGAAGCCTCACTCTCGGCTCTGAGGCCTTCTACTGAAATAGTCCTAGTGCTCTCCGAGGCCTCTGTGCTAAGGCCTCCTGACTCTGTCTCAGATTTGGCGCAGAGCTGCTCCTCTTCTTCCCGCTGATGCTGCTCCTCAGGACGGTCCAGATCCACCGTCTCCAGATCGATCTCCTCGTCTTCATCGCTGCCAGTCTTGCCCTGCTCGTCTTCATTATCGCTGCTGAAGATGCGTCCGTCTCGGTCCTCGGCGCTTCGGCCCCACGTTACCTTGTTTTCCTTCTTAAGGCGTCTCCGAGCATTGGCGAACCACGTCGACACCTGAAAGTGCAATCAATCCATGAGCCTCTGAAGTAAAAGAAAACACTGAAGCCAGACAATGACACACAATTAGATGTGATGTAATTTAATACAACTTTTTTGTGAACTTTTTTAAGTTTTTGACAATTAAGTTTAAACTATATTCTAAATCTTAAGGAGTCCAGTAACAACAAACATCATCAAAAGTCTATAGTTTATTCCATCTCTAACCGGGGGCCAGCGTATTGTGCTTTGCCTAAAATAATAATAATATGAGAACAATAGGGGACATGAGAAAAAGAGTTTAAAAATTACATTTAAAGGGAAGAGAGGGAAAAAAGGAGCAATTTCAATTATTTTCTGCAAAGATATAAACTCTCTGCTCTGAGTTATAACAAAAAAGCTCTTTATTATTGTGTTCTGCGCGCGCCCACCTGTGTGAGTGTCATCCTGGTGATTATGGCCAGCATAATCTTCTCGCCCTTTGTGGGGTAGGGGTTCTTCTGGTGCTCCTGAAGCCAGGCCTTTAGCGTGCTTGTGGTCTCCCTGGTGGCGGTCTTGGCTCTGCTGGGGTCCGCGTACGGGTACTGGCCGTAGGGGTAGAAGCCCTGAGCTGCGTGCACGGGCAGCGAGGGGTGCGAGCCCGGGCTGTCCTTCATGTCATACTGAGAGCCCTGGACCGAGACGGGCACACAACTTGTTGAGACACATGTTTCAAAGCCACTTACAATCCAAGTTACCAAACATGCAAGGACCGAAAACATTGAGGTTTCTCCATATATTAGATATTTGATCCAATAAGGAACATATATTTTATTTGACGTTAGATTTAGTTTATGTGCTTTTAATAGGCCCAATTTCATTTGTTTTCTCCTCATCAATGTTTACTATTTAACTTGCACAGAAAACTGTTCTTTCCATAATAAAATGCAAAGACAACCGATCCATAATAGAATGTAGCTGGCCAAACAAAATATTGTAAATTCACAAAGCATAATTAATTGCATGTTCATTTTAAACACAATATTAGACCGTTGAAAAGTTGTTGCTGCTATTTCTTAATTAGAAACATACTAAACTCACTTAGCATTTAAATTATTTATAATTACATTTTCTTGTTCAAACGCTTTTTATTCAAATACGCTGTAAATCGTGTGACTGACACAAGTACAATATTTCAGAGTTTTACGCACAGGTGTAGCCAGTGCCGTGTTAACTGTTCTGACTGTTCACTGTCACTCCTGACCCTCCACTGCGTAAACTCACCATCTGTGAGAGCAGAGCGAGGTCCGTGTTTCCGCTGTACGGGAGGAAGGCACTGTAGTTGTGAGGCGCCCAAGGACTCGCGTACATCCCTAGCATGGAGCCCACGGCGGCAGCGGCTGCAACCGCGTTGGCGGACGGGCTCACACCGCTTTCCGCACTGCCTTCCCGGGCGGAAGCCGGCCGCTCTCCCGCGTACATCTCGTGAGAAGAAGCACCGAGAAACTGGGGGTATCCCAGCTGAGGGAAAGACATGTCCGACAACAGAGCGTTCCCAAAAATGCAAAGTCACAAAGTAGCAATTCCCAAGAAACGAAGTAGAGGAGGCTGGTTCTAAATCATCAGAGTTCTTTTAGAAAGTGTCAGCTTTTACTTGTCCACTTTAGCGCAGAGCGGTGCGTCTGGCCGCGGGAGCTGCTGGATGTGGAGCTGACTGACTGATTGGCAGCCTACTTAAGCACCAAGCTCCTCCTATGCCCGGGGCAGGCGATTAGTGCATTGGTTAGCCCGGGTCGACTGCGTGCGCGCGCGTGTGTTGGTGTGTGCGTTGTGTGATCTCACTTGTGCACTGTGTCCACAGGACAGAAACCTGTGAAGTGTGCACACAGTGCGTTTTCTAATTTACTTTAATTTACTGCCAATAAAGGATCTAAATGTAGCCATTCGACTCCCTTACTTTAAATAATACACACGACATTAATAATACGCATACTATTATCGATGGTGTGTGTAATAAATATAGGTATTTGAGGGTCTGGCTGTGGCCGGCAGATGGGCCGGGGGGCATCGATATGCTCGGTCAGACCCAGGAGGAATGCCCGTGATTATCGGCGGAAGTCAGTGATGCAGATTCGGAGAGGCTAGAGGTAATGACAGAGATTGAGATAAGAGATAGCAGAGATCTGAGACTCACGGGAGCTGTCGAGTGGAAACTGACAGATGTTTGTGAAGAAGAATGGACTACTGTACTCTGGAGCCTTCTGAGATGGACATATTGGACCACGTTTGTTTCAGATTGTGGTGAGTTTGTGTCAGGCCTATTGTACCTGCGATAAAAAGTGATCTGCTAATTACCCAATATGTCAAAAAATAAATAAAAAAATAAAGGCTTAGGTACCCCAGAAAATCACTTATTATTTCAGAACACAGAATCATAATCATAAAGTGTAGGCTACTGTTTCAAAAGATTACTTTTTTCAAAATAAACTAAAAGCATAAGACTTAATATGAAAATAATATTTTCTACACAGTGTCTATAAACTATTAATAATGACCATAAACAAATCGTTTGCTGTCATGAATTCAATTTTTTCTTTACTATATTTTTCATTTGTCAACAGTGAGACATGGCATTTCAAAAATATGTTGCAACTATAAAACTATCTTTGAAAATTCTTCCTTTGATTATATAGCCTAATCAATGCGCTCATTTATTCATCAGACTAAGAACAATTGTATTTTTGTACAATTTGAAATTTGTAATCCATTCACCCTTTTGAGTCAGCAATAAAACCCCACATGAAGTGTGTATAATGCAGATTGATATAACCCCATTAATGTCTGTAAGTATGAAATCAGTAACTGTCTCATACACACATGGAGTGACTGACACACACACACACTCATGGGGCGGTGGCACTGCTAATGAGGTTGAGCACCCTGTGCCCCGCTCAGTGGCCCTGTGGCCCTCCTGGGTTTCCTCAGAGGTTAGCGCTGTAATTACTCCATCCCCATAAATACAGATTCATCATTTCACACCGGAGCCCCTGATGAGCATGGCTGAACTCAGAGAGGATCGGAGGAGAGGAGGCTGCTGGGAGAAGGAGGGGTCTGTGTGTATGTGTGTGTGTGTGTGTGTGTGGGGGGGGGGGTCTAATGATTTAATTACAGTGCTTAAAACCCACTCTGGCTAAGTGATGGCCCGCTCTCCGTTTGCTTCCCTCCTCTGCACTGGCACCTAGAGGGCTTTACTCATGAATCTCAAAGCTGTTTTTTTTCTAAACACACATTATGACGAGCGCATTGCCTCTACATATGTGTGCGCCTGGGTGTGTGAGTGAGCGACGCAGACACTGAGAGGATGCTTAATCTCCATGGCATTTTAAATGGCATTCATGGAGAGCGCCTCTATCCTCATTGCCAAGGTAAATGGAGCCAGGGGACCCAACGTTTCAGCTCCATAAAAGAGCAATGTTAAAGACCCTCACCATTTTCTCTCTCTGACTCTCTCTCTCTCTCTCTCGCTCTCTCTCTCTCTCTCTCTCTCTCTCTCTCTCTCTCTCTCTCTCCCTGTGTCTCTTTTCTCACTTAAAATTAATGTTTTTCTCATGACAGGGGAGGGAAACGAGACATATCCACCATCTAATAGGATAATATAGGCCCATTGAGCAGTGCCGTCCCTCCTTCCCACACTCCCCGCCTCTCTCGCTGCCTTTGTAGCTGCCTGATTTCCATAGTGTCTCTGTGGAGAGGCAGTTAATGAATTCCTCTGAGCTGGAGAAAGGGGGAGAATGGTTTGGCGGTTTAGAGAGAGAAAGAGGCAGGGATAGGGGGAGGAAGGCTTTGAGCTATGCCATTCAACTTCACAGCCTCAGCCTGCTTGTGCATTCAGCCTGTGTGTGTGTGTGTGTGTGTGTTTTAACATGAACCTGCTAAGACTACCAAATATTTAGACTGCCCTCAGACCTCTTTTTATGGTGACGCTGGATTGAGGGATCTCAGGAGGCAGCTTGACTCTATTTGAATCCCATTCGCCGCTATTAGCCAGGGCTAGACAAAGGAATAACTTACCGCAGGAAACATTCAAATAAAGTGCCACAGTCCACTGGCAACAGCCGTTTTCTTCCTGGAGTAAATTGGTGCAGAGGTAAATGAAGATGACCCCCAAAACATGTGAAATTACACTTGGTTTTGCTTACAGATTGACAAAGCAGGGATTGTGAGAGTAATGTGATAAAGGATGTAACCTCTGCTGAGTGGAAAACATGGGATTAAAATAAAATTATATCTTTAAGGCCACATAGTCCCGAAGATTAAATATATGATTCATTTTTAAAATTTGCAAAGTAATTTCTCTACGAATGCACAATAATTAGGAATATAAATACTGGGTATCTTTCCATCCTTACGCAACAGTTGCTGAAAAGTTACTGTTTTCTTTTTCTTTTTTTTCTTTTTTTGGTCTCTGTAATCAGTTTCTCCAAATCATCGCTGGAACTTTTGGGGCTTGGATCAGTAATAACAAAAATGGAATATGGAATAAATAATAGGAATTTCTATCTGCAGTGTTGAGCTTTGGTGGAAAAATGGAATGAGTGTGTGGCTATAGACAGCAAACAACAGCATTTTAAAAATTATATTTCTGGCCTTTATTTGAGAAAATAATGATGACCCAAGCGGGAAATGAACCCAGGTCTCCTAAGTACATGCTCAACCAGGTGAGCCACCAAGGCGTCCCGACAACAGCAGCATCTTAATTTTAACTCCTCTGATGGTTCCTCTATAGTGTGCTTAGGATTTATTTGGAACTTTCCAGGAAACCTTTTGTCTGTTGGATTTGTTTTTTTCAAAATTACTTTTGATTTTATCTGCCAAAGTGCACTCAGGGCTCTGTTAAACATAATTAAAACAAACATGTATTTGCTATTAAAGAGGATGTACATGTTTAATGTTTTGCACCACTGTATGTGTCCTGTTTTCATACTTACACTTTATGATGTTGCACTGGTGCCGTACCTCTATTCACAGGAGATCCCGTCTGAAAAGGATTTACCGGTAAAATAAATGTTCCTTTGGCATAGTCATTTCAAGTGGCCTCAACATTACTGTCTTAGAAAAGAATATCCAGCTTTATAGTAGAATACAAACAATTAGTTTTGTCTTGATGAAGAGTAATCAAGGAGCTTTTAGACACAAAACTATAGAAATACAAATGCAGCTTACAATATAAAATATATATAAATAACAGAAAAAATTAAAAAGAAATATGAACATTATCTTTTTCCAGTGTAAAAAGTCTCGTGGATTACCTTAAAGATGTAGCAATTTATTTATTTTGATTTATTGCAATAATTTTGTGTTGCAATTGTGGTGATTAAAAAGGAGTAATGGAAAATCCAGGCTGATGCCCTTCAGAAAGGGATGCCAGCCACTTGTCCTCTTTGGCCTGGAGATCAAACCTTTGGTAGAGGATTCGACCTGGAGGGGAAACGCTAGACAAAGAGGCTATCATTAGCAATTAACAGGCGTGCCAGGCGATTGTTTGTTAATAGCTCCAATGGGTCCCATTTACAGTGGAAAAGGCCTGATAACAAACCCTGACCTCTCAAGACCAAGGGGTCACTTTGAATCACTTCGAAGAGTCCCAAAACACTTGTAAAATTTAACCAAGCTGCTTTTCATTCGCTGACCAGAGTTAGGAACTGCCGTTAAATACAGTTCCATCATTCCCTATAGAGAGAGCCATGAAAACAAGCCATGTTCTACAAGATTGCCGACTGAAAAAAAAACAGTGAATTCCCACCTCCTCCTCTTTACAGAAAGACTTAGCAGGGGGCTTTTCTCATGGCCAGCGATCTGATTGTTTTCTAAACGGATTATTAACTCTTTTGTTACAGTAGGGGTCACTTTAATGCTTCTTAGGGTCCATTAGCATTGCTTTAAAGACCACTCACACTCACACACACACACACACACACCGATGCTGTGTTCTAGGATTTGGCGTTTCTTGTCTTTGTTGTTCTCAGCGGGAGCGGAATGATACCGTTATAATGCTGTTAAAGACAATAGCTCAACTTAAAAGGGGGAGTGTGAGGGAAGGGATGTGTGTGAAGGTGCCCTTAGGAAGACCAGTAAGCTTAATGCAATAGTGCTGACTTCAATGGATACCTCAAAGACAAGTGGCATTACACCGTCCTCTTGGCTGAAAATCCTTCACTGAGAGATGGATCAGGACTTGAGAACTGACACAATGTCAGCAAGACTCAGGACAGTTCAAATCTTTCTGAGATTATTATTTTTATGTTTTTTGAGCATTAGGCTCTGTGCTTTGTGTCAAATAAGTAAATAATGTTAAAGTAAAAAAATATTCCTAAACTTATAAATAATCATAATTACTTTTTCAATAGCAAGCTAATTACTATCAATTATAATTCTAAGTGCAGGATATTTCAGTCAAAACTATAAAAATTTATAGCCAGGACAAATTGATGTAGCCAGGATAAAAAAAAACTAAGTTAGCATCACTGTTGTTTCCCTATTACCCTGTCAATCAGAATGCTATTGTCCACAGTGTTTATGCAGCACTTTAATGTTGAGCTAATGTTAGCTCGTCCTGACATCACTGATGTGTTTCCTTTGGCATGTTAACCAGAATGCTGAGTAATATTTCTTTATTTAAGGATGTAATTAGCAGCACTGGAAAAGTTAGCTGAACCACTACCATTAAATTATCAGTGGGCATGTTGGCTGTTTTCTTTTGTATGTTGTTCTTGTAGGCCTAATAGAGATTTTGCAAACGTCATAGCCTTTCACTAAATGCACATCATACACTTAATAATCTGTGAAAAACACAACAGTAAATTTGATCAAATTCAAAATCATTTGTGTTGCAAAAATTGACCTAAAAAGTTTTCTGATGTTTCTGGGTTTTCTTATCTCCTTGTTGAAAGCTAAAAGCTCCTATATCCATCCAGATATTTGAGTCATATCTTAAGTTACCATTGGGAAAACCAATGCTGAGCTCAGGTCAGAGTGCCGTGAGGCCACACAGCACAAAGGTGTTTGCTGTGAGGCTCATATTGACCAAATGAATGTGATGCGAGCGCTGGTGAAGGGGGGACCCCAGAGACCCAGCATCCAGGCTGGGTGCCTCCACTGGCTTTGAGCTGCTGTTCATGAGAAGGATAAAGAGGGTATATCCCTTACAGGCCTGACCTCCAAACAGCCCTCCCATCAGAGCGAGGGGTCACAGGTCAGATCAATTGGCTCCTTGTGGTCCCTCTGTCTGCAACACAGCTTAATCACCTATAAACTGCCAGTGAAGGGGAGGGTGGAGGGACACTTTTCCTTCATCTTCCTATCACATTACTTTTGTAATTAGTCAATAATTAGTCATATATTGGTGTTGTGCAGGTGAGTCTAATATTATAGACTTAATTTTCTTAATTATTTTCTAATATTTTGTTTGCAAGGAAAGACATTATTGGTCTTCCAATAAAAAGGTACAACCCATAAATATTGTCAATGATGGCAGTAAAGATGTAACAGTTGTGAGTAGCCTCTTGCATTATGAACACTCTGCTGCACTAGCACACTCACAAAGGTCTGCTGTGCTCTGAAATCTAATATCCTCACCAAAATCCCAACTATGAGCAACTTGTTTAAAAAAAGTCATGCTATTATTAAAGTCCACATGTAAATATTAACACACCCCTTCAAAAAACATCTGGTACACATACACAAACTGATATATGAAAAAGTGCAAAGATGTAGTGCCTGTGTTTTCAGACTAGGTCCACGAGCCATAAGGGTGTGCTTCCCATTTTTAAGCTCTATCAACTTCCTCCTAAACCCTAGTCTCACTCAAATCATCTCTGCAATGAGGTTGGTCTGATACACACATTTCTACCTTAAAGAACTGCAGTCATTCAGCTGCAGGCCACACTGGAAGCATTACATACATATAGTTATATTTTGCATTTTCATCAATATGCAAAACACATGTGAGAAACATTTACCATCATATATAGATATAACCCAGCCGTGTAAATAAACATGATTGAGAAACAGCCAGCAACATTTCACATAAATTAATGCTTATTTATGAATAATAAAAATTCAGCTTAAACCCAGTTTATGAAACAAAACTTTGCATAGGCTAATCTAAACACCTGGTGTCTGGCTTGTTGTTTTTAGGCAAAATCCTCAAGCACACAGGAAGTGATGGCTTTATTTGTGTATATCAAAGCTACAGAAGAAGAACGGCTCATTATCTAAGATCGGTATAAAAATACAGAATTGAAGAGAAATGTTGGACTTCAGTGTTTGACTGACAAGTGTCCTGGAATGTAGTCCCAAAACTGAACACAAACTCTGCACATCTTTGCAACTTAATTAGATCAAGACAGATCGTAAGTGCGAGAGGATTTGTGACTGTACAGTGACTCAGTGCATGTTTGGATGTACACAGTGGAGCCTAACAGAAGGCCAGACTGTCACATATCTGTGCAAAGACTCAATAACAGAGAGCATGTCTTGCTGCTGTCTGTCAAGCCTTTGAGAAGCAATAGTGGAGGTGGGGAGTGTACATTCCTCACAGCGGCTTCATGCAGCTCGGCCAATTAGCAGCTGAGTGGTTTGTTCAAGTCCAAGTGATGATGAGATGTTGTGCTGGGAGGCAGCCCAGTTCATTAAGCACACTGTTGTCTGTGGTTTGCTCAGCTTGCCGGCTTTAACCGCCTCTCAGTGCTTGTTTACCAGCCGCAAATATGACAGACTGTATGTCTATTTGACCGTCTGTTTGGGAGAGTGTGCATGTTTGGAGGTGGCGAGTCGGCGTGTGTCTGCATATGCGGGTGCATCTGGTCTTCAAGGAGTGGATGTGAAATGGGTGGACACAAAAACACCTGTCCAGTATATGCAGCACAATATCAAAACTTGACAAAAAACATCTCTGAAAAATCTGAGAAGCTTGAAATTTATTTAGACTGACATTTCACTTGACACGTGTTTAGACCAAAGTGCATTTTAAGCTGCTTTTCCAGGAAAATATTGTACAGTTTCAGAAATGACTACAGAGGCCAAGTCATGACCAGAGTGGGCTGAGAATTTCTTTTTAGGATGTAAGACAGGTCAAGATCAAGATTAAAATAGTAACTTTTCCCACCAATATCCCATCTTGGTCAACTCTGTGTGCAGTATGCTCCATGCATGACACAACAAAAAGACAAATGTCTGTCCCATTTCTTAGTGTGCATTTATATAGCACTTTTTTGTACCTGGCTGTACCAAAGCGCTTTACATTGTGCTTCTATTCACACACCCACACTCACACATTAGGCAGACAGAGAGGGGGGCTGCCTCTGACCACCACCAAACTCACCTCTACAATCACACACATTTATACACCAGTACTGTGTCACTGGAGGCAAGTAGGGTTAAGTGTCTTGACCCTGTCACAACAGTATGAACTGGGGAGAGCAGGAATTGAACTGCCAACCTTCCGGTTATAGGACAACTGCTTCTACCACCTGAGACACTGCATTGTTTCCATAAAAACATTGACCGGCTGTGTGCCATACTCTATTTTACAATGGGGCAAAAGCAACACACAACACAAAAACAGTTTTACATTAACTCAAAGCTATTTTACGTAAATAAAACACAAATCCAATGTCTTATAAACACACCACTAGTTTTTGTGCTGCCATCTCGACCAATCTCACCGGTGACACTTTTTAGAAAGAGACTTAAAAAAGACCAAAATATCGTGCAATGAAAGAGAACATAATAGTGCACTAAAAATGAATGGCTGTTGGTTGCATTACACAAACATGTATTCTTCAATACCAACTAGGAGGGCAAGGACAAGTAAAGAGCAACACTGGTGCATATACATGAAGGATGAAATACCAGAGAACTGAGGAATGACCATCTACGAACCAGATTCCAAAAAAGTTGGGACACTGTACAAATTGTGAATAAAAACAGAATGTAATGATGTGGAAGTTTCAAATTGAAATATTTTATTCAGAATATGACATGCTGACCACAGAACAGTTTTCCTCTTTGCCACAGTCCATTTTAATTGAGCCTTGGCTCCAGAGTAAACGCCTGTGCTTCTGGATCAGTTTTAGTTATGGCTTCTTTTTTGATCTATAGATTTTTGTTTGGCAACGACGGATGGCACGGTGAATTGACAATGTTTTCTGGAAGTATTTCTGAGCCCATGTTGTGATTTCCATTACAGTAGCATTCCTGTTTGTGATGCAGTGTCGTCTAAGGGCCCAAAGATTACGGGCATCCAGTCTGGTTTTCCGGCCTTGACCCTTACGCAATGAGATTGTTCCAGATTCTTTAAATCTTTGGATGATATTATGCACTGTAGATGATGATAACTTCAAACTCTTTGCAATTTTTCTCTATTTTTCACTATTTTTTGCCGCAGCATTGGGGGAATTGGTGATCCTCAGCCCATCTTGACTTCTGAGAGACACTACTACGCTGAGAGGCTCTTTTTTATACCCAAGCATGTTGCCAACTGACCTAAAAAGTTGCAAATTGGTCCTCCAGCTGTTCCTTATATGTACAGTTAACTTTTCCGGTCTCTTATTGCTACCTGTCCCAACTGTTTTGGAATGTGTAGCTCTTATGAAATCCAAAATGAGCCAATATTTAACATTACAGTTCAAAATGTCTCACTTTCAACATTTGATTTGTTATCTATGTTGTTTTCTGAATGAGATTTAAGTTTATGAGATTTGTAAATTATTGCATTCCTTTTTAATTCACAATTTGTACAGTTTCATAACTTTTTGAGAATCTGGTTTGTAGATGTCAATAAGTACAACTTTGTCTCTCCAAATTAGAAGCATGGTTGTCAGTTTTGCCCACTGTCTCTTACTTCAGCAACTGTATTTCTGAATAATAATAATCTGATGCAATCTATACCAATGTGTGTGTTTTTACATTGCAATATTACACAAGCCTAACTTATACCCTTGGCCCTTCTCATTGAGTAAAGTCATGGTTGTATGTCTGAAGTAAATAGTAAACGTGCTTGTCCTGACTCATAAAACAGTGATCAGTGACAAATGAAGGAAAATGTGGAAAGAGGGTTGCAGGGTCTTGATGGCTTGTTAGCAATTGTCGTTTTGGACACTTTCTGTTTTTAATGATGCTGTGAGTAACTTGTAAAGTAAAACTAGGATTATTGCACATAAGACTTTAGCGCCAGACTAAAAAAATGTACAGTGTACAATTCAATAATGGCTAAAAAGGATTAATGTTCAATGTCTGTGTCCTCAGCACAGCATTTATGTAACATGTCAGCGGACCACCAGACAGTCTATTAATTACTCCTAATCATTGTGACTAATGTCTCTTTTCACCACTTGGACAAATATTAGTCCAGTAGCAGCAGTTAAAGTGCAATTATGCCTCTCCTCCCCTTTTGTTTTCTCATTCAACACAGTGCACAGACCAAGCACAATAAGCCACAATTTAAGACCAGAGGATGTTGACCTAATGAGACCCGACCACTCTACTCTTACTGATTAAACAGCCCTAACGTCACCTCTCGGACAAAGAGTGATTATAAATTGTTGAAAGGGAGAAGAAATGCACTGTGTCCTTTACCGTTTTGTTTTTTTCTGAAATATTAAGAGCGGTGCTTTATTCAAGATATCCCAGCTGCATGCATGTTAGCTAGAGCGCTAGGTAAGGTCACGGCTCTCTGACCAGGAGTGTGAGTGTGTATAGAATCAGTTCTTAAGGCAGTAATGCAGTGGGCGATGACAGATCACTTCATTCACGCAAGACGAGGGCAATTACTTCAACCATGACAGATTGCCTCAGCAGAACTGAGTTTAGGATAAAACCATTTTTTTCTATCTCGCTGAGCCCCTACCTCACTATTCAAGAAGGAATCCTGTGCTTTTCCCAGCTAATGACTTCCTCCTCAGAGTTACACCATTGTGTGCATGTGTGAGCAGGGGGTGACAGTACCATCTGTCTGGCTGCTGTAGCCCTTGCCCCTGCCCAGCTGGTGGGCACTGAGTAATGGGAGAGGACTTCCTCATCTCGCCCCCCTGAGACTCCGACGCATTAGTATGCAACACCTACTGTCACAGGGAGACACTCACAGAAAGAGAGAGTTTTTTCTGCTCCAATACTGAAACCTGAGCAACTCACAGTGTCAAGTGATGAGAGTTGAATCCGTAAGTTGTAAAAAAAAAGTGGCACATACAGCAACAATTTTTCTGTGTCGGCCTGTGAGTGACAGTGTGAGGAATGTAAATGTGCTTATACCAAACCTTTGCATTGCTTTTTGAATATGGCATGGGGAAAAGGTGATGGCATTAGAGAGAAACTATATGACACAGATGTACAAGATTTCCAAATTTACCCTCTGCCTTTTTTGCCCAGTTAGTGCCATCACATGACCATTCTCCTTGAACCTTAGTCAGTCACCCATTAAAATAGGTAAGAAAATAATCACCAGTATAACCTTATTTGATATAAACTATATCATGTCTTGACCTGCTACAACAAGTAAAGAGCAAAACAAAACATCTGATGATACATCCAGTTTCTCTCAGCGGGACACTGGAGAATTTGTGATGGGAAAGTCTTTGTTATGAGTCGGGGCGGTGGAATCACTTAGCAGGCAGGGGGAGGAGGTCTAATGAGAGGAGAGCATTCAAATGCATTATGTTAACTGCAGAGCTGGACCCTGAAGTTGGGCTACAAACATCAGGACTTCAATACATGACAAAATGTAGTATATAAAAACATGTGCATGTACTAATCACAACACTATTCAAAGAAAAACAATACACTCTAACTTCGCAAAATTGTGAGTCCAAATACATTGCTATGAGTGCTAATGAAAATGTGTTCAGAAGATCAAAGATTAGTGACTGGATCAACAGGATTTTATTTATTTTTACAGTAAAGATGTCATGTAGCACCTTTTTTGATTATATTTAGAAAACTGAATCACAAATACAAAAGGCTGGATATGGAAAGAGACATTTATCGTTTTGGCATTTGACAGGCGTTCTCCTGATTTAGACCCCTCCAACATGGCTGATCAATGAATGTTCTTTATCTACATGCTGGCTTTGGACACTGGGTTGGATTCCCACTAAAAGTGAGACTATCCCACACTGTGGCAACCCCCTTCCCCCAAATCTATCTTTCTCTGTTTCCTTTCCTCGCTCTGGGTCCAGTTCTTTCTCCTCCTCTGTCGTTTCGTCTCTCTCTGTTTCTCTCTCTCTCAGTGTGTGTGGCTCTGTTTCTTTCTCCTTTCAAGCGTGGAATCATTTAATTATCGCCTATAGCTCTTTTGGCAGGCTGTTGAATGCCCACCTCTCAAAGCCTGGAGGAAACAATTTACCCTGGATATCACACACACACACAGAAACACACACGGTAGAACTCACACACACTTCAAGGAGAGGATTTATTACAGCAGGTCCATGTGCACTTTACACAAATTCTGCTTCCATTCCAAAAAAAGGCAATTTTATTCTACCATTGCTCAGATCAAAGGTGTGAGGAATAACCTAGTTTTCTAATTTCTAACTGACAGGTTGACATTTTATACAGTATACTGTATTGTATTGAATATTCTAGATATCGACATAGCTTGTGACAAATTAGCATTGTCTGACTAAAATCAATAAAAACAAAATTTGGTAACATTTTAGAATAACTCACACAACAAAACAGTAGTTAAGCATTAATAGATGTCTAATTAACAATTAATAACTTAATAAACTGTTTATAGACACTGAAATATAATTTGTATACACAGGTTTATTTTAGACTTAAACATTTATAACAATGTTTAATAACATAATTGTGATTATAAAATAAATGTTGGGATAATGGTTTGTAAATGATAAATTAAGGCTTAATTAGGTTATTACAAATACTTAACTAATGATTAATAGTTTAAGTTATTCTAAAGTCTTACCCAAAATTTCAGTCTTAGACCAGAAACAAACTCAAGATTGATTTTGGACACTTAAATCAGTGGTCTTGGTAAGACTTGATTAAAAACCAAAGATCTATATGTCTAAGAGCATGATAAAACTAGGTTCAAACGAGTCTGAGACAAACTTTGTACGCTACACCCTAGCTACTAGAACATTTAATTTATATGGTTATTTTTATGGACTTTATATAGATAATGATTACAAAGTACCAAAAGTAACAGACTCAGTCGATTGTTCAGCTTTGAAAACAACCATACTCTAAACTAAATCTAAATCTTTTTTTTCAAATATTATGTCACACTTCTAAACATAACCATAAAAGCTACTACAGTCTGAACCATATCAAGACTTAAAATATTATTATTTATAATAATATACAATATTAATATTTACATTTACATTTATTCATTTAGCAGACACTTTTATCCAAGCATACTTACATTACATTACATTACCAGTAAAATCACTGGAGGCAATGGGTTAAGTGTCTTGCCCAAGGACACAAACGTACTGGCTGGAGATTTGAGATGACTCAGGAATCGCTGCACCCCCCTGTTTAAAAAGGCAAAATGTAAATATTACTTGTCTAAAAGTACAAGTTTACAAGTTCCAAAAGATTCTGAGGAGTTTTCCAAGACTCTAGTCTTGGCTCTGTAGCCTCCTCCAAAGGAAGGATCCTGGCAATTGGGAAATGGCATTTATTTCCCAAATAAATGGCTGCTTTTTTGGCACGTGTCTGATACTCACCAAATTTGGACCTGTTTAGACACAAGGGGTGCGATTTAGGTGCTCACGCATTTTACCCAACATGGCGGACTTCCTGTTTAGTTTAGGGTGTGGATGTCATAGACTTTTCTGTTTGCCCTGAGGTGTCCTATGGATGTACCAAGTTTTGTATTTCTACCTTCGGAAAATATTACTTTCACTTTCCAATGGCAATGGCAATGGAAATTTTATTTATATAGCACAATTCATACACTGGGTGCTTTACAGGAATAAAAGACAATTTACAAGATTTATCAAGAGATTTATCAAGAAACATAAGAAAAATTTAAAACATTTTAAAAAGAAGAGTGCAGATAAAATAAAAAAACACTTTAAGTTGTAGTGTAGGTGGAGCTAAAGAGGAAGGTTTTTAACATTTGAACATTGTTGAAGTTGAGGCTTGTTTTACTTCATCTGGGAGGCTGTTCCAGGTTTTTGCTGCATGAAACTTAAACGCTGCTTCACCAGGTTTAGTTCTAACTCTGGGCACGAGCAGAAGGCCTGTCCCAGATGTTCTCAGAGTCCGAGGAGGTTCATAAGTAACTAGCATGTCAGAAATATATTCTGGTGCTAAACCATTGAGAGACTTGTAAACCAGCAGTGCTGTTTTAAAGTCTATGCTGTTTTAAAGTCTACTCTGTTCCATGATAGGCACAATGTATTTTCATTTTCCAGGGGTTGCCACTGAGTCATTTTTCATTCTTTTTCCTCGGGGACTTCAAATACATAAATTTTCTGCCGGGCTTGAAATTTGGGGCCAATAAATTTGACTTTTCGGTGCACATTTACTGGTTCAAATTGAGGATAATTTTGCAGAAAAAATATAATTTAAAAAAATATAACTCGAGCAAAAACGAGCTGTCTATTTTACACACATGTGTTTAACTCATTTTGCCTAAGTTTGGTGTCTGTGGAATGAAGCAGCTATTTTCTGTTGTTTTTTTAAAAGAGAGGTGTATTCTAAGGTGGTTCACATATTCAATTCAAAATGGCCGCCTTCCCGTGTGTGATAGGGTGTGGTCCCCTTTGGCTTTTTTGTTCACAAAGCCATTTGCCTACGACAAACTAAAATTTTCACTTCCCATTGACTTTTTCCACATATTTGGGGCGTTGCTATGGCAACACATTAATAGATAGGGGGTGGTTGTCATTGGCTTTTATGCTCGTCATGACATAAGAGATGTGTGTACCAAATTTTATGTCTCTATGACAAACTAAATTCTTGGGTCCCATTATAAGTTTGTAGGGGGCGCTGGAGAGCCATTTCTAAAGATAACCCTATTATTTACATATCTTTGTGTTCAGGTCATGAATGTGCACAAACGCCTTTTGGGTCCAACTCGATCCGAGAAGGCGTTTGAGAGTTAAGGGATATTTTATTTTCACAAAAATGGCCACCTCATTACAGGCTTGCCACACCCATACCCGATAAGATATCAAAAACAAAGTCACAACTTTGGTTGGCACATGTGTCTAGATGATACTCACCAAATTTGGGGCCATTTAGATTAAAACACAATGATTTGCATCTTTCTGTGCAAGGGGTGCGATTTTAGTGGCCGCGCGTTTCACCCCACATGGCGGACTTCCTGTTGAGTTTAGGGTGTGGCTGTCATTGACTTTTCTGTTTGCCCTGAGGTGTTCTATGGATGTACCAAGTTTTGTATTTCTACGTTGGAAAAAAATTACTTTCACTTTCCATAGGCCCAATGTATTTTCATTTTCCAGGGGTCGCCACTGAGTCATTTTTCATATTTCTTTTTGGGGACTTCAAATACATACATTTTTTGCCGGCCTTTAATGTTGGGACCAATAAAAATGACTTTTTGTGCATGTTTACTGGGTCAAATTGAGGATCATTTTGCAGAAAAAAAAAAGTAAAAAAATAAAAATAACCCGAGCAAAAACAATAGGCCCTCCCGGTCATCACCGGCTCGGGCCTAATAATATTTTTTCCTGCCTTCTGCCCATTGAAAATAAGTTACTAAATCCGATCCGAAAAACAAGAAAACTTAAAATCAAGAAATGGCTCATTTTGGTCCTAATAGAATTTAGATCCATGACCTTTCACAGACTGCTCCATGAAAAGATATTATTTAGCTATTTCAGAATTTCCAGAAACAGTTCTGGGTTTGGTCTGAAATGTGTGTGTGAGCAGTGGCTGTGTGAGGTAATGATTAAATGTCGTAAAGTGTTTAAGTCCCCATTATGGAAACAGTAGGAGGTGATTAATTTAGGGCTCTAGCCTACTTGTATGTATGTGTGTGGCAAAAGAAACCCTATGGGCTGAAGAGCCCACATCAGTGATGCCTATAGAGCAGGTGAACAAAACGCTGCAAAGACAACGGGAAAACAAGCGGCATCCATTGAGAGGAAATTAATGGCCTACCTCATATTGTCAGCATTGTTATTGTTAACTATAAGAGCCTTTGAGGGAGGGGAAGCCTTTAAAATGATGTCTGTGAAAAAAAGGAGCACTAAAAATGAAGACGAGGATGAAAGGCCGAAGAGGGGCGAAGGTTGTAAATTTTGGCCGGAGCTCTCAGTTCATTACAGGGTGATCAGAAACGAGGCAGGGCCAAACAAAGGGCCCCAGTGTTGTTAGCCAGCTCTGTCAGTGTTACACTAGGGTCAGCTCTTTAACTCACTGCCAATGAATAACTGGGCTTTCAGCTCACACAATGGCTGGCCAGCTTTCCCCAGCTCTGGGCAGGACCTGGCCATTGTTGAGGAGTTGAACCAGGGAAGTCACCAATCTGTAGGAACGCTGGGAAGTTAAAAGACACGACGGATGAGTCGACTAAAGGAGCCGCAGACATTTAAGATGTGTGTGTGTGTGTGCATGCCATTGGAGGTCAAGAGAACTCTATCATCACCATGTCATTAAAGATTCAAGTGTGCAGTGCATAGGGGCCCAGAAGAATTCAGCTGTGTGTGCCGCACTTTCTCTCACAGGTAAGTAAGACTAAAGCAGTGTAAGAACAGCTACTCAATAGGTCAGCTCCATTTCAGCCACTCAGCAGCTACTGTGACTTTTAATGGTGTCCTTCTTCAACTGTCTCATGGGTTCACACAGTAAGTGCAAGTGGTATTAGCAGGAAAGATGGAAGAAACAAGCAGAATAACAACTAGTGTTTGCAGATTGAGGATGTTTCTATAAGACCTATATCTAACCTAAGAGCTACATTTTATTTTCATGCAAAGGTCAACCGATACTACTTAAAAAACACATGGCTAAACATATGACCAATGTGACTGGTGTGCAGATCCCAGCATCCATAACAGTATGACAGGTGCAGGTGAAGTGAATAGCATTGATTATGTGGTTACCATGGCACCAGTCAGTAGGTGGGATGGGAAAACAGCATATTCAAGATACATGCATATTTCAGAAAGTGTGCTGAGTTTTAGAATAAAGGCTTGTAAGAAATAATGATATAAAAGCATTTTGTAGTTATATTTACAAATCACTTAATTGTCTACAGAAGTCATCAAAATACCACCAAAATAGCCAACTCTGGAAATTTTGGGGAAAAAATATTGTTTGCATCCACACCCTGTTTAGGGCAGTGCTGTTCCAGTCTTTTCAATGGAGAAACTGATATTACAACTTCAGAGTTTGATGAAGGCAATCAGGGTCCTACACTTATCATAATTTGATGTCATATGTCACATGTTTATGGTGGTACATTTCCTGTATGTATGCCAATTTATGAGTTGACATAAATGAATAAAGAAAACCATATCCTCTTTTTATCCACTCTATGTTTGCTGACAGTAGTAAACATGCAGTCGACCTTATACATATTTAATTTGGAATAAATGTATGTGCAGAACTGCGGCTTTATACAGATATATTTATATGTCTGTATATTAATGAACAGAAACAGCATGAGTCCAAGGCTCTGAGAGAGTGAACGTCCATCAGTGCTGTCAGTCTACACCTACATAGATGCAGGAGGTATACTACTACACTTCCACACGCTCCAAACGTCATTAACACTATCATTTCACTCCAATAAATACATTTCTAATTACCAAGTACCAACATGTAACACCACCAATGGTATTGGACGTGCTTGTGTAAAATAAAGTCGGATAGACTGAGAGATGACTTCAGTGCCATATTGTGAACAGCAGATTGGAGTAATCAGATGCGCAAAGTAGTAGCCTAATGAGAAGAGGTACTCTCCAGGGTCCATTTTAAACATGTGTTACAAGTGATGGACAGATGCAACCAAAAATGTAAGAAAACATGAATTTCTTTTGTTTTCTTAACAACAGTAACATATCATACAAAGTCCGTTTTGTGAAAGTGAAAAGAACTCCAGACAACTTCAGGAAAGTTACTCTGCCCCAAACTCTGAACTCACTACGCATAAAACAAACAAAATCTCCCAAAATTGTAAACAATCAAAGTATTCTCATGGTAAGCCACTTTAAATTAATTTTCTTTAATTTTGGTGTGGTTCTTCAATTCAATCAGTTCAATTCAATTTCATTAATCCCCAAAGGGTAATTCGGTTGACAGGTCTCTTCAAATGAGTTGATTTAGATTTTTTTGGCCAATGACTGATTGTAGAGTCTCATTGCAGTCAGGAAAAAGACATTCTTGTGGTGTTCTGTCCTGAAGCTCACTGATCTCAGACGTCCACGGGCTGCTCTCTGTTGTAGGTTTTTTGTATCCAGCCTCATAGATAATCATGTTAAAAATTTCGGCCCTAAAAGTTACAACCAAGTAATTTGTGAAATAGTGATAAAACCTTTTAGTGAGGTAAAACTTTCATTCTGTGCCTTGGGTATTTTGTCAAGTAAACAGGTGGTATCTGGGTGTTTAACTAGTGGCAGCAGGTCCGTGTCACCTGCTGCCATCCGAACAATACTATGCATATAACATTTGAAATAACAGTCACACAACAGAGCTGCCAATGTTTTTTTTATATACACACTAATTATGCTGTATTTGCTGATGGACACTTGGTTGAAGACAATTAGCTGTCATTCATGATAAGGTATTTACACTACATCAGCAGGCAGTCAGTACCATCCCACACAAACACTGCTATATTCTACATTTTTATGTGCATCTCTGCATCACCTTAGACAACTGACTTCAACCAACAGCTAGGGTTAAAACATATATAATTTATATGCAGCTCATTTCATTTTGCCCATATGCAAATTAAGTGTGGGGTGTCAGAGTAAATGTGATGCCTTTTGATAGACGGCTGGATGCACACAAGCATCAGCTTTGCCTACAACGGCAAAGGAGTAAAAATGATATCTTTAACTGGAAATCACACTCAAGTGCCAACATTAATGCACACACACTTAGGTAAGGTTTACACTTGCCTCAAAAGTAACCCCATAGCTAATTTTTTGTAAAATTCAATTTATTAATGTGATTTTGAACACCTTATAGGTCCTAATCAGTCACATCATCAAGAAAAATGTAGGCTATGTTTACATGCAGGTAGAGAAAATCTAATTATTTCCTTTGGGTTAGCCTAACCCATTATAATCAGAGTTTTAAACTGCATATAAATACCATACTCTGATTGGGGCTTGCCGTCATTTGAATTACTCAAAAACAGAGTGAGACGGCTGAATAATGTGGTCTGTTGTCAGATGACTGCTGCATGTATACGGCTTACAAACAAATCTTGTTTGTTGGTTATTGAGCTATGTCATCTTCTAAGTTTAAAAGAACAAGCATGTTTACCGTAGCTTTTGATTTGTATCAGATGCCGCAGTTACAGTGTAATGAACGTGTTCTTCTTATTATGTTGTGTTTACGACTCGCTATGACGGTGTTCCTGTTGATATTTATTAATAACTTGATGATTACTACGCATTAGGCAAGTATATTAGGATTTTATGCTACAAATGAGTCAGGTTTAACGTTAGCTTTTTTTCTCTTTTTAATAAAGGCACATTAATGCAGCCTCAACCCGAGCGGACACAGTTCTTAGGTTCTCTCTCGGGCTGTAAATGGACAATGTGTGAACTCCAGCTGCGAAGGCCTAATTGAACTATGAGCATAGTCGGAGTAAAGTCTGCAGGTTCATTTACTGAGTGCATATGTCCATCCTATAGATATGCAGAAAATAATGTTCTTTAGCACAAAAAGACAGTATTTTGCCTGTTGTCAATGAAGACATGTTTTCTCTGGACAATGTAATCCAATCACCAAACACAGCCAGAGATGCTAGTGTTTTTACTGAAAACTCTTTGTTTGAGTGAACACAATGCCAAGTGCTCCAAAGCCATAAGGGGAACCCCAGAAATTATTATCTTATACAGTATCTTATCTTATATCTTATTATTATCATGTTGGTGGCCAATCACATTTGTTTTTTCAAAACCTTCACTAAATGAGTCAGTTGCTTACATGTTGAAAGTGTCTAACAGTAAAAAATATCCACATTGTGCCATAACAAGTAGTAACAGTAGTCCAAAAAAAACATTATATTTGCTGGTTCTCTCGGGCCCCCACACCTATCTGGCTTAGGGCCCCCAAATTTACAGGACTGCCACTGGGTTTTTGAAAAAACCTTGGTGTGTTGAAGTTTTCTAAACCTTCATTAGATCTGTTTGGCAAAATAAATGGAAAAGAAGAAAAATGAATTTTAAAAAAAGCAAATCTGGGCTACTTTTCCCTGCAGTGTGAACATAGCCATAGAGAGAGAAAGACAGTGGCGGAGTTGGAGCAGCTGTCTGAGGCGGCCAGGGTCAAACGCTGGTTAATTAGTCCTGTCACTGCTCGGGTCATCACACCTTCAGCTCTCCTAAGCGGAATAATAATCCTGCAATATTAACACTGTCACATCGGCTGGGCTGTTGGAGTGAACCTGTTGTTGGTATATTACATTACATCCTTCTGTCTCGCCTCTCTGACAAACACACACACACACAATTCGGCTTATTGTGAGACCACCACAACCTGTCACTTAGTGCTAATGACTGCTACAACAATGTGTGTGACAGGTCCTCTCTCCACCTCAGTATATCCCGGGAGCATGTGATTCCACAGCTTCCTATCTGTTGCTACTCTCTGTAAATTATATCAAATACGAGCCGCTGCTGTATCTGTCAAGCCGCGTTTTTCTTGTCTCTGAAATGTGTCTCATTAGCTCCAAGTGTCTGCGCGTTCCAGCAATGGGAGTTAATGATGTAGTGAGGAGATTTGAAAAAGGCTAGATTTGAGCATCAAAGCGTGTGCCAGGAGGCTGTTTAGTGTTGGTTTCCCAGGGAGAGTTTCTTGGTATGAAAAACAGGCAGGTGCTTCACGGACACAGGGAAAAGAGGGAATGCTTTCCCATCTGTCTCTTCTTTGGAGAGATATGGGGAGCATCTTATCCGAGGTGGAGCGCATCTCCCTGCTCTGGGACCCCTCTTAATGATGCGGAAAACCAGCATTCCATACCTGAAAATCAACCTTGGAGTTTCCAATAGATTTGACTTAGCTTTTTCAATGCAGCTGGATTGTAGTCATTTCTAATTCTGCTCCCCGTACCACCAGTGACTTTCCCCATTGATAAATATACCCAAAAGTTCATATTTATTTTTTGATGCAGGCAAATAGAATAAGTCTAGCCTGCAGCACACAAGCAAATATTCACACAGACACAACACACAGAGGGGTTGAGGGTTGGATAAACGCCAGCCAAGCCTCATTAGCTTCTTGCTGCTCCTCTGGAAAGACAGGCAGAGCGAGACGGGAGGTTGAGGGAGCCGGGGGAACGGGGGGTTAGATAAGCAGAGGGGAGTTGAAAAAGAGTGAGGCGAGGCAGAAGGAGAGGGAAAACCACAGAGCTCTATACTGTGCTGTGCCGCTGACCTGTTGGATTAAGACTATTAGAAACCCATCTGTGGCTGCTTGACCACTTCACTACAGACCCTCCCCCAGCAGCCGCTTAAATGACGCCCCAGTGACACCCATGGGACATGCACAGTAACCACCTTCTCTCCAGGGACATAGCGGGATGCGTCGTGGTAATTCTGAAATGTCACGGGAGGAAATGTTTAGCGCTTAGTCAGGTGCTTCATATTGGATTTACATATTTATATTCTTCATACATCTGCATTCCGTGGTGAATTTAAAACCTCACCTTTCCTTGCCTTTCTTTTACAGCAAATTAGTAATTAATAATGCTACATTACATACATTTGTGACATTTTTAACATCTTTAAGAGTAATTTGTTGCTGTATATCTGAAGAGTAAATGGTCTAAAGAGTTGAGCCAATGGTGAAAGCATCAATTCCAGTCAATGCACACAGTCAAATGTCAGTTATTTGAAGGAGATGAACTGTCTTCAAGCTTAAAAACATATGCCTTTCAATGTTGGTGTCTTCCTTGCTAGGTTAAAAAGATTCAGTTTTATTAATAATTGGGTTAATGGTCCCATCTGCACAAATTAACTGTAAAGACAACAAAAGTCAGTCTCATTTGTTGCATGTTCTAAATACTTTGTGGCTATTACACACAATTGAAGTTATTGTTTTGATAAGCACAAAGCAGTTGATTTATTCTTTGTTTCCTGAAAAGTGCTCAATGCTTCCAGATGCATCATTTTTCACATTTTTTGTTTGTCTCTTTGTCCTATGAATCCCACTCCCATTCATCTTGTTAGCTTCTTTTTGCACAACATAAGGAGAGCATTCTTTTTTGGGAAACTTTGGTGGGTGAGTTGTTTGGTTTGACTTCCTCTTCTTCAGTGGATTGGAAAATCTGGAGCTGGCTTCAGACAGTGCACGGGGAGAGGGCTCCGCTACATGAGATTAAGAGCTGTGGGGCTCAACGCAGACAGACGAGCTCCCAGCTGAATCGCTTCACATCAAACCCTTCAATCACTCGCCATTTACGGAGTTAAGCGCAGATGAGAGGCGCTCTGCTATACTCACACACACTTAGACACACTAAACCTCATGCCTTGTGTACATACAAACTGCTGTTGCACACGTGAGAACCAACATTGGGCGCAAGAAACACACACGCTACATGGATCATGCACATTATTACACATGCATACACAAATGAAGCGCCTTTAAAATATTCACCATGTCTTTGAAAATATGCAAAAGAGAAATATTTATTAGGCGGATATGTGTGGTTCTAAAGTGTAGAAGGTAGAGTCAGAATCAGTGTGCAGGTCCCAATGGTGTCACCATTGGGATGAGGTGATTAGCGATATCTATCCGGCAAATCATGCGCGGGAAGATCATTAGCATAGCTCCCTCTCCCTTTCCTCTCATGTTGGATTCTCGCCGGGGCACACTCACTCCCAGCGCTCCTTAAGTGTTTTAACGTGTTAATAATCATTAGGCAGTGCACAGTCAAGTGGGAAAGGACTGGAGAGGGAATGGAGGGTGTAATGATTGGCCGACCCCTGACCTGTGACCCCCCCATCTCAGTGTTTTGAGTGGCTGGCCTCTCATCTCGGGGGTCCATCAGGGACCTATTAAGGGCTGTCTGCTCACTTAACTGAGCCTTGTCAATATGCTGCAGCATGTGTGGAGGGGACATCGAGACAGTTTGTGTTTATATTCACCTCCCTGTCTGTCGAGCCACGCTCTTCTTCCAGACTCCCCCGTTTTCTGTCCATCACACTTATTTTTTCGCCACATTTCCCTCTCACTCTTCTTCCGTGTCTATGGCTCTCCCTTCCTCCCTCCCTCCCTGCCTCACTCCCTCCGTCCCTCTCGCTGTCTTTGGAGATGCTAATTCCTGGTCCAGGGAGACTAGATGAAACGGAGCTGAGTTTCTCTCATTAGCTGACACAGATGCCGAGGCGTGTGGACCTGAATAACAACACTCTGGCGGGCTGCTGCCTCCTCTTTCCCTTCCACATGCTTTGTTGACGCTCTCACATTCCAGCCATATTCCCCACAAAGCTCAACGCGAGGCATGTGTGTGTTTGCTTATTGCTATTGCAAGTTTCCATGAAAAGTTGCGTATGCTGTAATGTCACTTTTAAAAGATGTTGGAGATTTCTTGAGGGAATCTTGCACATTTTCGGCACCTGCTGTTGCATATTAATATCAACAAGTTTCAAGTTTTGCTTTGGAGACTTCAGAGACAAAGGCCCTAACTATTTAAGAAAACTATTAAGTCTATCGTTTTCCTTCCCAGATTGGCAGCACTTCAGTCAAATTGTATTGTTCTGTAGCAGAGGACTGTTTGCAAACTTGCACAGAAATCTGACTATCTAGCCCAATAGTTTGACAGTAAAGCATTATCGCTGGTTTTCAATGTTAGAGTGGATAAATGCTTGTGTGAGGAAAATATGAGCAATATCTGTTGATGAAAGAGTTTATTAGTTCCATTTAAAACTTAGGAACCAGCTCATTGGGTTATGTTTGTAGTCGCTGGTAGATTTTTTTGTTTGAGGTTACCACTTTGCAGAATTGCAGTCATCACTGACAGAAAGTTAGAATCTTTCATGCATTATCGTATATTATGACGTGGAGGAATGAGAGCATTTGCACGTTTTAAACAATGCACAGATTAGTAAGTAAGTAAGTAAGTAAGTAAATTTTATTTATATAGCACCTTTCACAGATATAAATCACAAAGTGCTTTACAAAGTGCAATAAAAGAACAATAAAACTATGAGAATAAAAATTAAAAACACACAGATTACTAATTGCTGCAATAGCTTTCTTAATCAGGTTTTGTAAGTAATGCTTTACAACAATGGTTCCCAAACATTAGGTCGGGACCCAAAAGTGGTTTGCAGAAGATTTTATTTGGGTCGCCAAATACAAATAATTTCAAAATTCTGAATAAAGGTTTGTGAAAGTCAAGGGCTATCTGCTGGTCAGATTCAAAGATTCAAGATTCAAAGATTCAAGATTCAAGATTCAAAGTGTTTATTGTCATGTGTACAGACAGAAAGCATGTTTCCCTGTACAATGAAATTCTTACTTTGCCAGGAATGAGATTATGCAAAAAAAAAATCAAAAGGACATTAAAAAGGGGAACAAAGCAATGATAAAGAAAATTACCTAAATAGCTTTAAAATCAAATAAATAACACAAGAAAACTAAGAGAAAAATACCAGAGAATTTGGTCACAAATAATTGGATTGTAATTTTAACCAAATGCTTCTTGCTTTGGTTCAGTATTAACAGTTTTTCCCCCCTTCCCCACATTCCACACTACCTTATTATTACTAATTAAACTAATGGTAATTTCATTGTAATCACAACTATGGTGTATTGTTATTACCTGCTATTCTCATTAACATGTTAATACTGGGCTAAGAGTAGAGTGACAATAATGAACACACATTAACAAAACAATTAAGGAGCTTTGAGTATGACTTGACCCTTGTAACACTGCTCTAACTAGTGCAATAAAGTGCAATGAAAGAAGGAAGGGCATACAAGCTGTAGGCTCCACATCAGAACCAAGAAGAGGGAGAAACACTAACAGTACAGTGCGTATAAGACTCTAATCCAGCTTTAAACTAGATCCACATGTTGTTCAGATGATGCCTGAGAATTTAAGGGCTTTGCAACAGCCAGACATGACCTCACCATCCAGTGTGTGTCATCATGGCCGTCATGTCCTACCTGATCCCCACTTCTGATAGTCACCTCCCCACGAAGGTCCCCTCTGTCACGCACACACTGCTTTACATAATTCAGCACTCATTTATAGAAGCCCTACCTCTCTGCATAATGGATCAAAGAACATCCTGGCTCTGGCTGCAGATTTGACTCTATTTTTCTATTTGCGCGCGGCCTACAGCGCTCGCACAGCACTGAGGACTCTTTAACGGAGAGATTGGTCTGAAGTGACAGTAATGTAATATTAATAGCCAGGGGGGGATGACAGTCTGTCCCCATTGTGTTGATACCCGCAGGCTTGACAGAGCTTTGGTCACACATCCCACTGCTGTACATCTGCTAACACTGGTATGATAAGTCATCTCTGTCTCTTTCAATCCTTCACTCTCTCCTGCTTCTGCTGCCCACATTCAAAAGTCTTGAGACGGTTAGGACACAAATGTTTAGCACCACTGTTTCAGGTTATACACACCACTGGACAAATTGTTTGTTATGAGCAAGCACACAGCCACATTGACTAACCTTAACCATGGCAGTATTGTGCCAGACCATATTATACAGTATGTAAATGATAAATTAACAATGTCATAATCTTTCACAACTTAGTAGTAGATAGTAACTTGTTACAGCTGCATTTTTACATAGACAGTCACAAACATAATCCAGAAGTGTTTTACAGTGTGAAAAAATATAAAAACAAAAGGTATTAAAACTGTATGTAGATTAGTTTTTAAATAAGACAATTAAATGCTATTAGGTTTGGAATATGGAGTATTTTTTTAATTGCCCTCAAATGCTTACATGCTGATTATGAGTACTGCCTCCAAACACAATACATCTGATGCACAAACGAGAACCAATCACAAAGCAGGGAGAGGGTCATGTGATATTTATGTTAGAGTACTGCACAAACTCCAGCTCCACATGTCATCACAGCTGTAAACTGTGGGATTATTGAAAAGCTGAGTTGTTGTCTCTTGGTCCATCTTTATATACAGTCTATGGAAAACTCTAATCACTTTAGTTTCAGGTTTGATCCTAGGCTTTGTTTGACTGGAACTTTTCCATTCTTCAAAGATCTTTTTATTGTCTAATAAGTCTGCATGATGCAGAGAGTAACCCTGGTGTCAGAAAATAAAGTTCCTGTAATGTATGTTATGTTTCTGCCCGGGGTTTGTAGCCAGCTCTATCTTAAAGAATGAAGGTCCATTTTCCTTAAGGCAGCGTCACTTTGACTTAACAGTTGTGTGTCTGGGACCTAGAGACAGAGCCAGAGAGAGGAAGATGGAGTCCGTCCGGCTTCAATCAGACGACTACAAGTCCAAATCCCCATCTGAGACACAGATGCAGAGGAGTGGAGATGAAGGGGAGAGGGGAGGAGGGCGCTTGAAGAGGGGACGCCGAGAAGAGAGGCAGAGCAGCGGGGGAAGTCATTATCACTTCCCAACCTCAGTCGCCGTCTAATGTATTCAAGGGGAAACAGTTAGATTTGGTCCCTTTGGCAGCCGACCGTAAACAAATCGATTTGAATGGGAGAGATATAAAGAGCTGTTTATATTGCCCCCTCATCTCTGAGCCGGGGTGTGTGCATGTGCATTGTGAATTTGTGTGACACCGTATGGTAATGCCATTATGCACGCTCACTGTTTGGATTTAGGTTTTGCTGCAGTTTTCAATCTGATTCATGAAGAAGCACCTATAGACCTCTTTGAACAATGAGGTAGAGTTCAGTTCAGTTCAGTACACATGGCATGCTTTGAAATTCTACCATTTCAATTGTAAATACAAGGCAAATGGTACCAAAATAAGACTATGATACTACTTTGGGTACTGTTCCGTTTGGGTACCACCACAGATGAACTGGGACTAAAGGGTGGAGCTAAACTTTCAGCAATCAAAAGCAAAAAAAGGGAAAAAGCAAAACAGCAACATTTCTTTTTTTTTTCAAACAAAGCTTGATTAACAGTAATTAAAAAAGCAAAGTAAATTCTCAGTTCTTTCAAATTAAACTTATCGACAACTGTTAATGCTTCTCTTGCAGTGGCCCTTTGTGAATTGAAACCACAGCAGCTGGTGTCTACATTGCAATAAACACAGCCAACACCAGTGACATGAAAGGGTATGACACCTAAAATGTACAAAACCTTTATTGTATCATCTGTCTGGAGTTCAAAAAGCTACTCGAAAACCCACGTCCTTCTTCCACCCACAGCATCATTAAGCACCAAAGATTTTCAGTAAATGAACAGCAACTACACAACCTAAAAACTCAAGCCATACCGAGGGTTGCCATTATAAACCATACTATACCGAACTGGACTATAGGCTTATGGTTCTTCAGTGTCAGTAGACTTATAAGAGTAGCTCCAGTGGTGGTCCGCTGTCTGCTGTGGGCCTCTTGTTTTAGTCACTGGTTTAGTTGGAAGTCAGAGAGGTCGGTCGGCTCCCAAAACCGGACTGAGGAGGATTATTGTAATGACTTAAGAGGAGGTTGGGGTGTTTGTGGCAGGGGTGTTGTCCCTTGTTGAGTGAAGGTTCAACAGTCTCAAAGCCACACAAGGTAGAAGGGGCTTTACTGGCCAAACATCCGCACAGGGCACCTCTTGTCCCAATTTGATTTCAGACATATTTGGGGGATCCGTCAGAAAACTGATGAAAGCATAATATAGAGCTAATCCTTGTTAAAAATTGAAGGTCCTGCAGTGGACACACACCCACAGGCATGCATACACACACGTCTGCACAGATACACACCCTGCAGGACATGTGTAACCTAAGTCTGTTGTGATTCTTTTCCCGGCGAGGCCTGCAGAAGTCTGAGAGAGGTTAGAGCAACACGGCCCAGTGTGAAAACACACTGGTGAGGTGTGCGGCCCGAAACCTGAGCCACACACACAAGGCTTTGATTAATTGGCTCTGGCGGTGTTTGCCAGCGAAACAGTATTCATTCAGGCTCGGCAGGTTGTCTTCATAAAAGGTCACTGGATAAGCAGCTGGGTGAGGCGACCATATTGGGGATTAGTGGCGGGGCCAGCCTCAGTTACCTCCGCGACACCCAGGTTCAGGGGTCAGGTTATGAACTGTTCCAGGAGAAGCACAAAATGGCGGCGCACTGTCAGCTGATTAACAGAAAGCTTTGGGGGATCATTTTGTTCAGTGCAGTCATTTTCCAACTGGGATTTAGGAAGAAAACAAGAAGAGGTCTGGAAAACTAGTTTTGTTAAACTGAAAATGTGAAGTAATTAATTTGTTACTGGCTCAAATTGGGGTCTTCAACCTAAGGCATGAGGCTGGTATTATGATACAACTTTTCTTTTCTCCAGAGCTAATGAGGACTCCTCTGTATCATGGATCTTTATTGTCATCTAAAAGCCATTAAGATCATTTGTGAGCTGCGCTGCTGCATGAGTGACAGCTCTTTACACAGCCACTGTTGACTCTAATTGAATCTCACACTATTACAATGACAAAGGCAGCATGTGAGTTCAGGATTGTTCACAGTATGCTAGTAGATCAAAGTACATAAGCATAATAATATAATAATCTGTGTTTATTTATGTATCA